>OY720235.1:15640932-16265932 GCA_963082625.1 Pasiphila rectangulata | reverse complement strand
ATAGTGAGATTTTACCAACGCACGGTTACAATAATACAAAAAAAGTTAAAAAAGAAATGAGTTGATCACTATTCAAAATGTTCAATAGAAGAAATAAAACGTTTTAAGCCCATTGTAGGATTTGAACTATCTAGCAGGCAGCATAATACACCACCATGCGATCCGTGTGCAGGGAATCCAAAATAAGGATATGGTTTTTGGCTATGTTTAGCCTCGTCAGGTGATTTGCGCGATGAATACCCGGTTATATTGTATTTTAATAATATTTTTAGTCCATCGTTAGTTATTTTTTTTACTAGATATCGCCTTAAAAATTGTTCAAATTCTAAATCGCGCCTACGCCTAACTTCGTCCTGTCCTGTGCTATTGAAAGATAATGTTGGAGTATAATTTGTTTTGTGTCGTACTGGTTGGATAAATGAACAATGAAAGTGTTTCTATTCAAACTCAAAAATAATTTTCCAAATCGGATCATAAACGACGGAGCTCTGAGGTAACAAAGATTAAAAGAAAATAAAAAGAAAACAGACGACTAAAAATAAAAATATACCTCCTCGATTTTTTTTAAGTCGATTTAAAAAGGAAAAGAATTATAGGTATAACGACTGCGCTTTTACGCGACTACTTTCAGACAATTCTAAATGTAAACACATAAAAGTGCTCGTTAAAAGCTGAAGCACTTGGATGAAATAAGTAGCTGAGTGCTATAACTCCGGAATGTCTGTCCAAACAGCCAATCTACTGGGGTCCACTTTTGAATCGCTCGAATTAATAAGAACTCGCTTACGCTTCGAGTAGATATTTCCAATGACACATTATAAGCCCGCAAACTAGAAACAGATTGTAGTGACCAATTTCCTCGCGGACGATAACTTGGACGAGAGAGTTGTATCATGAAGCCCCGTGGACGTCAGCGACGGTTGCTTGGGTAGGTTGAGCAGTACGTAGCCCCCTCAAAAACGTAAAAAATATTTTTTTTAGTCATATCCAGAATAAACTTTGAAAAAATTTCATTACCTAAACTAAACGGTAATAAACTTTGTCATATTATAGCTAACCCAATATATTGAAGAATAAAATAGGTGCAGGTACAGCTGGCACTGTAGTGGTGAAAAATATATTAGCTGGTCACTCAAACCTGAAAAATATATGTACATACAAGGTGGAATTATTAATGCCACCTGGAAAAGTACTCTAAACAACAGAGATAGCAAATTTCACTATATCACTATAATATATATATATATTCGAATCATTCCTTATTTTTGAAGAGAAACAATACGTCATTTATCCATTTATAAAAATACGCCTACCATACCCAGTAATCGAACCAATTAAGTTTAAAAAACCACAACCTGTACTTTTATAGCAATAATCGATATTTCATGTTTGAGTGATTAGATGACTTTTATTTTTACAAGCATTTATTTAACTTGCCCTGTATGTATGTACATATATAGGTAGTATGTAAATATGTTTGTTCGCGTGGAATCTTGCAACTCAATTTTAAAACATACATATATCTTCATCCAATTGAGCTGAAATTTTGTATACAAGTTTTGTTTGGATGACAATGCATGGTCAGCTATGTGACGTCACTCTGAATCCAACATGGCGGAACACCCAAGATGGCGGACTACTTATTTTTAATGTAGGTACTCTTGCAATATGGGTATCAAATGAAAGGGCTTGCTGAGAATAACTGGAAAAATGAAAAGATGTGACTCTTAATCCAACATGGCGGAAAACCAAGATGGCAGACTAGTTTTATTTTTAATGCACTCCTACAATATGGGTATCAAATGAAAGAGCTTGCTGAGAATAATTCGATAAATGAAATAACGTCACTCTTAATCCGATATGGCAGAGTACCCAAGATGGCAGATTTGTTATTTTTTTGATGCACTCCTACAGTATGGACATCAAACTAAAGGGCTTGCTGAGAGTTACTCGAAAAATAAAATGACATCACTAAATCCAACATGGCGGTATACTCAAGATGGCGGAGTAAGTAGTTAGGAACAATACTGTCGACCATGCTGTTGTATGCTTGGGCTCGAAGCTCTTCGCTGATGGTCAAGCATAAGTGGTAACATCATTAGAAGTTATACTTATAGAAGATCTAGACTGTTTCAAATTAACCGGCAAACGACCTTGCAATATTGATGCATTGAATGAGATGAACAGACTGAGAAACCTGTCCTGTGATAACTAAAAAGTAAAAAAACTTTTTAACAAACAAGCTTTTATTAAAACGTAAAAATAATAAAATAAACATTTTCCACAAGAATTTAATCTAAATTATATATATATATAATTCAAAGTCCCGACTGACTCACTGACTGACTGATATATAACGCACAGTCTAAACCACTGAACCTAAAGACTTGATATTTGGCACACATATACCTTGAGTATCCTAGAGGTGCACTAGGAAGGGATTTTTCGAAATTCCCACGGGATAGGGAATAAATGGGATTTATATTTTCGAATTAAAGTGGCTCTGCGTGAAAAAGGGGATTTTACGTTTTATGACTTCCACGCGGGCAAAAGCTAGTGTCAACATAAAACCTCTTTACACAATTTGTATAAAAGCTTGTCGCGAGATTTACCTCTGTACATAAATAAGTAAATTAAATAACTTGATCTAATAAGCCGTTTTCAGTAAAAAACAAAAAAGTGTTTCCTACTAAACTTAACAGATGGAGCTGGCAAGCGGAGAAAGCAAGTTTGTGATTAATCACAATTGCTGTCATTGTCAAATTGTGTTTCCTACCAGTTAAATAAAACTAACGCCATCTATATGGTTCGAGGGAACTATTTTTGAAGTTTTTACTTTTTAATGAAAACACCTCATTGATCAATTTTTTTTTAATCAAAGTAAATGCGTGTACCTGCTTAAAACACGCAACAAGCTATTAAAATCACATAAATTGTATAAAGACGTTTTAAGTTGACATTAAACTTTTATGGAAAATGTTTAATAGGTCTTTACCTATGAAATTGCCGTTCTTCAGTACTGGTAATTTCAAATAAAAAAAAATTTAACATGACTTGGTATTTCAAATTAAAATTAATTTTGTTTTAAAAACATGACATTCTTTTTACAAACTCAGTCTTTTGTTTATTGATTAGCGTTGTATTTTCATTACATTTGAACATTTTTCGTCCTAATGGGTACCTTAAAAAATCGTGTTATTATGGAATATGAGTCCCGTCGTGGCACCAACGCGACACGAACGGCACGTAACATCAAAAACGTTTACGGAGAGAACTGTACAAACGAACGCACAACCCGTTATTGGTTTTCCCGGTTCCGTTCTGGAAATGTTGACTTGAAAAATGAAGCTCGTGGCCGTCCGAAGACTATTGTCAACAATGATGAATTAAAGGCGATTGTGGAAGCTGACGAAACTCAGTCTACAGCTGAGCTAGCAGCAGCTTTTGATGTTAGCATCAAAACAATATTAATCCATTTGCGACAAATTGGCAAGGTAAAAAAGCTTGATAGATGGGTACCCCACGAACTTAGCGCTGGCGAGCGCAACGTACGCGTTGAGACCTGTCTCGCGCTGCTCAACAGACAAAGAAATGAAGGAATTTTGAACCGAATTGTTACGTGCGATAAAAAATGGATTCTGTTCGACAATCAAAAGCGCTCAACAAGTTGGTTAGATCCTGGTTCAGCACCAAAGCAATGCCCTAAACCAGAAATGACCCCTAAAAAGGTGCTGGTCACTGTTTGGTGGTCTAGTGCGGGTGTGATTCACCACAGTTTTTTTTATAAAACGGCATGAGCATTACTGCAGATGTGTACTGTAAAGAACTGGAGACAATGATGGAGAAGCTTGCACATCTGCAACCAGCTTTGGTCAATTGGTCGTCCCCACTGCTCCTTCACGACAACGCGCGACCCCATACTGCACAACAGACCCGTTTCCAAGCTGCAAGAGCTGGGGTTGGAAGCTCTCCCTCATCCGCCATACTCACCAGACCTTGCACTTACCGACTATTACTTTTTTTTTAAATTTTGACAACTTTTTAGTGGGTAAAAAATTCAATTCCCGAGGGGCAGTACAAAATGCCTTTGAAGAGTTTGTTGCCTCCTGTGCAGCTGATTTTTACAAGAAGGGCATCAATAAACTGCCAATGCGTTGGCAAAGATGCGTCGATAGCATGGGGTGTTACTTTGAGTAATAGAAATAAAAAAGTTTGGAAAAAAAGTACTTTCATTTATTCCATACAAAACGGCAATTACATAGGTAAAGACCTAATATTTTATTATTTTTAGTACCTACGTTTAAATTAAAGCTTGTTTGTTAAAAAAAAAGTACTTTCAATTTAAGATATAGCTATAATATGACAATATTTCAAACGGGAGGAAAAAACAAAAAATAATATCTTTTTGCCTACTGCTGTTAAACCCACCCACGAAATCGCAACTGACGTTTGGCTTCATGAAAGAACTCTCAAGTTTTCGTCCGGTAGGAAATGAGCAAACAGTTTGTGCCTAGCTCGGTGTCCTTAATGTTTGACTCAATTTACATTGGAAACGAGAGAACCAAAGTTGTGACTACGCCAGACGATAGGCGCGTGTTGGTTAAAAAAATACGATAAAAGTGTTAGGCGGTTCTCCCACAGGCAACGCATCCCGCCGCGATGCGCGGTGATTCCCCGCGCGGGGCGGCAATGTACTTGTTTTCTATACAAATTCTATACAAATTGATATACTTGCATACGTTGTCAAAATCTGCAGCCCCGCGCTACGCGACGGAGCGCGGTGCAGTGTGTTTTTGCCGTAACCATTTTTTTTATATTGCAATATAATAGAGAGAGAGAAGGGAGGCCTTTGCCCTGCAGTGGGAAGAATCAGGCTCATAAATAAATAAATAATAAATAATATAATATAAAGTACATTTGGAGCGATGATGTCATACAAAGAGATATAAAGACAAGTCCAGTTTTGTTTTTAAGTTTTATATTATCTGTGCCCATAATCCAAAAACAACTAAAGAGCCCACATTGTTACTGATAAATATTTTAATGCCCTAGAAACGTAAACATTTAAAACAATAGTGATGGCACGATAATGTCCATCAGGATTCAAACGGTGCATGTTACTAATCTCGATCTCTGCATTATTTATGATGACCTAGAAGGTAAAAATTTGATCTTTTTGAAAAAATAATACAGTGAAAACATTCAACGCAGCCTTTGATAAATGTTGGTTAGATAAAATTGGGCAATTCGTCAAGCAGTAATCCTAATGATAAGAGCTCGAACCTTTTGTGTATTTTAATACGTTTGTATCGTTATTAGCCGGTCATTCCCACTAATATTATAAAGCCGAAAGTTTGTATAGATGTTTGGAAGTTTGTTACCTCTTCACGCAAAAACTACCCCACGGACTGATCTGAAACTTTACACAGGTAAGTATAGATGTTGATAACAAATAACACATAGGCTACTTTTTGTCCGGGTAGAAGCGTAGGGTAGGGCGAAGCGGCGGGTAGAAGCTAGTAAATAAGAAGCTTTACCTAGCATTCAGACTTTTAGACCACTGAAATTTTATTTAGTCATCGCATTCTTTAATACCTATTGATACAATCGTACCATGAATTATGCCTTATTGCTACACAAGACACATACTATATTGAAGGTATCCCTTAGCATGCTCTCACTGCATCCACGGCATGAGAGGAGGTGTAACATTCTACTGCCGGCACCCCATGGCAAATCACAATATAAACTTTCTGAACAAACCTTTTAAATATTTGCCAACCAAAAAATGTCATCACATCACCCGTGTAAAATGTATGGGAAAGTGAATTTACGTTATTATTATTTTTTCTGTATTTTTTTACGGTGTTTAAAAGCCTATATGATAACCTAGGCTCAGACATCTAAGACAACAAGATAAATCTAAGACATCTAAGATCATTCAAATCGGTCCAGCAGTTCTCGAGGTAAAAGTGGTGTAACTAACACGACTTTGTTTTACATATTAATATCAAATGTCGGGTAATATATTACAAGACGCAATGTAACTGACTTTGCCTATATAACCCGACTTACATATGTGTGAAACAATAAATAGATTATATACCTATCCTAATAAAATAATAATTGTTAGACTAATTGCTGCACCCTTACAGGGTACATGTACTTACCTCTAAGCTAAAACTATGTATGTATATAATAGTGTATATGTATGCAATAAACAAATCTGAATTTTAAATATATATGTATATATATGTATATATATGTATATATAACTATATATATGTATATGTTTCACCCGCGCATAGCGCAGCAGACGAGGATTCGTTTGATTCCAGCGAGGTGACGCGATACATCGCTATTGACGCAATTTACTTACACCCTGAATGTAATTTGTTTATTATTTTGCTGTGCAGCGTCGAGCTACCTTAATTCAATTCTGGTCGCCCCGTCCATACTTCTAAATCGATACAGACATGAGTAATTGAACATTACGATGGACGGGAAAATACAGGGAAGTCACTGTCACTGCAACAACCGCTACGCTACGTTTCCATGTAAATGAGCGAGTGTCGTTTTGTGAAAGGTGTATCCGCAATCAATCTTCGCAGACCATTGTTTGGAAACAGAGAATTTTTTTTAACCGAGCCCTGAACAAAAAGGCGATCCAATGTTATCGTCAATGCTCTTTAACTGAATAGATATATGCCAAAGAGAAAAACTGCACAAAAAAAGCCTATTGAGAAACGTTAACGAGAAGACTTGCACAAGGATCCTTAGATGACTGCCTACTTCAACGATGAAATGCTTGACTTTTTGCTGAAAATACGCAAACCGCTATATGTATGCTATTACTTTTGAGCAGTTCTCTCAATTTCTCAGAGACCTCATCATCAGAACAGGGTTTTGAAACCAGCAAACAAAAGTTATCTGAAACAAAAATCCGACCGCAACTTTAAATTAAGGGCAACTAACTAGACGCTATTACAACTTTTTAATTCTTCATGGATCCCATCACGGAAGTTCATAAACAACGGAAATTTTGAAGTAATTAAGAAAAAAAATACAGATGCATTGAGAACCTCCTCCTTTTTTTAAGTTGGTTATAAATATTTATCGCAACCATCTGGTGTACCCATAACACAACATTGTCCGTCAGTAAGTGTCAGTGAGTTCTCTAGTAATAATCAAATCATCTAACTATTATCCCTGCTTCCCTACTTAACATATAAAAGTGAAAGTGTGGATGTATGTATGTATGTACGTTTGTATGTATGTTTCCTTTTCACGTCAAAACTGCTGAACCGATTTGGATGAATTTTAGTATAGGAATAGTTTAGACCATGCAGACGGAGATAGGCTACTTTTCGTTGGGTAATTAAACCAGAAAGGTTTAAAATAAACAAAAAATAAAATTCAGGGGATGAAAGTTTGTACGGAAAAATCGTTATTTTCACATAAAAAAAACTTAAATTTTGCATATATATTAGAATTTAAAACTTAATGAACCTGTGTTTCAGAATTCCTCAAAAATCACCTCATAAGTGAAAATATAATTGAAGAACACAAGATGAAATTTTTTTGGGAATATTTTTTTTCACTTAATTCACTTGAAATTTCACATGAATAATAAGATACCTAAATTATTAAACACAGGTTTCAGCGTTTCTCAAAAATCACCCCCAGAGTGGTAAATTCGGGGATGAAAGTTTGTAACGTTGGAAAATCATAGTTTTTTACTTGATTTACAAGAAATTTTGCCTACATATTATTAGGATATAAACATAATCAAACGTATTTAAGAATATTTCAAAATCAGCCCTTCCATTGGGTAAAATATAAGAGATTGAAACTTTTTATGGTAAACATAATTTTTTACCTGAGATCCTGGAAAATTGGTACTAACATTGACAAATAAAAAAATTAAACACGTGTATCAACATTTCTTTTAAATCATCTCCTGCCGGCAGTAGAATGTTGCCTCTCCTCTCTTGCCCGTGGATGCAGTAAGAATCTGCTAAAGAATACCTCCGGAAGATGGGCAGCAGCGTCTTTCCGTATTAACATTCCGGTCTGCGCTCGCCAACCCATCTGCGAAGCGTGGCGAGTGTGGCAACATCCCCCTCATGATCTTGGAGATCCAGGATGGAGAGAGGCCTATGCCCAGCTGTGGACGTGGACAGCAGTTCTACGACTGAGATGATATGTACGAACGTTGGGAAATAAAATAATTAAATACGTGCAGCAGTTAAAATACATATCTTGAGTATTACTTAATTTGAAATATATATCTATCTATCTATGAAATTACTTTGGTTAAAATGTAGCCAGGACATATTATTGAATCTATTGACCAAAATAAACCTACATACATAGACTGCTACAATCATGATCCTTCCCAATTAACGTTGTCGTAATGCGGGTGAAACCGCGCGGGTCAGCTAGTTTATTATATACTAACCGCACTCCGCAGTTTCACCCACGTAGTTCCCGTTCCCGTGGGAATACGGAAATAAAATATAGCCTATGTTACTCAAGGATAATTCTAAGGATGTACATATTCTAATGGTGAAATAATTTTTCAAATTGGTCCAGTAGTTTTGGAGCCTATTCAATGGATGCAAACAAACAAACAAATCATCATCATCATCATCATTTCAGCCGTAAAACGTCCACTACTGAACTAAGGTCTCCCTCATGGATCTCCATGAGGGGTAGTTGCCATACTCACCACGCTTGGCAGGCGGGTTGGTGAGCGCAGTACCGGATGTTGATATACGGAAAGACGCTGCTGCCCATCTTCCGGAGGTGTCTTTTAGCAGGCTCTTACTGCATCCACGGGTAGGAGAGGAGGGGTAACATTCTGCTGCCGGCACCACACGGCAACAAACAAAACGACAAACAAAATTTCCTCTTTATTATTAGTGTAGATTTAGATGTAGAAAACAAAGTCATGTTAGTTACACCACTTATAACTTGAGAACGGCTAAACCGATTTCAATGATCTTAGATGTTTTAGATTTATCTGAGCCCGGGTTAACATAATAGGCTATTTAAACATCGTAACAATTCACAGGAAAAATAATTATAACGTAGGTATATTATTTTTTCTATACATTTTACACGGATGATGTGATCAATTTTTTTTTGTTGTCAAATATTTGAAAGTTTTTTTAAAAGTTAATATTGTGATTAGGTAAACTTAAACTCAAGAAATATCTAAAGTGTAAGATTTTAAAAAAAATATCACATCATCCGCCAGTAGTAATATAGTAGTAAGTAGTTGTATAGTAGAGTAGTAGTAGGTTGTAGTAGACAGTTGTAGTAGTAGGTGCGATACACAGTTCGCTCGGACAGCTAGCAGATGATAACATTGCTCAATATCCTCTCCGAGAATGGAGTGGAAGACTTTCATCACAGTTTGGCGAAACTCATAGAATTAGCACAGCTTACTATAGAAAATGTTTCTAAATAGCACGCTAAGTGTTAAAGTTCGTACAAATAGGATTAACCTAATGATGTTATTGGTCAAATAAATTCGAACTTCGTGGCGCAGCGGGCGAAGGTCCGCCTGTGACGCAAGAGGTTGTTGGTTCGATTCCCGCCTGCCGGAACAAATGTCTGTACGATCTGCAGATATTTGTTCCGGGTGTTCTGGAAGTTTTTATATATACTATAAATATATATCTATGTAGTATAATGTATTAAGTATATCATTCATCTAGTACCCTAAACACGAGCTCTGCTTAGCTTGGGGCTAGATTATGCTGTGTGAATTGTCCAGCATTATTTATTTAAATAAATAAACTTAAAATTTTCTTAACAACTGAATCGATTTTGTACTACATGTTTAAAAACTAGATTTAAAAATTAAGTTTGAATAACCAAACCTGCCTTAGTTATACCTAATGCCTAGGCAATTCCCGAAATTCTTTTAAAGGAAAAAATGCACTAAAATAATGACGAGTTATCTAACAACTGTGCAATGTTGTGTAAGGGGACATAAAGTAAGGCCTTTACATCTATTGTAGATGATTTATACAGCTTCAGAAACTGTAAATGCTGTATAGGACGCTGCTGAGTTATTTTTTACTTTTTTTAACAATTTTTCGCTCAATGTACAAGCATCATTTTAAATTCCAAACTAGACAATGGGAATATCCTGTCGGGTTACTATGTCAAACCATTAATTATATAATGGCACTATGAGAGATGTCTAATAGCGAGCATAGCCATAGGGGTGGTTTTATGATAGTAATAAAATCACAATATAAAGCCTAGGTTACACAGTGCAAGCTAGGCTAGTTTGTGCACAGATATGTAGTTACTAGCAAAATACCTAAGGCTTACAACACTATTTGAAGTATATATGTTTTAAAAATCATAATATATGTATATAGTAAAATGTGTTATGATTTTTAAAATATATAAAAGCTTTTATTAATTCCTTACATGTTACATAATGTAATTTAACAGAAAGTTCACTAGTCATAAGGACCAAATGTTTGCTTCCATTCGTTGTGTGTCCTGGCTAATCGATTTTACGGCGCTTCTAACAATTTAAAAAAATATATACATATATATATATATATTTCAAATAGTGTTTTAAGTCTTAGGTATTTTGCCAGTAACTACATCACTGTGCACAAACTAGCCTAGCTTGCACTGTGTAACCAAGGCTTTATTTTGTGATTTTATTACTATCATAAAACCACCAGATATTTTAACAGTTGGTAAACAGTTGAACGCAACTAATAATGACGCAGCCAAAAAATAATAATAGATTTTACTTAGCGTGTCCTTGCGATTGCTTTTAGATATTTATGGTATTGATTTCATAATGTGTTCGCATACATGTGGCTACCGTCGATAAATAAAGCCGCTGTGCTGACATTAACTCAAATATTTTGACGGAATCTCTGCTGCTGCTGTGTTGATCGCCGTACCGTACGTTTCATTATGTCTGCTTGGTCTGCATTTACAAATAGAAGAGCTAGTCATCGCTCTATATAACCATGACTTTATATTTTTATGATGGATGGATTTTATGATTTTGGACTAAATAGAGTGCCGTCATAAAATAATGAACTATGCACTGCCCGGTATTTTAACTCTATGGCCGTAAATTCTGAGATCGAAATTGAAACATCATTCAATATAATCCTTTGTTACTATCCTACATCCTTTGTATACGAGTGGACATTACCATACTTATTCATTTTTCATTTTAGATCTAAGTCGTCAAAATCGAATATAGACTTTGATAGTCGTTTCTATAACTTTGGACAAAATCAGCTTGCAGAAAGTAGAAAGTCCAAGAATAAGAACTGAGAAAAAACTTAAAAAATTATCGACCAAAACATTATCTTTCTTTGTTCTTTTTCTCTGCTGCTATTAATTTTGTTAGAGTGCCGTATTATCCCATATCCCACGTCTTTGTAAATAATATATGACCTATATTCTAGCAAGCCATAAAACTCAAGGCCTTACTCCAAGCGTTGACGGAAATTTGAACAGCAACTTTCAGCCCTCGAGATTTCAACAATTGAAGTCTCTCCAAAGTTTAAGTTAAATCATGTATATCACTGAATGCGACATTCATTTTAAACTATACAAAGTATGAACAAAATTATTTTTATAAAACCTTTTAAAGGCATCTTTATAAAAAAACAATTATAACTCGAGAACGGCTGGACCGATTTCAATGATGTTCGATAACATAATAAGTTACACATCGTAAAATATCTCAGAAAAAAAAATTATAACGTAAATTAATATTCGTTTAAATTCATTTACTGCGACTACTTAAAACTCAAGGCGAATATAGTTTTGGGTAATTCACATAGTAGAGTAGAAGTAGTAATAGTATAGTAGATAGTAGTAGAGTAGATAGTAGTAGAGTAGTAATAGAGTAGTAGTAAGTCGTAGTAGTAAGTAGTAGTAGTAAGTAGTAGTAGCAGTTGTAGTAGTAGGGCGGTATGAAGTTCGACGGGACAGCCAGTTTTAAATAAATTTGAGTTCAATAAACAAATTATACTTAGACATATTTAAGTTTTATTTGTCAAGTTCTAAATCAAAATCCGATAAACATTCAAAAGTTCTGATGATGAATCAAAATTTTGGTGGAACTTGGCAAATAAGACTTGAATTGTCTTTCATTTGCTTATTAAAAACACTTTCGCTATATCTAGATAGGTTCCATTGAAACCGTTCAACCAACACACAGTCAGCATAAGCTTCGGTTTGTCAGTAAATTAACTATTGTGTTTAGGTTCAGTGCCAAAGTTCGTAAATTTATGTTTTCATACCTGTTCCATGGGAGTCGTTAGTTCAAAACTTTACCAATTTCTTTGATACACGTGCTATCGCATTTATAATTCACTTATCCTGCACACTAACTACTACTCCGGATTATTGACTAGGCTTTATATGCAATATTTACGGGATATTTGCCATGATTTGAGTCTTGTTGAGTTTCCCGAAATTTTAACGCATTTTCATACGTCATGATCACGGGTAAACTGAAGTCTTTTGCGAGTAAGTTGTTATTGGCAAACGAAACGGTCTACCCTCTTTCTAAGTCTCTGATTGCGTATGCTGCCCCTACTACCTGTTTCACTTTCGATCGAACTCAATTTGATCACGGCAGACAACACTAACGGTAGCACTACGCGGGGCTAATACTGCGCTTCTTCGGTTGCTACATTTCTTCACAACATAATTCCAGATGATTGAAAACCATCATCTCGGTTGAAGTTCCTGTGCTTGGTAATCTCTATGGCTAGTATACGAGTATAATGTCGCTCAGTTGGGATTAGGTACTTGTGGAATATGTAGCTCGATCCAGTGATTTGAGCCTGAGTCCAAGAGAAGTTCTGCGTCTGCAATAGCAGATTTTTGGGTATCCGCATTTTCAACTGCCTAAACTGCCCATATTTCGTCCGCTTGGTTTGGCTTATGTAATGTAAAAGCTCAAAAGCTCCCTCAGCTACAATCAATCTTTTACACCCTTGCTCTACTATTAATAAACGTAGACTAAAGTAGGATTAAGTTTACTCCAAGTTTTAAGGCAGAAGTAGATAATTTTGTTATTAATAAATAAAGAGTAAGGAGGAAGTAAGCTAATCCGAATCTACTCTCGGACTAATAGTTATTCCTAGCTGCTACCTAGTTTAGAGACGGAATAAATATAGACTAACATGGATTTTGTCTGTTTTGTTGACATATTCATAACCTAAAAATTACCTTTGCTATTTTCATGGTTTATTTCGGTTAATTCATAAAAATAGTGCAAATACCTACGTAACATGGATAGAGACTATTATGTTGATGATTTGGTTGGAAATCAAATTCCGTTAGCGCGGCGAATAAAAGTTTACAAGATTCGTAAAAATCCACTAGAAGATCTTGACGAAACTGAATTTAAATCAAAGTACATATTCTCTCGATCTACTGCCGTTTTCATAATTGACATGGTGAAAAATCATTTAGCTGGTCATTCAAGAGGTGGCTTTATACCACCCCACCTGAAAGTTTTGACTGCAATAAGAACATGGGCTCGTGGGGAGGTAAGTGAATAAACCTGTTATTAATTTCCTAAGTCAACATCATCCACCAGCAACAGTTTTAGCGACCTACCTAGTTGTAGTTTAAGATTTTTTTATTTCTACAGATACAAGATGATGCAGGAGACCTAAATGGCATGAGTCAGCCAACAATATCACTTGTATGCAAGCAAGTTGCTTTGGCACTAGTGGAACAAAGACCTCAATGGATTCATATGCCACGAAATGATGCAGAGCAGAACAATGAAATTGCAAGGTTCCATTCAATATGTGGATTCAGACAAGTGATTGGAGCTATTGTATTATTATAGTGGAAATACTGGACAAAATTATATTAACAGAAAAGGATATACTTAGTTCAATTAATGTACAAGTGTAAATTATGGATATAGTGGCACATTGGCGAGGTAGCACACATGACTCGAGAATATTCAACGAATGTCGCTTAAAACAACGTTTTGAGGGAATTCAGAATTTAAAGGTAGACTGCTAGGAGATTCAGTTTATGCCTGTACTCCTTATTTATTCACTCCTGTCCTGAATCCAAATTCACAAAACGAAGAAATGTATAACTGGGCATACATAAGAACCCGTAACACTGTGGAACGGTGCTTTGGAGTATGGAAACAAAGATTTCGGTGTTTACTGCGTGGATTTTATATAATAATTTGGAATACCAAAGTATATATTTGCATTAGCAATATTGCACAATATTGCAATGCATAGACAAGACCTACTTGAGGATGTAGAAGAACAAGATGATGGAAATATACCAGTGGCACATGCAATAAATGCTTCGCTTAGAGGGAATGTGGCACGGGCAGCATTTATAAATCAAATTTTTTTGATTAATTTAGAATAAACGTAGTACCTATTGCCAATCATTTCAGTTTTGTTTTATTATCCTTCGTAATTTAGTAATTTAATGGTCACACAGCATGAAATGAGACTAGAGACTTGGACAAAAATAAAAATATATGTAAAAAAATATTTAATCATCATTCAATTGTATCAAATATTCAGCCGGTTTTTCTTCGCGATTTTCAATTATTATAGAATTTTCAGGAGTTACTGGCCTTGCACCACCGCCTGTTTTATTTAATTCCTGCCTAAATGTACTGAAAGTTTTGCGGGCAGTTACTTTCATTCCTTTCCATTGTATTTTAAGCTGGCCCAACTCCCGCTCTCGGCAATTCAATGCATTAAACCTGCAATAATAAAAATATGGTGTAGAGTTGAAGTCACCGGCAAAAGTAAGCAGGTAGTAAAATAAAGTAGTAACTTTTTGTGGACATCTTCCCAAGCTTGCGTTTTATTTTTGTTCGTATTTGTGTCAAGAGATTTGTCCTCAATTATGTGTGCGTACTCTTTTAGAACGTTACAAAGTTATTGCTGAAACGATACAAAACATAAAGATGTATCGAAAATATCACGTTTATAAATTAAATAAAGAATGAATAATAGAAATAACTTACCTTTTCCTCTTCGTCCCAGTTAGTGGAGCGACTACGCTTTGAGGAGCTCATTTATAAAATCGTAAATAATATTACATACTTTTAGCATCGTACATGCGCCACAACAAAACCAAAACAAACAAATCACTAAAACAGACTATCAAACTCAAAATATTGACTGTCGCTGTCATTTTTGTCATCATTTTCATTCTTTTGATCACTCTTTTTACTTTTAAATTATATGGGTTCCCATAACGCACGTGCTAATCCTGAATTAGCGAATGTATTGTTACTTCGAGGTTACTCCATGATTATTAATAACATTGAAATATCAAAGGTAATACTCGGTTAGTCTAGGATTAACAAGTCTACGAGTAATCTCGGATTATGCTTGGATTAAGCGATTATTATTAATAGGACCCTTGGTGTTTCAAATGAAAAGCTTTCTTAAGGCGAACGTAAGTACTGATGTAGCTTTTTGAGTGGTGTGAAGATTGTCATCATGGCCGATTTTTGCAAGATTTTGTCAATTTTATCAGTCACTTCTATTATACTCGTATAGGGTAGAATACCGCATGTTTTCATTCCACCGTGCATTTGTAAGTCTTCGTCTTCTGAGGCTTTGTACGAGATGGTCATAAATGCAGCTTGTAGCCGTTCTTTCGTATAAAATTTCAAACCATAAGCTAAATTCACAGTCAATTATCTGGAGCCTGGAATCCTGTTTTGTGCCGAAAAAAATCAGTATTAGCACGTAGTATACCGTTAGTGTTGAGTGCCGTGATCGAGTTGCGTTCAAAAATGAAACCACGCAGTCAGCGACTTAGAAAGAGGGTAGACTGCTGCGTTTGCCAATGGATACTTACTCCCAAAAGACGTCAGTTCATCCGTGATCATAACGTGTGAAACTCCGTCGAAATATCGGAAAACTCAAAAAGACTAAAATCTTGGCGTAACCTACCCGTAAATATTGCATAGGTATAGTATAATGTTCGCAACCATGATAGGAACTTTAGACTTTAGGCTGTATCTCTGGTGTTTGTACAACAATGTTAGCTTTATCGAAACTTTTCGGTAACGTATTTTAACATGTATGCAAACTTTGCCTGCTTGTCAAATGTTGATCGATCTCAAAGTAAACTAGTAAGAAAGGATGGCTATCTTAGTATTGAGAAATAAATTCAGAAATTCATTTATTTATTTCGCATTTCCATTGTAACTACAAAACATAGACAAGTCCACTTACAATATAAAAAAAATATATAATCTTATATTAACAGGAAATAAGGCACGTGAATGAATCTGTTCGCTTCCCTGTTTTAAGCACTGTGATAAGAAGCGATTAGAAAACACAGCTCTTTTTAATAGTTGTTTCGGAGTTGATGCAAATTTCATTCCAAGCATTTTTGTCTTCTAGATAATCAGTATTATAAGTAAGTAAGCTTTATTGTAACCTTTATTACACTTTATTATTTTTTTAAACATATAGATAGAAAATTGCTGCATTTCTTTAGAAATTTTATTGTAGGAGCGTGTACACTGCCCTCTGAGAGATACCTTAAGGTTCAACAAGTCGCGGAGGCAAAGTCGTCAGTGGGCGCGGCCTAAATGTATGCTTTCTCACCTGACATAGTGTGTACCCGCGCGCCTGAATGAAATGCACAATGATTCATTCCTAAAACGACCGCGCAAAAACATGTGAATAGACTTTTAGCACAAGGGTTATTATTTATTATAGAAAAACTTGAGTGTAATCTTTTCAAAATAACATTTCTTTCAACTTTTTAATAATTAAACTATGTAGGAACGGCGTTTATTTTTGAGTTTTCTTTCCCCGTTCCCGGATAATTATATAATTATAATATATTATTTAGTTTCGTCCAAATTTAGGCTAAAATCAGTGTTGAAATACGAACGTTTAGAAGCTTGTATTTTTGAATTAAATATTTTTTTTACGATTTGGGGTGTATACAAACATAGATTATGACGAGATAAATTGATATAATCCTTAGTGTTGGATGGTCAACGTCAAACAGTGGAGTAGTTACCCTTCCACGTTTGTATGGAAAGATGGGCGACTAGTTTAACCTTAAGCAGCCTAATAGTGGGCAACGCGAGTTTATCTTTATTTCTAGTATTTACATTGTAAAAGAAACTTTTTTTAGGAAAACTATTTATATTTTTGTATACAGCAGAACTTTGTAAATATATTGACAGGGAACTGACATTATATTAATTTATCTCGTAGCGATTCTCTGGGGCTCATATTGTAGATTGCACGAACAGCCCGCTTCTGCAGCACAAATACACTGTTTATATGTTTACCTCCAGCGCACCCCCACAACACTAGGCCATAAGACACAAGCATTGGTACGGGGTACCAGAAAAGGAGGCGAAGGCCTCAAAAGGTCACCAAAGGTCAAATTTTTGGGTTTTTTAATGTTTTCGGCCATTTGAAGACTTATTTTTTGGTGACCTTTTGAGGTTACAATAACTCCGGTCCCTGTAACCCTAGGGTCACCAAAATCAATCAGTACCCTTCTCTCATTAAGACGGTGTTAACAAAAAAGGTTTCATGTAAATCGGTCAACGCGTTCGGTTAAAATCGTCTCATACACAGACAGACAGACAGACAGCGCTATGCATATTAGGGGGCTAAATAATACTATGGAAATAACTAAAGTAAACAATTGTAGCTATGTCTATGAGGTAACGAAATTTTTTTACTGCATATGCAGCAGCACTGAGCTGAGCCTGTGTTCAATAGTTTGTGGGGACCCCATTCAAGCTTGTTATCTAGCACCCTAGAAAGAAAAATGCAAAATGCCAAAAAAGACAGTGTTAGCTACAAGTTCTAGGTTTTCCCCTTTTATTTGAATGTCTGCCTTAATATGTTTTAAATTAGGAAATGAAAGCCTTTGGCGTATTGTTTTATAATGTACATCGTCAAAATATTTTCACATATGTTGGATCTTTTATTTTGAGTGTACGAGTGGCGAGAGCGTTGACTCAGTGAGATTACGATTTAAATATAGGCGGGCGCGAGCTGCCAAATCATCAAGGAAAATGTTCGGGTAGCACCGGCACCGGGGTGACGAGTTTTACTAAAGAATTTCAGCAAATTGTGATTGTTTTATCGATTAAATAAAGTCGATCCTTTGTTTCGGTACATAATTGTGTGGTTATCAATGACACAGTGAATGAATCTTGGCAGATGGAGGAGTCCTATTCATTCCCGTTATGGCTGTAGTCAAACCATCTCAACACATAACAAGGATGTCCTTAAACATTGTAGGTCTAATCTATACATTAGTATAGATTAGGCCTATAACATTAATTATAAAGCTGAAGAATAATATTTTAAAACAGATATATTTTCTGTCACCTACATCTTGATTTGTCACTAATCTGGTTTCACCCGCGTAGTTCCCGTTCCCATGGGAATACGAAGATAAAATATGCCCTATACTACTCAGGGATAATGTAGCATTCTAATGGTGAAATAATTTTGAAAGTCAATAGTTTTAGAGTTTATTCGTTACAAACATACAAATCTTTCCTTTTTATAATATTAGTATAGATATAGACAGCATCAAAAAAGGTACGTAGGTATAATTATGTCCCGATATCGGTAATTACGCGTTATATTTTTTAATGGTTATGCCTACGTCACTTATTAAATTTCCTTTATTAACCCTTATTTTAAAAACAAACACGTATGTATGTATTAAAATTAAAACTGGGCTCACTAATAAAGTTATTCTTAACAAATGCAAATTCATTTTGCATATGTAGCACCTACCTAATGTCGGAATGTTCAGGAAATTCGCGAAGTACTTAGGTAGAAAGGTAATTTTAGGGAGTTACTGGTAAAATAGAATTATCTACTTTCTCGGAAAGCAAAGCACAGTTCAGACAAAGCAATTTCTATGAATAGGTTCCTGAGTTGTTAAATTAAATGGTTCTATATACTCGTATCATTGAGTTTTTTAGTTGAAAGAATTCTCAAACATTCGTTTTCATTATTGAATGTCCTGAAACCTACAAAAGTGCTGAGTATGCATTCATTTCCAATTAGCTGGAATTTTACAGTTCTTGAAAACGTCATTACAAAATTAAATGCTATGTCAAAAGTAGCAATCGATCTCGCTTTTGGGGATTGTTTTTATCCGAGGTCAGGGTCAAATTTTGTTTTTTTTTTCACTTAAAATCTCTCAAACGGTGAACGCTAATGAAAATAATCCTTTGATTTTTAACAAAAAAAACCGAAGTCAATGGTAATATCATAATTGTTGCTGAAAATACCCAAACCGCATGCATGCTTCTTACATTTTAAGATTTCCTTTAATTTATCCTTTTATCATCAGAACTGGATTTAAAAGCAAACATAGGTACCTACATTTTTAAGTGAAACAAAAAAAACAATAGTCCAGTTATTATATACATTTGGAAATACAAGTGAACCTGGATTTTGGATATATCGTGAGAGTACCTAGAAAAGCTTAAGTTCAAACTGTCGACCAAGATTTCCTGTGAGCGTTTTCCGCCATCTTGAAAAAAGGGTTAAATTCAGTTTTTTACAATAACTCTGTTCTCCGTTGAGATACAAAAATTATTAATAAATAATGTTAAGTTACTATTTTTTTGCTGTACAATTTAGGTCCTATACATTTTTCACCTACCGTTTCTCGTTATCGAGATATCGAACAAAAAAGTCGAAAGTTTAGTGAGGTAATGAAATTTGTAAATTGATAATGAATTTCAAAGATGAATTTGTATGTTAATTTCAAGACAACTGTCTGGATGACAAATAAATTAGGCCAGGTGCGTGTCGGGCTACATGCTATGTAGGGTTCCGTAGTTAACCGTAGACCTGTTGTTAGAAGTTGGTGTACCTACATATGTTATTTTACGTTTACTAAAACATATAACTAACAGGAACTAATTTCGTTTTCGGACTCATCTTTCTTTATCGACGATAGCGAGAAAGCGCAAACGTTCTTTTTAGGGTTTCGTAGTAAAACAAGAAAAGAAACCCATATAGTTTCGCTTTGTCTGTCTGTCTGACCTGACGTCTACTTATCACCGGTTTTGCGAAGAGACTTCTACTTTTAGAAAGCTGTAATTTTGCATGTACATAATATAAAATAACAACGTCTAAATATGCAATTATTTGAAAGCGTTATTAAATTTAAAAAAATGTAAACAGCTTGGGGAAATTTAAAAAAAAAGTTGATCTTATTCGAAGATATTTCCCACAAAAAACTTATCCCGCAGCAGCTTAATAAATGATAATTTTTTACAGTAGGTTTGTACTCCAATTTTAGTATTCATTTAATAGTCAGCAGTGGGAAGAGACAGGCTCAGTAAAAAACAGCCATGTGCGAGTCGGACTCGTGCACGAAAGGTTCCGCACCCAAAAACGGCATTAAAATCACGTTTGTTGTATGTCCCTCAAATATTTGTTTTATTTTAATTTTATTATTTATTTTTCAAAAGAATATATAACTAAATATTCTGAAAATATTTATTTCAGCGTCTACCCGTTGCCGTTATTAATATCAAGCAGAAAACCGCCAAAAAAATCACGTTTTTTGTATGGAAGCCCCTTAAATATATTTTTTTTTTATTCTGTTTTCAGTATTTGTTGTTATAGCCGCAACAGAAATACATCATCTGTGAAAATTTTAACTTTCTTGATATCACAGTTCATGAGATACAGTCTGGAGACAGACAGATATACAAACGGACAGACAGACGGACAGCGGAGTCTTAGTAATAGGGTCCCGTTTTTACCCTTTAGGTTGGGAAACCTAAAAAATGGTTATTATTCGCTTTTTTTTGCGGTAGGTCATTATCATTACTGACCTTTGCGTACCTAGGGTTCAGGTAAATCCTTATACATCTTCAAATACGAAACCCTCTACCCCCTAGGTAGGATACTCTTTAATATAGTATAAAATTGTCAACTTGAGATCTGATGACTAGCGTATTTTAAATAGGTCAAAGAACATAAAATATCGATGTCTGCCTTACTTTGCGAAACGAAAGGTCAGAAGGCATGCAGTGGATGCTATTAAGTAAATCCAACAAGTCCAATAAGATAAAGATCAAAGCATGAACACTCAAAAAACCTTTCATTAATACTAATAGACTGAGGTAAGAAGAACCTTCCAAGGGATACCTCCGGAAGATGGGCAGCAGCGTCTTTCCGTGTATCAACATCCTGTACTGCGCTCGCCAACCTGCCTGCCAAGCGTGGTGAGTATAATAACAACCCGTCATGATCAGTACTTAGTGATGAATGAGGGAGGCCTTTGTACAGCAGTGGATGTCTGTGGCTGGAAGAAAAGAGAAGAAGAAGAAACTACCTACCAAGTTTGTGAAAAAGTGGGCAATTCAGAATTAAAGCACAATCTGTTATGCTGTTTTTAGAACCATTATTTACTACCGCACGAGAGCACTAAGGGCATCCTATAAATTTAAGGGGCGTGTAGGTAGTAAACACATAATTAGTTTTTTAGATGTTCACGATCACAACGCATTTCGGCACCTATGATCGTGACTAAGAGTCTGCCCGCGACCACGATATGTGCAACCCTGTTGAAACGTAGAGATAAAAATAAAGGTAAAGGTAAATATGCGATATGTACCCGATAATCTAATTTAGTTATATAACAGAATTACTACTTGTATTATTTGTGTTTCTTTTGTTGGATGCCTAAAATGACAATATTTAATAAAAATAACTGCACCCTTTGAAAGAATTTTATATGATGATAGTCCCATTTCTATTTGATTTATTTTCATACTACCTCAGAACCGTAAATTCAGTAGCGAAATTCCTAAGTCGTCTGGGGGCATTAACATATGGTTGCACGAATTTAATTATAAATCAGGTGCTAAACGAAAGGGGAAGCTAAGGGTTATCCAAAAACACTATCCCTCCCTATATTTTTATCCCAGGAAAGTTAGTTTTTTAATTAGAAGTGTTTTTAAAGTTACGAGTTTGCTGAGGAAAAATACGCCATTTTCGTAGTTTTGTGGTTTAAATCAAAGGTTTTAATAACATTTTGGCAAAGGTCTATAAATATTCCACCATGTTTGAAACAAATACTTTTTTGCACACTAGTTTTTGTTTGGAGTCGAGTCGCTCTGAGCCGGATTTGTCACTCAAATCGAACCTAATGGACTCTCAAATAGTTCTGTGTTTTTCGCCTTGCATCTCGTAATTTACACCACAACCAAAATATCTACTGGTACCTACTTTAAACCAAACTTAAAAAAATGTTTGTACTTGTGAGGGAACCTTGATTTTTATGAACACAATTTTTTTTCAGACATCTATAAAAACACATAATAATTTGTTTAGCGTCGGAAACTAAACCACAACTAAACTCAACCTCGTGAGTCTTTGGCTATACCTATGCTCAGTTCGATGAGTTCGTCAACATAAAGCTTTATAATACTACTTACGATATATTCAGGCGAACAGCACCTTCAATATTATAAAATAAAAAACTTAAACCGACCGACACAGCCAAATTGTGAAAAAGTAAAAAGTTCGACGTTCAAATACGAAGTTGGCGGGGAAAACTACGCGCGAGCACGCCTGAAAATGCACTGAAACAGCGACCGGGTGCCGCGGTCGGATTTACACTGGCGGCAATAGCGTAACGTAGCGCGGTTGGCTACGGCAAGCGACAATTCCACCCCGCGCGCCTTTAAAATTTAAAGACCTTGATGTATGGAACATAAAGTTACAAGGTAGGTACCTACCCAATCCCTTATGAAAAATATTTGTTATTTGTATAATGGCACTTTAATAAACTCATAAACCCATGTAAATCCAAAGACAGCCTCCATGCTACGAGTTTGAAAATTAGCTACCTAAACCGCACCGCATTTTACCTGATTTTGCCCTTTTACTACGAGTAAATAGTTAAGGCTTTCTGCCCTACTTTACAGTTATTGAGAGTTTATTGTAGGCCACAGGGCAACTCATAGGCACTTATTTAGATTTCTGTAGTACAGGTACAACAAGGTGTAATATAATTCATGGAAATATGGTCTGAGTGTCTAAATATCTGAATGGAAAAAAAATTTATTAATGTACGTTAACTTCTAATTACGAGTAACTATTTAGCACTCTTTCATTTTTAGGGTTCCGGACCAAAATGGTAAAAAGGAACCCTTATGGTATCACTTTGTCTGTCTGTCTGTCACAAATGGATATCTCGATATCTACTGATGCTATCGACTTGAAATTTGAAATGGTTAAAGATAACATTTTTTTACTAATATAGCATTATATGAAAATGTTAAAAAATATTCTTATTATGATTGCAGGATATATTAAAATTCTTGAAAATATTAAAATAAAATAAATATTAAATATAATAAATATTCTTATTATATTGATAATAGGAGATCTCAGAATTTTTAAGTGTAGTTACTAGGTCGTGTGTGGTATCATATGAAAGGTATTCATTCGCACATTAATAAACAGTTTTTATTTTTCCTTCAAGCCGTATCCTTATTTCCAGTTATTTAGTATCGTATCGTTATTTCGAGTTATTTACAGAAATGTTGAAAAAACGACCGTTCCCCCCTTATCTCCGAAGTTTGTAGAGATAAACCCGTGAAACTTGTATAGCTAATAGAAGTATATGTAAAATTTATAGGAAAATTATGGCGAAGCCTCCAATATGAATAGTTTTTTAGACAAGGGGGTGGTTTTAAAAATGTTTGTGAAGTTATAAGATCATACATTTTTCATTTCTATAAATGATACCTTAGTGTGGGTTTACACTTTAAAAACAAAAATAGCTTATAAAAATTAGCTAAAGCGAAATCTCTTCACTGCTACTGACATCTGAATTTTTCATTTCTATACCGCAATCGGTTAACCCGATGCCCTGCCTGCCTTAAGTTTGGGACCATTTGCTGGCCTATAGGGCTTCAGGTTTACCTCATCAAGTCTTCTTCTGACCGTGTCTTCGCTAATGTAATCATCCCTCATCAGGAGAAGCTGCTGTTGAGCCTGGACTGCATTGGTGTGACGATTTCTCAAAATAGTGCTGGCAATATATCGGTCTTCTCTAGTTGTAGTGCATCTGGGACGGCCATTAAATGGTAGTCTGAGATGGTTTCCGGTTTCTTCGTACCTTTGTTACACCTTGAAGACCGTTCTTAATGTCACACCCACCAATCTTGCAGTACGACGCATTGATGCCTAGTTTCAGATTGGCCATAATTCTTGCACATTCTTCAGGTGAAAGGGGCATGATAATTAATGTTTACGTGCTGAAGACACCTTGGCTTGAATTAAATGTAAATGATCAAAAAACAAATGCGAAAGCAAAAGCTAAAAGTAAAAAAAATTACAGCATTTAAAAAGGAAGCGTTTTTCTTTTTCTTTATTTTTTCAGCCATCTTTTAAAAGGAGGTTGTCAAAAAGGAGTTTTCATATAACACAAAACTAAATTTTCTACATAATGCTTTTTATTTCAATTTTCTAATTTAAATAGTACAGAAGTTATCGTCACGTTTATGAGTGTTATATATGTACCTTCTTTTGCAGGCCAGTGTACCTATACTAATACTAATAATATTAAATGAGGTATGATAATAATATTAAATAGTTTGTGAGTTTGTGACGTTTTAGGGGGTAATCTCTGAACCTACTAAACCGATTTTGAAAATTATTTTACTAATAGAAAGCCGCAGTATTTGTGAGTGTCATAGGCTAAATTAACCCGAAAATTTTAAATACTTTTTCGTGGTAGTTGGATCGCAAAGTAAGTCGGAGAAAAAACGGCTGAACGAAAACGTTTCTGTGGAACGCTCGCGCTGCCTTAACGATGTGAGGTACATACATATATGTATGTTTGAGTTGTAGAGAAAAGTTTTAAAGCATGTTATTGCCTACAAAAAAGTCAGCGACAGCCTATGTCTAACTTTTATATAAAAGTTAAGTACAAAAAGTAGTTTTTTTATATAATAAATAATTTAAATCGTTATGTGATGTTTTATTGGTCACATTATCGACCTTTACGAATTCTCATCAAAATAAAGTAAATGTATTGTCTCATATGTATAAAACAAAAGACTTTTCCCTTTTACGGCATGTAGTTTGGACAAATGGTTAAATAAATAACACGACCTATGAATGGAACCGCGTCCGAGTCGTAATCTATTTTTATTGATATTTCTATTAGACGACTTTTTTTCTTAAACAACGCGTCAACCTTTTATTTAAGGCTACAGTATCCTGTCAAGACCTCTTTTGCTTTTGATTTATAATTCCCAGAATCTTAAATTCTCTATGGCGGGTACTTGAGAAAGCAGTGTTTTCCTATGGGCAGTTATATGTTTACTCAGGTATCTTGGGTTGAAACTCCTAAAAGACAATCATCACAAGTAAGTAAACATGTTTACTGCCTAACGAAGTGGGCACGGATCAGCTCGTAATTAGAATAATCGCGCAGGTAACAAACATCTTATCAAAACATAAATGTGAAAATGGGAGCCAAGTTCAATATTTGGAATGTCGTGATTGTTGATTTTGCCATCAAAATAATTGAGATCTAAATGTCGCCAAGTTCACAATCGGCCAGGAAAAAAATGGTTCTCAGCCTTTTTGAACAGGCATCCAGATGTCTCAGAACGCACTGCACAAAACTTAAGCAAAGCGAGAGAAGATCAGAAGTCACGGAAGATGACATACTCGGTTGGTTTCATGTTATTAAAGGTTACCTTGAAAATAAAGACTTGCTTGAAGCAATAAATGACCCTCAAAGAATTTTCAATGCTGATGAGAGTGAGAGCGTATTTAACTACAACCAAAAGCTGGGCGATTCATAGTCCGCAAAGGTGAGAAAAATATCTATGCAGCATCAGGAGACGAGAAAGAAAATTTATGTGTGTTGGTGACTGGTAATGCTGCTGGAATTTTAGCTCCACCTATAATAGTAACGCTTATGAGCGTTTACCCGCCGTAATTGCAAATAGCGTACCAAAAGATTGGTGCATAGGCAGGCCGGATTCAGGCTGGATGTGTGCAAAAACAATCTATGAATACATTACAAATGTATTTCATCCATGGATAGAAAAATAATATACCTAAGCCCGTTATATTATTCTTGGACGGCCATAGGTCACACATGACCCTGCATCTATCAATTTTTGTTGATTTTTGATAGCTATTTACTATAGTAGGTACCTACTTATTATCTTGATATAATAAGGCTGATTTTGATAATCATTTTCAAAAACTTAATAATAATTGGGCGGTCGATTAGAGATAAGATAAGATTTCTTGATAAAAACGTTATAACCTTATTGATTATTTATATGTCCATAACTAGCGGTCTTTAATTGGGGATAATGTCCATTATTGGGGGTCCACCACTGGAAAATTACCATCCATGAATGGTGCCTGAGTAAGAGTGTTGTAATTGGTTATCTTTTTATTGCACCGTGTACCTATTATACTTAAATTAAACCTCGAATACTGATTAAGAAAAGGACTTATCATTTAACTCCAAATCCCAAAGAACTTGCATCGAAAAATAAAGAAAATACAAAGCAAAACAAAAAAAAATCGCTTATACTGTCCATCCTAACCCTTGGACTGGTGATTTTACCTTACACCGATAATGTCAAATTAGTACCTAGTTGATTTCCAATACTTACGAAAAATAATCTTTCAACTACGGTCAATCGGGGTAACTTAAGCTTTCAATGTAGGTAACATTGGCCCACTTGGTCTTGTCTTGTCCTTTTATTTAATTAGGTAATAAATAGAACGCCGAGTCTAACTTATTATTTTTTTTAATTTTCCTAGTCCCTCTCGGGTCCCAGAAATGTTGAAGTAAATTGGGGTAACTTTGGCCCGCGTCAGTTACCCAATTTTTTAAACTTTCAAAGATCATAAAAATGTCTAGAAAAAGGCCTTGCACTGGGTACACGCTTTTTAAATATTTTATTTAATAAAAACTTGAGTTAATTAAAATTAACTAAAAAAATTTAAATAACGACCATAAACAGAACAGAAAGTTTCAAATACAAGCTGGAATGGAAAGATTGTTCCTCTAAAACAAGTGGAAGAATATTATAAAGAGGGAAAAAACAATAAACAGTAAACATAAGAATTCATTCAATGCTGCGTCTGCTAGAAAAAGCGGGCGTCCTTTGGGGATCCAAGAATAACGGGGGCTCCTTTAAAACAAACGTGATTTTTTTGCAGTTTTTGGCTTGATATTAATACCTATTAATAACGGCAACGGGTAGACGCTTGACATTTTCACAGGATAAGTAGTGGTATTATTCATTTTAAAAATTTATTTATTTATAAGCCTGATGTACCTATCCCACTGCAGGGCAAAGACCTCCCTTCCCTCCTTCCACTTATTCCTAAATTGGCTTCAACAAGCTCAAAACATTTTAAAAATAAATAATTAAATTAAAATAATGATACGGAACCCGTCGTGCGCGAGTCCGACTCGCACTTAGCCGATTTGTTTAGTGCCTGTCTCCTTTCATTAGCCAGCGCGAATTTTTAATAACGTTTAAAAAAAGAGAAGAGCTCTTGTTTTTCATACGCTATTGAAAATTAAACAAGATCTCTCACAGTGCTTTTAGTATCTTCTTCTTTGTTATGGCTATCTTGAAGTATGGTTTTAAATGAATATATGTCAGTGTCGTTTTTTTATTGACATTGACCCAAGCGATTTGAGTGATTGCGTGAGTTGCTTGCTTTGGCTTGCTTGCGTCGTTGATTTGTTTGATTCGTTTCGTTGATTTGATTCCTTGGTTGGCTGTCGTCTGTTGTGGTCTCGTAATTTCCCGAAATTCTCTACAAATCAGTTTGTATTCATAAATTTCAGTTTTAGTGAACAACGTAGTTTACCTATATTTAGAGTGCTGCATATTGTGTCACGGTTCTGCATATTTCCTACAATGAGCACAAACTAATAGTGGTTTTAAAAAAACCAGCATCCCATTAGATAGCGCTCTGGATCCGTATTGCCTGAGAAACAGCAAAATAACTCGGAAACCACGGCGTCGAAAAAAGCAGAAGAAACCCCCCATCTGGAAACAGATAACCGATACAAGGTGAGTAAAGAATTCCTTAATTTGTCAAGTCTAAGTTGGTTTTAGGCTGCCTCCCTTATTTGCAAACATTCATTGTCTGTTTTTAGATGCCAACGGCAAGTTTTGGGTCAATATCCCAATTGACAGGTTCCAGTGACTGTGGTATAAAAGATGTATGGAACCACAATCTTCATGAAGAGTTTCAAGTCATAAGAAAGGTATGTTTTCTTATGGTTATGGTTAATAATTTGTAGGATTTATTATATTGCATTGTATACATTGACTACACAGAAAAGCATGTAATTATGATTGACTGTAACATTGTAAGTTTTGGACAAGCACTCTTTTCCTGGTATCTTTATTAATGTATCCTTCATATTTTTGTGTAATGTGTTCTTTCATATTTTTGTAGATTGTCCAGAAATACCACTGGGTGGCCATGGACACAGAGTTTCCAGGCGTGGTCGCACGACCCATTGGGGAGTTTCGGTCTACTGCAGACTACCAGTATCAGCTGCTCAGGTAATATTATCATTTAGCTATAAAATTTATGAAAATAATTATCATTGTTTGCATGGTTTGATGGGAATTTGAATCATTTATTTTATTACATTTAACCTTTAAGCAAACAAAATTAAGATTATTGATATACACTCAAAATATGTTGTTAAGAAGATCTTCCGGGCACAGCAAAAGTTATTACTAGATGGTATGGTATTCACACTAATGAAATTAAAACTAATGTCAATCTATTTTCGTTATATACCTACAAAAAGTGCCATGGGCTGTTGACAGTATTAGAGTGTTGCCTCTCTTGCCCATGGATGCAGTAAGAATCTGGCAAGGGATACCTCTGGAAGATGGCAGCAGCATCTTTCCACTAATCAACATCCCCTACAGTGCTCGCCAACCCACCTCCCAAGCATGGTGAATATGGCAATAACCCCTCATGAGCAGTACCTACTTCAGTACTTGGAATACTAACTTAAATAGGTATTGCAAAAAAAAATGGAAAATGGACAAAAAGCATGGGTAGTAAAGAGGAAAGGTCACAGTTGGCAGAAGCCTTTTTACAAATAGACTATCAGATATGGTTATTGCAACCATAAATACTAGAAAACATAATATGTAAAGAACCCTGATATGGTGAAGGGTGCAGTGCAATGCAGCGTTAGTCACGTGCTTAGTGAACGTGATTGCCGCGGTATTGGAGTTGTAATAGAGGTTACCACTTAACATCAGGTGGGCCTTTGGCTTGTCTCGTCATTTAATAGTTTACAAAAATTGGTTTAAAGGCTGTCAACCAGTGATGAAAATAAATACATCTGTTACTCCAGCCACATTCAATGTAAAATATTTGTGAACATTTTACATCGGAAGTATCACTGAGTATGAAACTATTGACCGAGTCAATAGTAATTTATATTGAAGGAAGTGGTCACATATCCCCAATAATTGAGAAATATATATAAAAACCAACACAAAGATAGTTTTTTTTAGTTTAAGTATTGACTGTTTGTTGACAAACATTCTACATTGAAAGTGGCTGGAGTATAGGTAAAAGGTGTGGTGAGGTTGCCACTAACTTCTGCATTCTACTGCTGTGTAATAAATAAAGTATCAAATTATTATATTTTTCAGATGCAATGTGGATCTCCTACGGATAATACAATTAGGCCTTACATTCATGGATGAGAACGGAAAAACACCACTTGGCTACACTACTTGGCAATTCAACTTCAAATTTAATTTACAGTAAGCTTTTTACATGCTGATAGTATAGTTAGTTTAAAATGTAAGGTTTAATCAAAAATATGTGTTATATTCTTTAACCTTTATGTTTTACAATAACACAAATAACAAATTAAAAGTATTGACTTTTCCTCATGAAACCTTTTTTCCTCTTGATTCCTCAAAAATAACAAATTAAAAGTATTGACTTTTAATTTGTTAATTTAACAAATTAAAAGTATTGACTTTTAATTTGTTATTTGTGTTATTGTTAAATAAATGTTGATGTTTTATCTAAGAGTATCTACATCTTATAGATACATAAAACATAAAGGTTAAAGAAAGAATCTGCATTGGCAGCAGAGTTACACGTCATTTGATATTTTTTTCAAAAAGTTAATAAAATATCAAATTAAGCAAATAAAAAGGTAGTTACAAAAAGGCATCTGACTCAGCACTAAGTTGGACCTAACCCCAACACTGATCTTGCGTCAGAACCCATTAGAATGTATATGTATATTATACAACAGGAAATTAAAAGGAAGCTAGCTTAATGGCATTTAACAAATTAATGTACAGATTATATTAATACTTTGTTGATATAATCAAACCTATTTCTCATCCTTCCTTCATTATTTGATTGTGTATTAACCAAATTAGATTGTACTTCATTCAACTAGAGAGTTATATTTTTAGGGAGGATATGTATGCACAAGATTCCATTGATCTGCTGCAGAACTCTGGCCTTCAGTTCAGGAAACATGAGGAAGATGGCATTGAGCCCCTCGAATTTGCAGAACTTCTTATGTCATCAGGTATGTAGTTAAACATTAATACATAATGCACACACTACACTTCACACAGTACAGGACTGTGCCAGTCCAGTTTTAACTCTAATATCTAAATATGATTATTTTATATTATGAAATATGTTTTTGTTATAAAACAAATGTATGCTGCCTATCCAACTTGTGATCTGTGCACAATAACCTACACTACATTTTTGACATATTCATACAGAACTGTGAACAATCTGTAAATTAAGTGTTGATTAAATTAGCGTTTTTATGTAAGGGGGTTAATCTCTGAACTGTAGAACAGAAAGATAAAAATTAAATAAATAATCCAAACTACTAAAAACCACCAACGGGTATAATTATTTCTCATTATGATTGCATATTTCATTTCAGGTCTTGTACTTATGGATAACATAAAATGGTTAAGCTTTCATTCTGGTTATGATTTTGGGTATTTATTAAAACTGCTCACTGATCAAAACTTACCGCAAGATGAGAATGATTTTTTTGAAAGCCTCCGGTTATATTTTCCAACTGTGTATGATGTGAAGGTAAGTGACATTTGAGAGTATTTATATGAATAGAGAGGTTGGAAGAGGCCTTTGTGAAACGACAAACAGATAAAAACCCAATATAATATAATATGATATTTATTGTGAAATATTATGTGAATAATATTTCACAATAAATATTAATAATAATATTAATATTAATAGTAAAAGGCTATATTATATATGCATAGACATTATACTTATGGGTACTTCCTCAAATCATCACACAAATTATATGATTCTCTATGAAAATCTTTCTTATGTGATGTGCTGGGTCCTCCCCTCGCTCTCCTTCTCAAAGTCCATCATCAGAGCCGTAGGACTGCTGCTGTCCACCATCCACTGCTGGACATTAGGCTTACCTGATGGATCTCCGAGATTCATGAGTGGGTTGTTGCCATTCTTACTACGCTTTACAAGCAGGTTGGCGAGCGCAATACGGGATGTTAATACCTGAAAAGACACTGCTGCCCATCTTCGGTTTCCCTTAGCAGATTGTTACTGCATCCAAGAGATAAAAGGCAACATTCTACTGCCGGCACCCCACGGCAATTCTCAAAGTGGTCTTTACCTAATTCCAAAATCTGTTCCAAGGTCCATTTACACAGATAGGACCGAGATCACTGTGATCATTGATTTGATCACACATGAATCCGTATATATGTAGTTACTAGCTTTTGCCCACCGCTTCGCATGCGTTGTACCCGAATAAAAAGTAGCCTATGTGTTAATCCTGGTCAACATCAATACGTGTGCAAAGTTTCAGCTCAATCCGTAGCCTAGTTTTTGCGTGAAGAGGAACTTTCGGCTTTAAATATTAGTGGGATGACAGACATTATTATATCTTAAATGGAACGTACAATATTTTGTTCCCTTAACGGAGATATATAGTATGTACCATTTCTTCCGTTAATGGAACAAATGGGACAAATAACTACTCATTGAAAAATAAAAAAATACGTGTCCACTACTTTTTGTTATTATAATTTAGTAGTTACTAAAAATTATAATTTAGTCAACTAGCCAATTGTTAACTAATTGCAGTACTTGATGAAGCTGTGTAAGAACCTGAAGGGCGGGCTGCAGGAGGTGGCGGACCAGCTGGAGCTGCGGCGCGTCGGGCCGCAGCACCAGGCCGGCTCCGACTCCCATCTCACTGGCATGGCGTTCTTTAAGATCAAAGAGGTATGTATAATTGTTATTGCAGTAGGTACTTGATGAAGCTGTGTAAGAACCTGAAGGGCGGGCTGCAGGAGGTGGCGGACCAGCTGGAGCTGCGGCGCGTCGGGCCGCAGCACCAGGCCGGCTCCGACTCCCATCTCACTGGCATGGCGTTCTTTAAGATCAAAGAGGTATGTATAATTGTTATTGCAGTAGGTACTTGATGAAGCTGTGTAAGAACCTGAAGGGCGGGCTGCAGGAGGTGGCGGACCAGCTGGAGCTGCGGCGCGGCGGGCCGCAGCACCAGGCCGGCTCCGACTCCCATCTCACTGGCATGGCGTTCTTTAAGATCAAAGAGGTATGTATAATTGTTATTGCAGTAGGTACTTGATGAAGCTGTGTAAGAAACTGAAGGGCGGGCTGCAGGAGGTGGCGGACCAGCTGGAGCTGCGGCGCGTCGGGCCGCAGCACCAGGCCGGCTCCGACTCCCATCTCACTGGCATGGCGTTCTTTAAGATCAAAGAGGTATGTATAATTGTTATTGCAGTAGGTACTTGATGAAGCTGTGTAAGAACCTGAAGGGCGGGCTGCAGGAGGTGGCGGACCAGCTGGAGCTGCGGCGCGTCGGGCCGCAGCACCAGGCCGGCTCCGACTCCCATCTCACTGGCATGGCGTTCTTTAAGATCAAAGAGGTATGTATAATTGTTATTGCAGTAGGTACTTGATGAAGCTGTGTAAGAACCTGAAGGGCGGGCTGCAGGAGGTGGCGGACCAGCTGGAGCTGCGGCGCGGCGGGCCGCAGCACCAGGCCGGCTCCGACTCCCATCTCACTGGCATGGCGTTCTTTAAGATCAAAGAGGTATGTATAATTGTTATTGCAGTAGGTACTTGATGAAGCTGTGTAAGAACCTGAAGGGCGGGCTGCAGGAGGTGGCGGACCAGCTGGAGCTGCGGCGCGTCGGGCCGCAGCACCAGGCCGGCTCCGACTCCCATCTCACTGGCATGGCGTTCTTTAAGATCAAAGAGGTATGTATAATTGTTATTGCAGTAGGTACTTGATGAAGCTGTGTAAGAACCTGAAGGGCGGGCTGCAGGAGGTGGCGGACCAGCTGGAGCTGCGGCGCGTCGGGCCGCAGCACCAGGCCGGCTCCGACTCCCATCTCACTGGCATGGCGTTCTTTAAGATCAAAGAGGTATGTATAATTGTTATTGCAGTAGGTACTTGATGAAGCTGTGTAAGAACCTGAAGGGCGGGCTGCAGGAGGTGGCGGACCAGCTGGAGCTGCGGCGCGTCGGGCCGCAGCACCAGGCCGGCTCCGACTCCCATCTCACTGGCATGAAATCAAAGAGGTATGTATAATTGTTATTGCAGTAGGTACTTGATGAAGCTGTGTAAGAACCTGAAGGGCGGGCTGCAGGAGGTGGCAGACCAGCTGGAGCTGCGGCGCGTCGGGCCGCAGCACCAGGCCGGCTCCGACTCCCATCTCACTGGCATGGCGTTCTTTAAGATCAAAGAGGTATGTATAATTGTTATTGCAGTAGGTACTTGATGAAGCTGTGTAAGAACCTGAAGGGCGGGCTGCAGGAGGTGGCGGACCAGCTGGAGCTGCGGCGCGTCGGGCCGCAGCACCAGGCCGGCTCCGACTCCCATCTCACTGGCATGGCGTTCTTTAAGATCAAAGAGGTATGTATAATTGTTATTGCAGTAGGTACTTGATGAAGCTGTGTAAGAACCTGAAGGGCGGGCTGCAGGAGGTGGCGGACCAGCTGGAGCTGCGGCGCGTCGGGCCGCAGCACCAGGCCGGCTCCGACTCCCATCTCACTGGCATGGCGTTCTTTAAGATCAAAGAGGTATGTATAATTGTTATTGCAGTAGGTACTTGATGAAGCTGTGTAAGAACCTGAAGGGCGGGCTGCAGGAGGAGGCGGACCAGCTGGAGCTGCGGCGCGTCGGGCCGCAGCACCAGGCCGGCTCCGACTCCCATCTCACTGGCATGGCGTTCTTTAAGATCAAAGAGGTATGTATAACCGCTGTGTGTGTCTATGGCACCGTATCTCAACGAGCGGACCGATTTGAATACAGTTTCTTTTTATTTAAAAGCAGGTTTTCGAGCGGTGGTTCTTAAACATGTTGTATCAAAATTTACAAGAATGGAATTCATTCATTTATTTCCATAGATTGCAATTACAAAACGTAGATACATGAATACAAAAAAAAAACATAAGTATTAATCTTATGTTAACAGGAAATAAGGTACATGAATTAATCTCTTCGCTTCTCTGTTATAAGCACTGTGATAAGAAGCGATAAGAAAACACAGTTCTTTTTAATAGTTAGTTTATTTAGTTGTTTCGAAGTTGGAGCAAATTTCATTCCAAGCATTTTTGTCTTCTAGCTAAGCATATATTTTATTGTACCTTTATTGTAAAGATTACATTTTTTATTTTTTTTAAACTCAGTTATAGAAAATTGCTGCATTACTATAGGAATTTTACTGTAGAAGCGTGTACACTGCCCTCGGAAAAATACATTGACCTTACGTAGCCTAATAGTGGGCATCGCGAGATCTTTATCTTTTTTTATCTATTTCTAGTATTTACATTGTTCAAGTCACTTTCGTAAATATACTGACAGAGAACTGTCGTTCTATTAATTTATTTAAATTTATCACGTAGCGATTCTCTGGGGCCCATATTGTTGATTGCACGAACAGCCTTCTTCTGCATGTATCAAATGAAAGGGCTTAAATGTGTAGATTGCAAAACTGAGAGTACACATTTCGAAACGAATTTAGGTAACCTCCGGGACTAAGTAAAGCTTTGGGGCTTACTTAGTATTTTAAATTTTATAAACTTGTAAGTATACAACTTATTAAATTAAAATGTGTAGGTACATATGTGTACTAGCACAGTAGTAGGTCGAAAGGCAATTCTGACCATCCCAAGTAACAAATTTAGTTTAGCGACTTTCCAGGATTCGGTGATTTTCATTCAAAAAAAGAATAAGAAATTTTCTCATCCACTGTCATCCGGCAACTTTGACTAAATATATCGTCCTCCCATCTGGCTGGTGGCCTCGCTCGAGGCCCTCTCGCTTCCATTGGCTTCCAAGTTCCTTAGCCAAGGTTAATTTGTGCAACAAAGGAATGTTAGAAACGTTAACATGTTTCTTATCTCTCAGATATTCTTCGACGACAACATCGAGAGTTCCAGCGGTCACCTCTACGGGCTGGGCGCGCCGTTCCCCGTCAACTCAAACAGCTTCCAGGAAAGCGGGGAGAATGGAAACTCGTCCTGATTAATGGAGTCCGCGTGCATAAGCCTCACGCCCAAACCGCACATGTTCCATCCGAAGGAATAAACCTCGCGACATGTGTGCGTGCCGCTTTGACACGTTTGCCAATCTATGGACTTGAAAGATTAAACTTTACACATATTACCGATTATAATTATTGTGCCGCAAATTTATAAATCATGATTCATTATATTATTTTGTACTTCTACATACTTCTTAGATTATATCTACAATGCGTGTTGCTTTATCAATGATCAAATTAGTATTTAGTCATGTTATAGACTTAACTTACTCTAGACGAAATGTAAGTACAAATTAATCGTACATTAATTAGCTGCCATTTTATGATACCTACTGCTGACTTTATCAAATCAGTTTGGCTACTGCCGGTTTCATTTTTATTGAACAGCTAAGTAGATAAATGAAATATGTTTAAATAAATCTATTACTGACAAAATATTGGTTACATTTGCAACTGGAATGTGCATAGATTTAAGATGTAATTTTAAGATTTTATCTTTTTATTATAATTATTCTATCAATCTAAATGCCTTATGTAGCTATTTTAATTTTCGCACTGATAAATAAAAAATATGTAATTAAGTATTATTTTTTTGTTGGGCCATCGCTGGACATAGCCTCCATCCCTGATACTCCTACACAGGTGTGTACCTACTCTTAGGGGCCGTCTCCAATAGCGAGGGAATCGCGGCGATAGATGTTATCGTCCGTGCCACGCGTTTCTATACACTCTCCTAAGAGCGAGAGAATCGCGACGAGTCCGCGCTATAGAATCGCCTCGATTCCCTCGCTCGTGAAGACGGTACCTTAGGTAAGAGCTTTCATTTATCTGTTTATTTATTTATTAAGGGGCATCCTACAAGAAAATCACATAACATGAGTATAAAATAGGTACTAAAAATAATGTTGACTGTGTGTTCCCTCAATTACAGGTTGCCACAGCGTTCACAATTTAGCGACTAAATAGTTTACTACCATTTACAGGCATAAATCTATATAAAATTAAAAAGCAGGGTAGTTGAACCAAAAATAATAAGAGAAACGATTTGAATGTGTAAAACATTTGAACAAAATATACGTGATTTATAATTAAAGGCTATAAAACGCGAATCCAAAGAAGCGATAAAACAATATAAAGGACGAAAAAGTTAGCATTTAGAACACAAATCTAACAAACAACAAGGAAAATAGAAAAATTACAAGGAATAAGAAATTAAACATTTAAAATAGGTACAAAACACGCATGAGATCAATCTTAGACAATAACTTAGGTATAATCTAATAAATACTATGGAGATAATATTGAAGTAAATTACAAAAGATCATTTTAACAACAACATAATATAAAAAAGTTGTTTTTTAAACTTTGGTAAACGGTCAGATTGGTCAAAGTCGTTGCTTTTGGCTAGTGCGTTATGAGGGGCTTACACGGGTCGATTTTTGCCGTGCGGCTAGTCGCTTCACAAATTGCCTCACCAAGCCGCATCGTCATTTACACAGGTTACTAAAACCGCGTGCGGCTCAGTCATTTCCGTCGAAAATGTCGAGCAGAATAGCTGTTTGTGACGAAATTGAAATAGGTACCGTAAAACGTGCCTACTTTGCCCCCCTCTAGATAATTATGCTCCAATTTTATAAAATGTTTCAACGTCCATTATGTTCCAATCCTCGTAACATTTCAGTTGTTTTTGAACGCACCCCAAACGTTTGACATCTGAGTGACATTACTGAACTGTCAAGTTCTCTTCCGCAATTTTTTTCGGATCGCAGGAAGCCATTTTTTCCTGAGTGAGAAATTCAATTGTTTTTTTTACTGAAAAAGTCATTTTTATCTCGAAAACTGTGCAGCGCAATAAGGTAATTATGTCCTCATATTATTATGTTTTTATTCAGATTTAAGAATGTGTCAATATTTTAATGAATTTCTAAGTTCATCATGACCTATTCTCTCTTTTTCGGCATGGACCTGTTTTCTTGTACAAAATGGGGTAACTTTGCTCCAGTATTAAAAAACTGAAGATAATTATTGTTAGTCGTTTAAATGCACTCTTCATTTAGTTTTAGAACAGATGCCGAGAAATTACAAAAAGCGTTTTGGCTGCAGAAATTAGAAAAATTACACCCCTGAAACTTTACGAGCATGTTTGGCTGCAATAGAAAACAAAGAATTGACTCAAAGAAAAGCCAGCGAAAAATATGTCATCCCACGAAGAACTATTTTTAATCATATCAGGCTTCAACGAACTAAAATGCCATATCGACCACCAGGCGCTCCAACAACATTTACTGTTTAAGAAGAAACCAAATTCGAGGATTGTATACTAATAGTTAAAGAATTTATAGCAGCAGTAAAACTGACTGATTGTCATTAAAATATAGTTTAAAAATATAAAACAGCAATGGAACTGAATGATTGTTATCAAAATATACGTTTAAAAAGCAATGAAACTAATTTTTGTGTAAAAAAATAAATATTTTTTCTTAAAAACACGTTTTTTTATTTTTACACATTTTTGAGAGTTGCCATATCAAAAAAAGGTAAAACATATTATTAGTGGAGCAAAGTTCGAATAGAGAAAGTACAAATATGATCCTAAAAGCTTTTATCAGTGAAATAAGAGGCAAACTATACCTAGGAGCAAAGATTCCCAGGACCATGGGTAATTTTGCTCCTAAACCAAAATACTTTATTATGTTCACAAACCTTAAAAAATATGATGGATTATATCGTCTACTTTATATGAATACATCTATGTATATTTAAAAGTTAATAGTTCAAAAAATATTCACAATTTCCTAAATTTTGGAGTCAAAAGTGGAGCAGAGTAGGCACAGTTTACGGTAGTTATGTAGTTATTCAATTATTCAACAATTGCTTGAAGAACAAAGAGAGAAGAAGAAACTTAATTTTTGGGTAGGTACCTACCTACGTGGATGGATTTGTCGAAATTATGTCTTGCCGTGGGGTGCCGGCAGTAGAATGTTACCCCTCCTCTCCTGCCCGTGGATGCAGTAAGAATCTGCTAAGGGATATCTCCGAGAGATGGGCAGCAGCGTCTGTACGAGCTAACGCTTACATACACATGTTCGAGTACATTCCACTTTATTTATTTTCTAGCTGAATAAATTGTGCTGTCGCTTTTGCTTTAGAAAGTCCTAACTTTTCTTCATAATTAGCCTTCATAGGTAGGGCTACTTCATATCTACCGTCTTCAAGGCGCTTCGTGGTAGCTTCGTAATGCTCTTCGCAATATTGCTCCTCTTGAGTAAGGTCTGAGTGTGAGTTAGGTATTTCTTCCATCTCCCAGTATTTAGCTATCCCCGCTAAATTGTTGACGACAATGTTGCAGTTAAAAGTTTTCACGTTTCCAGACAAGATCCAGCCTAGTTTCGTTTGCTGGGCCATGGGTGCGCTGTAGGGACCTTTAACTAGCCCGCTCATGATAACATACGAATAAACACATGCGTCAAAAAGTATGTCAATAGGACGGGACACATTGTACTCCGGATCAGCTAAGTCCATGTGTTTGATGTGAGGCCAGGATCGCTTTGTGAAAGAAACGTTAGGTAGATCGCTTATAACACGCGGGATGATGCATGCTTTAGTGTTAAAACTGTAGTCTTCATAAAAGGATTTACATTCAAGAGAAATAAGCTGTTTGCTTTGTTTAGGAATTATACCAACGCCAGACACGGAAGCGCTATATTTCTGTCGCGGTAATCCTAACAGTTGGGCGGCGTTCTCAGATATCAATGTTATCTGAGAGCCTTGGTCGAGTAAAGCTCGGAGTGTGACGTAGTTACCGTCGATCGCTTTAATTTTAATTAAAACTGTAGCTAGTAGAACTTCTTCGTTGTCAGCAGACACGTGACTTGCGGTGTGCGGTTTGTTGCCGGCCGTTTTTGATGACGAAGCTGTTGCTAAAGGTGATTTTTGTTCGGCAGTGACCGCTGCACTAGAGTTTAATGACCCAGCGGCACATGCTTCATGTAACTGGGTATGATGTTCGCAATTGCACTCTTTACATCTTTTAATCGAATTGCATTTATTATTTGAGTGCTTGAACAAACAGTTAAAACATAGTTGAAGTTTTTTCACCGTCCTCAATCTCTCACTCGCTGGAAGGATAAGAAACTGATGGCATCGGTACAGCTCGTGCTCGGAGTGACATAAAGGACACTTGCTCGTAGATGTTGAGGCCACTTGATGCCTCGAAGGCTGCCTGTTATGGTAGTTATTATAGTTGTTAGGCTTTTGGTTCGCCTTACCTTGATTTTGTTGAGCTGGCTTAGCTGAGTTAATTTTCTCTCTCTTTGAGGTAGGTTCTAGAGCCATGAACTTACTCTCGAGAAAATCCATAAGCTCGTTAAGAGTGGGCAAATCTCTAGGTGACTTACGTGCTTCTTTATAAGCATTGTAGGTGTCACTGTCTAGCTTTTTCGTCAAAAGATGTACTAGTATCGGATCCCAGGAGTTAGTATCTACACCTAAGTTATGTATGGCGTGAATACATTCAGTAGTGGTGTCGTAGAGACGTTTTATCTCGAAAGACGTTTGCTTGCTGATGGTGGGCTGATCCAAGAAAGTTTCAATATGTGTAGTAAATAACAGTTGTGGGTTATTATAGCGGTGTGTCAATATCTCCCAAGCTATGTCGTAATTCTCAGTCGAGATGTTTAAATGCTGAATTAGACGCTCCGCTTCTCCTTTAACTTTACCTTTGAGGTGTTGCATTTTTTGAGCTTTTGATAGAAAGTTATTGTTATGTATTGACTCGGAAAATAAGTCGAAGAAGGTAGGCCAGTAAGTATATTTTCCTGTGAAGGTAGGTATTTCAAGTAAAGGAGTAGATTTCTGAATATGCGATGTAGCAGATAGTTTCTGATTCAACGCTTTCTTCACTAGCTTGAATGAGGTTTCCTGTCTGATAAATTCGTCTTGGTAAATCTCATCCTGCCCTTCAAGTATGTTATCTATTTCAAGATGAAGGTTGTCGATGGCCTTCCATCTTGATTGAACGCTGTGCAGCTCATCTTCTAATTCCCACTTCTCGCTAATTTCATTTACATTGATGCCCGATATTAGACGCTTGAACGCTCGAAAATTAGTCCTTTGTAGGGACAAAAGTTGATCGATTTTGTTAGATAAATTAGTTTCCGTATCCGTACCTGTACCTGACCCTAATGGTTTCTCCATCTTATATGGCTCATAAGCTGCTATTTTAGCTCGAGTATCGCAATAATACTTATTCATTCGATCGTAAATTGATTCCTGAAAGTACCTTTGCGACTTAGTCGGCAACGTTTGAAGGGTTGTATTGTTAATATCGAACTCTCCCCAGAGATTTTCTAAAGCGTCTAACCTTAACTTCAAATACTCCGAGGTCTTTCGATGAGCTGAATCCTTATCAAAGTTGGTGCCGATACGCTGAAGCTCGGTGACGATTTCTGCTTGGCGATTGAAGATTGCGTCAAATTTCTCCATGATCGCTAGTTAAGCAAGTAAAATATGAACGATCTTACTTGTAAGCTGCTGGCAGGCGTGTCTCTCGACTCACACAATGGAGACGTGGCGCTGCTGAGTGAGACTCCGACCCGCGGAAGATGCTGAGAAGCCTCCTGACTATCTCAAAGCTGATGCTGGTAGATGATGCACGACACGTTAATCGCGCAATGAATGACGAAGCTAGCTAAGTTCCGTTTTACAGTACACGGAACAGTGACACGACACGTAGACTTGTATATTCACTTGTCACTGGGTCGCGGAATCAGTGGAATTTTATTCCCGTACGATCCCGCTTGTTCGAAGCTCGAAGGACCATATGTTTGGGTCGGACCCAAACGTGAAGCTAAGCTGAGTAAAAGCTAAGGGTAGCTAGCTGAGGGGTGGCGACTCCGAAGAGATAAAAATGACCGAACCCGTAGAGTGTTGAAATCGCACTGCTTTATTGTTTCCACAAGTTACACGACAATTAATCTAGGTCAATGCAAACGATGCTAAAATAAATAAAGTGGAATGTACTCGAACATGTGTATGTAAGCGTTAGCTCGTACAGCGTCTTTCCGTGTAAGAACATCCCGAACTGCGCTCACCAACCCGCCTGCCAAGCGTGGTGAGTATGGCAACAACCCCTTATGCACTTGGATCTCTAAGTCAATGAGGGAGGCCTATGTCCAGCAGTGGATATCTTACGGCTGTAATGATGATGTCTTGGGTTCTTGGGATACTTTACTTTTGGAATGGAGTTTAGAAGATCCCGATTATTTAAGAAAACGACTACGGATAATCGTTTAAAAATGACAAATAGTTATATAAAAGCTAAAACTAACACAAATAAGTTAGTGTAGGATAGATATTTACAAGATATGTATAAGTACGTAAAACTTCTAAGAGCCACGTGTGCCGCGCGGTTCCAAATACTTTCACGCTCGCACATATTGCCATCTCAATCGCGGCCGCCGCAGCTACAACACGGTGGAATTATCTATACAGTGTTCCGACTTCATACAAACGGACGAAGCGCGAGCTATACCTACGCGCCTCGATCTCAGCACTCGCTCGGCATCTAAACAGTCGCGACTGTGCCGCAGTGACGAACGGAGGTGTGTTGTTTTTTTAAAAATAACCGGGCGATTTTTTCACAAAAAAAAGTTCAAGTACCTACCTACGTATTTAATATGTCGAGTAGGATATATTGTGCTGTTTTTTGCTGTTTTTGGTTGCAAGAAATCTTCAAGAACGCATCCAGAGATAACTTTTTTTAGATTACCTGGAAACTCTGAAAGGTAAGACTATAAAATAATTTTACTTACTACCTAGTAGGTAGGTACATAATGTGTGTATTTTTAATGGACAAGTATTTCCTTTTATCTCCCGAAAAAAAAAGATGTCTGGATTCTTAAATAACGTGAATAGAGTAAAGTGATTGACACGAGTGAAATAGGTAGTTATAGGCGGTTCATGAATCATGATACGGTAGGTACGCTTGTGTAAAAACCTCGGGGCATGTGTGTTTCGTTTTGTTAGTTTGTATATTCAAAGTAAAGACGTGGTATTTTATTTATTATTAACTAGCTTCTGCACGCGACTTCGTCCGCGTAGAATAGTTTCTTTGGGCTAACGCTAACTTTTACACACGACTTCGTTTACGTAGAAGATGAAAATATTTTTAAATAATACCTACGTTAAGCGTAATTTTAGGTAGGTACCTACATCACGCTTTCATCAGTAAGAGTGGAACTTTAAAACGTTAGGTAAATTTCAATTTATCTATTCAATTCACAAAGTATTATATTTGTTTATATAAAAAAGTATATTTACAATCACAAAACTAAATGGAAACACAAAGTAGGCAAATTTAATAGAAATGCTGGAAGCGGGCAGCCCTATCGCATGTTTACGTACCGCGCGGCTGTAGGTATTTATTTCAAAAATACGGCCGAGTTAAAATACTGTATAGATAATTATTCTGTGGGTATAACGACTGGATGTACTCGGATCGTACATCCGAGGCGGCGCGGCACAGAATATTTATCTATACAGTATTCCAACTTCATACAAATGGACGAAGCGCGAGCTATACCTACGCGCCTCGATCTCGGCATGGGCTCGGCATGAAGACTGTCGCGACTGTGCCGCAGTAACGAACGGATGGTGTGTTGTTTTTTTTTAACAATAACCGCGCGATTTTTTTACTAAGTTCAAGTACCTAGGTACATATTTAATATGAGGAGTTATAGGATATATTAACGCATCCAGAGATAGCTCCTACCCAGGTGAACTTGTGAGGTGGACCGCGGGTAAGAAACCAGATGAAAGATGAATTGCTTCAACTTATCGTGAATCTGATTGAGTCCCGCGTTGCATTCAGGAATTGCTCAAGGATGAGTCAAATTTTATTCATTTATACAAGTTTATTACTAATACTACTAGTGTATTATATTATCTGTGCTAATACTGTAAAAGAGATTTATCTAAATTGTAAATAATAATAAAAACTATTGCATAAACTATATAGGAAATGTAAATATAAGGTATCTAATAAGTATAGTAAGAAGAAACTTCAAATGGACGAACGAAAAAAAACACATTTAGATGTGTAACTTAGACGTGAAGGTACCAGCTGTTGGTATATTATTTTATTCAGATGTATATCAGTAATTGATATGATCTTACTTCCTACTATGCTACTAATATATAAAAGTTAAAGTAAGAATGTATGTATGTTCCCTTTTCATGTCAAAACCGCTGAACCGATTTGGATGAATTTTAGTATAGGAGTAGATTAGACCATGAAGACGGACATAGGCTAATTTTTCGTTGCGTAAATTAAATCAGAAGGCGTTGAAATAGGGGGTGAAAGTTTGTATTGATAAAAATATCAAACACATGTTTCAGCGTTAGTTGTAGCGTAGTTGTAGGGTAGTAGTAGGTTAGTTGTAGGGTCCCCACCAATGTGATCCCACGTTGGGGGCACGTTCCACGTGGTGGGGCTTGCGTGTCTCTGTGATCTTTGAGGGCTATTCCGGTAGAGCTGCTCATGCCGGAAGGCCTCAAGTGAGAGACCAGACCAAGAGGAACACTATTTTATTATATTTATTTATAAATGTAGTTTATTTTATTATTTGTTTATTATATTTATTTATTATGGTTTATATGTCTATAAGTATTTATTTCGGAAGGTGCCTCTCCAAGCACTCCTCTGATTAGCAGAGAAGGCAGTGGATGAGGCCGGCCCGGCCTGTGCCGCGTCTCGATCCCGTTCGGGATTGAAATGCTACCGAGGCGGGGCCAGGGTAGGAATCTACCTTGTAGTTGAGGAGGGAGGTGCCAAATCTCAAGGTTTTGGTGCTCGCCGAGGGGAGTATCCTCGGAGCGAGCCTGGACGCGTGCTGTGTTAGCGGTACACGTGTTGACTCGCTCGCAGGGTATGGTCGGGGTGAACCCGGCCGCTAGGGCACCAACCGGGGGAGCTCGCCCCTAAACGAGCAAAAACCAAAAATGAAGAAGGCTAGTTTGGTAACAAATCCACGTGTGGTCCCGGAAACGGGGAATCCCACGACACGGATTCGTCCGTGTCTTGCCCCATCGTATACGTTGGGGGCACAAACAGCCATGACGTTAGGGGGCATTCTCACGTTTCGACGCGGAGGGAGGGCGGATGTTGAGGTGAGGCTTGCCTGCACGCTCGCGTCTGCATCAGACTATGTCGGATGATGAAAAAAAAAAAGTTAGTTGTAGGGTAGTTGTAAGGTAGTTTTAGGGTAGTTGTAGGGTCCACGGACCTGCTGGGTTGTCCCAGTGGGTGGAGAGGTGGTGCTCCTATCCGCAATCCGGCGCGTCCCCGGGTTGCGGATAGGGGTTCCGGCGCATCGTATACCTCCAAATGGGGGCTACGATGCAGAAATGCTGGCGCGGATTTAAATGCGGCACTGCGGGGGGGTGTATGGGGTATATTATATATATATATATTTATTTAAGTATATTATTATATTACGTTTATTATTTACAATATCGTATCTATTTAGTACATTTATCTATACTATATCTATACTATATCTATACTTAACCCTTTACCAGGCCTCGGACAAATCCTATAGTAATAGTGATTTTTTAATAGATTTCTATGAGTAATAACGTTTAGTTTGAGATTTCATCAATTATATTTAGAAAATTAGCTGAAAACCTGAAAAAAAACATGTGGGAAAGCATAATCCCATCGCCTGTCCAGACGACTGACTTTTATATCTACATATAATGTTTGTAAACAGGCAGCGTACCGTAAATTTCGCATGACGTTAATTATCTTCCTTATTCTAGCCGAAAGAACCCCGATGTGAGTCTTGAAGTTAAGATTCTCATCAATGTGAAGTCCCAGATATTTAAAAGTTTCTTTGCGGGTTAGCAATTCACAAGAGCAGGAGACGCTTGAACATAAATCATTATGAATATTTATTTTGAATTTATTATCTGGTACAGACGCTGAAGTCTTATGGAAGCACATATACATAGTTTTTTTGGTGTTTAGTGTAAGCAGATTTTTCTGTAGCCACTGTGACATAAGAATCATACCACGCTCGGCCGAGCAGCGCACATCAGACCATGTCTTGCCGTGAAAAATAATAGCAGTGTCGTCAGCATAGCATAGAATGTCAGCGTTAGTTATCGGGATTTTATGAATATCATTGATGTATAATAAAAATAATGTGGGTCCGAGTATGCTTCCCTGTGGAACGCCGTAATTTATTTGCTGTGTACTACTTATTATTTGACCAATCCTAACACACTGTCTCCGATCCGTCAAGTAACTTTTGGACCAGTCTAATGCGATTCCCCTAATCCCCGATCCTTCAAGCTTTTTAAGAAGAATAGGAACGGAGACAGTGTCAAAAGCCTTAGCCAAATCCAGGAATACACCAACGCAGCTTTTCCCATCATCTAGATGCGAAGACACCGTTGTTGTTAGCAGTTTTATAGCATCTTCTGTACTTTTCCCTCTACGGAAACCAAATTGTTTTGAGGAGATGAGATTATGCGACTCTATAAAGCTCACTAGTCTATGATGTACTAAACGTTCTAATAATTTTTAAAAAGTTCCTAAAAGGGAGATAGGTCTATAATTATCTAGCAAGTCTTTTGGCCCAGTCTTGTGGATTGGTGTTACTAATGCGATTTTCCAGCTGTGCGGGAAAATTCCATGTGAAAGGCTTAGATTAAGTACGTGCGTAAGTGGTATCATAATAGAATCCTTTACGGATTTAATGAGAGAATTTCCAAGGCTGTCAATTCCTGGGGCTTTATCATTTTGTAAATTATTGATCATAATGTTGACCTCTTCGTGATCAGTTGGATTAAAAAAGATTGAATCTTTTGGAGCGTCGGAAATGCTAACAGTGTCTGATAGGTCTTTCTCAGATTTGTGTAGATTGTTAAGAATATTGTCAGCTAATCGTTGACCCGTCGTAGCAAAATGATTATTAACTATATCTATAGATTGTTTTGAATTTAGACAGCCATCTAACGCCAGTAATTCAGTGGGTTCGTTGTTGTATTGTGCCAAATGGCAAATGTTTTTAATTGTGTGCCAAAGTTTTTTTGGGTTATTTTTATTTTCTCTTAGCTCTCTGTTTTCATAGTCAGATTTTAATTTACGCAGAAGGTCCACGAAATAATTTTGGTAGCGCGTGTATGTTTTTTGAAGAATTTTATTATTTGGATCAGTTTTAGCTTGAAGATGTAAGCGATCTCGATTCCTCATACATTTCATTAGTCCAGGGGTTATCCAAGGCTTCAAAGTGTATCTTGACCGCGATACCTTAGCCTCTTTCGAATGATTCTTTACAGTTTCTGAAAGAATTTTCATAAAAACTTCGCTCGCTTTGTTAACATCATCGCAACTAGTGACAACGGACCAATCACATTTTTGAAGATCATCCTTGATAGCACTATAATTTCTTTTAATATATGTACGATTTGGACGGAAAGGTTTCGGCTTGGATAAATCAATACCAATTAGAACAGGGTAATGATCCGTTATATCAAATTGACATACCACCCCAATAGCTTTGTCGCAGATACTGATGGGAGCTTTAATGTACATATATGTGATCAAGACATGCCTTATCTCTAGTGGGTTGAGTTATGGCCGGTATAAGACCATGCTCAGCCATAAAACATTGGTATTCTAGACTTTGAGGATTGCCATAGCTTTCAAGTATGTTGATATTAATATCACCAACTATGGCGAGAGGTAGACCGCTTATTTTACTAAGGTGTGATTCAGAGAAGAAAGAAATTTTTCTATGTTTTTAACCGATGGTGACGGTAGATGCCTATAATATTTAATACTTTTGGAATGCTGATAGATAAACAATCAGCATCATCAATTTGAGCTTCTGAGACCTTGGCATTCCAGACATCCCTTATGTATACGACGACACCGCTATTTTGATTAATTTGCCTAGTGCTGCAGAAGGAGTTATACCCTGGTATTTGGGGGATTATTATTGAATTATTGAGCCAGCATTCAGTTAAAACCAGATTAAAACTTATTCATCTTCTAGAAATCTAAATTCTGACTTGGTGGTACAATTTCATGCACGGGGTGATACATAATGTTACCTTACAAATTTCGCATTCATATTTTGACCGCTTGTCCTGTTTTCCTGTTTTGGGACATCTTCGTCCTCTGACGAAAACATCTCACTGAGCACATTTTCGATCTGATGTTGTTGTAATACCTGTATAACAAAAAAAACACTAAAGTAGGTAAATTTTATACTGACTAAGAATTCAATGACGACAAAAGTCTACCCACAATTTATATTTAATTTTCCATAGAGCAAAACGTAAGTAATATCTTCTTAACTTTTAATGTAAAATGACCGTAAGCAAACCAAAAAAGAAAACCCGCGGCAAAAAGCTAGTATAAAATAAAGATTTAAATTCACCGGGCTATGTACATATAAATCCCACAATAATTCCAAGTTTCACAGGCTAAGGTAATATGGTTTCCCACATGCTTTATTTTGGTATATCATGATTTTTTTCGAGTATTTACTTATAATTTATGCACTTATCACTAGAAAAACTCTAATTCTACAACATATAAAAAAATCGTACGACTTACCTTTCTCCGGTTCGCCATAATCAATCAAATACGCCGCACTTTTCACAAATACAACCGTTACACGGACGACCATTGAAAGAATGGTCGTAAAAGTGACATTTGACAATGACAGTGACAATTTATTTTTTGTGGCCCTGGGGAATATTTTTATTTGGTCATTTCTTGACAGTTTGCGGTAGATACTTTGCCATAACCTGATAGAATAACATCTTAAAATCGATGTGGGAGACGCTCAATCCATAGCCTGGTTAAGGGTTAATATTATAAAGCTCAAGAGTTTGTTTGTTTGCTTGAACGCGCTAATCTCAGAAACTACTGGACCGATTTGAAAAATTATTTCTGTGTTAGCCCATTTATCGAGGAAGGCTAAAGCTTATATGATATATAGCATATGATGAAGAGTAATAGGAGCAGAGTACCAATGAAGAATGTTTCAAAATCGGGGTTATTTTTTCCGTTAAAGATTCGCAAAAATCGTGTATGACAGAATTGTTCCCTCTTAAAAGATCTAAAAAAGTCAGCGACAGCATATCAGCCGTAGGACGTCCACTTCTGGACAAAGGCCTCCCTCATTGATCTCCAAGTACTGCGGTTGGAAGCCGTCTGCATCCACCGCCGATCAGCAGTTCTCACCAAGTCGTCTGCCCATCTTGTAGGTGGACGTCCTACGCTGCGCTTGCCAATCCGTGGCCTCCATTCGAGAACTTTGCGGCCCCATCGGCCATCTATTCTGCGCGCTATATGGCCTGCCCCTTGCCACTTCAAAGTTCTTCTACGTATCTCCTCATTTCTGATTCGATCCCGTAAAGAAACCCCGAGCATAAGCCGAAGGCTCTCCATAGCTCGTTGAGCGACTCTGAGCTTATTCATAAGGCCAATAGTGAAGGACCACGTCTCGGTTCAATATGTCATTACTGGTAGGTAACACACACTGATTGTAGACTTTCGTCTTAAGGCACTGAGGTATGTTGGACGAAAAGACGTTGCAAAGTTTCCCAAACTGTCCATTAGAGTTATCCAAAAGAAGAGATGGCATAATTATCACATCATAGACGGAATTAGCTGATTATGTGATCTAGCGAAGTATTACATGCTGTAAATAAAAAAGACTTATTTTTTTTGTGTTTAACAGCTAATTTTGATTTGTTAAAATTGCTGAGTTACTATTAAACTCTTTAAATTACAAAGAAACAAGCTGAATAAAATGTGTGATCAAAAGTGTGATCTGTGAGGACAGTCAAAAACGTATAAACAATATCGATAAAATTTCACTAGTCGACTACTTCACTAATTTTGATGTCATTATGTTGGTAGAATTGATTGTGGTTCTGTCAAGGTGGTTTTGGTCCTGACCACATTTTCCATAGATCGTTTTTTTGTATGAGAGTCCCTTATCTTAAACGGAGTGTTACATACTCTTTGGGCGGTATGGTTAAACTATAGCCTGCTCCGAAAGGATGGAAATAAAAAAAAATTGTGGATAATAAACGTCTAGCAAGATATTGTACAACTACAAACAAGCATACTTCCTCAAGATACTGTTGATACCGATCCCTTCTCCTTTTTCCATTATTGTCTTCAAGGAGCTGAAAGCTGAAGAAAGAACGAGCTGCCAAGGTAGGTATGCACCTCTAGAGAATATTCGCGTCCACAAAATCTTAGACCTAACAAAAAACTAATAAATTCGTTCTCAAAACTACAAATATTCCTCTCCGGCACACATGCCATGTCAACGAAAATATCCTTCCCGATAGTTTTAACAGATGAAAACAAAATTCACTTCAAAAATTAAAACATACCTAATAAATAAATAATCATAAATTGTTTCTACACCGCAAGAGTTTTTATATAGGTACTAAGTCTTTAAGTTACCTATATCAAAAGAAGGTTCCTATTATAAAAAAAAATATAAATATTATATATTGAATAAGTAGAATAGATACCTATATTGTTGTTTAATTTAATGTTCATTTTAGTGATTATGTTTGGGTAAGGTACTATGAAAGTAACTTGAATAAAATACTTGTATAGTTTTTGGTAATAAATTGCTATGTACTTAGAGATACATTTTACCTAAATTGTAGTGCCCTCACTGGGCTCATGTTGGACTAATAAAATTCAGCTAATTATAAGATCAATACTGTACCTACATATGAACTCAATAAATATTTTTGCCTTTGATTTAGGTCATATTTCTATTTATGAAAATAATCATGTTTTGATACAACGAATAATAGTTTATCTTGGAAAAGTACATATTTAGATTCAGTAGGATCCACAGACAAATTTTGTCTGTAGTATAATAATAGTTACATTATTATACTACACCTAAAACCAACAAAAAGCCATCAAATAAAAAGACAAGACATTACAGCTTGATGGCCGCCAACATGGCCAGCCAATTAGCATAAGAATTTATAAAAAGCTTGACACTGGCAGAATTGTGTAAAACCAAACACAAAAAGCCATAAGATAAAAATACAAAACATACATACTACATTACAGACCCTTCCTGTGTGATCTTTATTACATCCTATACCTAAAATTTCAGATGCCAGCTGCAAGTTTTGGTGCATTATTTGCATCAGTTGTACAAGAAGAGTGTGCTATAAAAAATGTATGGAATCATAATCTACATCAAGAGTTCCGTGTCATCAGACAGGTTACTTTTTTTCTGTATTTAGGCATATATCATATATTATGTATACACTGCCGGCCAAAAGTTTGAGACCACTTGTAAAAATCTTTGTAACCACCAAAATATTTCAAAAGTACACATGATAAAGAGCTAATTTGAACACCTGCGTATTCTATTGTTATCAAAGAATTTCTGAGAGTCATTTTTATTGTATATTTTTAAATTATCATCCTTTAAAGGTCTATTGTTTCAAAACATAAATGAGTACCGCGCGCTTACCAGGTGATAGAGTCATTGTTATATTTTTTATGGCCTGCTCATTTCTAATTATTTTGGTTTGGTTTTGCGGTAACCGTACTTCCGGATTATTTTAGCTTCCTTAAACATATTTTTTACCTGAGTTTTGATGGAGTAAATTTTTCATTATCTTAACTAGTCTGAGCTCGTCGTTGTTACAGTGAAGACATCTTAAAATGGGAAAAGTGCGCGAAATTAGCACTGAAACTCGTTCTGCCATAGTTGTTTTACACGGCGAAGGCAAATCTGAACGTGCGATTGCCTCTCAACTTAAGTTGTCGAAGACTTGTGTTCATAACGCAATAACCCAATAATAATACAAGGAGACTGGCAGTAATCAAGATCGTTCGCGATCGGGGAGACCGAGAGCTACCACTTCTAGCGAGGATAATTTCATCGTCGTTACCAGCAAGCGGAATAGACGCCTAACCGCTCCAGAAATCTGCGCAGAAGTGAACAAATCCCGATCAGAACCTGTGTCATTGACTACAGTAAAAAGACGATTGAGAGATGCTAAGTTATTTGGTCGCGTCGCCGTTCGAAAACCACTACTAAGGCCACAAAACAAAAAGAAACGGATGCAGTGGCCCTTACCCATCGAGACTGGACTGAAGAAGACTTTAAAGAAGTTCTTTGGACAGATGAATCCAAGTTTGAAATATTTGGTTCAAAACGACGAATTTTTGTTCGACGTACCGCCGAGGAAAAGATGATGCCAGATTGTGTGGTGCCAACAGTTAAGCATGGTGGTGGTTCCATTATGGTCTGGGGATGCTTCTCGGGCCATGGAACCGGAGATTTGGTACGAGTCGAAGGAATCATGAAAAAGGAGCATTATAAACGAATACTACAGCAAAATGCCGTTCCGTCTGGTTTAAGATTAATTGGAAATGGATTTTTTTTCCAACAAGATAATGATCCTAAACATAGTTCAAAATTATGCAGGGGTTATTTAGAACATAAAGAAACAGAAAGGGTGTTAAAAAACATGGTGTGGCCCCCTCAGAGTCCGGATCTCAACCCCATTGAGCTATTGTGGGAAGATCTTGACAGAAATGTGCGCAGTTGTTGTCCCTCCTCACAAGAAGACATGTGGAAGGCTTTACAAGAAAGCTGGAACAATATCTCACAAGATACAATTGATAAATTGATTGCTCGTATGCCGAGACTAGTGAAAAAAGTTATAAAATGCAAGGGAGGCTTTTTTGACGAAAAATCCGTTTAATGATTTTATTAAATATGAACGTAATTTTTAACGTAAATGGTTGATATTTCTTGATTTTTTTTTCTTCTTGATGAATGTGTATTAGTAAATAAGCATTTTAATTAATATCTAAACCTCTTGATTTACATATATTTTGAGTTTTATTTCATTTTGCTACTTAGATGTAGGTGGTTTCAAACTTTTGGCCGGCAGTGTATGTGTAATCAGTTAGGTAGGTAAGTAGCTATTTTTATTTATTTTTCGGATGCGCAACAGAAGAAGCCATAACATATTTCCTTACCTATAGCTAGCTATAAGTATTTTATATATATTTTAAGTGAGAAGTTTACTGTATGTAAATATACTTCTTGGCGAAAGACAATATTATAATGTGCCGCAATCAAATATTTTCATGTAAGTGGCTCCTGTTGGCAAAATGTATATTTTGCTGTAAATAATCATGCAATTTTCAAAAGCGACAGTAATTAAATTACTATTGGTAAATATGATGAAGTTTTGACCCTATGCTGTAAAGTAGACAATAGATATTTTTATAGGTTGTGAAGCAGTTTCGCTGGGTTGCAATGGATACAGAATTCCCTGGAGTGGTAGCTAGGCCAATTGGTGAATTCCGATCCACAGCTGACTATCAATATCAACTGCTCAGGTAAGTACTTTTACTAGCAAACCAATTTAATAAAAAAGTAGTGGCCACAACTGAAGGCTATACACTACTAAGCTGGTCACATTGAGTACTTCTTTGTAAAATGTCTAGCCAGAAAGCCTTGGACATGTCGGGGTCTTAAGTGTATTTTAGAGAGTCAATGTCCAATCACTGTTATGTAAAGATGTTGTTTACTAGTAAACATTCCTGTTCACTGCCTTTACCCAGCAGTAAGTGTTGCTAGCTGATAAGATAGATAGAAACTTCGGCCAAGCAAAAGGTGGATAACTGATACTCGAACACACTTATGCACAAAAACATACACATGAATGCTACTAACAAATTAAGTGCGCGATTCGCGCCTATTCGTAGTCGCACCTCGCGTTTAAACGTTTAATTTCTCGTAGTAGACGCTCCAGCTTCCATAAAGCTTAGTAATTATGATTAATGTGATGAGGTGATTATTTTTTTTGGTATGCAGGTGCAATGTAGACTTGTTGCGAATCATACAACTTGGACTCACATTTATGGATGAAAACGGAAAGACTCCACCGGGCTGCACAACCTGGCAGTTCAATTTCAAATTCAACTTGCAGTAAGTAGTAATATATTTTATAACTGTAAAAAATAATCACAAATAATTACGTATAATTTTTGTAAACCCTTTCTCTTAACTGCTTGGCAAATATTTCTTCAAAGTTAGGCCAGGAAGAACTAACACACCCACTCATTTTAGAATCATAACTACAAAAAAAATCCTAGGGAATTTCTTCATAATATGATTATATTATTTGTCTGGCTTTCGTAATAACTTCTTCCTTGCCATTAAATACAAATTCTGCCAGTGTCATTACAAAAGAGCTTTCCTAACAAAATTGTTTTCTTTTAAATAGGGAAGACATGTATGCTCAAGACTCCATCGACTTGCTGCAGAATTCTGGGCTACAGTTCAGAGAGCATGAGGATAATGGCATAGAGCCTCTGGAGTTTGCAGAGCTTCTGATGTCTTCAGGTACTTAGATAGACAGTTAACTAACTAATGTAACTTTTCCTCTTAAAAATAAAAGCAGGCCAGTTAAGAAAAGGAACTCAAGTTTCTTTCGATAAAAGGAAACTAGAGTTCCTTTTCTTAACTGGCCTAAAATGCCGTGACAAAGTGTTGATCAAATAGGGCAGGGCAAGCGTTATCCAGGTCCCAGGCACTCCAACAGACCATACCAGTTGTTGACGCTGTTTTAATTACCCCTGGCCATGTGTAATCAAAATCGTATTATAATTGCATTGCAGCACTTAAAGTATGCCGTGGGGTGCCGGCATTAGAATATTGCCTTTCCTCTCTTGCCCATGGATGCCAAAGTTTATCTCCACAACATGGACAGCAGCGTCTTTCCATGTTACAACAAACAGTACTGGGCTCGCCAACCCGCCTGCCAAGCGTAGCGAGTATGGCAACAACCCTCTCATGATCTTGGAGATCCACGAGGGAGGCCTATGTGCAGCAGAGGACGTGGACAGCTGCGGCTGAGATGATGATGATGACATAAATTGTGATCAAACATGGGGTTTCAAATATCATCTTCTCGAAACCCAAGCCAACCTCACCTGCTCGTGGTGCACCCTGCTAACCAACAAACGAGGCTCTGGCGCCCCACCCACCAACCCGCATTGGACCAGCGTGGTGGGTCACGCTCCAAACCCCCCCATTCCATTTTATGATAAACACCACAAACCAAAGGCCCCAAATTCCCGTCGGCTCTAGGACTGAGCCTGTTGATGACGGAAGGCAGAATCACCCTGGAGCCAGAGGTGCGAAGAATCACCGGGCGAGATCGATCCCCCGTCAGACGACCCATGCAAAACCCAAAACGGACACCAATTGCCTCTTGAATATTATAAGTTATAATGTCAAAACTGTTAGAGCTTGAAACTGCCCTAAAAGAAATCAAGTGGGATATAATAGGACTATCCGAAATACGTCGAAAAGGCGAAGATACCATCGAACGTGAAGATAACATCTTTTACCATTTCGGCAAAGAAAGTATGTACGGAGTTGGCTTTCTAGTGGCCAAAATAACATCTTAGAATATCTATCGCCTATTCAGACAGGGTCGCTGTATTAAAACTCAAAATATCCGATAAGCAAGTTCTGACAATAATCCAATGTTATGCTCCCACGTCAACACACTTAGATGAAGACGTAGAATCATTTTACGACCTACTTAACAGGGCATGTAGCGAACACCGAGGAACCTGGAATGTCGTTATGGGAGATTTTAACGCGAAAATTGTGAATAAAATCAAGTTTAGTTCTGATTAGGATCACAGACCGGTTCGCGCTACATTAAAATTTAATAATTAAATAAGTAGTCAAAAAATGGTTGAAAGAAGTATTAAAAATATATCAAAAGAAACTCTTATTATACTTTTAAAAACAGACACGCAAGATGCACAAAAAGAATTTACATATTTAAGAAAACTGTATACGGAAAGCAAGCACTAAAATTAAAGAACGAAAGACGAAACACAAACTTACAGAAATCACAATTCAACTATTAGAGGAATGCGCAAATACGAAAATAAATAGTTTAGAGTATAGAACATTACACAAAAAAGTAAAACGAAATATTAGACGAGACATAAGAAACTGCATCACAAAACTATTTCGAATCACATTGGAAAACAACCGGTCACTAAAAATAGCGAAACAAGGCACGTCTGTTGGCAAATCCTGGATAACTAACGTCAGAGATGAAACCGGAACTAAACATCAGAATAAAGACAACATTTTGAATATTTGTACCAACTTCTACAGAACACTTTATTCGGACCCACAACGCTCTAGAAATTCTAGTCCCTACACAAGCTCCGATAAATGGATCGGAAGTTCACACAGCACTCACAAGAATGGAATACAACAGGATTCCGGGAGAAAATGGTATAACCACAGAGGCTCTGAAGGTGGGAGAGCTATCAATCTTGCCACACGTTACAAACCTCTTCAACACAATTTTAAAAACTGGTAGCTTCCCTAATCGCTTTTGCCACTCAAACATAATACTTTTACATAAAAAAGAAGATAAGTAAATCAAATATAAACAATTACCGCCCAATAACTCTTAATATAAATTATTCATTAAAGTTATAAAAAGCCGCATCTCCAATCAATTAGACTTAGAACAACCGGCGGAACAAGCAGGTTTCCGTCGCGGACTATCCACCACAGATCATCTCCAAGCTCTAAACGAAGTTGTTGAAAAGTTCAATGAATTTAACATGCCTCTTTACATCGCCTTCGTTGACTACACGAAGCAATCGATAGTATATCCCACGATGCTATATTCAAGGCCCTAAAAATCAAAATATTGAAGAAACCTACATAAATTTAATTCAAAATGTATATGACAATATCACAACCTCAATAAAACTACAATCACCTGGACCAGCTTTTAAAATTGCCAAAGAAGTCAAACAGGGAGATCCACTTTCTCCGAAACTCTACACCAGGACCCTTGAAGAAGGGTTCCGAAAGCTGGTGGCTGGCTGGAGTGAGAAGGGAGTTGACGTCGGCGGAAGGAGGTTAACAAATCTTCGTTTTGCCGACGACATCGTCCTCTTTATTTATTACTTATTTATTTACTAAACATTACAAAAAACAGAGAACAGAGATAAAACTAAGCTCATGACCAATCGCGCTGAGACCAATGTAACGGTGGATGGAGAACATCTAACATATGTCCAAGGTTATGTTTACCTGGGCCAAATAGTCTCCTTCGAAGACAGGCAGAGCAGAGAAATCGCACGGCGAGCTGATAATGCCTGAAGGAGTTTTTGATCCATGGGAGACATAATGAAAGGGGAACTCCCTCTATCTCTAAAACGAAAATAACGGACGTATGCATCCTCCCCGTTCTAACATATGGTGCGCAGACTTGGTCTCTGACTAACATTCAAAACTCCAAGCTCCAAGTTTGTCAGCGAGCGATGGAGCGCAGCATCCTGGGTGCACTGGGCGCACGGACAGGATCCGAAACACCGAACTGCGCTCCAGGACTGGTATCGCGGAAGTAGCTCTGATAGCCGCTAAGCTAAAGTGGGACTGGGCTGCCCACATCTGCCGCATGCCGAGTGAGCTGTGGGCAAAGGTAGTCACGGAGTGGCGGCCTGACCCGGCGAGAAGGCGATGCGGCCGACCGAAGCGCAGATGGCGGGACGAACTCGATCAGTACATCGTTGACTGGAGAGAAGCAGCTCAGGATCGGGATATAAGGAGGGAATTGGGGGAGGCCTTTGCCCAGCAGTGGGACCCAAATGACTCATAATAATAATACAATTTTGAAGTCAAATAACAGTTTTCTCATTTATTCAGGAATTGTGTTGCTGGATAACATAAATTGGCTGAGCTTTCATTCTGGATATGATTTTGGCTACTTGCTGAAGCTGCTGACTGATAAGAACTTGCCGTTGGAAGAGAACGATTTCTTTGAAAGCCTCCGCCTGTATTTCCCGACGGTTTATGATGTAAAGGTGAATATCAATAATACGAGCTGTTCTAGTAAGTAATCATCATAGAACATTTAACAGGCATTGCTGGATTTCATAATGCACATTGCTGGAGCGAATCACTTTGATTTGATCATTAACATGCAGTAAGCTTTTGGGAGCCATTGGATAAACGCAAGAAGGAAAGTACACAGGTAAGCACTTTTAAAAGAATAATTAGCATTAATTAAGGTTGATAGTTTCCCAATTAAGACCAGGATAAATAGAAGAGGAGGCTGACCTTTGCCCAGCTGTGGGATTCAATGTGCTAATAGATTAGAATAGTTTTATTTCAATGCTGATGCATGCGCTATGGGCACAAAATATTTTGATGTCATTTGCGTATAGGTCACCCATTGCCCGTTTTAATCTTACAGTGATAACCACTAAGTTTCAATAGTTCTATGCTAAGTAAATTGCCAATTCATACTGCCATGCGACTTGCATTCAACCTAGTGTTGAAGCATTATTATTATTAAAAAGTAAATAAATATGGTTTTTATATTTTTAGTATTAAATCACACTTAGGAGAACATCTACTATAATAAACATTATAACTCAAAGAAATTAAAAACCTTATCAAAAATTCACGATTCCGGTGGGGTTTGAACCCACGTCCGTCAAATCGGTCCTTGGCGCTTCCTAGAGCCGGAAGTGCTTTAACCGTTAAGCTACGGAACCCGTATGGTGTTACGTCGGAATTCTCGATTAGGTAATATCGGTTGAGCACCGACAGAGTCTACATGTAACTACTAGTTATCCTATTTGAAGTTGCATGCAGTAGTAATGACTAGAGATGTCGCTATAGCTTAATCTATAGTTTGTTCCTACCAAAGTGCAAACCCCACTTTGGTAGGAAAGAAATTAAATAAAAATTTTGATAAGGTTTTTAGTTTTTTTACAGCAGTAGAATGTTGCACCTCCTCTCTTGCGTGTGGATGCAGTCAGAATCTGCCAAGGGGGATGCCTCCGGAAGATGGGCAGCAGCGTCTTTCCGTGTTTCAACATCCCGTATTGCGCTCGCCAAGCCGCCTGCCAGGCGTGGTATGAGTATGGCAACTACCCCCTCATGATCACTTGGGAGGTGCAGGAGGAAGGCCGACGTCCAGCAGTGGATATCGTACGGCTGAGATGATGAATACTGGATATTTCGCACAGCACCATCTAGCCTAGCAAAGTAGAACTCATTTTGTGGGAACCAGATGACAAATATCTGAGAAAAAAATATTTTACTATTCTACCAATCATATGGTTCCCATAGTACAAGCTTTGCTTAGTTTGGGGAAATATAGATACTTATTCTGTGGTTTGGGACTAGATGGTGGTAGTGTCCCGAACTGAGCAAAGTTAACCACCAGATGATTGATAGAAAACTTTATTTTTGTGAATACATACTTATCATAGAAGAATACCAATACTGGGGACAAATATCTGCAATAAAGAAGATATTAAACATTATAATTGTTAACTAATTGCAGTACTTGATGAAGCTGTGTAAGAACCTGAAGGGCGGGCTGCAGGAGGTGGCGGACCAGCTGGAGCTGCGGCGCGTCGGGCCGCAGCACCAGGCCGGCTCCGACTCCCATCTCACTGGCATGGCGTTCTTTAAGATCAAAGAGGTATGTATAATTGTTATTGCAGTAGGTACTTGATGAAGCTGTGTAAGAACCTGAAGGGCGGGCTGCAGGAGGTGGCGGACCAGCTGGAGCTGCGGCGCGTCGGGCCGCAGCACCAGGCCGGCTCCGACTCCCATCTCACCGGCATGGCGTTCTTTAAGATCAAAGAGGTTTGTATAGACTTGCCCTTGCGGCCGGCCGCACTGAATAAAAGATTTTTGCGTTTGAGATTCTTCCGACCTCTATGGCCCAATTGGTCTAATAGCCGTGTTACGCAAGAGGTTGTTGTGAGTTCGGATTCCGCCCCGGTACAAATGTTTGCTTTCTGAAGATATTTGTGATATATGTAGATATGCGTGATAGGTATTATGTATTTACATAAAGAAAACTAAGTACTTCTTTGGACCATCTGGTACCCATAACACAAGCTCTGCTTACTGTGGGGCCAGATGGTGTGTACAATATCTAGCACTCTTATTTTGATATTAACCTCAGTCAAGTAACAAAATAAACTGTTATATTTTCAGATATTTTTCGATGGCAGCATTGAGAGCACGAGTGGACATCTTTACGGATTGGGAGCTCCGTTCCCCACCAGCGCCAACAATTTCCAGGAAAACACGGAGAACGGCAACTCTTCCTGATCCCCGGAGCCCGTTTGCATAACCAGGCAAACACCGAACCCGCGCGTGTTCCATCTCACGGAATGATGCGCTTATCCTGATGATGCCTGTCCACGGATGATGGATATCGCGCTTATCCTGTGGTGCTTGCTAAATTTGTCGGCGACTATACGCAACTAAAAGACTACGTGGAATGTTGAACATTTCGTTTTATTAACTGTGATAATATAATTGTGTAGAAAGCACAAATGCTTTGTTAATTTGCTTAAAAAGTTTATCTGCATTAGGAGAGCAAATATGTTTTCAAGGATCTTGATAATCTGTTATTTTATTTTTGTTTGTCGATGATGTGATATTTTGATGATTCCTAAATTTTTAATGTCTATATTATGATAATACTTTTTATGAATCCTAATGTAACCCACAGCTTGCTTAAAATATTACAATATGTTAACTTGAAATGTATGTGCCACCAACTTGGTCAATCCTTCATTAGACAACTTGTTACACTTTAGTGGCACTGTACATACATATCCACTGTAACTATATTGTGGTAATCTGAGTGTAGTGCTGTAAGACGATAATATTACGTACCAAAAAAATAGACTTATGTAGGTAGAATTATAACAAAATTCACTACTGTTCCAGTCAAGTGATTTTTTATATATTAATTATGTTTTACTGGTATATAAACCTGGTAAGTCACAGATAGTAATTACTATTTGCGTGGTATTTTCCTGTGTAAGTTAGTTAGGTCAGTTTTTTGTGAATAAACTGCCTTTACAATTTTTATATCAATGATAATTTATCATAGATATGTATTCAATGTGTATGGAATAATCTTAACCAAATATCTGACTGGTCATCTTAATTTAATGTCAACTACTTAGTTATTAGGTATGTACAGTATTAAAAAATTTCGTCGTAAAATGCAATGTACGATTTTTATTTACTCACTTTGAAAAAATACCTACAAAAGGGGGCAGAGTATCATTAAAAACCACAGAATATCAATGCACTATGTAATGCAAGTACAATAAAAACTACACACTCTACATAAAAAGATAAAACACTATCACAATGTATTAAAATAAATAAGCTTTTAATTTAGACCAATCAACCGAATATTTGTATGAAAATTTATTGTAATGGTTAATATTTACTAAATTGTAATTTTTGTAATTGTATAATTAATAATGAGCGATTCCAATCTTCCACATGATCCAAAGAGAAACAAAATGTGAACCTTTATAGACAGAGAACGGAAGAAACGCAGTATTCAGTCTACATTTTACTATAAAAATCGGCACTATAACTTTGAACTACACAATAGGTAACTTACCGTAGGGTAGTTATGTTGCCCCCCCTCCTCTCTTGCTCGTGGATGCAGTAAGAATCTACCAAGGGATACCTCCGGAAAATGGGCAGCAGCGTCTTTCCGTGTATCAACATCCCGTACTGCGCTCGCCAACCAGGTGGGTTGGCGTGGTATGTCAACAGCCCTCATGAGCAGGTACTTGGGAGATTCATGAGGGAGGCCTATGTCCAGCAGTGGACGTCCGTCAGCTGAGATGATGATAGCAATTGTGTTTCCAGAGGTTAAAACTGATTTAGCAATACCACGTCCCATTTTAAAGCGTTTCGTTCGTATTCGCCTACAGGTTTTACAAATCTTATTTATTTCGAATTCAGTGAAAATACAATTTAGGTGTAAAATGTTCGTGTTCTGAAACTTATTTACAATCGCTCCACAAATAGGCTACTTGACAGAATATGAAAATCAAAATTCGAATTATTAAAAAAATAAGACAATTTTGTTTACTTTTTAAAATGAATGAAACAATACTTAGATAAGCGCAAATCATGAACTATACCAAAACACGTCTCGGCGCGTGACGTCATGATACTTAGTGTTCATATTTTGACACTCATTTAGAATTGCCAGCCAGCGGCTTCAAGACAAAATCTTAAATACCTCGTTATAAAAGCTACGAGTAATTACCACGTTTTAGCTGATTTCAAGTCTAACATTTTTAAAATTGCATATACATATAAAAACCAATACAATTTATTTGTTTTATTCCACATTACGTCAGGGGCTAGTTAGGCGGTTAACACACTGCCACGCACCACGCTGCATGGCAGTGTTGTTTTCACTGTTGCGTGAATGCGTGTTCTAATATTGCTTGTATCTCCGTTTGTATAGAAAACACATGCACAGTTCAACACAGATCACGCGCTCAAGAGCGGAGAAACATGCACCCACGCGCGTAGGTGCGAGGCGAGACGCAAGGTATGGCACACCGAGCCCCGCAGTCTAGCGAACAGCTTTGAACGAAATGAGTCAGAGCCGCCGTGAATCCACAAAACGCAACAACGCGCGTGAGTGCGTGAAAAACCCACACGATGATGCAGATCTGCACTCCCGCAAGAACGCGGTGCGTAGGTGCGTCGACACGCAACATGCAGCGTGGTGCGTGGCAGTGTGTTAACCGCCTTAGTCTTTCCAGGTAAAAGACTTTTTACTCGAACCTACGGCAGGTACACCTTAGTAAGTCTACTATCCTACATGTTGGTTCTACTTACTGCTAACTTCCAGTGTAAAGATATTCAAGCAGTTACAGTTTATATATCGTAATAACCACAAGTAGATACACCTCTATCGTTAAGTAGTTACATTAAAAAAAGTCAGGTCATTGGATTCCGGCAGAGATAATTTCTCTTGGTTTTACCCGACCTGGGCAAAATTCACATTGAAATTAAAGTCTTATTTCTTCTTCTTTTTCTGTTTGGAGGTAGTGTCGGGTGTGTTTTCTGCCTTGCGTTTTCCTGAGTTGCTACCTTTCGCAGAGTTCCCGCCTGGTGTATTTTGGTGATTTGGGTTTCCGCTCTTTTTCTTCTTTTCGGCTCGTTCTTTTTCTTCTAGCTCCTGATTTTCGCGCTCAATTAGAGTAATCAGCGTGTTGCACCTAAGAAACAAAGAGTAAATATAGGATAGGTCCTACATGTTCATTTTGGAAGTCATGCCAACGATTGACATGATTAAAATAATGTACTGCGTGCTCATACTCAAAGCACAATTTCCTTGAAAGTTTTGTCAAGGTTAAATATACTGGCTACATGAGAAAGTACCTTGAGAGGTACTGTATGGTTTCACCTTGTTTGTGCCTACTGCAATGCTGTTACTTAGGTCCTAGTGTGCCAACTTACCGTCGCTGCAGCTCAACCGCAGTCCGTGACTTGAGGAACCAGTCGAAGCGGAACTGGGGCGCGGCGTGAACGCCCGCCCGTAGTTCCTCGTACACATTCTCCGTGTCGAAACCCAACTTGTGCAACATGCATACTAGGAACCTAGAAGAACAATGCTGTAAATATAAAATCAACTCGACACCTAGCGTGAGCTATACGTACATACTAATACACATTTAGACTTCCGTGAGGCGGTATTACATTTTGTAGTTAAAATTAGACTTATCATAATCTCAGACTTAGGACTGCTGTCCACATCCACTGCTGGATTTAGGCCGCCATCATAGATACCCAAGATCATGAATGGGCTGTTGCCATATACCACGCTTAACAGGCGTGTTGGCGAGCGCAGTACGGGATGTAACAACACGGAAAACGCTGCTGCCCATCTTCCGGAGGTATCCCTTAAAGATTCTTACTGCATCCACGGGTAAGAGGAGATGCAACATTCTACGGCCGGCACCCACGGCCTTATAATATTTTTTATTTCCAGAGCTCTTAAAAATACAAACGCGTACACACACACAAGTGCAGACGAGATCCAACAATAACCATGCGAATCTTTTATTTAAAGTTGGAAATAACAGACATACCTGTCTTCTTCTTCCGTATAATTCTTGCCCTTGTTAGTGCCGTAAGCGATCCGAAGCTGATGGAACGGCGCTCTGTAGCGGGACATTTTCGCGTCCAACGCTTTCTTGATAGAGGCTCTTCTCTGAATCTTGGCCTCTCCTCTCTCGATCTGTCCCATTATTCTGTCGATGTCTTGCAGTTCGTGGCAGCGCTCCCAAAACACCGCTGAATACTCCATCACCTAAAAGTTTAATCATAGTGAAGACGAACGATTGAAGAGTATTACCAAAATATCAATTAAAACTTCTTAAATAACAAAGAAATACTATCTTACCGCGACCATGGCATTTAGCAAACCAGTCTTCGCGGTTTGCGAGAGTTTACAGGTTACATATTTATAATATTTTCTTAACATGAAAACTACTTAAATACTCGTAAGTTATCTACCTCTTCTGGTGTTTTCCCCTCGACGTCTTTAGCAATATTTTCAATGTCATCTCTACCATACTTCTCATTTGCTTTGATAAACTGATTGAAGTCACGCTTCGTCCAATTTGTAAAACCTGGAAGAAAATATTAAATATCACAGAACCATGTCAGCACATCAGACCTATCCATTAGATTGCTCAACTGCAGGTACATATTATATTGTAAAATATAACATTCAATTGTTGTAGTTGTAAATTCCTGGACCGCGCTGACGAAAGCGGCGAGCAGCGGTATAGTCTAAAATTATTTTTTAATTAATTGAAAGGCGGTCAACACACTTCCACGCACCACGCTGCATGTTGCGTGAATATGTGTTCTCATGTTGCTTGTAAGTATCTCCGTTTGTATAAAAAACACGCACAGTCCAACACACAGAAAATTCATCCACGCGCGTTCATGCAGGTCACGCGCTCAAGCGCGGAGAAACATGCACCCCCGCGCGTAGGTGCGGGGCGAGACGCAAGGTATGGCACACCGAGTCCCGCAGTCTAGCGAACAGCTTTGAATGAAATGAGTCAGAGCCGCCGTGAATCCACAAAACGCAACTACGCGCGTGAGTGCGTGAAAAACCAGCACGATGATGCAGATCTGCACTCCCGCAAGAACGCCGTGCGTAGGTGCGTCGACACGCAACATGCCGCGTGATGCGTGGCAGTGTGTTAACCGCCTAAGGTTTATTATTCCCTCCTTCTCTCCCTCGGATTGGATTCTACAGTTATAATATTGTGGTGTGGACGGTGTACGCTTCCCATTGGTTCTTCATAAAAAAATGTCTTTTAAACATTCACCTGTTTAGATCGTCCAAAAACTACGCAAATGTCTATAATGACCTACAAGAATGTCTTCATTTTTAACCGCATGAATGAATAAGATGATATGTTACTGACATGTTTTTTCCTCTGACTAAAAGTTGACTTAGCTGAGAGGATGGAATAGGTGTTGTGCAAGCCTAATCCCTCTTACAATGTCGCAGGCACAATGTCCCATATATCTTATATACCAGTTGCTGACGCTGTATAAATCATCTACAATAGATGCAAAGGCGTTATTTAGACAGGGTATTAAATTTTAGCTTTACCTTGTGTTAGTAGTGATTCTTTCTCAGCCACTTCCTCGTCCGAGAGCGCCTCAGCGTCATCTATCTTACGTTGCTCCTCACGCTGTATCTTGGCCGCTTCAGGGCCCAACTCAGGATTTCGTGGTACTTTATATCTGCAAAGGGTAATTGTTTTTTTATACACTAAATGACGAGACAAGCCGTAAGCCCACCTGATGTAAAGCAGTAACCTCTACCTATTACAAATTCAATATCGGTGTGATCACGTTCACTAAACACGTGACCAAGACTGCATTGCGCCCGTAATCCTGAGACATTTTTAATAGTTGTAAGGTCTCATGTTCCCGTGATTTCACCGGCCTCCTCTTACCCTTCAAACCGGAAAACAGCAAGTACTACTACTTGGCGGTAGTACTAGGGATGCTGGTAGCACTTCCCCGGATGAACTATTCAAATATTGACAAAATGTGACGTCCTGAGTGCGAGTTGCGCCATCACTTAGGACGCACACTTAGTGGGAAACCATGTCCACTGATAACCATAATAATAATTTAAAAGACGAATGAACTATGGTATCCGCACAATCAATTAATACAAATAAATAACTCTAGACAATTCACACAGCATCATCTAGCCCCAAGCTAAGCAGTGCTTGTGTTGAATAGAGGCGGGAATCTAAAAATATCTTGCGTCGCAGGCGGACCTTCGCAGGCTGCGCCACAGAGTTCTTCGATATATGTACAAAATAAGTTTTGATAACGTACCCAAGAGTTTTTCTGTAGTGGTAAATCTCCTGATCTAGCAGCTCAAAGAGACGCGGCGGGAAGAACTGAAAGTCTTGCACAATCGGTTGTTTCGGCGGTCGAGGTGCCTGTCAACATAAATCACGCGATTAAAATGGAACTCAATCAGATATTAGAACAAATATATGATTACTACCAAAAGCGTGTACACTGCTGTATATTTAATAAATACCACACATGTTAATGCGATTACAATGATTTAACGTTAGACACGTTGTATGTCATGCACTAGGGTGTATAGATGATAATTAGCAGAAAGATGAATTTCCTGAAATCTGCAAATGCAAATTATAATAGGTACAAAATTATAGGTTTTAAGAATGTATTCCTGTAGGTATTACGGATTATATGAGTACATACTCTTGTTGCCCCGTCTCAAAAAATCATCCTGTATATCAATGGAAGATTATGTGACAGGCGGCTCGCTTGGCGCCTAGAGCCCCAAGCGTGCAGTGCAACCGGTTGCAAAAATTCCAGAAAGTTTGTTTCATTTCCCACCAACTCGCCAGTTGAGTCGCTTTAGTCTTTTTCACGTAATACCGGTTCTGTTACCGCAGAATAAATATTAGAAATATTTATGAGTGGAAAACAGACCAAGTCTTTTTCTATCCTACTCTATTCTATATAAATAATAATAATAAAGACATTTATTTCAGGCTTCAACTAAAATAAGTTACAGATGGTAATAAACTTATTTTACATACACTGCCGGCCAAAAGTTTGAGACCACTTGTAAAAATCTTTGTAACCACCAACATATTTCAAAAGTACACATGATAAAGAGCTAATTTGAACACCTGCGTATTCTATTGTTATCAAAGAATTTCTGAGAGTCATTTTTATTGTATATTTTTAAGTTATCATCCTTTAAAGTTCTATTGTTTCAAAACATAAATGAGTACCGCGCGCTTACCAGGTGATAGAGTCATTGTTATATTTTTTATGGCCTGCTCATTTCTAATTATTTTGGTTTTGTTTTGCGGTAACCGTACTTCCGGATTATTTTAGCTTCCTTAAACATATTTTTTACCTGAGTTTTGATGGAGTAAATTTTTCATTATCTTAACTAGTCTGAGCTCGTCGTTGTTACAGTGAAGACATCTTAAAATGGGAAAAGTGCGCGAAATTAGCACTGAAACTCGTTCTGCCATAGTTGTTTTACACGGCGAAGGCAAATCTGAACGTGCGATTGCCTCTCAACTTAAATTGTCGAAGACTTGTGTTCATAACGCAATAACCCGATACAAGGAGACTGGCAGTAATCAAGATCGTTCGCGATCGGGGAGACCGAGAGCTACCACTTCTAGCGAGGATAATTTCATCGTCGTTACCAGCAAGCGGAATAGACGCCTAACCGCACCAGAAATCCGCGCAGAAGTGAACAAATCCCGATCAGAACCTGTGTCATTGACTACAGTAAAAAGACGATTGAGAGATGCTAAGTTATTTGGTCGCGTCGCCGTTCGAAATACACTAGTAAGGCCACAAAACAAAAAGAAACGGATGCAGTGGGCCCTTACCCATCGAGACTGGACTGAAGAAGACTTTAAAGAAGTTCTTTGGACAGATGAATCCAAGTTTGAAATATTTGGTTCAAAACGACGAATTTTTGTTCGACGTACAGCCGAGGAAAAGATGATGCCAGATTGTGTGGTGCCAACAGTTAAGCATGGTGGTGGTTCCATTATGGTCTGGGGATGCTTCTCGGGCCATGGAACCGGAGATTTGGTACGAGTCGAAGGAATCATGAAAAAGGAGCATTATAAACGAATACTACAGCATAATGCCGTTCCGTCTGGTTTAAGATTAATTGGAAATGGATTTTTTTTCCAACAAGATAATGATCCTAAACATAGTTCAAAATTATGCAGGGGTTATTTAGAACATAAAGAAACAGAAAGGGTGTTAAAAAACATGGTGTGGCCCCCTCAGAGTCCGGATCTCAACCCCATTGAGCTATTGTGGGAAGAGCTTGACAGAAATGTGCGCAGTTGTTGTCCCTCCTCACAAGAAGACATGTGGAAGGCTTTACAAGAAAGCTGGAACAATATCTCACAAGATACAATTGATAAATTGATTGCTCGTATGCCGAGACTAGTGAAAAAAGTTATAAAATGCAAGGGAGGCTTTTTTGACGAAAAATCCGTTTAATGATTTTATTAAATATGAACGTCATTTTTAACGTAAATGGTTGATATTTCTTGATTTTTTTTTCTTCTTGATGAATGTGTATTAGTAAAATAAGCATTTTAATTAATATCTAAACCTCTTGATTTATATTTTGAGTTTTATTTCATTTTGCTACTTAGATGTAGGTGGTCTCAAACTTTTGGCCGGCAGTGTATGTACATACATATAATCACGCCTCTTTCCCGTATGGGTAGGCAGAGACCACTTCTTTCCACTTGCTACGATCCTTACATACTTGTTTCGCTTCGTCCACTTTCATTATTCCCTTCATACATGCTCTTCGGTTTAGGGTACTCTTGACCTGGACTTTTTTTCAAGACGTCCCTGATTTGGTCTCGAAACGTCCGCCTAGGTCTACCCCTTCCAACACTTTCATTCACACTCGCCTTATACACTTTTTTACTCTACGACCCATGTAAATATATACCTTATAGTCTAACATACAATAAAACTTATTTACTAGCACGCAAGGTCGGACACACTCGATCGCGCTGTGTCATATGGTCGCTCGCGAAAGCGACGATACAGCACATTTTTCGGCCAAAACGTTTCTTTGGTAAAGGTTGATATATCGGCAGTTGGAACTCGCACCACAAAAGATTTAAAATCTGAATGACGCGAGTCCAACTTTTCAACCCTTACCAAAAATTGGTTTTCTGCTTTACATATTGCACTAAATCCTCAGCCTTTGTGGAATGTGTGATACGTAAAGAAGCGTCGTAGGTACAGTTCTGCTGTCATATATCTATTTAAGCCTGTGTATACGTGTAGCCTAAAAGCGAACTAGTATAGAGTATCAGTAGATAGAACAAAACCACCAGCAGTAGTGAAAAAGTCGAGCTCCGCGATATTAGCTCGTTGCACTTCATTTACCTGCACCTTGGGCGCCTTGGGCTCCGAGACCCGCAGCGCCTCGCGGAAGTACGCGTCGACGGCGTAGTTGGCCTTGCGCTCTCGCTTCGGCGGCTCGATCCAGTTGCCGATGGGAATCTTCTGCTTCTCTCTGTAATCCTCACCTGGACAGCGAAGTTACGTTACTTGGGAAATAAATATCAATCATAGTACCAACTGTATCTCTCACGTTATTGTGCTTTTACAATGTCTATGACTGATATTTATACACTTTGATACACGTTTTAGAGTTGTCGATCATTGGTTTTGTTTAGACAGTTTAGTTTATACTACAGACAAAGCCCCTGTACTGCTGTAGAATGCATTTATTTACAATGTGCTTTTTTTTGACGTAACTAAGTGTTCTCAGGATCCTTTGGTTAAAAATAAAAATACCTACAAATAACAGTTTTTAACTGACCATCGAAACCAGTGTAGGGCTTCAGTTAGTCAACTAAGATAATTTAAAGTAAATAATAAACCTTCGAACTGGTACACCGAGTCAGTCGTGGCGCCGGGAGTGTCCATTGAAAATGCCCGTAGTGACGATTCACCGAGACTTTCCAATTTCTGCTTCATTTCTTCTGTCTGAAAATTAAAATAGTTAAGATCATTTCATATTAACCATTAATTGTAAAAGTAATGTATAACAACAGTGTAAGAGGAATAAATAAAGGTATACTTTTTCACTCAAGGCCAGTAGTCTTGGATTATGCCAAACTTGTGTCAACAGTCGCCTTTTTATACTGTAAATATCTGTAGTTCATACAAACATGGCGGGACTGGGCGAGGACATTACTGCGCCTCAGCTCTCTATTAGACCAATTTCACAAATTGTGCGTGAGGTCGTTAAAATTAGAAAAATACATTTAGGTAATGATTTTTGTTCTATTTAGACTAAGAATACTTTCGCCCTACTGGTCTATACCAATAATACGTCATCCTTAGTCAGAATGTATCGTCTTTACAAAGATAATTGTCTCTTCATTTGATTGTTTAAACGGAACTGCATTAAATAAATAAATAAATAATAATAAATAATGCTGGACAATACACACACCATCATCTAGCTCCAAGCTAAGCAGAGCTTGTGTTATGGGCACTATATGACTGATACTTAATACATAGATAGATATTTTTTATTATATAGAGGAAAACATCCAGAACACCCTGAACAAATATCTGCAGATTGTACAGACATTTGTCCCGAGGCGGGAATCGAACCCGCGCCCGCTGCGCCACAGAGGTCGTCAGGTAAAGAACAATAGTAACGCTGTGTACACATACTTTGGGATACAATTTAAATCTCTAGATCTTTATTGTGCTTTATTTCTTTTTGATTGTGTTCTGTTTTGTGTGCCTTACGATTACAATTATAAGGAAATAAATTACCTTGTTTTCACCCTTTGCTAAAATAGAGTCAATGTCCTCATCAGTGATATCGGAGTCTTTGGACGAGAAAACGTGATTGGCGCCGTGCCGGATCATATTCAACATCTCGTCTTTGTTCAGCTGGCTCTTGGCGTCGATCAGCCGGCCGGACTGGATGACCAACTTGTCTAAGCGGAGTTTCACTTCGGCGCGCTCAACGATTTTCTCCTCGACCGTATTCTCAGTTATCATTCTGAATACCCGCACCTAGAACATAAAGAAACAGGATATTATAAGTATTCGTTCTTCGCTCCAGTTTTAGCAGTGTAAAATATTTGCAGAAAATTAAATATACAATCGACATTTTCCATTCAGGCTGGACTTGAACGTTAGTTTTTATTTGTTTTGTAGATTCTACCTTAGGTTAAAAACTATTTTTATTATTATTACATACTTTCTATTTTATATATCAAAAACTAAAAAAAAACTTCTAAAGTTGAGCAAAGGTCCAACAGGTATCATCATTCCACAACTATCACAACTGTTAAAAAGTCCACTACTGAACAGGCCTCCCTCATGAATCTCCATGAGGGGTTATTGCCATACTCACCACGCTTGGCAGGCGGGTTGGCGAGCGCAGATCTTCCGGAGGTATCCCTTAGCAGGCTCTTATTGCATCCACGGGCATGAGAAGAGGGGTAACATTCTACTGCCGGCACCCCACAAAGCCAATGTATATCATCACTCAATCCAACCTCAGGCTTGTGGTAGCCCCTGCTAACAGACGCTGTCCAACCATTATCTGTCGGCGCTCAAGCCACCCTCACCAACTCGTGGTAACCCCTGCTGCATAAGAATATTTCCTTTTGTGGGTTTTAAGTCAGGCAGGCAAATCATAACATGATCGGAAGTAGTGGAGGAGTCGAGGTGTCGTGAGGAGTACGCTGTGTGGAAATGTTTCTGAGTTTTGATTTTGAGAGAATATCGCTTCGCGTTTCCTTTGTTGCGAACAAGTTCACGTCAAACATCATTCACGACACGCCCCAAATTTTTTTATGTCAGTTCAGTCCCTCAGTCAAGTTTTTGTATTTCGGTAAAGAACTGTTGTACAATTTTTGACCGTGCCTCAAACACCTTACCCAATAATGTGTAACACATTATCGTTGGGATCTCAATAAGTACATTTTATAACTTGTTAAACTTTCGCGATTTTTTAACATATTTTTTAGTTATCAAATCACAGGATTTTATCGCGTACCTTTTTTATTAGTCCTCCTGCGACCAAGAACGCTGAAGTGTGTTCGAAACGTCGGGAAAATAATAAAAAAGGTACGCGATCAAATCCTGTAATTTTAAAACTAAAACATAAGTACATTTTAGTGCATCAAACACCTACCTATTAAAGGATTATTATATGAATGAGCTATAACTCTGCTGGAGACGTACTTGTTTCAGCTGGCCGATGCGATGCGCCCTGTCCATGGCCTGCAGGTCCATCTGCGGGTTCCAGTCGGAGTCGTAGATGACGACGACGTCGGCGGAGGTGAGGTTGATGCCGAGCCCGCCGGCGCGCGTCGACATTATTATGAATGAGCTATAACTCTGCTGGAGACGTACTTGTTTCAGCTGGCCGATGCGATGCGCCCTGTCCATGGCCTGCAGGTCCATCTGCGGGTTCCAGTCGGAGTCGTAGATGACGACGACGTCGGCGGAGGTGAGGTTGATGCCGAGCCCGCCGGCGCGCGTCGACATTATTATGAATGAGCTATAACTCTGCTGGAGACGTACTTGTTTCAGCTGGCCGATGCGATGCGCCCTGTCCATGGCCTGCAGGTCCATCTGCGGGTTCCAGTCGGAGTCGTAGATGACGACGACGTCGGCGGAGGTGAGGTTGATGCCGAGCCCGCCGGCGCGCGTCGACATTATTATGAATGAGCTATAACTCTGCTGGAGACGTACTTGTTTCAGCTGGCCGATGCGATGCGCCCTGTCCATGGCCTGCAGGTCCATCTGCGGGTTCCAGTCGGAGTCGTAGATGACGACGACGTCGGCGGAGGTGAGGTTGATGCCGAGCCCGCCGGCGCGCGTCGACAGCATGAACACGAACTTCTCGCTGCCCGGCGCGTTGTACTCCTCGATCTGGCGGTTCCTGTCCTCGTGGGGCGTTTGACCGTCCAGGCGGCAATACTGACAGAAAAAATATTACTTTTGTAGTGGTAGAACGTAAATTAAAAGTTTATTTCTCTTTTTTATACTACTAATTGACGAGACTAGCCGAAGGCACACCTGATGTTAAGCGGTAACCTCTACCTATGACAACTGTAACACCGCGGTTATCACGTTCACTTAGCACGTGACCAACGCGGCAGTGCATTGCGCCCGTCATCCTGAGACATAAAATAAAATAAATAATAAATTAAATAAAATTTATTTATCAAAAGCGAAAAATACTGGTACAAGTTGTAATATTTTTATAATACATCGAATGAGCAGATATTTACGAGTGTACCTTGATGAACGCTGTCTCCGCAGTAGATCTTTGTTAAATTTATAAGTCAATAAATAAATATCTATCTATCTGGAAGGAGTCTGTGTTGCGAGGTCACAGTGGGTCTCTTCTCGAACTCTCTATCATACTTAACTTTGTCGAACTTTGTACAAAAAGAAAAAAAAAATGAAAAATTAAGAGAGCAATAAGAATTTATGAGCTAAAAGGAAATTGTTGCGTTGTGTGTGTGCGGAGTGTATTTGCGGAGTGTGTTGTGTAAAGAAACGAATATTACATATATACACATATGTACATACATACATAGAGTTGTAAGGTCTCATCTGCCCGTAATTTCCCCAGCCCCCTTACCCTTCTAACCGGAACATAGCAATGCAGACATTACCGCTTGATGGCAGGAATAGTACTTCCCCAGATTAACTCTTCACGTAAAGTTCCACTACTACTACATCTGGGAGAGTTCATCCAGGGAAGTACTATGGGCACACGAGACCTTACAACTGTCTCAGGTTAACGGGCGCGATGCAATGCAGCGTAAGCCAATGGTCACGAACTTAGTGTTAATCACTGGAATACCGGTCAGTTGCAATAGGTAGATGTTACCTATTACAACTGTAATACCGCATCAGGCGATCCTTCTCGCATATCAAGCATTCCCGTCATCTGCGGGAATATGAGCACCCATCTTCCTTGCTTCTGTGGGCAGCAGTTTCTCAAGGATCATGAGCACCTGAAAGTTATCACATACCTTATACTGCCTCCAAACACAATAGTCCTCCAAGATATCCAGCATCCTCGTCATCTGTGAGAATATGAGCACCCTGCTGCCCTGCTCCTGCATTTTGGGCAGGAGCTTGTCGAGGATCACGAGCTTGCCGCAGTTGAAGACGAGGTGCTCGTCCGTGGTGTAGGGCGGGCCGGGCTCGGCGCCGTCGAACAGGTAAGGGTGGTTGCAGCACTTACGCAGCTGCATGAGAATGTTCTGAAGGCGCATTTTCTCCACTTTGCCGGCGCCGTTCACTGAAATGATACAACACGTATTTTATGAGATAACAGTCAAAATATTGGTATGGTGGTACACTTCTTGTAACTAGACACGACATGTCTAATAGTGTATGAATGCATAATGAACATAGTCATCAAGCTATTGAATGTTAGTAGTAAAGTTGACACCTGCACATAAGACTCATGTCGCTCAATAAACCTGCACTGTCCATGAGTGAGAGCCAAACAAACAAATTATATATGCTTTGCCCAAGTTGGTTCATACAGCAAGTCAACAACTTATTAAATTATCTAATCATAAAAATACGATTAATTCTACAATGCCCCAGAATGGGGATATAATAAAAAAATTACAGGTAAACAATGGATCAGAGTGCAAGTGGCACAAAATAAGAGAGGCGTAAATTAAATTAAAAAAAAACTGCATAAAGATAAACTCACCAACATCAATATCTTTCATTAGTACTTTAGTGTACCATTCTCTTTGCATTTTACTCAGACCGACATAAACTTTAAGTTCTTTCTTGGGTTTGAGTTTCTTCTCCACTTCAGCTTTGAGTCTTCTCAGCAAGAATGGTCTGAGGACTGCATGCAGTCGGGACACCAGCTGGTTATCGCCCAGTGCTAGATTGGTGTTGAACCAAGAGTCGAAGTCCTGAAGAGCAATCACATTCTTCATATTTGGACTTAATAAAAAATTAATAATGATTTAATTTAGCAAAATATTTGTGTGATGTTGTGTAAATATTTGTGTAATAATTAATAACATCCAAAAGGGACTAAATAAAAATAACAAATACCTTTTAGACTAATTTATCATTATGACAGAAGAATGTTGCCCCTCCTCTCTAACCCATGGATTAAGTAAGAATCAGCCAAGGGATTAGTCCGGAATATGGGCAGTAGCGTCTTTCCGTGTATCAATATCCCATACATATGGCAACAACCCCCTTCAGGATCAGGTCTCGAAAATCTTTGAGGGAGGTTTAAGTTTCCATCAGGAGCACTTATGAAGCCAGCTAGAGGATCCATGGATGGATTAGAATGGAACAAATAGTAGACTACATCACCCCACTTTTACATCTAGGGTTCAAATGTAATTTTAACCATTATAGTTTGAATTATAATGATGGGAGGAACTGAACACATAGGATAGGTACCTATTGTCAACAAATATTTAATGTGTGTAGAAAACCTGTTTAACATAACAATGAATAGTGTAACTCACAAGTAATTTGAAAGTGAAATGATAATGATATTAAATAGCTTAAATGAATGAAGTTGTACAATACTTTACTCACATCAGAACTGTTGAATACATCAGGCAGTAAAAAGTTGAGTAATGCCCACAGTTCATGCAGGTTATTCTGCAAAGGAGTACCCGTCAGAAGCAGCCTGTTAGTGCTCTTGAACTCACGAAGCAACTCGGAAAGCTTTGACTTTTCATTCTTGATTCGATGAGCTTCGTCTATGACCATGTAACGCCAATTAAACTTCTTGAACACTGACTTTTCTCTTATGATCATTTCATATGAAGTAATACAGACGTCCCAGTTGCCAGGCATTAGTGTTTCTCTGATGAATGCATTCTGTGAATAGTAAGACATAGCAAATTAAATTTTTATGTTGCCTGAACTTAATTATGAGACATACTTATAAGTGAGTTAGATGTTATTTTATGGTGCTTTAAGAATAGATAAGAAAAAATAATTATTTGGGTGTTGAAATATTAGGAAACTCAAAAAGACTAAAATCATGGTAAATATCCCAAAAATATTGCATAAATCAATACAATGACAAATTATTATATTTTTAATAAGCTAGCTATCATATAACAATCAATAACACATTTTGTGAAATTTTGTTTGACTTTGTTAGTGGTAAAGAAAATGACAGTCAGTAAAAATATGTTTGGAATAAAGCTTAATTTTCAACTTACTCTAGTTTCTTGATCTCCAATGAGGCAAACAGCTCTTATTGAAGGACACCATTTCTTGAATTCATTCATCCAGTTGGTCAGAGTAGACTTTGGAACTATGACAATATGAGGGCCTGGGACATTCCTAAACACAATAGCAAAACTGAATAACCATTATCCATCGACACAATACAATTCTGTTTCTGTATTATACATATATATTCAACTAGCTTCTGCCCGCTGCTTCGCATGCATTGTACCCGGATAAAAAGTAGCCTATGTGTTAATCCAGACCTACATCAATATGTGTGCAAAGTTTCAGCTGAATCCGTAGGGTAGTTTTTGCATGAAGAGGTAACAAACCTCCATACATCTACACAACCAACTTTCGGCTTCATATTATTAGAGGGATGTTTAAATATTGTATGAGAAGGTGTATTGACTAGGACATTTTCAGATGGATTTTATTAACTGCCTTGAACCACATGATTAACAGTTACTGACAGACAGTCTATAGATCTTTAAATAGTAGTTTACATAATAATTTAATAAGTGATTATATTATATACAATTAACAACAGTTAAGGAGAGGCCTTGGATCATGAAACAAAAACAATTAACTACAGAAATTACTATAATTAGTTTTTATTCTAAGGAAGGGTATCTTGATACACAGCCTAAGCTAGTTCATGATCCCAAAGAATCAACATATAAAATTCTAAAATTATGTGAATTTTCTCCCACTTACCTCAAGTTTTTCATATAACCAAGAAGAGATATGGTCTGAAGTGTTTTTCCCAGACCCATCTCATCAGCAAGAATACCATTAATACCATTTTCATACAATGATATCATCCAGTTCAAACCTCGAACCTGGTAGTCTCTCATTTCTCCATTCTTAATATAGGGTGGTGATGCTTCAAAGCGGAAGAGGCTTTTTGGTTTGATGTTATTCTCAGAGAGAAGTTCTTCATCCTCCTCTTGTTCAGTTTTACGGTGACGATGGCTGGAAATAATTTATTTAATAAGTGAGTATAGAATTGATTTACTTTTCTTTCAAGAGTAGTTTAATTTAGTCAACTACAATTTTTAGGTTGTTTAACCTACAGACAGTTAAAGGGCAATGAAAAGAAGCTTGCCACCATCATAGATGCAGATGCCTTGCTTGCACTTGTTGACTAATGTAAACCAGTCAAGAGTTACAAATATTGAAGTGAGGTTTCCTTACTCTGCTGCACTTTCAGCTTCACTATCTTTAATTTTTTTTGGCCGACCAGCCTTCGCTTTTGGAGGACTGGAGGATTTTGAAGTGTTTGTCATAAAATGGGAAAAGATTTCAGTTTGTTTCAACAAAAAGTCGAAACGTTTTGAACGATCAATTTCGATTTTACTTTCAAAGTCCCCTTCTTTCCCTCTTGACGAAGCAGTTTCACTCGCACTAGAAGATGCATTCTGCAAAGGAAAACATGAAAAAGTTAGTCAGTAATTCAAAAGAAAGATTGAATACGAGGAATACTAGCTAGCAAGCTACTCACGGAGTTCTCGCCGACATCTGCAACTTCCATGGGCTCTTCAGCCTCAGCCATGGTTGAATAAAACTTAAATCAACACCGCTCCGGCGTCCACTAAGGCCTGGGAGACCAGAGTTTTAATACACTACTACAAAATATAAATGTGTATCGTTTTATTTGGGAATATACGTAAACCAGGCGCGAAAACTCCGCACACCGCTCAACAACGCAGCCGCACGCACCGCCCGCAACAAAATCAACCAACCACAGACTAACTACTTACATTTTGTTTGTGTGTAAATAAAAAAAAATAACACATACCATAGAGAAAAACTAAAACACAGATCCTTATCTTTACATATAGGTAGGTACGCTTCTATTAGCTATAAAAGTTTTCAGGTGTTTATTCTGTAAACGCTGATGTATTTAACACGGTCATAAAAATAAATAATAAAAAGAAGATGTTAACTGTATGTAATTTTTGTAAATAAGTCGAAAACTATACAGCCTAATGGACATTGGTAGAATACGGCAATCAGTTCAGCCGTCCAAGCCATACCTTAAGAAGAAGGATAGGGAGGTTATTTTGAAGTGTAATTCTGTGTAATATTTTATTAGATGTTTTTAGGTACTAATATTTAATTTTGTTTTTACGTTGTACCTACTTAGGTACAGTTTTCAACAAGCTTGCGGCGCTTACCCCTTAGACGAGATATCACACGTTCTACGTGGTCGTATGCAAATTGCAAGTCACACAAGAAGTCAAGAGGGAACACTAGCATACATAAACAACAATGAGGTTTAAATAAAACAATAGGTACTTAAGCCTGTATTACACTACATGGTATTCAGGGACCGGTAGTTAGGGACTAAGTATATAATAAGTCAGGGACTTAGCAAGTTAGCAAGGCTTGCCGGGTCCGACCGGTCGCCCTAGTTAGGGTCCCTTACGCTCTAACTCTTATTTGGTAAGGGTCGTCCCTGAATACCGTGTAATGTAATACAGGCTTACGATTGTTTTATTTAAACCTCATTGTTGTATACCTATGTCTTGTTGGTAGCCCAAATAAATAAATAGTCTATTTTAAATATACATAGACTAACTATAATACCTATATACACGATTGTGTATAGGTTAGTTCATGATATAAATAAGTACCTAAAGCTTTTATTAGGTATCGGAAGTAATGTTACACACTGACTTTAACCATTTAGAAAAACCATCCTATCCTATTAATAATATAATGTGAAAGTAACATTGAAGTATTATTACTAGCGTATAGAATTGACACCCGCGAACAACATGTTTGCGCCATGAGTTGTTGCCGGCCGGCAACAACTCATTTAGTCGTTCGTCGACGCCCATCGCGACCGCATGCGAATAAACCCAAATTAAAAATGCCGTCTTGCGTGTTAAAAATGTGTAATTAATCAATCAACTGCGAAGAAAAAAGATAGTGGCGTGACTTATCATCGGAAAGTAAACAGAATATCAACTAAAACCAACTAAAATTAATTTTTGTACATTATTTTCTATTGTACTGACATTTTGTTTGAAAATCATAGATTATGAAAAGTGATTCGTACAGATGGGATGTGTAGGTACCTACTAAGGGTTGGCGACAAAGGTTTAACTGATTATTTTTAACTCATATTACTCGCCCTATGCCGTCTGTCTGAACAGTAACAGTAGGTACTCTAGGTACCTACTGTAGGTATCTTTTGCAATCGTCATTACTTATAAACTGAAGCTGTATTATACCTATATTGTTGTCTGAACAAATTCTTAATGTAATAGATTGACGACCTCTGTGGCGTGGTGGGCGAAGGTTCGCCTGCGATGCAGGAGGTGGGTTCGACTCCCGCCTTGGGACAAATGTTTAGTGATCGCTGCAGATATTTGTTCTGGGTGTTCAGGTCATTTTCTACGTATAATAATAAATAAATAGGTATTTATGTATTGTATTTATTATATCAGTTATCTAGTAGCCATAACAAGAGCTCTGCTTAGTTTTGGGCTAGATAATCATCATCATTTCAGCCAAAAAACGTCCACTAATGAACAAAGGCCTCCCTCATGGGTCTCCATGAGGGGTAGTTGCCATACTCACCACGCTTGGCAGGCGGGTTGGCGAGCGCAGTACGGGATGTTGGTATATGGAAAGACGCTGCTGCCCATCTTTCGGAGGTATCCCTTAGCAGGCTCTTACTGCATCCACGGGCATGAGAGGAGGGGCAGAGTGAAATAAAGTGTGGGGTCTAGTAAGTGTAAGTACCTACCTACCTATGTATGTACGTACTTGTTGGATAAAATACCAATTTATTTAAAAAAAAAAATGACTTTAAACGCTTAACGATTCGTTTTAATTTAATGCACTTAAATATTTTTACGTTTTGAAATATAATATTCATAGGTACCTACTGCATTAATAGCTGTCTGAAGTGTCCCTTCTGCGGTGAAAAAAATCTATTAGAGCGACATGTTGTTACACTATGTTGAACGAAACGTGTAAGCGCCACGAAATTCACGGCGCTTTACGACGTTTTGGTCGCGAGAAAACTATTCTCTATTAGCGATCTAGCGCTGCATGTATTGATGGTATGGATAGACGACATTCTAATCGTGTAGCGCTGCAGCGAAACTTGTGTGCGGGGGCGAGCGCGCCCCGCGCAGGCACCCCCGCTGTCATCAAGTTGCGACACGTTTTTTGTTTGGTATAGCTACTCTAACTATTTACAACTCACTGGAAAGTAACAATGTATGTATGTTCCCTTTCACGTCAAAACTGCTGAACGGATTTGGATGAATTTTAGTATATATAGGAGTAGATTAGACCATGGAGACAGACATAGGCTACTTTTCGTTGCGTAAATTAAATCAGAATGGGTTAAAATAGACGATGAAAGTTTGTATGGAAAAAAATATTAAACACATGTTTCAGCGTTAGTTGTAGCTGTAGTTGTGTAGGGTAGTAGTAAGGTAGTTGTAGGGTAAGTTGTAAGTGGTGGTTGTAGTTATAGGTGGGATACGAAGTTCGCCGGGTCAGCTAGTGGTTTAATAATTATTATGAATTAGGTATTACAACATAAAAACTAGGTATACAGGTACAATATTTTATTTTATAAACAGACATTACATAATTTTAGGGTTTGTTGAATATTCTTATCAGACACATCCCACTGCTTCTTTGATCAATTTATTTAAATATTCTGATTTTTCTGCAGCTGTCTTTAGATTTGAATAAACACACCACAGCACCTGTAAGTAACAATGATAAAAACAATATTGCTGTTAGTAAAATCAGTGAAGGATAATGAATCAATGTGGAAATAAAAGTATGGTGTTAATATCTTTAATTTGTAATATAATAACTATAGGTAGAAAGCTAGGTAAAGTTCGCGCAAAACTTCTTCGAGCTCTATGACGTTAGCTTCAATGACTGTGCAGTACACAGTTTTTAGGGCGTTGAGGGGAAGGAAAGATAAAAGAGGTGCGTGCGAGAGGGGCTCAGTCTATGAAACTAGGGTTGCCAGCGCAATTTTTGGTGTATTTTCGTTTTATCTAGCACATATTTTACTATGCATTAATTTATTTTTTAATTATTAAAACAAATATATTTAAAAATAAATTATTATATTCAATGAAGGATTAATTAAAACTTAAATGCTAAAACAAATTCACCTTTACTTATCACAAGAACCCAATTTTTTTATATAAAATTTCTACTGTGTAGGAAATTTATTTATATATTTTAGTTGGCAATATTGAATGAACATGTCAACATGCGCAACTTTACATTTGCCGCAACGTTCACAGAGCTCATAAAGTTTTGCGCGACCTCAATAATTCTTATATTAGGTATAGAAAATAATACCACATGTGAGTGAGGTGCCAATAGCTTAGGATTAGAGTGACTGAATGGATATCACCATCAAAAGTAGATTGGACTGATGATAATAATGGTAGATAGGTAATAATATATTTTTTTTTTATTTGATTCAAATAATATGGAGTGAATGGAGGGAGGCATTTGCCCAATAATAAGATGAGTAACAGTAATATTAAGTCTACCTACCAAATTACTGTAATATCCCAAAGTCTGTAGTTCTTTTAGTTTGACATTAAAAGGTCCGGTTGGCTCTTCAGTTCCATTAATAGCACCATTTTTTCCAGCTATGACAAGTACTATCCATTTATTGTCATCAGGAGGTCTTCTTATTAGCCCAAAAGTACCAAATTTTTCCATAGATACAGGTAATGGTGTTCCTTCAGGACTATTGCATAAAATCAAATCTAAAATAAAATAAAAAAATTAAAATCAGTTGGTACCCTTATTTTTCAAATTATTTAGTTTACTTACCTCCTCTCTGGTGGTGGGGCAAAATGTGATCACCACAAACAAATTCACTTCCTCCTCTTGATTCCTCAAGAACTTTCACAATATCTAAAATCATTTTTTCTGTCATATTATATTGCTTGATGTAACCATCTGTAGGCATAAAATCTGTATACTTCTTGGCCATCATCATAGCTTCTTTTCTAGGGAGGAAATTCACTTCACCTTCCTTACAAAATATTTCAGCTAAATTGTTTAATACTAGAATTTCTTTGCCATATGTAAATGCTGATTTGCCATAAGTATTTTTTAAGAAGTCTTCACTTAGGGCTTTATTTATGAGATCTGTTGGGAATTTCTCAAAGAGCCCTAAATATGATACACAGCATGCAAATGTTTTGCCATGAGCCTGTATCTCTTTTAACCTTTCTGGTTTTCTCAATTCTTCAATAACTCTGCTAAAAAAGTCTTCTTGCGTTTGCGGTATGTAATTCAATGTTCCAAAAGATAAGACTAATCTCTCCAAATCTTTTAGTCTCGTATCTGAAAATTTTGTTAAGCAATTTTGTGCCACTGCATCTAAACAATCTTTGTGTAAAATGAGTTTTGACATGCCCAGTAAAGCAATATGCACATTACACATGACAGACAGCCTTGGTACCTCTTGCTTGAGTACATCAAGTAGTTCATATAACCTTGCACTGCCCTTATATGATGGCATTTTTATCGAGTACCTTATAACCTTTAACAATGCTGCTAATGACACCTCATGAATATCTTTTACATTGGCCATAATTTTCTCAACTATCTTTTCACATAGTTCCACATTTCTTATTGGAGTTTTGCTTTTGAAAAATCCCATTGAAATTATAGCAAGTTCATCTAAGGAATATTCAGCAAAAGTATCACTTAAATGCACTTCTAAGTTGTGCACATCATGGGGTGATTGTCGCTGGATGCCCACAAAAAACATTGTTTGAACAAGTTGTTCAGGTGTCAAGTTTTTTGCTTTAAAAGCTAGTTTTATTAAACCTTTTTTACAAAAATCACTCACTTTTGAAACATTGAGCATGTAAAACAATGCAATGAATGAGAGGGTTTCATGAGGAGACCATTTGTTTACTCTTTCATAGCATGCATCATCTAAGGCTGCCCAAACTTCTATGAGGTTCCTAGTTCTTATAGACTTTGTTTCTGGCCACATATTTAAAGCATAGAATAATGAAACTAATTCATCATCAGTTGCTTTATTTATATTGTCTGTGAGGTCATCTATGAAGCTATCGAACATGGCACTTGATATACAAACATTATTTTCTGAACAGTATGCGCTAAGCTCGGTAAAGCCATTAAAAATTTCAGATGGTGGTCTTTTAGACCATTTTTCTTGAAGAAATTCTTGCAATTTTTCTTTGTTTAGAGAAGTAGCTCCTTTACTGATTTCAATATCCATAGCATAACCTTTGCTCCTCATAATATCGTAAGCGTATTTGTTTTCATATTCTAAAAACATTTTGTGGGATAGCTTAGAGTTTACACTAAAACACCTGGCAGATTTCATGAGCAAACTGGGCGATGCTGTTACGAGTCGTGGATTGTGGTATTTAAAGCGAGATATACTTCGCACCACATTCATTAAAAATGACATTATGTTGAGAATTTAATTAAATAGTTACCGTGAAATACATAAATAGTACAAAAATGTCTTGTAGTATGTGGAATCTAGTTAAGTAGCCTTTTAGGTTAGATTTTTGTTTACAAATGTTATTGACATTGACATGACACTCATTACGTCATTACTTTTGACACTGTTGAGTGTTAGATAGTTGACAGCCACCGTAAACGATCGATGTGAATACGATGATTGCCACAACGGTTCTTCAGGGTTTAGGAAGTTATTTTATCCGATACCACATGAACTGTAAAGTTAGAAGGCAATAGTTCCCGATTAGAGCTTTCTCTAATTGATTTTTTGCTTTGTCTATTGAGTACTGAATTACTTTCACATTGAACCCAGTGTTCCGATTGATCCCAGCAACCGAAGTATTGCGGTTTTAAATATAATAACTGAATATCTTCTGTGGGCCCGAGACCAGGAACTGGACAGGGGCGACTTATGTCTTCTTCTTCTCGTTTGGAACCTAAGTAAACGTTTTTGTCGGCCCACAAAAAATGCTGCGGTTTCCACTGAAATGGATATAAATTATGTTGATTGATTGATTGAGTTTCAGTAGTCACTATCTTATAGGAAAGTAGAACTTCACGAAGTAATAGTTATCAAATTAAAAAGCCTGGGTCTTGATTTTAAGTGTGCTTACATATCTCAGTAATTAAATATATTATACATTATTTATATTACTCCCATACCAGATGTACACCAATGGATTTTTCTTTCTTAAAAAATGTATGTGCACATTTAATTCGTGTGATAAGTTTCTTGGGATGTTGCAGATCCTATTCCCGCCACGAGACAATTAGTATTTTATAACCCCCGAAAAAAAGAGGGGTATTAATGTATATAAGTTTGACCGCTGTGTGTGTGTGTGTGCCTGTGTGTCTTACTGTGGCACCGTAGCTCATAGACGAATGGACCGATTTGCATGCAGTTTTTGCAGACATGTTTTTATTTAAAAACAGGTTTTCCGGCGGTGGTTCATGTTTTATCAAAATCGGTTAAGAAGTTTACAAGATATGAGAAGAGGTGAAAGAGGGGATGAATAATCGAATGTTTCCAAATATATCCGAGTTTGGTATTAAATGAAAATAAATTCTGTTTAAGATGCAAAACTGAAAGTTATATAGAAATCGGTCGAACCATTCATGAGACCCCCATAGGGTTGAAAGTAGGGGTAAACAATCGAATGTTTTCAAATATAAGTACACAAATTTGGTATCAAATGAAGGGGCATGATGTGTAGATTGTGAACTTGAGGATAGGTAAAGTGTCAGGGTTTACTTAAAATTTTTAGGGGTTCAAAAATAATGTTCGAGTTTAATTTGTTTTGTCTTACTGTTTGTATGAATTTTACGCGGTACCTAGATCACACACAATTCAGTCCAAATCCAGATCGCTACGTAAAATCAAGTTCAAATGCAATGGGACTTCAATCAAAAAAGTCGCTCGCTCGGTCTAAGTTCGTGGCGAACAACTAGTATTATAAAGCTGAAGAGTTTGTATAATGGTTGTACGCGCTAATCTCCGAACTAGGTAGGTAGGTACCAGGTAAAAAAAAATATTATTGGATAGCTGATTTATTGAGGAAGGCTTATGGCTATAACGTATAATTCGTAATGAATGAATAAATAAATAAACACCATATGATGTAACTGTACGACAAATAATATGCTTACTCGCATAGTATCAAAAGGCGTAAGAATTAGCAGAAAACATCTAGTACAAAAACCAAATATAGTTAAATACGTACATAAAAGTAAATGAGTTTACACCATATTAAAGACCCGGCGACTATTTTCTAGTAAATTGCCGAGTTTTATACCTGTTTTTTTTTTTTTTTTTAATTGACAATATATGTTGTTGACAGCAGATGGCCATGACAACGTTACCGGACTATGGCGAGCGCAGAAGGCGTCCAGCCGCAAAAGTTAGGTTGGGGCAACAAGCTCAAGGGCACCACTTAGGTTCGAACCACGGCTTGGACTGTTGCCAGATTTTTGAATGTACTGATGGTTAACGTCCAGGTGCAAAACTGCATCTTAAGACGGAAGAGTGTATTCTTCGGTCCCGCCGGCGGCGGTTGCGTGGTTATTAAATGTGTGCCTAGCAGCTAATGTGGGACGGGTTGACGTCACCTCCGCGTTAGCGGCGGTGAGCTCGTCAACGGGCAAGCCGAGAACGTGTCTCGGTCGACGGAGGAAATGTTTATACCTGTTGGCCGTTTAGCCGTGGGGATATAGCCGTAGAATGTTACCCCTCCGATCATGCCCGTGGATGCAGTAAGAGCCTGCTAAGGGATACCTCCGGAAGATGGGCAGCAGCGTCTTTCCGTGTCATCCCGTACTGCGCTCTCCAACCCGCCTGCCAAGCGTGGTGAGTATGGCAACTACCTCTCATGGAGATCCATGAGGGAAGCCTGTTCAGTAGTGGACTTTATACGGCTGGAATGATGATACCTGTTGGATCTTTGCTCAACTTTAGAGGGTAGATAATTTGTGTTTTGCTATCCGCTTTAAACGACTACCGTCGTTTTGATTTGTGGGCCGATGTATCTCTACAAGTGAGCGTCGAATAGTTGACTTTCGTGACCTGACGATTCCGGTCGCGCCTCATATTATTGAGGGTTATCCCGTGGATATTCGAAGACTAACTCATTTTCAACGCTGCCGTCCAGTGTCTATTGTGTGAGACGCAAGTGTGCTGTGGCAATTTTGATGGTGTTTTTGGAACGCTCAGTGCTATCGCTCGCCACCGCCGCCGATACCACGTGCCCTCGTGAAGAAACGTACGTGTGGAAGCTCAAGGTAGGTGGCAGACTTAATTATCTACCCATTTGCGAGCAAAGAACTACTGTCCAAATTTTACCACTTGGTTGTTACAGCTACATAATATATTTTAATTACTTTATTGATTAATGGTCCTTCAAAAACAATTCCTTACCAGCCTAAAACAGTCATACTCAACAATACCTCTCCATTTACGATCTACCTACAGCCTTTCTATTACTAACCTCTATCTTGTGTTATGTAGGTATGATATGTAACTATAACGGGTAGGTAAAACCTGTGGTAAAACTAATTCAACATGGACAGAATGATTATAGAGTTTTTACTTATTTTAGAGTAGAGGTACTGAATGAATAAATGTTTACCTTATTTTTTAGTGACGAGTGGGAAATCCTCAAACAAATACCATGCACATATGGGCACAGCTACAGAACAATTCCTCTATTCTGTGGCCAGAGCATGGTTATGTGAGGTTATCTCGCGGCGACTCACTAAAACCCCCCAATGACCGGCCTTGGTGCTTCAGGGGCTCCGGTTCCTCGTAAAGGACTGGAAGTAGAGGTACCTACCTTATGATGCACGATGTTCCAATCAAGGCTATTGACATCTATCAATCCTTTGTTTAATATGTTTGTGTTCATTTGATGCAGCACCATTACTTGCTTACACCACATTGTCCATATTGCCTGTACATTGCAAAGGAAGTTTTCTCATAACTTAGGTATTAACTATCTTCATCATCGACCTCTTCCAATTTGCGCCATTTGCCGCGTTTGACAGCGACCATTGACATCTCTTGTTCTACCTTCTTCTCAGGGATCAAATCGATAAGAGATCGAGTTGCGATAGTACAAATCTATACTATAATATTATAAAGCTGAAGAGTTTGTTTGTTTGAACGCGCTAATCTCAGGAACTACTGGTCCGATTTGAAAAATTATTAAAGTGTTAGATAGCCCATTTATCGAGGAAGGCTATAGTATTTAATATATCATCACGCTAAGACAAATAGGAGCATAGTACCAATGAAGAATGTTTTAACATCGGGGTTATTTTTTTCTTTTTGAGAGCTTCCGCTGCGTGCAACGTGTAAACGGTTAAAGTTTCGCAAAAAACATGTATTACAGATTTTTTCTCCCTCAAAAGATTTATAAAAAGTCAGGGACATCTATCTCTTAAGGTTGGCTCACTATAACCATTTTATGCTAACCAAATTTGTTCTAAAATAATGCATTAGGTATTTGCGAAGGTGTTTTTATAAACATGATATTAATCCTTATCCAAATACCTAATTACGTTATTCATTACAAGTATTTAATTTAAAACAGATTGCCTTTTATATCATTTGATTTTAATACATATCTTAGGAGATATCGCAGTTTTAAAATAACATCGCAGCAAATAATTTATCTCTAAATCCGAGTGGCATTCCCCCACAGTCACTCAAATTATTAACTGGCACTCCAATTGTGTTGCTAAGAAACCTTAAACCACCAAATTTATGCAATGGAACCAGACTCCAAGTAAAATTTCTTCGCAATAACATGATTGATTGGTGCTACAGCTTTGACTGTTCCAGCAGTAGGGCAAACAGCGCTGATACCTCGCATCCCTATGATACCAACGGATTTGTCTTTTAACTTATAAGCAATAATTCAATTTCCGGTGAAGGTATCGTTTGTACCTAAAATAACGCTTATCGTAGGTATTATTTAAAAATATTTTCACCTTCTACGTAAACTAGGACGCGGGTTAGAGTTAGCGTTAGCCCAAAGTAACTATTCCACGCGGACGAAGTCGCGGGCAGAAGCTAGTACAAAATATTTATTGGGAACAAGAACTGGTCATACAAATACAATGGGAACGTTGAAGTACTGCACAAGTTAAAGAAACTGTTGCAGAGCCAGCGCCCTCTTCCGAATATGGTAATTATCAGTTCCAAGCCGTAAGAAAATAGTGAATCAGAAGAAGCAATTATCCACTTACCCTTTTACCACAAGTTTTTTCCAATTCGAAATATCTTTTAGAATCGTCATTGAAACATATTTTCAATGTATGCCTTTCGGTTTTTTTAAACACTGTTATTTGCAACGAAGAGTTGGCATATATGTTTGGGATTTTTGGTCGTTTACCATTGTCTTTGTTGGTAGTACATGATACTTCATTGATCACCATTACACGAGGAGTCAACACTACAATATACCATGGCACTTATTAAATGGGTAATTGAATTTCGGATAAACTACCTCTCCTGCAGATTTATGCGGTATAGTTCCGGACACAAATCTTAATCCTAGATTACTTTCTAACTCCTTTGTACCTAGCACGATCTGCCTACGAATATAAATCTTCTTAGTGGCGTTATAAGCCGTGTTGACCGTGTGGTATGTGCCCCCGACATTCAATCCCAAAAGTCGTAGTTCGATACTAGCGAAGCACCAATGAATTTTTCTTTTTTGAAAAAAATATGTGCACCCATAGCACTTGCTATATCGATGAAGGAAAAAATCGTGAGGACACTCGCGGCTTAGTTAGCTTCAGACGTATTGACAGTTCTTTCCTCTGGCTAATAGTCAACTAAGCTGACAGGATGGTAAAAATGCTGGGCAAGCCATAATCCATCCAACAATGTCCTTGGTACTACAGCGTCCCAAACAGCATGAATACCAGTTGCTCACGCTGGCTGTATTAATCACCCATAACAGATAAAGACAAAGACCATATTTTTTACCATTTTTTAGTTGTGTTCCTGTCTGTTAATCATCGAAATTCAGTCGAATATCATTTGATTGAATATCAGTCGAAATAAAAATAAATAAGTAATGCTGGATGGATACTACACACAACACACCAACCACAACCAGATGATTGATATTATACTTAAATACATACTTATCATACATAGAAACATATCCAGACCCGGGACAAATATCTGCAGAACAGTTATAAAAAATTGTCCCATGGCGGGAATCGAACCCGCTACCTCCTGGGTATCAGTCGGCTATTAAACCAACTGAGCTACGGAGGCAGTCAACAATGTACCAACCCTGTTTCTGTCACTGTTTGCTCTTGAGGCACTGGCAGATTATAGACACTTCTCTGAAAGGTCAAGCCGAAGGCACAGAGCTGAAAACGTATGTTTCTGATCTTGCCGAGGGTTAACCTGAGCAAGACCCTGCCGGCTTTCGGATCTCGGTACTGGCAAACAAAAGCGCGCGGCTGATGCAAATTCATATAAATGTGTGGCTTTAAATTATTAATAACGTACCTATATAAAGTGCTCACCTAGAAATGCGAAACCAATAGTACGTTTTCCACTTCTTGTAGTCTCCCTGAATGAGCTTTGTATAGTCGGTTCCAATAGAGATTTATCACTGCTAAAGGTACTAAAGTTAGACCGCTTCATTATCTGAGTTTATGCCACAGAATCATGTTCATTGGTTTAAGTATGTATGATGGCCTTTAATAGTTTATCTTTTATAGTGTGTTTGTAAACTCATGAAGCCAGTGTTTTCATTACCTACGCGAAGCGATGAAGTTGCAATAACGCCAGCCTAAATTCTAACTGTGCGTTTAGATTTAGAATTTAGTATCAATCGAAAAAATCAAATAAAATAAGAGTATAAATACATAAAATAATTATAAACAAAACTAAGTTTCGTAAATAAAAATCATAATAAAACACTGAGGTGCTTCTTCTGCTTCCTTTGTGTTTGGTTGACATAAGGTCTATCAATCCAATTCTATGTTCAGTTTTCATTCTAAAAGCTACCTATGCCATAATTTATTTCGTCTATGCAGTAACCGTCATTTCTAAATGTGTAATAGTTTTGAGTTCAGATTAATGCCGTTATTCTGAGTAACTTATAAATAGTTTTTCAGATTATTTTATTGGAGTTGTTTTCACTATAAAAATTCAATGTCATTTTCCTACCATATCTAATAGATGGAGTATTAGATTATATTATAATATTTCTAATGTACCTAACCAACATTATACCTACACGGACGTCATCCATTAGGTTATGCGGAACTATTTACGACGTTAAAAAATATACTTACTCAGAGAGAACTTTGCCCAGCAGTGGGACGACATGGGTTAAAAAAGGCGATAAACAATAATTATTTGAATGTAATTGTTCAAATTAAAATTGTAAAATGCGGACTGAGTATGTTGCCGTTATTAATATTGAATAAAAAACGCAAAAAAATCACGTTCCTTGTATGGGAGCCCCCGTTCAATATTTATTTTATTTTGTTTTTAGTATTTGTTGTTATAGTGGCAACAGAAATACATCATCTGTAAAAATTTCAACTGTCTAGCTATCATGTTCACGGTTCATGAGATACAGCCTGGTGACAGACAGACAAACAGACGGACAGCGGAGTCTTAGTAATATGATCCCGTTTTTACCCTTTGGGTATGGAACCCTAAAAACTATTAGTTATTATGTAAAATCCAATTAGCAATTCAAAAAGGTGGAATAGACTTTTAAGCATAGAAAGTTGAGAGGTGTAAATCGATTTCGTTCACCCGTAGGTAAAGTGAAAGTCTATGTTTTTATAAAGCCGTTTTTGGATTTTTTTCTGTTGTTAATCTATCTTGTAAATCAACCACTAATTTGAAGTAAAAAAACATTACAAAAAGAAGAAATCCCTAACGCCAATATCACCAATGAGTCGTCATAACTTATATCATCTTGCTGACGATTCGTAGACCGTTTATAGAGCCTTTTTCATGAGCACCGTTCGTGACCGAATCCAAAGGCCATGAGACGAAAACTTCTTGAAGTTTTTAGGGTTCCGTAGTACAGCAAGGAATCCTTATAGTTTCGCGTTGTCGGTCTGTCTGTCATTGGCTTTACGAGGAGACTATAAGTCTTAGAAATCTGTAATTTTGCATGGTCATATAAAATAATCACGCCGAGATAACATTACAAAAATGCTGCATTTTTTAAACGTTCCATACATGGGAATGAATTTTTATTTAGTGTCGGAGACATTGTCACTCAAATAAATGACACGGTTAACCAAACATACCGGAGTACTTTAAACCGAAAGCCCAATAAATTCCAGTTAATATGTTTTGGTAAACGTGAAGAAACTTACACCACATTCTAACAACAGGCCTACGGTTAACTACGAAACCCTACATAGCGCGTGACCCAACACGGAGATGTTCGCTTGCTAAGGGCTAAAGATACGTCAAATACTACAAAAAACTTTAATCAGCCGGGCCACGCGGCCTGTCCTACGACATAACCTGCATTTATGCGAAACTTTTACTTTGACTTATTTGATTAAAAATATATACGGTCAAATTGAGAAACCTCCTCATTTTTTTTCGTCGGTTAAAAAGATATCAACCGCATAACGTTACGCAGTTCTACGACGTAACCTGCAACGCGTATGTGGAATGCCTTATGAAAGACATGAACGCATTACATTAGGCAGTGCTACGACGGACCCTGCTACGCATGTATGTGGAATGCCTTATGAAAGACATGAACGCATTACATTGGGCAGTGCTAAGACGTACCCTGCTCTGCATGTATGTGGAGTGCCTTTTAAAAGAGATAGATTTAGACATACATTTTAAGCATACGGTACGCACGCACAGTCCTGCGACGTACCCTGCTACATAATGTATGTGGAATGCCTCATGAAAGAAATCAACGCATTACATTGGGCAGTGTTAAGACGTACCCTACTACGCATTTATGTGGAATGCCTTTAAGACATCAACGCATACGCTACGCACGCAGTGCTACGACGTACCCTGCTACGCATGTACCTATTTGGAATGCCTTAAGGCTCGAGCAGACCGGATGCGTATGCGTAGACGTGCACGTACCACTGAGTTGTAATGTATCGAACTGTATGACGACGCGCACATCTACGTTACGCAAGCGGTGTGTCCTGTCTCATACAGTTCCATACATTACAACTCAGTGGTACGTGCACGTCTACGCTCACGTCTACGCATACGCATCTGGTCTGCTCGAGCCTTTATCCGCTGGCCCGCGTACGGTGTACGGTGTAGCAAAGCGGTAAAAAATGATGGAATTCGCTCCCCCGCAAGCGCTCGAACCAGAAATATTTTATTGTGGAGTTCTGTTGTTGTCAGTGTGTTTACGTTAAAATTGTATACATACATTGGGTAGATAGCCATGTTATTACGCTACAATTCGTGCTAATGCCTATTTTACACGAGGTCATCGCTGGCTTGTTATTTGCCTTGTGTAAACAGTTTTTCAAGCCAAGCAAGCGCTGGCGGCCAACGCTGGTGAAAATAGAGCGCCCGTCCATTTTTACTGGCGCCAGCGTTACTGGCTTCTTATAAATTCTGCTTCATGCATCCAAGCAGGACAAAATATAAATTAAAAGTTAAAAAAAAAACTTTTTAACAAACAAGCTTTTATTTAAACGTACTAGAAAATATATCGAATATCCTCCACGATAATCGGTTTGTATTGATCTCATCTCAAAGTTTTATAAATTTCTTTTTATTCATTGAATTTTTTTATCCGAGGATATCTGTTGAAGAAATCACCCGATTTTGTAGAAATTTACAACTTAAAAAGATGACATGAATAGACTAAAAATAATAAAATAAGCATTTTCCATTAAAGTTGAATGTCAACTCAAAACGTCTTTACACAATTTATGTGATGAAAAAGCTTGTCACGAGATTAACCTGTGTACCTGTAACTTGATCTTATTGTAAGGGCCTAGTTTAGAGTCCCTTGCATGTAGAGGATGTTGCTGTAGTAGTTGTAGATAGTTCTTATAGCGCCACACTTTGTATGTTACACTATTAAGTTTTAGCCAGGTTGTTGAGCACGTAAACACAAGAATCACACGTTAAAGTTAGTTTAATAAAGTTTAGTTAAAATTACAAGGTTAAGGTGGCAAATCTTTCCTTGTATTGTCACTCTTGCGGTGGTAGATCACGTACTGTGTATAAAATTTATAATCTAAGTAAAGTAATTGCAGCGCGTGCGACATAGAGTACCTAAATCGCCGCGTGCGCAAAAATGCCAATGTATGGTGAAACCGTACATGTTGGCAACCCCAAAAGAAAGTAAACTAAAGTTAAAAATAAAAGTAAAATGACTATCAAGAGAAGATCTGCCAGTACAAAGCAAATAAACATTAATCGAAAGTAAACGCGATGTTGTCTTTTGCCTCGGTAGGCGTTTGTTTCCGCGCGACCCGCGCTCGCGCCGTCGCCGTCGCTGCTGCATGGCCGGGTGCTGACTGCGCTGCCCTCTCTTGAGTGGGGCGTTGTTGAAGCTCTGTGTCTTCATTGTGTGGCTCTCTCTTGCTTCTAGAGCAGTTATGAGGTAGGTATTTTTTGACCACCCAGATGATAGTGATGATGATGGCGAATGCGAGTAGAGTGTAGCATATCGCGTATTGATGTAAGTCATGGGTAGAAATCGTTTCGGGGAGGATCTCTCTTTCCTTTTGGAACAGTAGTCGTCTGTCGATGTCTTGGTTTTCCTCCGTTTGTTGTTGTATTTCCCATGGTATATTATGGTAGGTCAGGTTCACGATGTTGTTCACTGTAGAGTTCAGCAGTGGGATGTTGAAGTTAGCCTCCATCTTCATGTTGGTGTTGTACTCGTTGCGTGAGTAGATGCTGAAGTCGTTGGATTGTAACAAGCATCCTTGCTTCAGAGTTACAATGCTAGACGATGTCATAGCATATGTTGTGACGTCATTGTCGCACACAGTGCGCAACGTGCAAGCTCCGCAACAAACAGCCAGCCAGCTGTTAGGCGAATGTAACTCGACCCATACGTCACTGCATGACGTTTTTCTAACCTCACAGGGAGTGGTTGAACTGTGACTAAGTAGTTTCGCCTCGCAAGGAGCGTTCTTGCTCTCTAAGCTAAATATCGGCATGTTTTTGTTACATATTAAATGGTGTTGTTTTATAACAGTGCACAGTTTTATCTCCTTTTCAGATGGTGAGATGTAGGAGTTTTTCTTAAAGTTTACAGCAACGTTCTGTGACTTTAACTGTATGATAGTAAATTTTGTCTCATTCCTCACAGGTATTGGAGTAATTTTGTAGAGCAGAAAATCTTCATCTGATGTAAGTGGGATGTGGACTTCGAATAATCCATTCCAATAGTTAGTTAAGTTATAGTACATAAGTAGTATCCACTCGTCATGTATCGTTTGCATCGTGCCTAGCGCGTCATAATAACTCGGCCTGTCGGGATCGAGGCTTGTAATATGAGCGCTTGAGCGCGTGCCACTGTCGGCGCTATGTACTAATGTAAACATTGATAAGAACGTTATTATTAATGTTGTAATTGTTTTCTTGGCGGTTCTTTTTGTTTTAGGAAGGGTTGGTGCATCTTGTTTTGACGTCTCATCCTTTTAATTCCCTTGCTTTTGTGGAGTTTCCGTTTCTAGGGGGAGTAGAGAAAGTTTTACGATGGGACGCTTGAGTATTCCAGATTGTGTTTTAACTGTAGTTACTCTGACAAGGCCGTCGGAACCGGGATGAAGCTCAACAACTCGCCCCATGGCCCATTTTCCAGGAGGCAAGTTATCCTCCCTTATCAGCACGATGTCACCTTCCTTGATATTTTTCGTTGGTTTGTTCCATTTGCTGCGACTTTGTAGTTGAGTTAAGTATTCGTTGGACCAGCTTTTCCAAAATTGCTGTACCATATTTTCAGTTAGTTGCCATCGCCGCCGTATGTCAATAGTTTTGATGTCGCTGTAGTCAGAGAGCGGTAAAGTCAGAACCGGGCCCCCGGTAAGGAAGTGTCCTGGAGTGAGGTAGTTGTAAAACTCTTCCGGGTCCTCTGTAAGTGGGCATAAGGGCCGCGAGTTCATGCAGGCCTCAATCTTCGTAAGTAGTGTCGTAAACTCTTCGTATGTAAGTTTTTGGTTGCCCAGCACACGTCGTAAGTGGTGTTTTAACGACTTTACCGCAGCCTCCCAGAGGCCGCCTGCGCTTGGCCACGCTGGAGCATTGAAGTGCCATTCAACTTCAAGTTTTCCGATTTCGGTGAAGAACTCTGGCGATAGAATTTGTCTAAATTCCTCAAACTCCTTGCGTAACACCTTGGCAGCACCGATGAAGTTAGTACCGCAGTCAGAATACACATGCTTTGGTGTACCGCGCCGCGCACACATCCGTTGGAATGCTGCGATGAAAGTTTCAGTGCTGAGGTCGGACACGAGTTCTATATGTACAGCTTTCGTTGCCATACACACGAAGATTGCGATATAACCTTTGGACATCTTCACACCTCTTCCTTTGTTTAGTTTCACATCTACATTTCCAGTGAAGTCGACACCAGAATGTGTAAATGGCCTTGAAATTCTTGTTCTTTGAGATGGTAAGTCGCTTAAGAGTTGGTAAGTTTCTGTTGGCTTGTGACGATGACACGTGATGCAGTGACGAAGACGCGTTTTCACTGCTCTGTTGCCACCGACGATCCAGTAACGCTGCCGTATGTAGGCTAACGTTAATCGAGCACCTCCGTGTAGTACTCTGGAATGTGCTTGTTCGATAAGTAGTTGTGTTAATCTTCCATTTTTTGACAAAATCATCGGATTTTTCATCTCGAATGGTAAACTAGAGTTGTTGAGGCGACCGCCAACTCGAATAATGCCGTTTTCATCCAGATACGGGTTAAGTTTGTATATCGGACTTTTGTTAGACACCGTTTCCTTTTTCAAAAGTAGTTTGTATTCTTGTTCGAATTCCATGCGTTGCGTAAATTTTATTATTGATTCACTCGCTGCAGTCAGTTCATTAGAAGTTAGGTAGTCTGTATCGCATTTCACGCGATTCCGTACGTTTGTACTGAAGCGTCGTATCCATGCCGTCACACGTGTTACGTGGGACAATGAACTGCTTTTGTTAATAAGTTCAGTTATAAAATGTGTCTCATGAATTTGTGTTAGGGCTGTCAGCGTCGGCTTGAGTCCAGAGCTCGTAGTGTGGAGACACGTGGTTTTCGGGACCTTCTCTTTCTCCGAAGTCTGTAAAAATTCAGGTCCTTTCCACCAAAGGTTGAAGTGGAGTAGTTTAGTAGGATACATTCCTCGTGACGCGCAGTCTGCTGGGTTGAGTTCCGACTTCACGTAGTGCCAGTTTTCAGAAGGGATGACCTGTTTGATCTTGCTAACCCTGTTGGCAACGTATCTCTCCCATCTAGATATGTCACCTTGCAGCCACGCAATCACAACTTGGGAATCGCTCCAAGCTTGAATAGTTAAGTTGTGCCCTTTAAAGGCTTCTAGGGCCTTTTCTGCTAATTGTGACAGTAGAAGGGCGCCGCAGAGTTCCAACCGAGGTAGGGTGATTTTCTGCGCGAGCGGGGCAACCCTGGTCTTAGCGGCCAGTAGACTTATTGTAGGTAAGCCTTCGTTATAAACACGACTGTAGATGACGCACGAGTAGGCTTTTTCGCTGGCGTCGCAGAAACATAATAGTTCGATGTTCCCTTGCGTCACGCCCAGCCATCTGTTTAGTTTAATGTTTTTTATTTCCTGAAGTTCGTTTTTAAGTTTTAACCATTCTTGTTGTATCTCGGTCGGTAAAGATTCATCCCAGGCAAGTTTACTTGTCCAGACTCTCTGAAATAGTAGTTTAGCGGTCACAGTTATTGGCGCTAACCACCCCAGTGGGTCATATAGTTTAGAGATCTCAGATAGAAGGTGGCGTTTAGTTAGTTGTTGTCGAGCTGTTTCTTCTAAGTCCCAGTAGAAAGTGAATGTGTCGTTTGTAGTGTTCCAACCGAGTCCGAGGGTCTTTTTAGTGTCTTCGTGTTTGAAGTCGAATATTTGTTCCGTTGCAATTTGATCTTTACTTAAGTTTCGTAGTAAAGCAGGATCGTTGGCCGACCATTTCCGTAAGTTCATGCCGCCGCCTAGTAGTAAGTTGATTAGCGACGACTGTAGTTGTTGAGCTTCGGAGATAGTATTATGACCGCTGATTAAATCGTCAACATAGAACTCGTTTTGTAGTGTTTGAGCAGCATCTGGATACTTGTGTCCGTCATCTATGGCGAGCTGCTTCAAAGTTCTCATGGCGAGCCATGGCGCACTTTTTGTTCCGTAAGTCACGGTACATAAGACAAAATCTCTCAGTTTCTCTAAGGGCGAGTTTCGCCAGACGATTTTCTGTAGATGTTGTTGTTCATCTGAGATCCATATGCAGCGATACATTTTTTCTATGTCCGCAGTGAAGGCGTATTTGTATAATCGCCATTTCAGGATAAGAGATTGAATGTCCTTTTGCAAGTTAGGGCCCTTTTCTTGCACATGATTGAGGCTAAAGCCACTTGTTGTTTTTTGAGAGGCGTTGAATACAACTCTTAATTTTGTAGTTGATGAATGCTCCCTTAGTACGCCGTGATGGGGTAGGTAACATTCTGGTTTTGGTGTTAGTGAAGGAACAGGGGCCATATGTTTGAGTTTTGAGTACTCTTTTATGAAGTCTCTGTACATAAGAGCGAGTTTCGTATTCCTTTCGAGACGTTTTTCGAGTTGTATGAATTGTGAGATGGCAATAGATCGGGAATTTCCTATCTTTTCTTCGTAGTTAGGAACGAAAGGAATTTTGACGATATATTTTCCATCTGAGGCTCGTTGTACTGTTTTGGTGTAGTGCGCCTCGCACTGGTCGTCCTTAGAAATGTCCTTGTTGTCCTGAATGATGTCCTCGTGCTCCCAGAACTTGCTAATGCTGTTGAGGTCGACTAGAACGGCGTGGCAGTTGAAAGTTTGCGTTTTACCACACAGAATCCAGCCCAGGTGTGTTTGTTGTGCAGCAGGTTCTTGTTGGCTTCCCTTCAGGACTCCTTCAAGGATAACATTCGAGTATATGTCGGCTCCAAGTAGTAGATCGACAGGACGTGATTTATTGAAGTCAGGATCAGCGAGCTTTAAGTTTTCTATGTGTGGCCAGTTAGGCTTTTTAAAAGTTGAGTTAGGTAAGTTATTGGTGAGTTTTTTCAATATTAACGCTTGAGTTTCAAACGTGTAGTCGGAATGTATCGACTTGCAGTTAAGTTTTAGACGTCCCTTGCAGTCTCCTGACAGCGCCCCGACTCCCGATATGGTGGCGTTCATCCGTTTTCTAGGCAGTCGAAGTAGTTGAGCCGCTTGTTCAGTAATCAAGTTCACTTGTGAACCTTGATCCAGGAGGGCCCGAAGTGTGACGTAGGTTCCGCTTGCAGATTTTATCTGAAGTTGAACTGTAGTTAAAAGTATTTCCAAGTCATTTGTAGCGAGATGATTGGAGCTCTGTTGAGTTGATGATGATGATGTTGCTACAGCCTTATTAATATGTAACAAGGTATGATGTTTCCTTTTGCATTCTTTGCAGGTTTTTGCTGACGTGCATTCAGCGTCGCCGTGGCTGTATAAACAGTTTTTACATAAATGCAATTTCGAAACAATATTAGTTCGTTCAGTTTTGTCCATTTCAATGAACTTTGGACATTGCATCAGCACATGCCTTCCTTCACAGAGCGGGCATTGTCCGAATGAGGTATGTAAAGTTTTTGTTTGTTGGTATTTTTTAGGTTCGTTATTATGTTTGTTACTGGGATGTTTGCTGTAAGATGATTTTTCTGATGCAGATGATTGTTTAGGCATTTCCTTTTTTGCATTTTTCATGCCTTCGTAGGCCATGAATTTGCCTTCCAAGAAGAAAAGAAATTGATCTAGATGGGGTAGTTCTCTATGATCTTGTTGTTCTTTCATGTAGTCGGTGTAAGTAGTGACGTCTAGTTTTTGTGACATAAGATGCACGATAAGTGGGCCCCAAGTAGTTGTATTCAATCCGATGTTCGTTAATCCGTTCATACATTCCATGATGACGTCATGCAGCTTCTTCAGAGACTGGCTATCAGGTTGGTTGATAACCGGCGAGTTAAGCATGGTGTTGACGAAAGAGGTAAACTGGAGACGATGGTTGTCGTAGCGTTGAGATAGTATTTCCCAGCACGAGTTATAGTTCTCAGCACTGATGCTGAGATGTTGTACCAGTCGCTCCGCCTCTCCGCGTAGTCTTGTCTTGAGATGTTGCATTTTTTGAGCCTTGTTTATCATCGGATTGTTGTGAATGGTTTCCAAGAAGAGATCTTTAAAAGAAATCCACTTTGTGTAGTTTCCGGAAAACTCAGGAACCTCAATTTTAGGCGCTGATTGTTGATAGTGAATCGTCGACCAAATTTTGGCGTTAATGTTTCTTTTTAGTTCGTCGTACTTGCCCTCTATCGACACAAACATGTCGTAGTAAGTGAAGTCGGAGCCCTTGAGTACAGCCTCCAACTCCCAGTGATGTTTGTCGATGACGTCCCACTTCGACTTCAAAATGGAAAGGTGATCTTCCAGCTCCCATTTCTCCGTCACAGTTTTTAAGTCTATTTTAGACATGGCACGGTCAAGAGCCTTAAAGTTACACTCTTGCCGCGTAAGTAGTGTTTTTAGATTTTCATCTATATTTTCATCCATGGTACCCAGATCAAATGACATCGTGGTGCGCTCGCGTAGTTTTAGTAACAAGCCGTCGATATCTTTCTTAGTATTAATATACATCTGCATTGTTTTAGTAAAAACGTCTTCGGTGAAGTATTCATGCGTCTTTTCTTCGATAGTTTCGATTAGAGTCGCATGACGTCTCTCAAAGTCCCGCCATTGTTGTTCGAGGGTCTTGAGACGTTTAGTTAAGTAATCTTCCGTTTTTCTCGACTTACTATCTTTCGCGTAGTTCGAACATAGAGACTTGATGTTGTTGAAGCATTCTTCTTGTATTTTCAATATCTCCATGTTGACGAAAAGGCTTGTAGCGTCAGTTAAGTTTAAAGAAGACAAGTTAAGTTAGTTGCTAGGTACTTTGTACAGTACCTAAAGTATGTTTTTTAGCCCTGACACGTAGTTGACGGTGGCAGAGATAAGTAGGTAGGTTAAGTTAGCTTCTAGCTCTGACACGTAGTTGACGGTGGCAGAGATAAGTAGGTAGTTTAAGTTAGCTTCTAGCTCTGGCACGTAGTTGACGGTGGCAGAGGCGAGCAGCGCTGGTTCACGACGCGAAGGCCACAGAGTTTCCGTAGTCTTCTAGTCGTTGTAGGTATCTAGCTTTTTGTACCAAAATGACAACATGTGCGCCTTCTCAATCTGACTGGTGATTCCCGCTGGTGGGAGGCCAATCAAACCGATTCGCTGTTGCCAAAAAATACAAAAAGCACAAATACCTTGTCTCCTCGTAGGATCAAAATGTTTCCAAAAAGAGAAGAGAAGCTCGAAGGACCAAAATGTAAGGGGCCTAGTTTAGATCCCTTGCATGTAGAGGATGTTGTTGTAGTAGTTGTAGAAGTTCTTATAGCGTCACACTTTATATGTTACACTATTAAGTTTTAGCCAGGTTGTTGAGCACGTAAACACAAGAATCACACGTTAAAGTTAGTTTAATAAAGTTTAGTTAAATTACAAGGTTAAGGTGGCAAATCTTTCCTTATATTGTCACTCTTGCGGTAGTTGGTCACGTACTGTGTATAAAATTTATAATCTAAGTAAAGTAATTGCAGCGCGTGCGACATAGAGTACCTAAATCGCCGCGTGCGCAAAAATGCCAATGTATGGTGAAACCGTACACTTATTGTTTTTTTTAAAACAATATAAATACGAGTAGCTGCTTATATCTCGTGACAAGCTTTTTTATCACATAAATAGTTTATAGACGTTTTAAGTTGACATTAAAATTTCATGGAAAATGCTGATTTTATTATTTTTAGTACGTTGAAATAAAAGCTTGTTTGTTAAAAAGTTTTTTTACTTTTATTTTTTACTTTTTAGTTATCACTGGGCAGTTGGTTCCTTGTCTGTTCATCTCATGCCCGCCATGTTGGATTTAGAGTGATGTATATAATTTTTCGAGTAACTCTCAGCATGCCCTTATAATTGATATCCTAAAATAACTAGTCCGCTATCTTGGGTATTCTGCGATATTGGATTTAGAGTGACGTTTTTCGAATAAGCTCACCATCTTGAGTAGTGCTACGACGTACCCTGCTACGCATGTATGTGGAATGCCTTTTAAAAGACATCAACGCATACGGTACGCGCGCAGTGCTACGACGTACCCTTCTACGCATGTATGTGGAATGCCTTTTAAAAGACATCAACGCGTACGGTACGCGCGCAGTGCTACGACGTACCCTGCTACGCATGTATGTGGAATGCCTTTTCAAAGACATCAACGCATAAGGTAAGAACGCAGTGCTACGACGTACCCTGCTACGCTTGTATGTGGAATACCTTATGAAAGACATAAACGCATTTCGTTACGCAGTGCTACGCACATGCGTAGCACCAAGACTATTATTTATACGGCATTCGCTATACAATGTATAGCGAATGCCGTATAAATAATAGTCTTGGTGGAAAAACGTGTGCTTCTTTTAAAACTTCGAATCCAAAGGGTTCAAAATGGGGTTCAAAGTCATATTTGTAAAGAAATGTAAAAAATAAAACGTACAATAAACTTAATTTATTATGACTTAGCCCTTTATAAATAGATAGATTCATTAAGTATACCAAACTAACGATCTTATACATTTTTAAATTCAATTCTTTTCAAGAGGTGCAATAATTGAACGCGTTATGTTAATTTATATACACAAAATATTAGTTTACATCAAAAAGCCATACAATGCCTTAAATTGTTATGCAAAACATTGTTTACAGTGGCACAAGTTAGCAGAAATGTACACTTTTACGAGCAATAGGGTTTATACACAATTCCAATATAGATATTACACAGTTCCTTAAATCTACAACTAACTTTGGTTTTTTGCGATTACTAACCAAATATTCACTGGGTTTCTCGGAATTGGAGAATCTTCAATAACTATCACGCAGTGTCAACCTGTAATGTAGAATTATTGGATAAGTTTTACGAATAACTTTTATAGTTAGTAAGTTCCCATTTTTAATGTCGTGCAAAAAAAAAAACAAGTTAAAATCCACTTATTCCACCACCTATATTTTATGAAAGAAAGTGTCAAACATGCTTTTTCGTGGTGTTAATGTAATAGGGTATAATTCATACGTAGGGAGGGCCGATGTATGGGCACACCAGTATTTCATCAAAAGGGGGTCTAGTTTGCAGTAATTTTGTTCAGCGTCTTGGAAACTTTGGGTATGTTAACAGAAGGTGGTAAGGGTAGCAAATTGTTGCCATATCTAGCATGGAAATTCTGATCCATAGAAGAATCACTGTCTCCACTAAATGTGACTAAAACTTTACTAGTCTGATCAACTACTCTGCGTTCCTGTAAAAAATGTTTTTAAATAAAATATGTGTATACATAAATATTTAAATACAAACGTTTTTTTCTAGTAGAATGTGGTTTAGTATCGTTATAAATTATAAAACTTACCATGGCATCAGTCTTCTTTCTTAAATTGGATCTAGATAATGTAAGCACCAATTCGGATTGCAGCCTGTTTGATATGGATGTTTCTTCATTTATTTCTAGAGGTCCGTCGGGATTGTCACCATTCAGGAATTCCAGCTTGGTTGGTTCTCGTCTGGTTCCATTGTACGCATATTCGCCTATCGTCACTGACACAGGGCGAGTGTTTTTCTTCATGGTAGCAGTGCCGTTAGGGGCTCTCATAAAATAATTAGAAGGTGGTTTTGGCGGCGCGCTCGATGGGTTTTTCAATTTATAAGATTCTAATGAATCCAACTCCGCCTTGTCTTCCTTGACCTTTCTAATTAGCGTGTCTAATTTGTTGTTGTAATCTGGTGTAGGGGTCCTGGAGATACCATTTTTACGGTAGTTCGGCGCTTTCAGATCAGTTGGTGGGTTGACAATTTGACTTGATTTTTCAGCGACTTTGCAGTTGTCGTTATGGTGCTCAGCATTTCCATTTGAAATAGGCATCTGAAAAATGTATAATAAAATTGCAAAACATTACAATATCATTTCCATGAAACAAATAAAGGATTTAATATTACTACAAGCAGGGGAATGAGTAATGAAATGGGCTAAATGAAAAGGGCTATGAGTAATGAAATGTGACCTAAAAAAAACTTTGTTTCAGAACAAAACAAAGTTTTTCGTGTCTAATTTGTAGTAATTTGTAGTCTAGTTAGTAGTCTAATTAAAATTTAAAAACAAAGTCTTTAATCTTAGCAAAAGATGCTATTATAATAAAACACGCCACACCATATTTCTGCACGCCCAGGATGACTGGCAGAGAATGCTTTAGCATTAAGTCCTCCTTACACAATTGTTATGTGTTAAAGTGTTAAATAAATAAATAAATAAACAAATCATAATTATACAAAGAAATACATTGGAAGCAATGTTTCCTGCAATAGTTTATTATATATTAAACTGTGACGCAGTTACCAACGCCCACCTCAAGACCAGGTGGAGCGGTTATGTTCCTAAAATTGTATTTTAAACTATTCTAGAACAATATTTTAAATAAAAATACAACATTTTACTATTTTAAAATTTCTAGTAACTATTAGCGAATTAAGTTGGGCATTATTTTAATGGCTTGTTTTCTGGCAAATGTAAGTGTGAGAGAGAGAGAGAGAGAGAGAGAGAGAGAGAGAGAGAGAGAGTGCATGTTATTTCATAATTATATTATTCAAGATAAAACTAAAAAAGAGGGAGGAAACTATTTAATGATCTCAGAAGAGAGTTCAGTCTCTTCATACGAGAGGGTTTGTAGCCAGGCTGTAGTCTTAATTTTGCACTTACAGATCGTCAGTGAATAAATTTCTAACTTAAGGTTAACTATAATAAAAAGTTTTGAACTGAGGTGGTAGTAGCATCTACCGGCCGAAGCTGTTCTGCGGGACTCGATCTCACAGACTATCTGATCTGCGTTTTTTTGTATATGACGGGTTATATGTAAAGTGACTGTGTTTATAAAGTACTGTGTTAAGTATGTAGAGCTGCCTAACCGAGAGAACACTTCTAAGGGAGTATAGGTCAATTGTTGGAAATCTGAAAGGCTTACGGAACATGACCTTTAAAACGGCCCCCGGAACTTTTCAATTTTGAGCATCGTAGGAAATCGTACCGTAATCTTCTTCGTATATGAAGAAGATTACGGTACGATTTCCTACGATTTTATAAAATAAAAAAGTATATAATCCGCATACCGGCGCAAATCCTTGGCTGCATTCAAGCCTAGATAATGAACGTTGCGTAAATGAGCTAATTAAGAACATGCACTAATGCTATACTTTTAGAATTGCCTTCGAAATAGGAGATTATGAAGTCGAATCGTATGTTGCTATGTGTAGTGTAGTGGTCGGAATTGCATAAATGTTATATAATATCTCCCCAAGTTTGTGTTATTAACGGATTTTTAAAAAAAGGAGGAGATTCTCAAGTTTTCTGTATTTTTTTAGTCTTTGTTATCTCAGAACTGCGTCGTTTATGAACCGATTTGAAAATTCTTTTTAAATTCGAATAGATACACTTTGAATTAGGTCTTATTTTTTTTCAAAACTTAGTTCTGATGATGGGATCCATGTGGAAATGAGGGAACTTCTGAGATATTTTTGGTAAACATGATTAGGTGAAGTGGAACTATTGAAGAAGATCACAGATGGTTATCAAGACTCATCAATATTACAAAATTCAAGGGTGACGACATCGAAAGATGGCTAAGATAATATATCCCTATCCACTAATCGTCATACTGACTTACATTATCATCATCATAATCAGAATTAGGGTCATTGGAATTAAAAATTAATGAAATGACATTATGTAATTGTGTGTACAGGAGTCAAGGTATAAACTTGCGGTAGGGTTTTTCGTTTCACTTAATAATGTTTGCTTGCTTTTAAACCTAGTTCTGATGATGGGATCCATGATAAATCAAGAAATGTATTCAAATGTAATGTGTGATAATGGCATTAGTTGTTACAGTAGTAGGCTCAATAAAAAGTCTTATTTTATGTGTTGACGTAGGTAGGAAATTACTAATACAATGTATAATGTAATAAATACATAAGATTCAGGGCTAATTAACTTAAGCTTATGTAATTACTAATTAGGTGTGTTGGTAAATAACAATCCATGTTTATTTCATGTTCATCGGAAGAAGGACAGTTGGATGCATTTTTAACCTCGGACAAAAAGAGGGGTGTAATAAGTTTGTCCACTATGTGTGTGTATGTGTGTCTGTCTGTGGTACCTTAGCTTTTAAACGAGCCCGGTCCGGAGACCGGTTTGCATGCATTTGTTTTATTTATGAGCGGTTTCTAGGGGTAGTTTCTTAAACATGTTTTATCAAAATTGGTTTACAAGATATGGGGGGTGAAAGAGGGGATGTATAATCAAATGTTTCTTAATATACCCAAGTTTGGTATCAAATAAAAGAAAGTGGTGTGTAGAATGCATAACTGAAAAATATATAGACATTGGTTAAGCCATTTATAAGATATAGGGGTTAAAAGTGGGGATAACAATCGAATGTTATCAATTATAACCAAGTGTTGTATCAAATGAAAGGGTAAATTGCAAAACAGAGGGCATGGCAAAAAATATATATAAACATGTTATTTTAAACACTCTGTAGTTGTACAGAACATACCTACATAAAATATTAAGTTTGGAGATTGAAAAAAGTACTAATTATCTTATTCAAGTAAAATTCGTAAAAACTGCAGCCAGATGCATACCTACATTTAAAATCTGTATGAAATGCAGAAAATAGTAGAGTAACTTACTGGAGGTGGAGGTGGCGGCGGATTAGGCCGCTCGGGGGATGGAGTGTTGTCATTTTGTGTCCCGTTCTGCAAACTCTTAATCACTCCATTCGACAAACTTTTTATCATCACACCATTTGACAATTTTTTCACAGTTCCATTCGATAAATTCTTGATAGTGCCGCCATTCGACAAGTTTTTGATTGTACCGCCATTTGAGAAATTCTTGATTGTACCATTCGGCAAATTCTTGATGGCGCTATTAACATTGTTCTTTGCGATGTCATTCGAAGAATTATTTGCAGCACCGTTAAGTTCAGTGTCTACTCTTCTCAGTGGTAAGGTTTGCTGGCGATCCTGTGAACACAATAATTTAAATTGATTTATCTTGAGAATAATCACTTACGTGTTACACCTTCGTCATATTTTTTTCTTTATTTTTAACATAGGAGTTTTGGCAGAAACATTATTTAGAGGTGTTTTTAAACGAAACAAAGCTCTAGCTGGAAAACTGTTGAGCCTTTAGGTGGATGATTTACGGTAGGTTTTATGAACTAATCACCCCCCGTAAATATTATTTACCCGTCATTGTTTCTTTGACACAGTGTGTCCATTATATTATTTACATTACACATTATTACCATTGGTAAGATACTCAATCTTTGCACCATCATACCTAATGAACTCGGATCTTGAGCGAGAAGAAGCCCGGCTATAGTACGAAGTGGAGATACGCAATATTTGCATATTGATTGAGAATTGCGAAATTTTCGCAACGACCGACGGGCTGCGCTAATTGTCTATTAATAAATTATGAACAAACTCAACCTTAATGTCATGGTTTGGTTACTACAGTTCTTGCTTTATTTAAATTTAAAACGAGTTTTTCTGCTTCGGTCTTCATAAGTTATATTTTTTTTTATTTATGTGATAATTGTATGTGTTGTGATTATAAATTCTTTCATTCACACCATAGGTCACACCTACCTACGCATTAGTTAGAAAAAAATATAGTTTGTTTCGTTTCCTACCAATGAAAATCGTGGATGTCCAAACATCTACTTGTATTAATAAATTGTGTTGCTGTAGACACAGATCAATGAAGATATTGTCGTCGAGTTGATTGCCAAAACAAACCAGTGCATCGACTTTAAAAGGTTCAATAAATCTAACCACGGTCACATACATTCAATATATGTAGGTAAATAAAATCTCCTACGGTCTTTGAAACTGACTTATGATCTTTTAAAACAGCAACGATACGTTCATTGCCTTTTTTTCAAGGTTGGCATAGAGGTAAATTCGTGTATTTATCCTAAGGTCACTAATATCGTATGATGACGAAGGTTTTTGTTTTTTACATGCGCGTAGGTGCGATTTTGCTGTTAATCGCACTCTTAAATGCTTATAAAATCGCATAGCTATCTCATATCTACTAGAAGGCATTTTTTTATACTTATGCCTTCTAGTAGATATGAGAAATCTATGAAAAGGCAAGCTGTAATTCCGTGCATTAAAATCATAGTACCTATTATATATACTACGAGAGTTTAGTACTATACATCTTACTTTGATATCAAAATTAAAAATCATTATATTTCAAGACCTAACTCTATAAAATTCTGATATTTTAAGCTTAGTTATATACAAGAAAAAAAAGCAAGGCTGGCTGAATTTAATGAATCTGGGAATTGAATGGAACAAATAGGTAAACCATATTTGAAACTAAGGTTATGATTTATAATAACTTATTTTATTTTTCGTTCCTACACATTCATACCTGATGTTACTTGCTAACCTTTTTCGTTTTCCTTAATGAATAACTTGATGTTGTTTGTTTCAAACGATTTGAGTCAAGGAAAACTCCTGCACATCAAAACCTAGGTGCAGTAAACAGTAAAATATGTTAGCTATGAGTTGTTAAGGTGGTAAATAGCGAAACCTGTTCCAAACGGATCTTTGCAAAAACTAGACCCTTATCCGCAAAGCAAGACAAGATTCCTCTACCAATAGGTACCTCACTCCTAGTCTTCTTATATCGCATAATAGCATAACGTGATGTGTAGATATAACATAACACCATCACCATTTCAGCCGTAAAACGTTCACTACTGAAACACAGGCCTCCATGAGGGGTAGGTTGTTAATCACTCTCATCAATGTAAATTGTAAACAATTCTGTCTACAAAACCAGTGCCAAAAAAGCAAGCAAATAGTAAGTGTTATAGGCCTACAGTGGATGTCTAACATCGAGACGATGATAGTAGGAAAGCGTCATTCATAGGAACCTAACCCGCATTTTCAAGATTGGTCCTTTCAAAACCTATAAAACAAACTTTTTGTTTTATTACAGAGACAGAAAGACTTTAAGGCTTGGGGTTAAAATAATAAATAGAAATTTAAAAAAATCAGTTGTTGCATTTATGTTTTTGTTGGGTTACTTAGACGAGAACAGGACAAGGCACGCGCCTATTTCTCAATACAAAAAATTCTGCCATTTTTAGCGGGGGGAGAAGAAACACACACATTGTAACCTAGCTACACACATGAGACAATTGTTTGTGTCTTTATAAACACACACAGACATATATTCTCAACACTAGTTTAAAATTTGGGAAAAATACACAACGCTACGCACACAGTCATGCATAACTGACATATACTACATGCAAAAAAAAAACTCGCAACAAAGTGATACCAGCGTCATTAATTATTCACCTGCTGAACAAGGCGCCTCTGACGCGCACCATAAAAGAACTAAATCTGGTAGCGGCAACCATTGACGTTTTCCACTGTTCACAAAGCGAATTCGCAAGGGCTTTACTATTTAATTTGTGTTATGATAAATAACTACTTAAGGTGTTTTGTTTTTTTTCAATTATTTTGGACTTACATATACTTGAAATATTTTGCTAGAAGACATGTGTATCTATTAATTTTATTTTGCTTATTGACATTTGTATTGTACCCATTATTTCTATTTTTAAAATTGATATTTTTTACTGAATTATTTTGCTTATTGTGTTTTTGACTAATTCATTATTTTGCCTGATAATATATATATTGTGGACTACTCTATTGTATTAGGTCATATCCTGTAATAATAGATGTAAGTGTTTTCAATAAATACAAATACAAATACAAATACCCTCCTATTTTCTATTTTGCTGAACCGATTTGGGCTTCGTTGTAGAATTACTTATGTAGAAACGATAAATCTATATTATTATGTTGGTGTTTATTATAAAACAATTTTATATCATTAAAAGTCGTGATATTGCTACATTTTTGTTACAAAATTAATCCATTTACGCGATATTATATCAATAATATCGCGTAGGTATTGCCTATATCATCATCATCAGCATCATTTCAGCCGTAAAACGTCCACTACTGAACTAAGGCCTCCCTCATGGAACTCCATGAGGGGTAGTTGCCATACTCACCACGCTTGGCAGGCGGGTTGGTGAGCGCAGTACGGGATGTTGATATACGGAAAGACGCTGCTGCCCATCTTCCGGAGGTGTCCCTTAGCAGGCTCTTACTGCATCCACGGGTAGGAGAGAAGGGGTAACATTCTACTGCCGGCACCCCACGGCTAATCCATCCTATATAGGCCAATTGCCTATATAGGATGGAGATTATATGGAGATTCATGCGGGATTCATGTAGTAGACGTTTTACGGCTGAAATGATGATTATCAAATTATATACCCAAATGTAGTAACAGGAAATACTGCTTGAATCATTCGGCCGCGCGATGGGTGAAAACCGTATGAAAAACTTTTTTTTAAATATATGTATGTTACATCAGAACTCCGTCTTTTATCAACTTATTTATAAAATTATATTTGGGTTCAAATAGATACACTTCAACTTTTAATCCCACTTTATAAAATCTCATGTCTGATGAGTTTTTAAAAATGGGATCCACGAGGAAGGTAACTTTAGGGAACTTTCCAAATATTGTAGGTAAAATAATTTAGCATAAATGTTATGAATTTGCATTCAGAAAGCATGATTTGGTGAAGTGGAACTGATGTGATGAAAAAGACCACAGATGACATCAAAACATTTGTTCCGAAGCGGGAATCGAACCCGCAACCTCTTTCGTCGCAGGCAAACCTTCGCCCGCTGCGCCACAGAGGTTGCCAAACAAAAGTCCTACAAATTGCACAAAAAAATTATTTATGGTCAAACGTCAAAATTATAGTGTTTTTTCATTTCTCTCGTAAACGGTAAATTTTATAACAAAAATATGTGTCACAAAATTGTAGCTCATGGAATAAGGAACACAATATGTCACTATTTCAGAAATATCGCAATTCGAATAGTTGAAAAAAAAATCCACATACATACCTAATAAGAACAAATGTGCTCACCACCTCTGAAGTTTTAAGGTGTTTTTTTCGGCAAGTGGAATACGACTTCATCTATTTTAGTATTTCTCTTAGCGGGAAAACCCTTTAGAACATTATTTATTTATTTTCTAATATGTTGTGATCGCGAATGTTTACAAAAGACTAACATATAACAATTTTGTTACGTAGGTAATTAATACGCAACAAAATTGTTTCATAGATATCGATGGAAAGCATTTCGAAGTGATTAAAGGAAAAATCTCATTCCTCAAACTAGTCTCGAACTTTTTTACAATCGAATATTTTTTATTCGATGTTCTCGATCTCAAATAACGAAAAACATTTGTAAATCTACGAAATTGGTTACTATTTCAACAAAATTATATTAACAGGTGAAATGCTATTCCATCTTTTTATAGATTTGAGGTATTGGATTTCTTTTTGCATCCGCTAACAGCACAAACAACATATCAACATTTTCCCAAGAGCTTATCACACTGCAAAAGCGATTCTGTGACTGGGAAATCGATTATTGTATTAGTTTTTATAAACCCGTTAGATTTTTGGCGAATAGGATTGACAGCAGGGATGGTCCGTCGTCGGTGAGTAATCCATATTTATCTCGTCTAAGGGTTAAAAGTTAATGAGTTGTGGTTAAAACAGTAAAAGTGCGTAGTCCGAACAAATTAGGTAGGTATTTAATGTAAATAGCTATTAAAATTACTTTGTTTTATTTTATCATTATTAAATAAAACTTAAAAAATAATCACGTTAACATAAAAAAAAAATTGTCAAAGGTAACCAATTTCAAGAAAGTGAACCTATCTGTGGTAAAAGACTATAAACAAAATTACAAACCAACCTATTGTTAAAACGGCAAACAACTTAAAAGTGGTATTAGGTATCTAACAAATTAAAACACACACCACGTACCAACAGCAGAAAAAACAATTTCTGTCACATGTCCGGCTTTATCGAAAACAAACAGCAGATAAAATACCTAGGTATCCGAAGTGGTGACGAAATGATGACTTATACCTGATACAACACAACATTAGGTAAACTATAGAAGGTACAATATGATCAAGTTAGCAACATTTTTTATTTCGAATCTCGCAAGTAGTTACCTACGTCCTGTCTCATTACGAAATAAAAACTTCCAACTTGATTTTGTGACCGCTATCGCTTTATGCACCATGAAGTGTGCAGCAATATCCGAGACAATGAAAATTATATTATGGCTGTCGTGTTTACTTGGAAATGTTTATTTACACAAGCATTTACTCACTTCGTAGCACTGGATCACTACCAATGGTCTGCCATTATTCCTACTCATATTGCGGTAAGAAGGTATAATCGACGCACTTTAAATGAACGTAGTGGATTAAAAATATCACTTTAAATTCTGAAAACTGTAAACAAGAGTCAAGGTCACGACATTGTTTCGACGTGATGTCGTAATGTACTGCCGATATGCAACGAGCGCGGGCGAGCGTGACAGTGCAGCGCGGCTGAGCGACTGAGCTCGGAGCCGCGGAGCGCGGCAAGTCGACTGCAGACTTAGATTACAGAATAAACCCAGATACCGTGTCACAAAACTGAGCAACTTTTAGGTCTCTATAATGAGGAGGCGCAGAAAGAGACGTATTAAAAGTCAGTTATGACGAAGATGGTGCTATAAGGTAGTATAAGCTATAAAACCTATAAGTATATGTTATGTTGACCTACTCGTACTTAATTTTTTTTTTAATTTAGGTAAGTAGTTAGGTATGCGTTTTCGAAAAGAAACAACTTACGTTCTTTCCAGAAAATCATCATCGGATTGAATGCCCGTCCGCGCGTCGTAGGGCCGACTTACGTCCTAATAACATTTAAAAAAAAATAACATGGGCCTGACCGCGTGCGCCTCGTTCAAATTACACTAAACGCGGTATCTGGATTTTTCTATATTCTAACAAAGCTATCAACTATTGCTCAGCCTACTCATATGCGTTATCACCAGTGCAAAGCGCTGAGCGAAATCAGCGGTATAGAATATTCGACCACCGCGAGGTAAAAACCGTGGAAATTATCATACAACGACACACAACGTTGCGCTTATGCTTATCCCACTAATATTATAAAGCCGAAAGTTTGTTTGGATGGAGGTTTGTTACCTCACGTAATTTATCTTCACGCAAAAACTAGGCTACGGATTGAGCTGAAACTCTGCACACGTATTGATGTTGTCCAGGATTAAGACATGGGCTATAGGCTTTTTATTCGGGTACAACGCATGCGAAGCGGCGGGCAGAAGCTAGTATGATATAATATTTTTTAAACTTTCGCGATCACGACACATTTTTAACACATATTTAACCGGGTATTTATCGCGCTATTTATATACATATATCTATAAATAGCGCGATAAATACCCGATTAAATATGTGTTAATAATGATATTATATTATACTGCGAAAGAAAGTAAAATCACAGAATTCTCGTTATATTTGTAAAGTGTAAAATCTAACTTAATACCGACGCGTGAACTAATTATACCTTAACAAAGGCCATTGTTGTCTTTAATCAAGATTTTCTCCTTGCTTTACGGTGTAATATATGTCATATTTTACTACCCAATATCTCATATCATTATTGACTTGTACAATGCATGTTAATTTTCAACCAGTGTAGAAAATATCTGGTTTGAAATTAAAAGAAACTTAATTCAGAAAGTTATTTCGAAAAAATGGCTTTGATTAAAATAAACAAACGAAAGAGACCCAGATTCAACGTCTAGCTAAATCTTCGGTTACGCTACCATGCTATGTAATGTTAGGCAGTCTAGGAGTGAAGTCGCATGTAAAAATTCGACACGTTTCATCGTTAAAAATCATAACGTTCAATCAAGTGTGATGCTGATAAGATATAGTTTTTAATAAAAATTAAAATCGAATGGTCCTACTTCACAACTGTAGTAACGCTCCAATAATCTGTTTGAGTTTACGTAAGCATACAGAAACTGTTCGTGGCGACGATCATATTCATTTCGAAAGATAATGGTGAAGATAAACTTGTTATATCACGAATTTATTAATTTAACAACTGTTTTTCACGCTATAATAAAAAAAAAACAGACATTTCGAGCTATGTCTAGGAAATTAGAATATAATATAAGTACCTATTAACCGACTTAAAAAAGTTCCCTTGATTCCAAATGATAGGATCTATGAGGAATTGAGGGAACTCCATAGATATTGTTGGCATACATTATAGCATTTTTGGTATTTTTAGGGTTCCGTACCTCAAAAGGAAAAAACGGAACCCTTCCGCCTGTCCGCCTGTCCGTCAGCCAGTCAAGACCCTTTAGTTCGAGAACGTGTAGAGATATCGAGTTGAAATTAAAACCATATACTCAAATCTACAGCCTCTTTAAGCTGTGAGTTTTAAAGTCAATATTCTAAGTTAACATGAAAAAAATACGACTGTTTATGCCGTAAAAAACGCATCTTTCGACATTCTTAAAGGAATCAACATTCATAGGGTATTATATTATATATATTTATTTACAGTTGACCTAGTGGCAATGGAATCATAAAAAAATCGTCCATAAAAAAATATCCGAAATCAATTATCGAGATTAATGATAAATAAGGGGGGATTTGTGTTTATACTTTAGTAGTTGCACTGCCTAGCTTGCTTTTGCTTTGTAGCTTCCCTAGCATAGCCTTGCCTAGCATAAATATAAGCCTACTTTGCCTATCTCTTCAAGACGGGCAAGGTGTGAATGGTCTTAGGAGGAGTGCAACAGTCGTTGATCCCTAAGGCAAGCCTGGTGGGGAATCCTTCACGCGGTTGCTCCCCGTTATTGGCCCTCCGTTTTTAATGAAATTCACACCATTCTTGTGAAGAAGTACCTGGAACGAAGTATCTTGGAGGATATCAAAGACCCCAATACCACGTTATATCCACGCTTCGTAGGAAAACCAATCATCGCTGAAGGAGCCTTGAAGCTGTGGTGTGAGGATACGCCGACGCTAGAATGGTTGACGAGCAACGTCAAACGACTGCCAGAAACATTAGGCCCTGGTATCAAGGTCGTCAAGCAGTGTGAGCTTACCAAGAAGGTGCGAGCAGCCATTTTCATCCCGGACTGCTCAAACTCACTGGAAGACACGAGTCTTGTCTTGGCGGAACTGAACCAATGGGCACAAATAAGCAGCTGGACGAAGTACTCCCATAATCTGAAGATGATGACATCCTCTTCGTGACCATAGGGATCCCCGAGAACCTGGTACCCGTTGTTATGGAGAGAGGCCGAAGATTGGCGTACAACCTGGGTAGTGTCTACGTCAGTAGGGTTATATATTATAGGATGATTTGTTTGGGAAATATATTTTTTCACATAAAATTATTAAACACATGTATGCGTTTCTTAAAAATCACCCTCTGAGTGGCAAATTAGGGGAAGAAAGTTTGTAAGGTTGGAAAATCATAGTTTTTTTCTTGATTTACAAAAAAATTTGCATAAATTTTGGGACATAAAAATAATCAAATGTATTTCAAAATACAGTTTGCAATAGGTGAAAATATAGGAGATGAAACTTTGTGTGGAAAACATTATTTTTTACTTGAGCTCCTTGAAAATTGGTACTAACACTGTCTAATCCTCTGCCATGGAGTGCCTGCAGTAGAATGTTTCCTCTTCTATCTTTCCCGTGGATGCAGTAATAATCTGCTAAGGGAATCTACTTCCGGAAGACGGGCAGCAGCGTCCTCCGTATCAATATCCCGCACTGCGCTCGTAAACCCGCCCGCCAAGCGTGGCTAGTATGGTATCAACCCCCTCATGATCTTGGAAATCCATGAGGGAGGGTGGCCTACTGCTAGCAGTAGACGTGGAAGCAGTCCTACGACTCAGATGATTTGTACAAACGTTGCGAAATAAAATAATTAAATACGTGCTGTATTTGCTGTAGCATTTTATTATGTAACGCATACGTTGAAATATATTATAAGAGATAGAAAGACGTTGTTTAAAATGTAGCCTAGACATATTCATGAATCTATTGACACTTTGTTTATCAAAATCGGTAACCGTAAATAAACATACATACATAGCTTTATTTATGACCCTTCCCAATTAAACTTGTCTTAACACTGGTGAAACTGTGCGGGTCAGCTAGTATTAAATATTTATTTTACAATATATATAAGTATAATATACCAGGCTCTCGTATTTTAAAATTAACAACACGAATTCAGAACTTTGTAGGTTATACATACTTTTTAATAAAATAATAACTTCGTAACAGATTTTTGAACCAAAGGGTCGATATGACGAAACGATATTTTTGTTATTTGATACGCTACCGGCGGATTTGCTCAGTAGGTTGCAGTTTCCGGTAATTCAAACAGATTAAACGCAAACCTAAGTAAGTCAATATAATTAACTTTTAAAGTTAAAGCAATTGGAGGAATTAATGCAATTTTTCCAATTAATTTTTATTAATTTGCAAGATCAAAAATTGCGTCTGTGTAATGTATTATGTAACTGACGGATTAAATACAATTTTGATTTTCATACTTATTCATGTTACCTTGTAAGTAAGGCCTTTGCATCTATTAGGTATAGATGATTTATACAGCGTCAGTGACTGGCGTCACCATGTAAAGTCACCGGCTTATTCCAAAAATCCCTTGCGACGATCCCCTGCGAAGGGGATTTTTGTACTTATTGTCCAGAAATTCCCTTCCAATTTCACTCACCTGGCCTAATTATTTTTTTCCCTACGGTCTTTCTTATGTAGGGAACTAATTACGCTGTGCGCATGATAATAAGGGGAACCTTAAAGTTCCACGAATAGTAAGATGATTCAGAAGAACTTACAAAACTGTCGGTCTCTTCGCTCTCGGCGTTCGTATTACTCTCAGCGTCTTGATTCAGGAACATCTTTCTGTGAACTTTCTTGAACTCGTCTATGAGAGCGTCGTGAACTGTCTTCTTCTTGTCCGTCTCCGCTGGTTTCAGCTGCTTTTTTATCGTGTTTGTTGGTATGCTGTTCTCTGGGCACGAGTTCTTCTTTTTCTGTTGACACATATAGAATATTTATATGTTGTTATTATATATAATGTACCTCTATAAAGTGTAAAAACACGGAGAAGTTTATATTTTATTCTTTACACTCAGACATTTCAAGTCCCTTGTAATATCTTATAGGGATTGATTGTTCTTACTCGGCCATTGCATTGCAATTATCTAACTTAACTAATTGTTGTCTATGATCTAACACTATGGATGTTATTACAGGTTAGAAAGAAATTATCCGATAACAGTGTTGCGTTATTGTTATTAGCAACTTTGTCATGTAACGACTTCAATATAATTTTTCTACTAGTACGATGTGGACATAATGATACAACCCATTTTTAACTGTATTAAAAATAAAAACGGCCAAGAGTAAGTCGGACTCGCGCACCGACGGTTCCGTGCCATCATACAATAGAATATATGATAAAGGCGGTTTATATTTGTTGGAGAACCTTGACAGCGCCACCTCTCGTCTGATAGCGGAACTTATGGAGATATTTTGCACTTTCGATGATTTCTAAAAAAACTATGCAAATTAGAGAGTTCGTTATAGTTTTCCTGTAATCTTTACATAAACTTCTAATTAGCCATAAACGTTCCAGGGGTTTATCTCTGCAAACTTTGGAGATAAGGGGGGACGGTATTTTTTTGTCAACATATTTGTAAATAGGGGCCTTATGGAAAACTAAAAACTGTTTGTTAATGTACTGGGTCATGTGGGGTATTATATGAAAGGTATTAATTTACCTGACATATAATACCCCACATGACCCAGTAACTTAAAATTGTTGAACCCCCTTTCCGCCCCCCTTGCAATCATTATATGAATATTTTTCAACATTTTTATTTTATCCATATTAGTGAAAAAGCGTTATCTTATACCATCTCAAATTTCTTCAAGTCGAAAGCATTAGTAACACTCAAGATATAGAAATTTGTGACAGACAGACAGACAAAGTCATACCATAAGGGTTCCTTTTTACTCAACTGGATGACTCAAATAAAAAGTAAAATAAATAAAATAAAAATAAATATAATATAAATAGCTCATAAAACAAACCTTAGTGGTTTACCTGTGCTATTATTATGATTAATTTTTGTATTTGTTTTTTAAGAAAGATAAATAAATGAAAAAAAAAAAAAAAAATATTATAGGCATACAGTTTGTATATTTTCAGCAACAATTTCGGATTTTATCATTGAAGTCGGTTTTTACGTGAGTTAAACTTACAAGCAGTCTCTTCTGGAATTCTTCAGCAATGGCATTAGATAAGGTGGTGGAACTGCCTATGCTGGAGGTGTCAGAGGGCTCCTGCATCGGCGGCGGCACGAGTGGCGTTTTGCAGGCTACCGGTGGGTTGGTTGTGTGGTGGACCTCCACCACTATGGTCTTGTCGTTGTTCCTACAAACACAATGGAGCTATACATCTGGTATACATGGCATTGTATATGTGCCAGACAATGTCTGCCAAAACGCAAGAGGAAGGTTCGTTGTCTTTTTTAAACTTTCGCGATCACAGCACATTATTTAGATACATATAACCGGGTATTTATCGCGTAAATTACGCGATAAATACCCGGTTATATGGATCTAAATAAGGAAGGTTTGTTTTTTGTTACGTGTTAGTTCTTAGCCACATCTTAGACCAAATTGGGCTCTTGATTTTTTATTTTAGATTTAGATTTTTTTGGTATTAATCGCCTTTTTAGGTGCATCCTCACTAAAGTTACTTTTTGGAGTAACGTAACGATTTATTATATTAATGAGGTACGATGGAAATTCCACTTTGTTATCTTAGGTATTCCATAATGTTGCTCAAGAAAAAGTATATTCGCTATGGATGCACCTTATAACTGCTACTTACCACCTGAAACCTACATACAAAGCAGATGAGTAGTAGTAAAGGCTCACCTATCCTTCGCTGTAAGTGTGTTATTGTTCCTAGAGTTTTGGTTATCGTAACTACACTGTATCGTTGCTCCGTCTTCGGTCAAATTGATGATCGTCCTATTTGAGGGACCTGTGACAAACTCCCTATTTAGTGCATTTTTATTTTTCGTGTTGTTCTTGATGATGGTGTTTGTTTTGTTGGTGTTGTTTCTCATGTTGTTTTTGTTTTCGAATGTGTGCGGGTTGTTTGGTATGCTGGGGCTGTCGTAGTCGGGTTCGATGTCGGAGGGAGCGTCGAAGTTGTGGATATCGCTGGTCTTCCAGTCGAAGTCTAAGCTATCCCAGGTTCTCCGCTTCAGTTTGCCCATTGTCAATCTGTAACAACGAAAGAGTAAAGTGATATATTGGCACAAAAATTACTCGGCCGATCATTATCGTGAAATTATCGACAAAATGGAAATTATTTATTTGTCTATCTTGATCAAAACTTACGTTCTGATCTGACTGATAAGTAATGACAAATTACAAATCCATGTTTATTGGCTTATCAATTATAGGCATTAGGATCCACTTTAGTTATCAACATAATATGTATAATGAACTTGATTATCTACCTAAATACACTTAACAAGAAAACATAGATTTTTAATGTGTGTTGTGTAATTTAGGTATATCATTTGATAGGTGTTACTCTTAGACTCACACTGTACCCTGATACTGAAACGGTCGTGCCACGTTAGGATTCACAGCCTGCGGCTCATCTCGCCGGTGACCGAGGACATGGTACAACTACCATGAGCTCTCTGGAGTCACTAGTTCTAAGTTGTCCCCAGCGCCACAGGTGATAGCTCTCACTAACGGGACGGAATCTGCTCCAACTCCGTCAAACGTAACATAAGACAAAATAAAATTGTTAAATGATGACTATAACGACCGAGTTAGGTTCTTCTGTTCACTTCTTTTCCTAACTCGCGTGTCATCTGAAGTGAACAGATTCAATTATGTGCTTTATTCTATTTATTTGTGTTGTTTTATTTTGCAATTTGTGACGCGTCAATAAGGTCCATGCGGCCGCACTGAATAAAGTAGTTTTTGATTCTTGATTCTTGAACAGTCTACATGTTGAATTAAGCCCTTACGCTTTACTTACCTATCAGCACGATCAGCAGCCTCTCTAGGTACACTGTACTCTTTAGTTATCTGCCTTCACAAATCCATCGCACGTGATGCATCTGTAAAGGCGTGTACTCCATGGAACAAGCTGCCTTCACTTACCTATCAGCACGATCAGCAGCCTCCTCAGCCACGCTGGCCAGTCTCCGCCGCAGCGCTGCCGGCGGCGGCAGGGGCACGTGAGGGTTGACAGCAGCCGGACTCCTCTCCCCAGCGGCTGAGGACGCGGAACTGTTGTACCCTGAGCTCTCTGGAGACACTAGTTCTGTGCCTGCGCCTTCGCGGATAATCAGCTCTATGCGGCCTGTCGCTTTCATCGCGGATATAGCCTGTAATAAAAAAACAGTTAGACTACAGATGATATAGTTCTCTGACAGGTTTATGTTCCTTCTAAACGGATAACTGATGAAAGCTGATAAGGGGTTATCCATAAATTACGTAACACGCTAAGGAGGAGGATAGGGTCGACGAAGTGTGACACTGGGGTGGAAAGGGCCCATAAAACTCATGACGTCACATTTGAAAAAATAATTTAAATGGAAATAAAACTAATTTCGGTTCTGCTGTTTTAAATTTATAGTTTCTACATGTGAAATATATAAAATAATATATATAGGGAGGAAGGGGGGTAAACAAATCATAAAATTCTCGTGTCATTGATGGATGGACCCTAATTACTGAAAGCTTAAAGTTGCTTTTAAACAAGTTGCTTCTAAGCATAATCTAAACAGCAATAAAATCGAGAGTCTAGTAAAAAATACTAGAGGGAATGAGCCTCCCCCGATTTCTTAATTTCTTCCACTGCGCAAAAATGTCACTTGACGAATATGGTGAGTAAATAACTGGGAATTCCAATGCAACTACTACGTGTATAACGATACCGACTGTGTGTATAGTGCAAGCCGTGGGTAAAAACCTCACAAGTTTTTGTGCCTAAGCAAAACAATACAAATAGAGATTATCGGTTTATGTTTCTTTACTATAAGTACCTAAGCCATGAACAAGCTGTGAAAACACGCCTAGGACGGGGGATATCTTTGTATATTACTTCCGTTAGAACAAAGTTCAAAGCCTGATTTTATAGGTCTTAAACCTCGAGCATCCATAAATTATTTTTATTGTATCTTGGTACAGGTACTTGCCAAGAATACTACGTGAGAATTGTTTAATAATACCCAAGTTGTTGTCTAAATTAATATTGTGCAGATCTCTGCGGTTACGCAATTAACGTGTTTAGTGATATATGTGTCTGCGATTAGCCCGTCTTTAATTTACCTATCTTAAAAAATCATTAATATTCTTGAATTTGAAAGTATTTAGTGTGGTAACATCCTAATCATTGAGACGCAGTAGTGGTCACCCAGCCTTGAATAGAACTAATTTTGTCAGAAACATAGACGGGTCATTTTGAGATGCCAGAGAAAAAATTCTTGTACGTTCCTTCTCTCCAATACTTATGGATACAATAATAATACATTGTATAGCTATAAGTCATCTGAGAGTCTATCCACACTCATAAACAACAATCGGTTCGTTAATATCATCATAATGCCAACATAGTAGCTACATAGATTGTTTCCCTTAATCTTTCCCTGCTGTAGCTGTCAGTCTCTCAGATACCTACGATCTTAACTAATTCATTAGAATTGACTCATTAAAAAGTTTCACTGTGTTATGTATTCGATTACATGATGAAAAACATGCAATATAGTTTAACTTATACATGAAACTAATATAAATTGATTCCGTCTATCGACGTAAAGCATTATACAGATTAAAGAATATGTATAGTCAAGAGTATTATGGTATACATTCGCTGCATAGCGAAAAAATACATCGATGCAAAGGACGCGGTCTCGTCTCGCTTGTCTTGCCCGACACCCTGGCGTTACGGCGTCCTTTTGTTTATACGCACTGATGCGTAGACGAACCCTTGAGCAGTTCACGCACTCACGGACCACTTATATAATAATTATACTTATATTACATAGGTACTCATTGAAGAAAATTCTATGAAAATATCGGGTTCACTAAATAGTAGTGAATGGGGTTACCTTTCAGGCGCATTTTACCTACCATCCAATCCAGACAGATACATATTTTAATCATTGTCATTAAACAAAGGAAAGGTCATACCTTTATTTAACGGCAAATTTTGTTAAATTAACACTCATTTACCTCATTGAATGTGGCATTGGAGAAGTCCATTCCATTGCAGGACATGATCTGATCTCCGGGCCTCAGTCCTGCTTCCCGCGCAATGCCGCCTTCTCTGACGAACTGCACGAAAATACCAGGCTTCCATTCTGGGCCCTTGCAGATTCTAAAACCAATAATGAAAATACCTAAATATGCTGTTACCGTTTGTTAAGGTGTTACATTGTATAATTCATTAATTTGTCAACATAAACCGACTTCAATGAGAAAATCGAAAATGTTGCTGAAAATACCCAAAACGCTGTATGAATGCTAATTACATTTGAATATTTCTCTTGATTTGTCATGGATCCCATCATCAGAACTGGGTTTAAAAGCAAGCAAAAATTATTAAGTTAAAAAACCCAACTGATCGTCACCCGTGAATTTCGTAATATTGAAGAGTTTTAATAACTATCTGTGGTCTACTTCATCAGCTCCACTTAATCAAATCATGCTTTCTAAATGCAAATGCTTGACCTTCAGCTAAATATGCCAAAACCGCTATATGTTTGAGGAGTTCACTCGATTCCTCATGGATCCCATCATCAGAAATGAGTTTTGAAAAATTGGACCTAATTAAAAGTGTATCTATACGAAAAATCTAAGAATTTTCCAAATCGGTTCATGAAGTAATAAAGATTTAAAAAAATACATACAACTTGACAACGTCCTCTCCTTTTTTTGAAGTCGGTTCAAATAAGTGTTTTTCGTCTGACAGCAGGATTATATGTTATCCTGCTGTGACGAAAAACCACTAGAAAACAGCGGATTATACGATATTTATTTTAAGTACGTAGTTTCCAAGTTAGAAAAACCGAACAGGAACTCAAGTTACATGATATTGTCGTTCAGTCACAAAACTAACACGAATTCATTGACTAGATATACATACAGTCAAAAGCCACGACACAATCAGTTTAATTTTTGTGACGTGTCAGTAGTTTACCACCGAAGATAATTAGTTGCGCCAAATTAACTTTTACAATGTGGACCAGTAGCGTTTGTGATAGGTACTGTTTAGACGTAACGTGAAACATTACCATAGACTGACTGTGGTAATATGTATTAACCAGTTGGTTGTTTAGATAGATGCCCGCATTTCGCCTGCTTTTAAGCACGTGAAGGTCAGATGGAACAAAGAAATGTTGGATAACAAAGAAGGACGATATGCTAGACGTGTTTGTCTTATGGTTAGTAAGGTTAGCCTTTAAAATAGAGATGATTTATTTTTTGATTCAGTGACATCTAATTGTAATCAAGAACCCGGGAACTTGCAGACCCAGTGCCACCATACCAATTCGCCAAAATGGCTCTTGTTATTATGGGTTACCCATGTTACTCTTCGCACAACATCTGTATAAGGCCGATTTAACTGAGAGGAAGGCCTATGTGGCTATATGTGTTGCCGTGGAGTGGTGGCAGAATATGGTTACCCTTCCTCTCTTGCCCGTGGATGCAGTAAGAATCTGCCAAGGAATACCTTCGGAAGATATCAGCGCTTTCCGTGTATCAACATCCCATACCGCACTCGTCAACCCGTCTGCCAAGCGGGAGCACGAGGAGGAAGCGGATTATGGTAACAATCCCTTATTATCAGTACCTACTTAGATCTCCAAGTGCATGAAGGAGGCTTTTGTCCAGCAGTGGATGACCTACGGCTGTGATTATGATGATGATAAAGGATTATGTGCAGGGTATGACTAATCCAAATCTATCTAATAATGTCCCAGATAGTGGCAGCGTCCTGTACAGCACGAATTAATAGTTGTTTGCGTAGTATGAATCATTTACATAAATGTCAAAGGCCAAACTTTTCACAACTTACCCGCAGCCAAGCTTGGCGTTAGGTGGCACTAAGATGGAAAGGCGCAGGTCTATCATCCGCTCCGTTTCATGGCACAAGGTCGGAGACGATGAGACTTCCGAGCACAGGGATGCCCTCTCCGACACAAACTGCCAGGACATTGCATCGTGGAATTTCCTGGGAAAGAAGCCAACGGATATTAGTTTGAATGCTAATTCACTAATTTATTTTATGAGAGTTCTATGTATGCTCGCCAGACTAACTTGTTCTCAATTACTAGATGACACGTGTATCAGTAGATTCATGAGATTCATACAAACCAGAAAACTTTTTGCACAAACATTATTTAACCTACACAATTTGGGATTATGGGAGGAGTTGCTTATCAACGCAACTCTTATCGATTATGGCCTATCGGTTTTGTAGCTTTACGAAACAAACCTGTCTACTAAAGTTGCAAAACTTTTGCCGAAGGGTACTTACTCTTTAACCGGTAGCATGCCAACGTCTGTAACAAAACAATGACCAAATTAACTTCAATAATACAGGGCTTACGATCCGGTCTAGGCGCAGTTATGTAGTAACTGTAAGATCATTGGTAACCTAGTCTTAACTTAAATAGTTAGATCATTAGTACTCTAGTAATTCTGTACTAAGACAACCTCTGAATTCCTACAACGGTATTTCCTGTCCAACAAATATGTGTCTGCTGCCAGAGCGCTGTAAATTATTCAGCTATTTTACTAGCCCTTAGCCTGAGTTAAAGTCTAAGCAAGTCAACTTCTCAACGAGTTATTTCAAAAGGTGGCGAAAATTCAACCTTCAAATGCAATTGAGTAGTCGAGTTGGTCCAAATTTGGCCAGTGCTTTTGTCAATAACCTTTCGCAACGCAGCAAATGATAAATATTGAACCACATAGCTTTCACAATGAGCAAACAGTTGCCATTAGATATTAAATGCCGTTAGACCATCATTGTGTGGAAACTTCTGGATGTTTTGATTGATAAGCAAGTATGTTTAATGAGAAGCATCCGTGGGCTTTGACGTGCAATCATTTGTTTCCGTTCTCATCCAACACATTATGTACAACTGCCTACTATTTTTATAACTCTCACGGATTACTGGCTCAGTTTATCTATCCTAAATCATGCATTGGTTATTATTTTATGATTGACTCATGAATCAGATTGACAATAAATGTATATCTATTTTTCTACTTTAAAACTTCATAAAAGCAAATTTTGTTTACGGTTAGTGGGGTATCTAGGGTTGTGTAAAAGCGTTATCTATTTCTGTACAGATCTTTATCTTCTATAGTCACCATAAATAACAGTCACCGGAACTTGATCTAGGCATGCAAATTACAACACAATCGGAAGATAGGAAGTGGGCTATATGAATGATTAACATTGTTACATAATAAATGTTAATTCGTAGATGTGTGGTTCGAATCGTGCGAGACAAAGATCGAAACGCTAGTTAAAGTGGCTACATGTTATATTTCCTATGTGCTTTTAACTCTACATAGCAAACATTAAACAAGCTATTCCTTTGTGTCAATTTTCTGACTTATTTATTAATAGATTTGGAGCGAAATCGCATAATTTTTTATGATTTTTAACTTATCTTCCGTAATACACACATTAGGACGATGCCGGCAAGGGTTGGGTTCACTAATCATTCATAAAACCTTTTGAAAGTTGGAGTGAACAAGTTTACTTCATAATAGAAGTTGTTTCCAAGTGCGATTTAAACACGATTTTGTGATGAAGGAGGCAACAATCACCGAGTCTAGATGTGTGTTGAACAACTTGTGTATGTAATTCACATGTAATTTTAAAAAGATACATACTCGTATAACCTTTTCTTGGTTGAGAAAATATGTGCAGAGAAGAAGTGATTCCGAACATATTTCTCGGATATGTGTGGATATGATCTAATATTCAAATTTCGACCATAAATATTAAATTAGTGCATGCTGCTTTACTAAGAGTTCATAATGTACAAGCTCCGGCGGGTTAATTCCTGTGTAGATATACAAAATCTTTTCAGCAGTTTCGTTTATTCACAATCATTCTGTCTTATACCAGGCGAAGACTTGCTTCTTGTTGAACGGTGTAAATGAAAGTGTGCAACTTTATTTGTGGACATAAGTTTTTTGTGCAATAAATTATTTGTACCTATTTGTATACCTATAGGATAATCTACTTACGTCTAACTTTGATCTTCAGCCTGTACTGCGATGTCAGGTAGTGCACCAGCTCGGAGTGAACGGCGTCGTCCACACGGTATCCGTTCACGTTTACTAACTGATCACCGACCTGCAATTAATGGAGAATTTTGAGAAAAAAATATCCCTTTCATTCACCACCTTCTAACATGGATTAAGGTCTCACCAACCGAGCATAGATACTATTTATTTTGACATGGTTATATTTTTACCTCGTTCAGTTAATTTAATTAACACATAAACGCGTACCTATTAAATAAATTATTATTACAAAAGTAATGTCAAAATTCCATAATGCTAAGGCAAAATAAATCCTTTATCTAGGTTTATGTAGGTTTAGGTACGTGTAAGTAATCGTTGGAACTCGGTGTTAAGCTAAATGCTAGTTAGGTTTTATGGGTTTCCTGGGGTCTAACACATGTAATTTTAAAAAGATACATACACGTATAACCTTTTCTTGGTTGAGAAAAGATGTGCACGGAAGAAGTGATTCCGAACATATTTCTCGGATATGTGTGGATATTATGTAATATTCAAATTTCGACCACAAATATTAAATTAGTGCATGCTGCTTTACTAAGAGTTCATAATACTAGCATGTAAACATCAGCCTTTAAGTTTTCTATTTATATAACAGCCACTCATGATAATAATTTATTTATGTAGCACACGAATAAATTTATTTAATTAATTATAGTGGGTTCATCTCTGGGGAAACATAAAAGTAGCTGATAGCAAACTTTACCTATTTGGCGTGATTTAGATAATGATTTTCATAGATAAGTTATTCAAATTATGTTTACTGCAAGGGGGACAATGGTCTACTTTTCCTTTGTCCAATTATCAGCCAGGAGGTTTCGCTAGGCCTAGAAAACTAGTCATTTGAAATGTTGTTTATAGCTATTGAGGTAGAGAACTTAAGTACTATCAACCTGAGTAGCTTTATTTACATAGCAGTCAATGCCCGGGACCTTCGTGTGTGACCAGACGAAGTTAGTATTCTCTCCCATCGCCTCCACCGGTAAGGACTTTAAGGTGATGTCAATCAGATAGAGTTCTTATAACCATCTTATATTATGGAACGTGCAGACGGATTAAAATGTTACGTAAACATACAAAAGAATGTGTAAAAAACACATGTAGGTAATATAACTCGTTGTCTCGTAATATAAGTTAACAAGTATGTGGGTAGTTGTAGATCAATCAGCAACGTCATAAAGTCAGGTTGTAATATCTTGTACAGTCGCCTACGTGGTAAACATTGTAGAACCGGCAACTACCCCTCATGGAGATGAGGGAGGCCTGTGTTCAGTAGTGGACGTTTTACGGTTGAAATGATGATTGTAGAACCTGCCGTGGGGTGCCGGCAGTAGAATGTTACTCCTACTCTCATATCCATGGATGCAGTAGGAGCCTGCTAAGGGATACCTCCGGAAGATGGGCAGCAGCGTCTTTCCCTGTATCAACATCCCGTACTGCGCTTGCCAACCCGCCTACCAAGCTTGAAGCATATGGCTACTACCCCTCATGGAGATCTACGAGGGAGGCGTGAGTTCAATAGTTGACGTTTTACGGTTGAAATGATGATGATGATGATTGTAAAACACTGTCGCAATAAACAATTAATTTCTGACAAGTTTGCGCAGTTAAGTCCGGTCCAATAGGCTAAAAAATGAGCTTACAACAATGCGCATAGAGCTGAAAATTTAATTTGAGTCATCATTCCAGCCGTAAAATGTCCACTACTGAACAGGCCTCCCTCTTGGATCTCCATGAGGGGTAGCTGCCATACTCACCACGCTTGGCAGGCGGGTTGGTGAGCGCAGTATGGGATGTTGATACACGGATAGACACTGCTGCCCATCTTCCGGAGGTATCCTTTAGCAGGCTCTTACTGCATTCATGGGTATGAGAGGAGGGGTATCATTCTACTGCCGGCATCCCACGGCGGCACTTAATAATTCTTGTCATAATTTAAACCCAGTTCTGGCTATGGATCCCATCCATGATAATTCGAGGGAAATACTCAAATGTAACAAGTATAGGTACAATAGCGGTGTGGTCATTTTAGATTTTATCATATAAGTAGGTTTTTATGTTGAAAAATATGTTAAATATTTTTTTACTATTAATCACCATCTGAGATAGCGTGTTACTAATGAACATGGCTGTAGACTGTTACATCTTGTTGTAGACGACTGTGCGTAGGTCATAGCCATGACAAACGGTTGGTTTCGGTGTCCGGTGCGATCGGCCGTGGCGGCCCACATATCTGACAACTTTCGATCACACTTTCGTTACAACTTACAAGTACAGCTATCGAGTCGTCTTTTTCGCCAGTAGCTCTACCAGACATCTGGTCGCCGAGCCCTCAGACTTCACTTTCTACATAACTTGTGATTGACAAGTCTCGCATTATTAAACTTTGTATGTGCTGGATAAATGCTAAAAATGGTTAAGTAGATTTATTTGGAATTTATCAAAAACATATCTTTAATATATTATAAATAAGTCATAAGTTAGAGTTTGTGCGGTACATGTACATTTTTTGTGATCATTGGGATAGAACAGTTTAAGTTGCTGCAATTAGGTAAATTATTCTTGGCTTGTTCGTTTACCTAATCTAAACCGCCTAATCGATCATCTATTAACATGATTAAGTAACTGTTCAAGTAAGACTGCAATTAACAGCCCACGAGAACGTAATTGTGGTTATGAAAACAAATGGATATGTATAGGTGCGGATATTTGCAAAATTTTGGTTAAGAGGGAGGCATATGTCCAGCAGAAGACGTCCTCTGGCTGAGATGATGATAATGACTTGTCTCGAGTCCGGGTGTTTTCTATGTGTGTTCTTATAAGCTACAAATTTTGACTAAGGTGTAGTGTTGTAAAGTGCATTAGGCAGGGCATTGATCATAAAAATATCACATAATGTAATACTCGAAACTATGACACAATGCCGTGGATTGCCGGATGTAGAATGCTGCCCCTCCACTCTTGCCTGTAGATGCAGTAAAAAAGTGTCAAGGAATACCTCAGGAAGATGGCCTGTACCGTATTTCCGTGTATCAACATGCCCTACCGTGCTCGTAAACCACTCTGTCAAGCGTGGTGAGTATGGCAACAGCTCCACATAATCAGTAAATGGACAGAATAATGAGGGAGGCCTATGTCCAGCAGTGGACGTCCTACGGCCGAAGGTTTAGTTCCTTCAACTTTTGTTTAAGTGCAAAATAATCTACGCACGAGTAGGTAGGTGTGGTTAATTTTTTTCGTTATGACTAAAACTGTGACTCATGAAAACAGCAATATCAGCTGATTGGACACGGCGCCCGATAAATACACGTTAATATACCTCGCTGAATCGAGCTGAAGCATCTGTGTAAATAATATAACAAACGGTGTGGATAAATCACCTAGACTCTTGGTCAAATGAAGGTTATACATATTTTTTGTATGTTTCAGTATTCAGTATTAATTGATTTATTGCAATCATCATCATCATTTCAGCCGTAAAACGTCCACTACTGAACACCGGCCTCCCTCATGGATCTCCATCTCCATCTCCACAGTTGCCATACTCACCACGCTTGGCAAGCGAGTTGGCGAGCGCAGTACGGGATATTGGTACACGGAAAGACGCTGCTGCCCATCTTCTGGAAGTATCCCTTAGCAGGCTCTTACTGCATCCACGGGCATGAGAGGAGAGGTAACATTCTACTGCCGGCACCCCACGGACTTTGCAATAATATAGGTAACTTAATAGTTTACTAATCTGTGAAATTTTGTAAAATATCATAGTTAAATATTGTTACCTCATAGCTTTAGGAGATCCTATAGTAGGAATTGATAAGAAGGATTTATCCTTTCATTTAATTATTCAAGTTTGTTAGAGAGCTTTCATCCTTATAATTGACCCTAACGATCGTTGCAATAAAAGTACAAGGTGTTATTTTTACAGATTTTAGTCGGCTCGATTCCTGGGTATGGCAAGCAAATCGAAAATATTTAAATGCAAAAAAAGAAAACTTCTTTCATTTCAAATATATAGGAATGTTTTCTTTGAGTAAAATTTTCTATCTACAGTATTAAGAGTACTTTCCCTCCAGGTGGCCTTACAAAATTCCATCCTGTATAATATAAAACAAAGTCGGTTAGTCACACCACTTATAACTCAAGAGAGGTTGGACCGATTTCAACAATCTTAGATGATTTGGATTTATCTGAGCCCGGGTTAACTTATTAGGCTATTTAAACATCGTAAAAATTCACAGAAAAAATAATTATTACGTAAATTATTTTTCTCATACATCTTAAACGGATGATGTGATTACATTTTTTGTTTGTCAGATAAAATAAAAATCTGACTAAACTTAAAACTCAAGCTAATTAAATTTTTTGGTAATTTTGTTGATAGAGAAATTTTTATTTTTTGTAGAGTATTAGTAGCAGCAGTACCTAGTAGTAGAGTAGAAGTAGTAGTAGTGAGTAGTAGTACTAGAGTAGTTGTAGTAGTATGAGGAAGAGTAGTAGTAGCTACTAGAGTAGTTGTAGGGTAGTTGTAAGTTAGTAGTTGTAGTAGCAGGTGCGATACGAAGTTCGCCGGGACAGCTAGTATGATCTAATCTAATCTAATCAGCCTGTAGGATCCCACTGCTGGGCAAAGGCCTCCCTTCCCTCTCTCCATACTTCCCGGTCCAAGGCGTTGGTCGACCAGTCAGCACAGTACATGTCCAGCTCATCCCGCCATCTGCGCCTGGGCCGGCCGCGCGGTCGTTGTACCGCATGTGGGACCCACTCGGTGTAGTAGTATGAATGTCTTCTTATTTTTTTTGTGTGATAAAGATGTTAGTTATTTCCAAAGACAGAATTTTTTTACAAACGTAAAGTTATTACATGACTAAACAGACATATTTAGGATTTTAATAGTGACTAGAGTCATGACAGTTGCCAGTTATTGCATGCGCGATATACTGGCCCGCGACCGGAAGGCACCCGGTAAGACAAGCTTGTCTCGGACACACTATTAATTAGGAGAGTTAATGAAAAAGGTTCCATCACCAAATTGTAATGATTGTGACGTTATTGAAGATGTACATCATATTTTGCTGGAGTGTGTCCGCAACGCATCATTTAGATCATTATGTTTTGATAAAAAATGTTTAGCACGAATAGGTATTGTTAATAGTATATTAGTTGACCCTACTAGTGACAAATTTACCAATTTGATTGAATTGTACAAGCTAGGCTTAGTTATGGATTAATTTAAGTTGTTTTTTGTTGTTGTGTATTTTGCTTTCCTTTTATTATCTTTATTAGGCGATGCAGTCGCTTGGCGACTAAGTCCTTAAATAAATTTAAAAAAAAATTAGGAGAGGTGTGCTTTGTATTTACGTTAGTAAAAAATCAAAAATTCTAGCTCTATGGTATCTACCGATATTTACTGGTACTGGTGTAGTTGTTTTAAGCACTCATAAAGATAACTAAATCAATTTGATTGCGCTTATTGCAAACTTGCAACGTTACACCAACACCGCAAAGGATTTTTGTTCAGTTATTCACAATTAGTACTAAAGGATCATTCTGGATCGCAACGCAGATAATGTTATATTACAAGTTAGAAAAAGCTTAATTTTATTAATTAAGGAAACATTCGGAGAGTCGTATGAAAAATACATTTTGAATGGGACTTAATATACTAGCTATTGCACACGAAATAACCTTACCAAGGTATTTATGTAATCTCTCGAGATAAGAGAACAATCATGTAAGTAAAGGCACGCAACCGAGCTGCGCGGCGTTCGAAGGACCGTAGTCATTTTAGCGAAGCTATTTTCTATTTTAGCGAATGTTGCACAAGCACAAGGCTGTTTTAAAGAGATGCGCACGCGACTGCGCAGTAGAAAGTCTTAGCTGAGTGAAGTCTGACTCACTCGCCGGACATGATCGGGTCCGCCTTGTAGAAACATGGAGTATTTCAAAATTGTCTTTTAATTGCGGTATTTACCACCTTCCTGCAGTTACTTGCTAAAGAATATAGGGTGCAGCGGACGTTTATGATCTCTGTATTTAAGGATTTCACTTCCCGCTTTTTCTACAGATTGGTACTAAGTAGCTATTTAACGCCGCATAATCACAGTTGAGCAGTTAAGGCTTCTGTGGCTGTGGGTTTCTCTATTTCAATGATAGGCATTTAGTCAGTACGAGGCATAAGAAATTGTATTAACCTCTCTCTAGTCATGCAGAAGCTACAACAACTTGTCTGTTGATGTAATCTCTTGATAAGCAAATGCATATGACCGTGGTAATGTCGAAGGTAGTTGTTTTTCTTTTCTGTGAGCATCTTGCGTCTTATCTGTATTTTGCCGACTGGTATTTTTAGCTGACGACATGCTAGGGCACTATGTTGGAAAATTATGTTTGAGCATCCTCACTTTTATACCTATAATGTGGACTGTCCGCTTATAGCCTTATTCTCAAACATTCCAACATTTTCAAATATTTTGAACCCGTAACACTTTAGGAATGTGTTACGTTTACTCATTTAAACTTGCTTATACTCGTACCTAGAAGTAATTTTGAGCAAGCACTGTAGATAAACAGGTCTCGTGAAAACATTCAAGCAATGAGACACCAGATCTTGTTTAGTTATTCTTGGGGCAGAGATGAACCAAACATGTTCTTCCCAGAGTTATGTATCTGTGGTTTCTCAAAACATCGCATTGTGAGGCGTTGAATAGGAGCGGATGTGTACCTACCAACTCGTGAATTTTTCGTAACATCTTTGTTGTAGGAAGTAATTGTGTGAATTCTCGCAGCTATTACAAAGGTTAATCAGCCACAGACTCATTTTATTGCAATTATAGAAGTTATAAAAGTAATCTAAATGATAAATTAATAATTTTGACAAATGTTTTTAAATCAAAATTAGTAAAAAGTCCGAAAATTACATAAAAAAAAATATAACTGCTATAAATTTTATCCGTCTAAGTTTTATATGAATAGGAGACAGTAGAGGCTCAGTAGGTATAACTGGCTGTTTAAAATAGATAAATAATGCTGGGCTTTTCACAAAGCATAAAAAAATGTAAATGTAATGTAACCCCAATGTAAGCAGATCTTGTGTTGGGTACCAGATATTAAGACAGATTAATTAGATTTGTCATACAAAAGACATTAACGCGCAACGATTAAGACTCGAGCAACGACATTTGCTACATCCTATATTTTTCTGACCTATAAAATCAAATATTTTATTGAAATCCTTTCAATATAAATCATGATTACAATTTTTGCCATCAAGATCCTCCTTGATCTTCAAAATAAGCAATCAACACAAATCCGATATTTCAAACAGTAACTGACTTTAGAGATCTCTGCCAGAATACGGAACTTCCACCGTGAGTCTCTCTTGCACTTGACCGGCTCTGTTTACGGCGTCGAAGTAGATTAGATGTTTATGTTACGCGCTAACAATGACCAACCTGCTCAGATTCTGTAGCAGTCGAGTTACGTGAGCGCCCCAAAAAGAATAGAATGGGTGGTCTTGCATCAGTCATTCAACCTCGGCTACACATAATTGTACAGAAGGTGCGAGAAATAATTATGATCAGAATTATTCGCACGCGCCCAGCTGTGGGGTACCAACGCGGGGATCGTGGGAACTTCGCGCAACAAATGACAAACCATGCTAAAAAGTGTCAAGTCAATAAGATTACCTTACTATGGTCATGTAAGAACGAAGCAAGCCCCCAAACTAAACAATGAGATAATGCGCATTGCTTAACGCAAAAACGGTGTCTACACAATACATTTTGTTTGTTTTTCTTCAGGAATTTTGTTGTTGGAACTGCAATTATGCACACACTACATCCACGCAATAGTGGTATTTTCCGCTAACATTTTTCCCTTATGATTTTCTAAATGTCTAGTCTAACCTTCAAGCCCTGTAGGTAGGCTTCCGAATTGAATTCCACTTTGGAGATGAAGAAGCCAGCTCCATACTCCTTGCCGCCCCGCAGCGAGAAGCCGAAGGCGGGCGCAGCTCGCTTAGGGCGGAGAAGGCGTACCACGCGCACGCGCCGGTCATTCAGGGCTTCGCTGACGACCCGTCCAGAGCCCGACGTCGTTGATGCCGTCGATGTCGCGTACATTGCGAACCTGTGAATTGAAATTAAATTAGGTCCTACAAAGTTGAAGGTGGCATCCATGGCAACAACCCCCTCATTATCAGTAGGTACTACAGATCAGTACTTGGAGATGATGATAACAATGTAGGTGAAATCAGGCTGTGGATGATAAGGACTTTACATTTACCTTCATCATTTCAGCCGTAAAACGTGCACTACCGAACAAAGGCCTTTCCCATGGAACACAGGCCTCTCCATGAGGGGTAGTTGCCATACCCACCACGCTTGGCAGGCAGGTTGGCGAGCGTAGTACGGGATATTAATACACGGAAAGACGCTGCTGCCTCTTTCCGTGCTGAATTTTTAGGGGGCAAAGCCCCCTAATATGCATAGCGCTGTCTGTCTGTCTGTCTGTGTATGAGACGATTATGACCGAACGCGTTGACCTATTTACATAAAACCTTTTTTTGCTAGCACCGTCTTAATCACAGGGGCCGGAGTTATTGTGACTTCAAAAGGTCACCAAAAAAATAAAAGTCTTCAAATGGCCGAAAACGTCCAGAAACCCAAAAATGCCAATTTTGACCGTTAGTGATCTTTTGAGGCCTTCGCCCCCTTTTCTGGTACCCCCGTACCAATGCTTGTTAATAATCATCATAAATCTTTTATTCTCACGTTCTGGTTACTACCTATGTAATATATCTTCTATGCAAAACTACAATTAAGTTGCTCTATTTTGTAGGTAGAACTGAGTTATTTTTTATTTATTTATTTGTTTTAGAAGATTTTACAAGGTTTTTGTAGTATTGCACCTAAAAACCTTTATAGGTTTGTCTAGGTACTCACATTCGCCGTAATTCTAGTCAGTTAACAATATCATTTATGATCAGTAATAAAATAACAAACAATGTTTTTGCATTCACATGGAGCATACCCTTACCCTCGCTAAAATTAAGTACAAGTACAAGTACAAATACAAGTATTGAAAACGGTATTCAGAATTTTCACTAATACATATATTGTTATTGAATATTATTTCGTGTCCGACGAAATAAGACGAATCGATTTTCTAGTGAAACGCGCGAAACTGTAACGAATGGATCAATCACACAGTGGCCGCAGCAGGGGAGACCGGGTAGTTTCCTTTAGCAATTTACATATGTTATTTAATATGAAGATGAAGACAAATACAATATAAGACATCCTTTATCAAATATTTTAAAGAAGTAGTACTTGAATAGATATATTATTAGTTAAAAACAAGAAAACGCGGCTTTCTACTACGCGTATAAGTACCTATACTTTTAAATATTTCCTTGTACGAGTAGATTGCTATCTCTGATATCATTTCAGTTTCCTTGTCCAATATGATCGGATTATTATATCTTTTTTAAATAATTGCAAAATGCTTTGGCTTTGTCTCTATTTTATAGCGTTCTGTAGTAATTTTATGGAAAGTAATATTATTAAGGGAGAAAACAGAGAAACATGTTTGTCTCGACTAAACCGTCTCTCCCTCTTCGTATCCTTTTAAGCACACATAACAATGTATCCTCTTTTATGCAAACAAAATAATTAACCATTACGATAACAGTTTTTCTGCGACCAACACAGGTACCGGTTCGTAAAGGAATGTAGGTATATACCATATCATACCATACCAAATCTGCTTCGGTGCGGCTTGGTTGACGAAGATTTTATTGAGAAAATATAACCATGAATTTAAAAAAATCTTGTTTTGAATTTAGTAGGTATTGTAAGTTATCCTAAACAAGTTGTCTGCGCAGACAAGTTACTGCAGAATAGCGATAATACTTATTTGTTTGTTAGTAAAAACATAATGTGTTTCGAGTATTATAAGAAGTAAAAATGTATGAATTCAAATTAAATGGCTACTCGTCACACACCCTCAGGCTATCGGAAAGCTGCTTTCTCAACTAATTATAATTTTTCAAATCGTATCATACATGAGAACCAAGTATCAAGAAACTGGTTTTATTAGTAGAGACGTAATAATGCTTTGTATCGTACCGTATTTCCCTTGACATTATCAGCTAACATTTGGAATGATGGAGAATGATGAATACCTACGAAAGGTTAGGTAGGTACGTTACTTTGGACATTATTGTTGTTTTTATTACGGCACCATAGAATTTAAATAGCATTAGGTTAAATAAAAGAAAAGAAGATACGAAATATAAATTACCTAATTCGGTTCAAATTGCATTTCCTCTGCTGAAACTATTTTATTAGGGCTCCACCCTATAACATAGTTTGTTCCAATAGTTATTTGGTTGTATAAGCTGGTTATTTCAATTAATTAATTAACCAAGATCATCGAGATAAGGGTGCCGTGGGGTGCCGGCAGTAGAATGTTACCTCCCCTCTCATGCCCGTGGATGTAGTAAGAGCCTGCTAAGGGATACCTCCGGAAGATGGGCAGCAGAGTCTTTCCGTGCATCAACATCCCGTACTGCGCGCGCCAACCCGCCTGTCAAGCGTGGTGAGTATGGCAACTATCCCTCATGGAGATCTATGAGGGAGGCCTGTGTTCAGTAGTGGACGTTTTACGGCTGAAATTATGAAGATGATCGAGATAAGAAAACATAAATACCTACTAGTAGTAACTGACCTCAGCTTGGTACCGGAATCTTTACCTTAGTTACTTAATTAGTCCCAATATCGAGTTAAACTTTGTATTTGCTGATTCTAACAAAGGTGTGTCTTGGTTGGTTGCGAAACAAGGTTGCTATTTTAGAAGCAATAGGCCTGGTGGCTACAGCCACAGGTACAGTAAGCGACTTTCAAAGGATGTCTATTCTTGTGCGACTAAAGGCAAATCTAAAGAAGGAACATGGATTATTCAAGGATGACTATTTAAATTACAAAGGCACCTATTTCCTAAACTGACTATTCAATATCCTCTGTAACCCATGTACGACAAATGAAAACTTTAATCCATAGGTAGATAACGCGATCACTTTATTGTCAGTCCGTCTGTGTATGAGATATATGAAATATAGCTATACTTCAGCCAAATTTGATGAAGAATGTTTGTATACAGAGTGTCAATACTTAACCTAAATATTACTTCCTTTCTGTTGGTTTTTGTCACCACTCCCATCAATATAAATTACTATTAACTCAGCCAAAAACCAATCAAGAAGCAATTCAATTTTAAATGTGACAGTTTATTTACAAACACTCTACATCGTATTTGGCTGTGAAGTGTAGTGTCCAAGTTCAAATCAAATCAAATCAAATCAAATATATTTATTTTGCGAAACTTGGGTTAAAATACAGTCTTAGTCATTGTCCTCATTATTTGTTGAAGATGCAAAGGATACGGGTCGCGACTTAGCGAGGCGGCCGGGTGAGGGGCGCGATGAATCCGGCCTATGCCACTTGAACAGACTTTACTGAATACAGATATATCAGAAACAAATGTGTGGCTGAATGGAACTCTTATCTTGCATAACATTTTGGGTTATAAAAGGTTTATCTTCATTTTGTAGTAAGTACCGGGAGACTGGTGCAAAGCCGTAATTGTGCCATTGTTTAAGGGAAAAGGGTCACGGCAGCAGGACTGCATAAATTACCGCGGTATAAGCCTTCTCAGCGTCGTCGGTAAATTGTATGCAAAAGTATTGATTGAAAGGGTTGTGAATGAAACAGACGAAAAAGTATGGGATGCACAAGCAGGATTTAGAAAGGGAATGGGATGTACGGATCAGGTTCCTTGCGGTGCATAGCCGAAATGTGTTTGGCTAAAAACAAGAAGGTCTATTGCGCGTTCGTGGATCTAGAAAAGGCCTATGATAGAATGGTGAGAAATGAATTGTGGTCAGCATTGTCCGTGAACGGTGTGAGCAGTGTTCCATACGAGCATTGCAATCTCTTTTTAGGGATTCTAGTGCTTGTGTAAGGATAAACGGGGCATTCACTGAATGGTTTAATATCGAAAAAGGTGTTAGACAGGGATGTGTAGCGTCACCGTGGCTGTTTAATCTGTTCATGAACAATTGCTTGACAGATTTAAAAGAGAATGAAAGTGGGTTGAGAATGAATGAGTTACTCGTCAAATGTATTCTCTATGCTGATGACCAAGTATTACTTGCATCTTCGGCCGAGGAGTTGCAGGAGATGGTAACTGCTATGAGTGGAGCTTTTGTTAGAAAGGGAATAAAGATGAATGTAAAGAAGACGAAAGTGATGGTGTTTGAAAGAGATGAGATAGTGACAGACTGCAATATCGTGATTGTAGATGAACAAATTGAACAGGTAAATGAGTTTGTGTATCTGGGTTCAAAGTTTACAAGAGATGGAAAGTGTGAGAGTGATATTGAAAGAAGAGTGTATGCAGGAAACATGGTGAATGGAGCTTTGCACTCCTTTATAAACAGTCGAAAGATGTCTAACAAGGCTCGTTTGGCTGTGCATGAAGGGGTGTTGGTTCCGACACTCATGTACGGAAGTGAAAGTTGGGCATGGCAGAAGAAACATGAAAGCAGAATAAATGCTGTTGAGATGAGAGCGTTAAGAAGTATGATAGGAGTTAAACTGAATGACAGGATAAGAAATAGTGAGATAAGGAAACGTTGTGGTCTGAAAGAAGATGTAGTGTAGTGACAAAAATTGAGAAAGGTATGCTGAGATGGTATGGCCATGTCGAGAGAATGAATGAAGAACGATGGACGAAAAAAGTGTATAAGGCGAGTGTGAATGAAAGGGTTGGAAGGGGTAGACCTAGGCGGACGTTTCGAGACCAAATCAGGGACGTCTTGAAAAAAGGCCAGGTCAAGAGTACCCTAAACCGAAGAGCATGTATGAAGGGAATAATTAAACTGGACGAAGCGAAACAAGTATGTAAGGATCGTAGCAAGTGGAAAAAAGTGGTCTCTGCCTACCCCTACGTATTTTCCTTTTTCGCTTCATTCACTTGGAAAAAAATGTTAAGCGAAATGATTATGTACATTGGTACTTTATACAATTTAAAGTTGTTTTGTTTTGTGTTATTATTTAATGAGGTGTTTTCATTAAAAAGTAAAAACTCCAAAAATAGTTTCATCGAACCTTAAAGATGGTGTTAGTTTTCTTTTACTGCTAGGAAACAGAATTTGACAATGACAGCAATTGTGATTGATCACAAAGGGGCCGTCTATAAATCACCTGATGTTTTTTAAGCAACTATTGAACCCCTTGCTCCACCCAGGTGATACGCGGTGAGGGTTAAGTCTAACAGCTCCGTGTGTTAGGTTCAGCTGAAAATACTTTTTTCTCTTTATCTGAAAACCGCTCATTGTTGTATTGCAGTCAATTTACAAAAACATTACACAAATGTTGAGCTTGATGCCGAGCACGTGCCTTTTATTAGACATGATTGAGTTAGGTAGTGGAATCTGTGTAGAGAATGCACTACTAGCAGCTCTGTGGCGAGGTCTATAGAGTGCAGGCTCCTCGGGGCGGTGCAACGACCTCGCTCCGCAATGCGCCCGCGCAGCCTCCCACAACTAGCATCGTTCTGATGCTAACTTATTACCATTACTTAACTACCTCTACTATACCTAAGCCAAAGTTTAATGTGGTATGTTAAATAACGTAAAATAATGTAAAAAATACGGCAACACTTCAAATTTACTCGCTTTAATAGCAAGAGATCTCTTAGTTATTTTGATAGAATTGAAACAAATTACTGTGGTCACAAATCGACAATGAATAAAAATTTAAGAAAAAGTCATTATTAGGTGAAGTATTGGCAGTTATTTATTTACTGCCCAAGTGACTAGGACGATTTGGCCCAGTATGATTGTTGTTGAGTTGCAACAAAATATACTCTTATTTAAAGCTTGACTCTTGAACTTTCCAAATTAGTAAACAGTTTAACACAGCCGATTCCGTTAGCGTCTCTATATTCACATACTAAATAAAAACGGAGATGCATAATATGACAACCTCAGTTCATCGCAGGCTGAGAGACAGGAATTCGCGGGCTCGATTGTCGCCGGTGGATATGGTATAAACCAATAATTCATGTGCTTTTATACTACACTACAATAGTATGTTAACACTAAGTAAGGATCACTTTTCACGATTTGTCATTAAAAGCTGTAAAGGAAACAGCAGTTTTCTGAGACAATTTTACGATTTGGTTATAGTTGGCGACATATTAAAGTTGCAAACTTATTTTAAAGCGCCCCCCCCCCCCCCCCCTCTAAAATCTAAACTTCTAGCATTATAAATCTAAAAAAACATGGTTATAGCTTTAACCGTGAACTTACTAGAAGAAACTATACCTAACAGTTAAGCTAGCTTTTTTAGTTGCGGAAAAATTGTCGCTCAAAAAAGCCTACCTACGGTTTACCAAACATATCGGAATATTTTAAATCGTAAACTCAGTGAATACCTGTTTGTATGTTTTTGGAAACGTAAAATTACAAACATTAGGTACCTTCTTACAACAGGTCTACGGGTAACTACGGAACCCCACAGAGCGCGTGGTTATACACGCACCTGGTCTTTTTCGAGGTTGTCTAGTAGTCCGTATTTTTTTAAAATCTTTGTTACCTCAGAAATCTGCGTCGTTTATGGATCGATTTTAATTTTTTGGATTCAAATACGCTTTGAATTAGGTCCCATTTTTTCAAAACTCAGTTCTGATGATGGGATCTATGAGTAATCGAGGGAACTTCTCGAAGGTTGTAGGGTATAGCGATTACGGCGATTCTCTATTTTGTCTCCGAAATGTTATTTCCCTAATAAGTATAATAATCCATAAAATTTTCATAATCATCGATGGCCCGAATAATCACAATCTTTAATATAAGGATACCTTCCTTAATATAGTTGCCACTAATATCGGTATCCATAACGATAATTATGTAAAGAAATCCATAACATTATTAACTCATAAACATAATTGTCATAACAATTTATTTGAATAATTTTCATGTTCCATAATATTTTGTTGGCGGCCGCGGGCATCTCGGTTCTGTCACAGGCAGTGTTTTCCGATGGTTATAAAAAAAAACCTAACAACCTACTGTCTCTCCATCTCGGTTCTGTCATAGGCAGTGTTTTCAGATACTTAGATGTAAAAAAACCTGATAACCTACTGTCTTTCCGTCTCGATTCTGCCACTGGAAGGTTTTATAATTTTTCGAAAATATTCGGGATATTAAGTTTCATGATTCGTTATTAATATGACACATAATTATGTTTATAACGATGAAAATTATGGAAATTATATATTAGGTAAAATAGTTTTATACGTTAGGAGCATTAGGATGAACAATATCTTTTGCAAATGATACTTATTTATAGGACCATAATTATTATGGATGGTGATGTTTCGGAGACACTTGTTATTGATTGTGATTTTCGGACAATCGTTTTTCAGAGACAAAATGGGCACCGGATTTCGGCATATTGAGCTCAAGGTCCAGCTATTTCATACATAAAGTACTTATGATTTGGTAAAGTGGAACTGATGAAGAAGACCACTAATAGTTATCAAAACTGTTCAATATTACAAATTTCAGGGTGACGACATCTAAAGATGCCTAGATAATATATACCTATCCACTAATCATCATACTTACCCACACATCATCATCATCATCTGTTTCAGGGTCATTGTAATGAAATTTAATAGAATGAAATAATTGTATAGTGTACAGCGTGTACTGGAGTCTCTCAAGGTAGGTATAGTGTTATTTATACCCTAAATTTAAAACTTGCAGTTGGGTTTTTTGTTTTACTTAATAATGTTTGCTTGCTTATAAACCCAGTACTGATGATAGGATCCATGATTAATCAAGGGATATATTCATATGCAACATTTTAGCATTATTTTAACACATTATTTTACTCGATTCTAATGATGGGATCAATGAGGAATCGAGGGAACGGAACTCGTTAAATATAAGGCAATCATTACGCCACGAAAAGAGCAGATAACCTCCAAACGGCTGGATTGATTGTCATGAGAATGAGACTAATATATTTCAAACAAAACAAACCTCGCATTCAAATAATTTTATCCGTTTGTGTACTAGTGTATTATATAATCTGTGCTTTAAGCTGCGCATGCCAGACAGACGCACAGATATAATCTTAAAATTACACCTCTCGTTCTTTGGCTCGACGGTTAAAAATGAATTGCGAAGACAAGACTATCATCAAAGATTAATAGAAAAACACCAAACATAGGTAACTTTCACAGTTATCACCTCATGTTTATGCTATTTTAAGTTTTCATTGTGATTTTTTCGTTGGACTTCCTTTATAAGTCAATAAATGACAAGACTACCGACTTCTACTTACGATAAGGCTTTTCTCATTTCTGAAATCAATCATTTCGTACCTACATTAACGGCTAATGGTGCAGCTATAAAGCTTATTGTCCACCGCCAACTAAACTAAGTTAGTTTAGCTTAGCTCGCATAGTTGAGCCAGTTTTTCATACATGTGCGTCCACGGCAAACTATGCCACCTAAGTTACGTAAAATAGCCCAGCTAAGTCGAAATAACTTAGTTGTGTATCCGATCCGTTACTACGTGAGCTAAACTAAGCGCCCTCCCTTGCTATATTGATTATTAACCGCTATATTGGTTAATAATCAATTTTCTTTTCCTATGACTATTGCAATCCTCCTCTGAACTCTCATCATAGCTCGTCTCTTCTTCCATCACGTCCGATTAACTCAACGTTCTAGCACAAACTGGCCATCACTAACGAAGTTTTAGCTTATGTTCTGGTGGACGTGTTATTATTTCCCAGTTTAGCTTAGCTAAGTTCACGGAGCTTAGTTTTCACTTAGTTTACCTGGCGGTGGACGGCCGGCTTTAAGGTTAATCACGCATATTAGGAATTGACAGCTTATCTGAACATAAATACCAACGTGTGACCCAGTGACCGTATGGAGAAAACAGCTGAAAATGACATCCCCGTCTGGTCTGGTGGCACCAAAATCTAGTTAACCAGAGAGACTATGAGATTGATGTATTACCAATAAACGGGATTGGAAGTTGAAACTCCATCAACAGAAGAAAACTGTTTTCCTTTGTTTAAAATTACTATATGATTTAATAGGCTTAATATACAGAGTGGGGATTGTTGCATGCTCGACAAGCCTTTATGAAAAAGCTTGGATTAATCAGTTAGGTATCTCTCATATTCCATCTCAGTGACAAAATGGTTTAAGTTTTAAACGAGAAATAATGTTAAAGGCGTCATTTAGCCTTAAGTTAGTGAGTAAATAAACGTATAAATTAACAAACCGTTTATGAACATTACTTATATTTTGGTGAGTTTTCCCAGTGAATCGATTAATAGGTAATATTTTATAATACTCAAGTAATGCCGTAGGGTGCCCTAGGGTGGCTCTAGAATGTTGCCCCTCCTCTATTGCCTATGATTGCAGCAAGAATCTGCTAAGGGATTCCTTCGGAAGATGGGCAGCGGAGTCTTTCCGTGTATCAACATCCCGTACTGCGCTCACCAACTCCCCTACTAAGCGTGGTGTGTATGGCAATAAACCCCTCAGAATCAGTACTTGGAGATCCATGAGGGAGGCTTATGTCCAGTGTCCAGTAGGTACCAGTGGATGTCTTACAGCCGACATGATGATGATGATGACTTAATTCTATTTATCTATGTCTTTTTTTAAATATATGTTGTAAAAAAACTATTTCTACGATTCGAAGTCTCCGTTTCTTTATACCTACAAACCAAAATGGAGCGTAACTAGCTAACAACTAAAAGTTTATAATTACGAATCTTTTATGAAAGTAAATATGTCTGTACGTAGGTATATTGACAATCAAACGAATGATAGGTACCAACGAAAATGAGGAAAGTGAAAGTTTATTAATTTAGGTAGTATTAACAGTATTACATAAAACATTTTAAGATTGTATATATAGGTAGGTACGTATGCTTTAAGTAGGTACAGCTTATAGGTATATACAACCTTTTCGCACCATTGTGTTTTTTCTTAATTTTCAGTTCATGATATTTTTTTTAACCTGAACTAACTACATGGTTTCATAAGGTTTACAATTTACTCTCGTAAAAAATCGCCATTAGGTATTGAAATTACCTATTAGTTTGGATCAATGTGCGAGAGAGGTCGCTCCTTTGAAAAATCACAAGATAACATCATAGTTTTTTCCTTTTAAACCTTGCAGTTTAAAATAGGAAAATATGTAATTTAATAATGAGAAATAGGTCCGTGTTTAGTGGTGCGATATGAGTCTAGCTCATGGCGCAGGTGGCGCGAGGGCGCTCGACCGTGAATCCTTGCCGCGCTGCCGCCGGTCGTCGGTCGACAACTGTTCCTCATTTTTTCTGGTCTAAAGAGCAATGGCCTCATCTAAATGGCCACTAAAACTCATAAAACTCACAAACGTCTCAACCTGAAGGCTGTTGAAAACTTGTTTACTAAGACAACCTGATCGTCTCAACAGATAATGCATACGAGTAACTCTATATAGCTTTTGTGTTATATTCATAACGTGTTTTTACTCCATAGAACAGGCGTAGTAATGTTATGTCTCAGTACCTACTGTTATCTAGGTATGCTATATCCCCAATTATGTGTTATCTGAAATAACACTGCAGCCATAACAAAACAACACCTTTTTTATTGCGTGACTATTGAATCGATATTGCTCGGATACAAAATGAAAACTTAGGGAAACGGTTCAAGACTGAGGGGATTCGTATATCCGGCTAAACAAGGGAAGCCCGATAAAACACGCACTATCGGGGATTGAGTTACGACGCATTTTTTTTAACAAAGTTAGTATAGGCAGTTTATAAGGAGCAGCGCAGTTAGAACACAGTTGAAGGAATGTTGTGGAGCAACGCAGGAAACCGGCTAAAGGGCCTCCTCGCCAATGAAACGCCTCGACCTAGGCCGCATGCCTGCCTGACCGATTATTCCGATACTTCTAGATATACCAAGCACTTGATCCCGATAGGAATATGCAAACGGATGCAGTAAAACAGGTAGTCGCATTATATACATTGCCATAATGGAAGACAGTTAATACTTTTCCACGATCGATTCTTTAATATAATTAACATTAATTTGTTTTAATTAACATTTATTATTAAACGAATGAGACGGCATAAACACCAAAATTAACACGTCTGATTAAACTTTCGAACCTACAAATGATGGAATTTGCGTCTTCAAATTATCCGTTTAATGATGGATCAATAAATATAGGTAACGAAGAGCAAAGTAAATCCAGCTGAGAATAAAAGCGAAACAAGTGGTTGTAATGTACTAGCTGGGTATGTTCATTTGTAATGGGATAGCAATCTGAGAATCTGAGTGCATAGCGCGGTGGCGTTGTGCAATCGGACGCATCTTGCTTTGCCCACAGCGTATTGCACTGGCACCTGTGCTGCAATTGGCTGCATTTACCGTAATCATTTCACATAGGTTCACATTGTTGATAATGTCAGATGTTATGTGATTGTTGATGAAGCAAACTCGAAAAAAGACCAAGAAGAATTGAAGACGAAGATATCATTTGTTTATTTTTATACTGATTAACGGGACTTTATCGCCTATAAAGTATAAAGTCCCGTTAATCAGTTTAAAATTATGTCAGATCGCGAAAGTTTACAAAGTACCTACCTACTATTTGTTCATTTATTGAAACTTCCATAATGGCTCTCAGACTAATGAATCTAAAAGCCAATATGAACGCACAACTGCAAGTACCTAAATCAATTTGAGATGATATTTCAAATGTAAAAAGTAGTCTTAAAAGTGGTTGGCTAATAAGATATACTCATGAAGGAGTACAACTTAGAATAAAACAAAAAGCACAGCACAGTCTCATTATGTAAAATGAAAAGGAAAGTAGCTTATGTAAATTGCATAAAAATAAATATTTTGTAAGAAATTGCATTATTAAAATTCTAACATTAATTTAATGATAAATGTTTATTTTCGATGCATTTCACTAGCATTATTAGGCAGAACTGATCATAGAATTCTATTACGCACGGACTCATAGAAACTGTGATGTCAAGAAAGTCAGTGGTCGATGACAGAAAACAAAGAAGAAAGCTGGAACCTGAAGATAGAAATGGACTAAAGAAATCGTTGGAAAAAAGTTGGAAGCACCTTGAATGGGTGGAAAGTGAGCCACCTGACGAGACAAGACGAAACCTCGGTGTCTGTTCGCACGCTCTATACGACTGCAGTTTGTTCAACATACCGATATCTTTTAACAACAAACTCCAATCAATATTTGATTGGATCGTGGCGTATATTAGTTTCATAGTGGTAGGTCTGAATCATACTATTGATTATGTTCTTTTTCCATTAGTCTATGGTTCCGTTACATTGGTTGGTAGGAATACAAGAAATGATATAGTTGGTAGCAGAAAAAAACACTATAAACCAACAACTCTGTCATATTTTTTAGGAATAAGATGTTATATCTACATAAACAAAAATGAATTGCCGAAATGTATGTACTCGCATAACTTCCAAACTACTGCACCAAATTGGATGATTCTTTCTTTTTTGTGTTTGTTATTACTAGGACAAGGTTTGTATACAATAAAATAAAAGTTTTTCTTTAATTTAAATCAGATTTTATAAGTAAGTAATCGAGTAGCAATTTGTAGTGTAGTAGTTGTGTAGTTGTAGGGTAGTTGTTGATTAGTTGTAGCGTAAAAGTAGAGTAGTAGTAGTAGTGTAGAAGTAGAGTAGTAGTTAGAAGATGTGGTAGTAGGTAGTTGATTCTGGGCGGTACAAAGTTCACCGGGACAGCTAGTTATAAGTATATAAAAACAAACAATAAGTACTGTCTTTTTACAAGAATATTGAGATAGGTTTTTTATTTTTATATCTTTACTAGCCGCACTTCGGGGTTTCACCCGCGTAGTCCCCGTTCCCGTAGAAATACGGGAATAAAATATAGCCTATGTTACTCAGGGATAACGTAGCATTTTAATGGTGAAAGAATTTAAAAAATCAGTCCAGTAGTTTTTGAGTTCATTCGTTACTTATGTACATACAAAATACAACCATTTCCTCTTTATACTATTGAGACATAAAAAATTATACCCGTTTACACACCTACATATTCCTACGATAAACTTTACTTCTAAAGTATTACTTTTTTTACCAACCTTAGTAGACGTAATGTTATATTCTCTTTGAACTTCAGTTCTTTATATTACTTTTTAACTGTCTCGTAAGCTCAATGATATGTAATAATTTATTGAAAACATAATAATTTAAATAATAAGTACCTAGTATCTAGTGCTGATATTATTGAGATAACATTGTCATTTTTATCAGCGATCTCTCCTTTTAGTCAAATAGGTAATCTCTTCGGATTTATGATAGGCGTTGTATTACGTAGATTAGGGAACCAATAAATTCATCTCACAAAAACAAAACAAAAAGAAAATGAAAACAAACTCACCAGAAAGATCAAAGAAGAAAGTAGCTAATTAAAACACCGTAACTAGGCAAAACTAAAACAAAACATCGTCCGTTGATCAACGTCTCATTTCACTGGAATGCACAAAACTGGCGTATTTCATTTCACTTGTTAGTGCACCGTTTATGTCCTTTACACAAAAATAGTGATAAATTTACAGTTGCAATGGATTCACAGTTGGGTCGATGTTAGTCACTGGGGCAAGGGCTGGCCGTGGCGTACGGGATTGGGTAAAATAGCGTTGGGCACTCGGAACACTTAAGCGCGGTTGCGTGCGCTCGCGACAGAGACCCGACGCGAATGCTGTTAAAAATAAAAGCGGTAGAAGAAAGTTCGACGTCACCGCGATAAAAGCCTTCGCGTCGTGGACTACCTGTTTAATTCAGAGTTAAATAACAACTACCTAATGCTGGGTTTGTAACGAACTCTAACTGTTTGCCCTCAATAGGTTAATAGTTACTACGTCAGAATAATAAATATGCTACACAAACGCATTTAATAAAATGCGTTTAATAAAGTAGGTAATCTACTTTCCATATTCTTTTTGTTTAAAAAAACCTTACCCGTCAATTTTTAGAGGACGCTGTAAAATTCTGTAGTAGATATAATTAATCATATGTAAGAACACGTTTTGTCAGGTTTAAAATTGAACACAATGAAATTTTCAATTGATTAAAACAACAAGTAACCACATTCGAACATATTTTATTAATAGCACAACAACTCTAAGACTAAACCATTCATTTGCGAGTATCACATCTTCACCGATTTTCTAACCCTTTGTGTTATCAATCCCGTGTCATTTTAATAATATTATCAAAGATATGATGCCTTCCTTCCTCCTCAATATATCACCCAAAAATACAGCCTTTCTAAAACACTAGAACTTTTCACACATCATCGACTTCGATAAAGCTATTTTATTTACAATAAACATCTATTTAACATCGATTTGATCAATAATTCTCTAAAATACATCAATTTAACAACAATATCTATATTCCATTAGGCAAAAATTGTCATTACGAACAATACGTCTATCTATGTTTCATTAAGATGTGTACCTGCTGCATATTTACAACACAAGATCCATTGTCCTGTGATGGCTGTGCATTATTTTCGGTGGTGCGGAGATACTTTGAAATTACATAGGTACATGAGACAACAAAAAGATGGCGCGAAGAGTACCTACATCGTATAAGTACCTATGTTAATCAATTTGGTACAACCCATATTGTGGCAGCCAACGGCCAACGGGAAGCGATATCAAATGTAAGTATAGAAACACTTTCTTGTTGATATGACATAACTTTTATTAATTGTGGATTGTTATTTAATTACTGGCCGAAGGCAAAATAACTTGTCAAATGGACTGTAGTTACCCTTAAACAACCAATTTGACCAGTAATATTTAAAACATTAATAATATTTATTTATTATAGATACCATAGGTATGTAGTTATGTTTATTCTAGCTAGGCTAAAGTGTCTCTGTGATACCAAATATTTCAGACTCTATTGGTAAATTTATCTTCGGAATCAATTCAATGTATCCCAACAACCTAACCACCTAATTTCACACTCAAAACACTGCCTTTGTTGACATTAATATTAGCAACACTAATAAGGTTCCTGTTAAAAGTTGTATATAGTAAGGAAAACGTTAAAAATAACAAGGTATATTCATATAAATTGGTATGTTCATTTAAAAAATCATTAACTACTGGATAATATTCATACTTATTTACCAAAATAAAGTTATCTAAAAAATACAAAATAATTACCCGGTAGTTGACTTCCATTGTTACTAAATTTACGTTAAATATCTACCTATAAAAACCTCTAAGGTCTATTTTACGAAGTGACTAAAAGCTACTATCTGAATGTCATGGTTAACTAGCTACCTACTCACTACAATATGAATAACACTTTATAAGTTGTTAATACAGACAAACTACCGAAAATATGAAAAACAGCACTGAAAATCAGCGCTGTGGCACAGCTGATGAGTGGCGGCCGTTTTGAATCGTAATGTTTGAAACGCATTCAAAGTGTGACTAATGTTATGTATTCTACTAAATAAGACAATATTAGAGTGGAAGTTGACTATTATCCGATCAATATAATATTTAATTGTCGAGCGAGATACGAGACAGCATGGGTGACAGAATCACCGCAGGGAAGGATGTGCTGAGATCGCTGGAATTAATGTTTGTTTGCTTCTGGCGTTGCAAGCACTAGCCCTGTTTTGCAAGAATTGTATAATGCGGTGTGAAACAATGCTCTCACTGTGTTCTTAGAATAATAGCCGACGCGACACCAATTAACCGAGTATAAAGTAGGAATTTAAGTAACAGTAGATGATTAATCTTGAGATAGTATACCTATATAAATTCACGCAATTCAGATAACTGACTTGAACTTTGTATTAACTTATTTATATAAGTTACCCGTTAAAGTTAGGGATTCGGAAGTTAGGCTTTGTTTATTTTCTTCGAAACCACACAAAGTTCAATTATTATTTCCACCATTTAAAAACTGATGAAATTATAGCAGCACTAAGCTAACTATTCTGAAATGTTAATAAAACCGACCAAGAGCGAGTCGGACTCGCGCACCGAGGGTTCCGTGCCATCATACAATATAATTTGTGTTAAAAGCGGTTTATATTTGTTGGAGAACCTTGACAGCGCCTTCTCTTGTCTGATAGCGAAACTAATAGAATTTCTAAACTTTCGATTATTTTTAAAAAACTATGCTAATTAGAGAGTTCGTTATATTTTTTCTGTAATCTTTACATACAATTATATGAGCTGTAAAAGTTGCAGATGTTTTATTCTCTGCAAAGTTTCAGATACTTCTCTGAAAATTAATCCATTTCATACTCGGTATGATACCCCACATGACCCACTTAAAATTTTTGAGACCCGCTTTGCAATCATAATAAGATTGTTTATTAATATGCTATTTATTATGGCATACCTAAATAAAAAAAAGGATTATCATAAAGCGTTATCTAATACCATTTCAAATTTCAAGTCGATACCATCAGTAGTTCTCAAGATATTCATCTGTGAAATACAGACAAAGTCACACCATATAGGTTTTATTTATCATTTTCGTCCGGAACCTTAAAAAAATCTGTCAGAAAACGTACACATAATGAATGAGTTGTTTTCATTATAAAGTAAGTACAAACTTCAAAAATAGTTTCCTCGAACCATATACCTATTAAGTAGAGAAAACATGAGAAAACTAACGCTAGGTATCTATCACCTAGCGTTAGTTTTCCCTTGTTTTGACAATGGCAGCAAATTTTGAATAATCACAAAAGTTTGTGATTATTCAAAATTCTTACTTAATTTGCTTACTGAAAACGGCTCATTGATGCTTTAACTTAAAGAGTCATTTGTATGTAATCATAGATACACCACATATCGTACATATAAAATTTTCCCATTTCGTCTCCGAAAATCGATTGTCTGAAAATCACCATCCATAATAGTGTGGTCCCATAAATATAATTTACTTTGACTTTATGCATTTCAATCATTACGGATGCCGGTATTAGTGAAAAATATATTAGGGATCCTTATAATATACCTAGATTCTGATTATTCGGCTAACTATGAGGAAATACATTTTATGGACTATTACAGTAGGGATACAATTTTGGAAGACAAAATAGAGAACAAAAAATATAAAACAAAACTTATTCGCTGTAGCTCCATGGAGCATCCCACATCGGAGTTTCTTTTTGTCGATCAAAACTATGCAACACAATATAAAGATTATTGGTCAGCTTTAAATAAAAAATGTTAAAAATTCGTACCAAAATGCTGCCTAAATAACATTCAGTTTTTATATACGAGGTTCCAAATCAAACTACTGATTATGTGGACCCACTAAACAAATTTTTTGCTAAAATTACGTTAGGTTCAATAAATAGAATTTATTTTAAAATAAAATATATTTTAAGTATGCAATAAAAAAATCATAGGTAACTATTTTAATTACCTACAACAATTTGGGCGGAAAGAAATCTACCTTCCTAGTTACTTCATAGTTAACACATATTGTGCGATAAGAAATTGGACGTAAGTGCTACAAAGTACAGATTTATTTATTTAGGTGTGCAATAAAGTGTTTTGTATTGCATGTTGGTAATGGCTCAGTGATTTGGTTTTAAAGTGCAACTGTCTTTAAAGAAAATATATCTACAAAACGATATTTATGTTACGGTAAACGAGGGTATTATTATTTATATTAATAATTAATAGGAATGTTACAGGCAATCAGAAAAATTAATATAAACTACAGGGTTAAGTAATGATTTGTTCATCAGCAAACAGCAAACATTTACAACTCGTAATTAAATTTCATATTAAGTACCTATATTTTCTATTATTAGTTACACTGATCATATCATATAAACTTACAATTAACAACACCTTATTTCATAACATCTAATATTCAATTCCTACTTACTTACTTACTTATATAAAAGTCTATCGCGCGACTTTTATATAGTAGGTAGGTATCCAACTCATTTTGAATGAAAAATACCTAAAACACAATACATAATCTAGAAAATGTATACCAAAATTATTTACTATACTATATAATGCCTAGTGTTTAGAGCACAACAACTACCTACCTACTGTCAAATATTAATTATTATCCTTTATAATAATGGGGCAACTGCTGAGTTGTTTTTACTCAATTATGTAACAAATCTACAAGATTCATAACTTCAATATAAAAACATAACTGTAATAAATTAGCATTGTGTGTTTCAACATTCCATGATTTCATTACAATAGTTAATTGGTATAAAAATAATATGGCTTATAAACATTATTAAATAATAATGCTGTTACCAGGATATAGTTTTTTTTAAAACGAATTGAATTTTACTTTACTTTTAATTGCGAGGGAAGGAATGAGAGAAATAGTATAGGGACCAATAATCGAGTAATTCAAACCACATGTTATGGTTATTAGAGTTTTTTTTGAATCACCCATTATATACAATTACGGTAACTCGATGTGAAATATTTGTGCAAATAAATTAAAATTGGCGAATAAGAGAACTGGCAATATAAAAAATTTGTTTAACACACCTTGTTTTGGTGGGGCTAGTAGATAAGGTTCAAAAAACATAGTCTAGCTTTCTCTTATTTTTTTTCCTTCCTTGACTAGATTTTAAATACGAGGTTATAATAAAAAAATAAAGGAAACAAACTTAAACTTTTATTTATTCTGTGTCGAAACTTCAGTCGTTCGAAGATGTTTGTTTCTTGTTGTATGAAAAAATAAGTAACCTAACTATTATCAGTTAGGTACCTAAACCAGTTTGTGCATTTGTTTAATATCCCTCTAGGTGTAGGTAAGCAAAAACATAGATAATGTATATAACATATTAAGAATTTACAAAAAAATTATGGATGCTATTTGGTAGTTTTAAATGCAAAATTCGTTATGTTTAGATAACTAACGTAGTTCAAACTTTGTTTTATTTATAGTTTTCATATATCTTAATAAGTACATAGGTACATATTTTTTGAATAAGGTACCTACAATTCATTCATTGACCTAAAAGCTCAAGTATACAATTATTCATTGTGTATTATACTTTGACGTTAAATACATTGTGCTACGTAGCTAATAGTTATCTTAATAAGATAAGCGTTCATTTCTTCTTTTAAAGTATACTTATATACCTTTAAGGTATGCAGGCAAATAATATGTCACACATCACAAATTGATTCTATATTATCTATAGCTACCCTGCTTCTTTATTATATTTCTCTCGACATAAAAAAACAAGTATAAAACAAGTATTTCTCTTATTTACGGAACATTTAGATACCATGACAAAACGACATTTAAATTGACAAATACGAGACGATCGAAATCATCTCTTAATTACATACAACATATCAAACCATAATCAGGAATATTGTCTATGAAAATATAGATAAACATATTTTAGCACCGCTATCCTATCAACCAACACATTGACATATGTAAATATTGCCTTTATGCACATACAATAGGTTCTCAACATATATAATATTTATAATTCCTTTATATACATATATCTAAAACGGCTTTCATATTTCTTGTCTACCATCGGACACGCATTGTGTAGGTATATAAGATAATAGCTTTATATAGTATAATTACAGAGGTACAATGTTAGATACACACGCGTTTTATTGCCACAATTTAAAAATAATAATATAGAGACGCGTACATATAGGTACATTACCTACTTTTCACCAACAAGAAAAAATATCGATTTCATATGCAAATCTTAATTTAAACGTACGCTAGAGATCCTTACAAACACAAACGAACCATCATTACAAATTATCAATATCATTTTTGGTAAATTTCCTTAAACAGTGATTGAAAATGATCTACAATGCATCACCTTCATCATTAAAAACTGTTGTTATCACTTTTAGGGCTGTCGACATTAAAAACTATTGTTATAGTTTTTAGTCTTTTGAGCCATTTTATATTCTATTGGAAACTGCGCAATTAAAAATAATGTAGATTTTGTATGATGTTTGAGCGGTATGAGGATGTTTGAGACTATTTTTTGGTTTTACTTATAGACTCTACTCTAGCACATCCCTACATAATTTGTGCTACAATCTAAAATCTCAGGCAGATAATTCCCAAGTTTAAAATATAACGATCTCTATCTTAAACAAATATTATTGCAAGGTAGCTCGATGAACATACAAACAACTCAGCTCTTTCTAAAATAAATATGACACCTTTTTTGTGTCAAAGCTGGCATGGTTTATGTATTTAAATAATAACTGTATAATTTCTTTTATAAATATAAATAGGCTCATCTTAAAAAACAATGATTATGAATTGAGCTGATGGTTACTTACCCACCTACCTATTTATTGCAAATAATTGCATACGTGCGGTAGCCGCCACTCGACCGCTAGAAAATGAATCTGCCGTGTCTGAGCTAGCTCTAAATATATCCCTATTTTGGCTAAGCTTTCGAAACTTCAATATCTTTCGTTTGCGCATTAGGTTTTGATCCAGGTTTTTTGCTCGTTTCTGTTTTTATTGTTTTGGTGTTGTTTGTGTTAGCGGCTACCGTCGAAGATGACGACATGGACACCGGGGGTTTAGCTGTAATTGTTTTTCCCACTAGTGGTTTAGTTGTAGTCGCACTGGGGCTGGTAATTTGGATTTTAGCGGATGTAGTTGTAGAGGTAGATGGCGGTTTGTTGATAGATGTTTTGGCAGAAGAAACGATAGGCTGTTTAGCCGACGTATGTGGTAAAACGGTTGAAATGGAACCAGGTTTCGTAATTGTTTTGGTTGATGTAACCGATGGTTTTGTGTTTACCGTTGGAATGGCAGTTTTCGTTGTTATTGCTTGAATTTTGTTAGTATTCGAATCGTTTGTATCGGCTGTTGTAGTTATTGATGTAGCCGATAGTTTTGTATTTACTGTTGTAGTGGCAGCTTTTGTTGTTATTGCTTGAGTTTTGTTAGCATTTGAAGTGGTTGTATCAGCCGTTGTAGTTATTGATGTTGCCGATGGTTTTGTATTTACTGTTGTAGTGGCAGCTTTTGTTGTAATTGCTTGAGTTTTGTTAGCATTTGAAGTGGTTGTATCAGCCGTTGTAGTTATTGATGTTGCCGATGGTTTTGTATTTACTGTTGTAGTGGCAGCTTTTGTTGTTATTGCTTGAGTTTTGTTAGCATTTGAAGTGGTTGTATCAGCCATTGTAGTTATTGACATTGCCGATGGTTTTGTATTTACTGTTGTAGTGGCAGCTTTTGTTATTATTTCTTGAGTTTTGTTAGCATTTGAAGTGGTTGTATCGACCATTGTGATTATTGATCTAGCCGATGGTTTTGTATTTACTGTAGACGTGGTAGCTTTTGTTGCTATAGCTTGAGTTTTGTTAGCATTTGAAGTGGTTGTATCGACCGTTGTGGTTTTTGATGTAGCCGATGGTTTTGTATTTACAGTAGACGTGGCAGCTTTTGTTGCTATTGCTTGAGTTTTTTTAGAATTTGATGAGGTTGTATCAACCGTTGTAGGTATTGATGTTGCCAATGATTTTGTATTAACTGTTGAAGGGGCAGCTTTTGTTGTAATTGCTTGAGTTTTGTTTATATTTGAAGTGGTTGTACCGACCATTGTAGTAACTACTTTGGAATTGTTTAATAATGTATTTTTTGAAGTATCAATTACATTAAAATTATTAACGTTTTGTATACTGACACTAGGGGCAGGTTTAAATATTTGTGCAGAAGTAGTAAACACTTTATTTTTAGATGCGTTGGCAGTGGAATTGAGAGATACTTTTGGATCAAAGTTTGATATCTCATTGGCACTTGATTTCTGAGATTCTTCTATGTTTCTACTTAGTTTACTATCAACAGTTTTTAATTGCGTTGGAATTTTAGAGGCGGATGAGGATTTGGCACTTGCGTCATTTGAAGTTTCTGGATTTTTATTTAAATCCATTTTAATTTCTGTTTTTCCAATAAAAACAGATTTTTCCAAAGCAGATTTATTTTTTTCACGTTCTAAAGGGTTTATAGAACTGCTTGTGCCCTTTTCTGTAACAGTTGGTGTTTTAACATTTTTCTCCAGGGGTTTCGTTTCTTTTTCTTTGGATTCTTTATTTTTATTCGACTTGGGGTCTACATTCGAGGAGCTGACATTCTTGTCAGACTTTTCATTTTTAATTGTACCAGAAATATGGGGCTGTTTTACTGTTGGTAGTGAAACCTTATTTTCCTCTAAGGCTAACTTTGTTGGTTTCACAATAACTTTTGATGGTTCGTCTTCTAAAACTTTTTTAGGATCTCTAATTTCACCCGGTTTGTCATTTACACTTGTGACTGGAGTCGTTGATCTAGATAACAAGGATATTGAACCACTTTTTATAGGAATATCCGATTGTATGGTATCAGGTTTGCTGTTGATACTGCTACTTTGAATAAGTGTTGTATTCGGATTACTTAATACGCTTTCTTTCGTTTTTGTAATCGAAGGCTTACTTGCATTATCAAACTTGATTGTTACACTGTCTTTACTTGGTGCTTTTGTACTTGTGCTAAAACTTGAAGCATTACTGATTTGACCTTGAATCATTTCATGTTTATGAGGATGAGAGTACGAGGTGTTTAAAACAGATGTTCCGTTACTAACTTTTTTCTCATTCGTCGTTATTCCACCACCTTTAGAAAAGCTGGCTTCTACGGTTGACAAAATAGGGACAGGCGTCATTTGAACTGGTTCCATATGCTTAGACTTACCGTCTGTTTGTATTTTAGCAGTTGTAAATATTAAAGGACCAGGGTTACCTCCACTTTGCTTACTGACAGGTATCTCCACCAATATTTGGCTTTTAGTAGTCCCATTCGCTTTGAATCTATCGTGGCTGTGGAATATATTCGTGTTCATGTGATTATGGAGAACTGCACTGGATGTTTTTGGTTTAGAATCTGCTTCATCCTTTTCCGATAAAAGGGTTTCCGTGGTGCCGTAACCCGAAGTGGATGCAATTTGCGTTTTTTTATCGTTAAACAGTTTACTTATTTCTTTGACCGTATCAGCCTTAGCTTTTGCGAAATTTTTGGAAGATTGAGCTGTTGAACTTTGCAACAACGGTTCAACTACCGCGTCATCAGATTCCTCTGACAGATTGGGTGCAGTTCTTTTCCCTATCTTCTTTGTCTTTAGTTCTGACAATAGCCCGCCTTTGGGTTTTTTGACTTCATTTTCCAGCCCACTCGTAACGGAATATTCTCCTCCATCTTGAGAAGTCTGCAAGCACACAATAACATTAGATATAAACTTCTCAGCTTGGATAAAATATTGAACATTTTTGACACAAATCATAGCGACGTATGAGCCATTTTGACCGAGGTGGGTATTCCTTTTGATATACCGATTTTCGATTCGATGGTTAACCTATGTTCTCTTGAACATAGGTCAAAGTATACGTCGTGAGGAAATCCGCAGCATTGTCTGTTGAGGAACAATTGTATTAAACCATCTAGCTAGATAAAGGCCTAAGAAGTTAGAGCCATCATCATCTCAACCGTTAGACATCCACTGCTGGACATAGGCTCATGGATCTCCAAGTACTTATCATGAGGGGGTTGTTGCCATACTTAACACGCTTGGCTGGGTTGGCGAGTGCAGTACGGGATGATACACGGAAAGACGCTGCTGCCCATTATCCGCAGGTATCCTTTGACAGATTCTCACTGCATCATCAAAAGAGGATAGATAGATAAACTCTTTATTGTGGAAATCATACAGAAAATAAAAATAAATAAGTAACTAAAATTAACTTAAACTACAAAAACAACCGAAATATACAATGGGCGGTCTTATCGATTCGCGATAACGATTTCTTCCAGACAACTTTTGGATGGAGATGATTTGAATGAAGAATGGGGTGTAGTTTTAATATCCTAATATATAATACATATATATATATGTATATATATATATATTACACAAATACTAAATACAAATACGTCAAAGTAAATTTTAATCTATAAAAGTTTAACTAACCTACATCAATCTATATATTTATATAGCCTATATATAAATATATAGATTGATGTTATTTATAACCTATATATTTAGTTAATGCAATAGCCCATACGTCAACTCACTAAGAAAACACTCGAAACTAAACAGTCCACTTCTCTCAATAAGACGGTGCTAACAAGAAAGATTTACACAGTTTAACAGTTTAGGAATACACAGACGGACGGACAGACAGGCAGGCAGACAGCGCTACGCATATTAAGGGGCTTTGCCCGCTAAAAAAACTGTTTGTATTAGAATTGTAAGTTACCTTCCGCATGGCTATGAGCGGGTGCGCGTGCGGGGGTCATGCGCCGCGCTCGCGCAGCACGGGCCGCCCGTGCAGCAGCAGCACGGGCGGCGACAGCTCCGGCGCGGGCAGCACCAGCGCGGCGCCCGAGGCGTGCGTGTGCCCCCACTCTTCCGTGGGACGCGCCAGCACGCGCGCTTTCTGCAACACAACACGATGGATGAACACGAGAACTCCTGTGGTCACCTGTAGATGGCGCTAATCGGTGCTCTGCCGATATGAATCTTGTCTCAGCCCGTCAATGGTCCCGTAGCTTAGTTGTCAAGCACTACCGGATTTAGGAAGGGTGGGAATTTGACTAATGTGGGGAAATAAAATCATATCAAGAATTTCGACAGAAACATTTTTCATAAAGTTATTCATTTCCTTGAAATTTGCTTTTACTAATGTAATGTTAAATAATAATAATAATCATTTATTTCAATGCAATATAAGACAAATAAAAAGTAATATAATAGCACGAAGTGGAAAATTAAAGTGGATGGTGTGGAGATTGAGCATGTCAACGAGTATCTACCTGGGCTAAAATAATAGTCGCCTTCCATGCCAGACAGGATAAAGAGGTCGCACGTTGCATAAAAACGCCTGGAAGTGCTATTGGTTCATGAAACATCTAATGAAAGGATCTCTACCACTCTTCTCAAAACGAAAACTCATAGACATGTGCATTCTCCCCATCCTCGTATGCACATACGGTGCACAGACCTGGTCATTAACTAAGAGCCAAAAGTTCAGCCTTGGTATTTGTGTGAGGGCTTTGGAGCTCAGCATCTTGGGAGTCAAACTTACAGACCGCGTTAAAAACACGACACTGCGCTCCAAAACGCAATTAGCCGAAGTCGCTGAAAAATCCGCCAAACTCAAATGGGATTGGGCTTGGCACGTGTGTCGTATTTCAGTAATCATACAAGTAAATAAAATTTAAGTGTCTCTTTGTAATGACAAAATAATAGGTTTTTAGTTTTAAAATTACAGGATTTTATCGCGTACCTTTTTTATTATTTTCCCGACGTTTCGAACACATTTGAGCGTTCTTGGTCGCGGGAGGACTGACCTCCCGCGACCAAGAACTATGTTAACAAATCGCGAAAGTTTAACAAGTTATAAAATAATAGGTTTTTACGAAATGAATATGGAAGTATATACCTATTCTAGCTTGTGCCCGCCGCTTCGCATGCGTTGTACCCGGATAAAAAGCCTATGTGTTAATCTTAATCCACATCTATACGTTTGCAAAATTTCAGCTCGATACGTACGCTAGTTTTTGCGTCAAGAGGTAACAAACCTCCATACAAATAAACTTTCGGCTTTATAATATTAGTGAGATTAACCAAAACACATTTTTGTCTGTCTCTCTAAAACAGCTGAAACTATTCTAATGAGATTTTCACTGGTAGATAGTTGTTCTTGCAAAAATATTAGGGTTCCGCGAAAAAAAAATAAAGACAATAAAACGCAAGCAAAGCAGTATGAAACAAAACATGCCGACTTAGGTATATAATGGATTTAGAGTGACGTTATTTCAATTTTCCGTTAAAAATAACTAGTCTGCCATCTTGGATGTTCCGCCATGCTGGATTCAGAGTGACGTCATTTCATTTTCTAATTATTCTCAGCAAGCCCTTTCATTTGATACCCATAATTATAGGAGTGCATTAAAAACAACTAGTCCGCCATCTTGGGTGTTTAGCCATGTTGGATTCAGAGTGACGTCATCTCATTTTCGAATTATTTTCAGCAAGCCCTTTCATTTGATACCCATATTAATAGGAGTGCATTAAAAATAACTAGTCCACCATCTTGGGTGTTCCGCCATATTGGATTCAGTGACGTCACATAGCTGAGCATGCATTATCATCCAAACAAAACTACACGTTTTTAGAAAATTTCAGCTCAATTGGTTGAAGATATCTGCTTCAAAATTGACTTGCAAGATTCCACCCGAACATAGTTACATACATGGCAAGCTAAAAAAAACTTTTATTACAAGCTTGTAAAAATACCCACAGATGCAATTGCATATTTTAAAATAATTGAATTATGTTTAATTTAGAAAACGTTTACGTGACGCATTGTGTAATTTTCTTCTAAGTATATCATACAAAGCTAATGCAAGATTCCAGAAGTCAAGACGGCAGGATGCGGCAAGACCAATCTGGTCTTGCCGCCGCATCCACGCGTGAGGCTTGAAAGCATACACGCGTGAGAAAGACGCAAATTACAGTAAACTGATATAACTTAGTCTTAGGTCCATGATGATAAGTCTCAACATAATTCTAAAACTGTGACCGCACTGACATACGCCTTACTTCACGCCTAGAGTCTAGTGACTTACAGCTACTTTACCAGCGTAGGCACCAAGCGTAGGGAAATTCTAGAACGTTCGTTCACTTCGTTATGACTCGCTATCGCGGGTATACGTGCCGAGCGTGCGGCGAGACCGGTCGCGAACATTCTAGATCGTTCTCTTCACTCCTGTGCAAACTGACCTCCATGATAGTGAGGTCGTCGGGCCCGCTGCAGATCTGGTCGACAGCCATGAGCACGACCACGACGACGGGCAGCACGCCCAGCGTCCAGCCGACCGCGTCCGCCCACATCGGGTACACGTAATGCCCGTACGAAGCGGGTTTATACTCGATCCAGTTGAACACGAGGATGAACTGGAATACAGAAGAAATTCAACAAACGAACATCTATATTGAAGAAAATCTGACAATCTGAGACCGTTTTTTATACGTATAGCTAAAGCTAGGATATACTGTAAGTTGTACCCACGTGGGTTTCACCCACGTAGTTTACCAGCGTAGAGCATATTCATCCACTGCTGCGTAAAGATACTCCTCTTTACGCAAGATAACGCTAAAAAAAATTAAACGGGAATAAATTAAATGTTGATAGCGACACAGAAGTGGCGAAATCTAAAGTTGATTTCGCCATTTCTGTGTCACTCACTACCTAACATTATAATCCAGATTTAAAAGGATATAAAGTTGAACTTGAAATGGGAGGTTACGTTATTGTATAGAATTATTAGGTATAGCTATTTGTGACTGTAATCCAAGATTAGGTCAGTTATCTCACGCCATTCTCATAGACATAAAGTTATGTTGATATATGCAGTCGGAAATGCAAATTCAAAACGATCAATATTATTTTAACATACTTTCCAATGTTAAATAACATTAAACTATGGCGTCATTTAGATAATAATAATATAGGATTTAGGGATTTTTTTATACATAGGGAAGTTTACCTTTTGAAAAAATCTTGCTTAGAAAATATCGAGCACTTAATTAAGAGGCAGATACAATAATGTGTAAGTATGCATATTTGATTTGACTGCATTTAAAGATTATTGATAGTGTTGCGTTTGTTTGTAGTGAAAATAAAAACATAAATTGTAGTGATTTTCTCTTTCTATTAAATTTAAACTACAAAGATATAAACAAGGAGAACCCAAGGTAAAAATATTAACACAAGAAGTTTAAAAAATATTATTTTTAAGTAACCCCCGACACTTTACCTGGTCTCGGATGTTACCTAAATGTTTTTTCTTGTGTTCCCTCAGTTTTGCAATCTACACATCATGCCCTTTCATTTGATACGACACTTGGGTATATGTATTTGAAAACATTGGATTGTTGACACCCTACTTTCAACCCCCATATCTCATGAATGGCTCAACCGATTTCTATATTATTTTCAGTTTTGCATTCTATACATAATTTTCTTTCATTTGATACCAAACTTGGGTATATTTGGAAACATTTAATTATTCATCCCCTCTTTCACCCCCATATCTTGTAACCTTCTAAACCGATTTTATTAAAACATGTTTAAGAACCACCGCGGGAAAACCTGCTTTCAAATAAAAAAAAACTAGAGAAAATTGGTCCACTCGTTTAAGAGCTACGGTGCCACAGACAGACACACAGACAAACCCCCACCTAACCCCTCTTTTTTGTCGGGGGTTAAAAAAGAAAAATAAGTTATTTAAAAAATACAAATTTCAATATCTTACTACAAGTGCAGACGGAGTAATAACACGCCACATGGCGCTCCAGAAGAAGACCCACAGCTTGCTCTGCTTGCCGATCATGCTCTGGATGTCGCGGCAGAAATTCTCCGCGCCGTATATCCACGCGATGAGGATACACTCGCTGATGGCAATTATCAGCACCGACCAGTTGGCAGCGTACTTATCCATCAGCTGAAGCCAGTACATTCCGCTCTACAAGGAATATGAAAGTAACTTAAATTTTCTTAAAATAATATGTTTTAACTACTAGCTGACCCACGTGGTTTCCACGTACCTATAGCCAAAACAAACATTCTTATTGTTTGGTGTGTCAAAGTTAATTCCAAAAAAAAAAATTAGATAAACCCAATACAATTGCCGTGGGGTGCCGGCAGTAGAATGTTACACCTCCTCTCTTGCCCGCGGATGCAGTAAGAGCCTGCTAAGGGATACCTCCGGAAGAAGGGCAGCAGCGTCTTTCTGTGTATCAACATTCCGTACTGCGCTCGCCAATCCGCCTGCCAGCGAGGTGAGTATGGCAACTACCCCTCATGGAAATCCATGAGAGAGGCCTATATTCAGTTGTGGATGTTATATGGCTGAAATGATGAAACCCAATACAAACGTTCAACCCCCATATTTTCACAAAGGGAAAGTTTTTTGGGAAACACTGAACTACTTGTTTGAGAATTTTTGTAAATAAAATTTAAGTAAATCAAGTAAAAAATGATATTTCCCAAACAAACTTTCAACTCCCATATTTAACTCTCTCAGGGATGATTATTAGAAATCTGAAACACCTATTTAATTATATGTGTTTGCAAATATTTTTGCAAAATTTAAAGTAAATCATGTAAAAAACAACGATTTTCTTCTTACAACTTTCGACTCCCGAAACTATTTTCAATTAGGGGATGATTTTTGTAAAACGCTGAAACACGTGCTTAATTATTTTAAATTATAAATATAATATACAGAAACTTTAGGCCCCTAATTTACAAACTTAGGGGCGGAATTCGGTACAAAAACCATCTTATTGCTTGTCTCAATTATCTAAGGAACCTACCCTCATTTTATTCAAGATTCTTTCTTCCGCAGTTTCGGCTGTGCGTTGATGAGTCAGTCAGTCAGAATACCATCTCTTTATAATATTACTAGCCGCACCCCGCAGTTTCACCCGCGTAGTTCCCGTTCCCGTAGGAATTTCGTAAAACCCCTACTTAGTGCACCTCTAGAATACTCAAGGTATATGTGTGCCAAATTTCAAGTCTCTAGGTCCAGTGGTTTAGGCTGTGCGTTTTCTGTCAGTTACTCAGTCAGTAACAGAAGAGTTTTATATATATTGATTAGTTTAGATATAATTAGGTCCACACTAAGGTGCTCAGGGCCTATTTTGATATACACATAAAATTGCATCTTTTAATGATTGAAAATGAATCGAACTTCTCTGGTTTCTAAGTAAAAATAAATTTATTTGTTTACGTAATTTTATTAGATACTTATAATATTTGGTTCAAAATGTTATTGGATACACGATGAGTTATTATCACACCGAATAATACGCAACTTCCCAAAATAGACAGAATTGGCATATCGCTAGAGAATCATACCAAAAATAATAATATTATAAAAAAACTAATAGAGTTGCATATTATATGATTCGTATTAATTAGTTCGTTGCATATATCACGAATTTTGTAGTTAATAGTGTTTAATATTCATAAATACCGTGACATAACTACGGGCCCTTCTCTTTTCACATTTATGGTGATGAATAGCTTATTTTGCTCTATAATTTTGCTCATCACAATATTTTCACTAGTAGTTTTAGTATTTTTTACATTAATTTAACGTTAACAAAAAAAATTACGTGCATTACAAAAAATGGCAACTGAAAACCACTTAGGTGTGAGGTGAGCTTTTAGCCTGTTTCAATCAATCCTTTATTATCAATCTTTAAAAAAGCAATAACATATTTACTTTACCTCCCGCGCTAGTTTAAAAAACAATGTTACGGCAAGGTAAGGTCTCTGAAAGTCTGACGAATTGGTACCTTACATACTAGCAAACAAACACTAGAAAAACAAATCTTAAGAACCGCATTGCGAATTCGCATTTAATTTAGAATATTAAAATAGTTTTAACAATCAAGCAATACTTACGTTTGTGGTAAAGATAAGTCCACCCAAATACCCGAACACAGCAACGGTCAACACTACCCACACTTTCTTCTGGCGGAAATTAGGGAATCGGTCCAGAATAGCGGTAGTCACGGTCTCCATCAGTGCGAACTGAAATAAACCATAACTATGTCAAAATAAGGCAGCTTCAAGTGTAATGTGATTTAGCTTATTAAAAATCCTACGGCTTTACACGTTTTCCTGCTTGTGTCTGAATACGTACGTATGTACATATACCTTTAAGGTTTCTTCTCACGACTACTACACCCATAATATTCCAAACTGAACAGTAGACTAGTGGAGCACTTGAAACTTTACCTTAAATCTTGTAGCTTTGCCACATTATTTCATGTTTCATACTATGCTGTATTTTCGGCACCCGTCACACATCAACATCACGTTTATCAAATTATGAGTAGGAGAGATTTAGCCAACCCAAACTCAACGTATCCGTAAATCAAGTCCAAGACTAAACATACCTGTCGAGCCCAATTTTCAACAGCATCAAGAAAAGCAAAATTGACCAGAGTGGAGACACGGGCAGCCTCGTCACCACTTCAGAGTACACTATGAACGAATCAATCAAGACTTTAATATACCTGCGAATCTAGTCCAAGCGTCAATAGCATCACGAAAAACAGTATCGACCAGAGCGGAGACACTGGCAGCCGCGTCACCACCTCAGGATACACTATGAACGCGAGCCCGGCGCCCTGGTCCACGACGCGGTCCACGCTTACGTCCAGCTCGTGGGCCAGGAAGCCGATCACGGAGAATATCACCAGACCCGCAAAGAAGGAGGTGGCTATGTTCGATGCGGCGACTATGAGAGAATCGCTGCAAACAAATTATTAAATCACCGTCATCGTAGTTTTTTTGTTGTTTATGAACCGATTTTGAAAATTATTTTTGAGTGCGAATTAGACTTTCAATTAGGATTTTCTAAACTCAGTTTTGATGAGATAATCTATGAGGAATTGAGGAAACTCATTATATATTGTCCGTGTTGATTTCCTCCGAAAAGATGGGCAGCAGCGTCTATCCGTGTATCAACATCCCATACTGCGCTCACCAACCCGCCTGCCAAGCGTGGTGAGAATGGCAACTACCCCTCATGGGATTCATGAGGGAGGCCTGTGTTCATCAGTGGACGTTTTATGGCTGAAATGATGATTATATATTGTAGGTGTATTATAGCGATTTTAGCGAGGATTTTGGTATAATTTGGTAAAGTGATGAAGAAGACCACAGATGGCTCTTCAATATTACAAAATTCACAGGTGACGACATCCAAAGATGGCGAAAATAATATATGTCTATCCATTAATCATCTTTCGCTTTGTCTGTCTGTCTGTTTGTCCGTCCGGCTTTCTTCAAATATTAAAGTTTAAAACTTTAATACTTAACTTTGAAAGCCGGTCTCAACCCTAAACTGATAGCTTTAAAAATCTTGATCTTGATCGTTAAGCTAGCTTTTTAAGTTTCAGAGAAACTGTCGCTCAAATAAGTGATGCGGTTTACCAAACATACCGGAATACTTTTAATCCAAAACTCAATTAATTCATGCTAATAATGTTTGGTAAACGTAAAAAACATACACTTAGGTACTTCTAACAACAGGTCTACGGTTAGCGCGTGGCCCGACACGCACCTGGCCTAATTTATAGATATATAAATTAGGCCTATGCATTCATCAAAATTATTTTTTTATTTTATACAAACTTACAGGTAGCAGTTGTTGGTGAACTTATTGTATGAAGATAGCGTTATGAGTCCTCCCCATGCCGGGCTCAATGCGAAGAATATTTGTACAGCAGCATCGCCCCACACCTTAAAACAAGGACAAAATGGTAATCAATGATCCTTAAAGGCTTACCTAAGGAACCAGACCAACTATAGAGCGTCAATATCCTAAGCCTACCTCTAAAATAGATACAAGTATAATATAACAACTGACCTGCAAAAACATTCATCATCTATTAAACTCAACTCTTAAACCATAATATTATTGTCCCATAAATATCATTTGCAATAAGATATTGTTCATCCTAATGCTCCTTACGCATAAAATTATTGTAGGTACCTATAATTTCCATAATTTTCATCGTTATAAACATTATGTGTCATAATAATAACGAATCATAAAACTTATTATCCCGAATATTTTAGAAAGATTATAAAAGTGGCAGAACCGAGACGGAAAAAGTAAGGCCTTTGCATGTATTATAGATGATTTATACAGCGTCAGCTACTGGCAATCAAGCTGCAGTTGCTGACGCTGTATAAATCATCATCTATAATAGATGAAAAGGCCTTACTTTTTCCGTCTCGATTCTGCCACTTTTATAATCTTCCGACGTACGAAAAAGATAAGCATCTTTTCCGTACGTCGGTCATAAAATATTCAGGTATTTATTTGGATTGTCAGCTTTCTTGGACAGTCCAAATTGAAACCACAGTCTCGAGAGTAAGGAAACTTATTTTTGTTTTTCGAAATCTTAGGGATGTAGCTGATTCTGCATGTCTAAAAATGGTTTACTTTGCGTTGGTACAATCCATACTATGCTACTGTATTACTGTTTGGGGTGGAGCTATTAAGAGTCAAATGTTGAGAGTTGAGAGAGCTCAAAGAGCTGTTTTGAAGGTAATGTGCTCAAGCCCTAGACGGTTTTCTACTAACAGTCTTTACTCACTCTGTGGTGTACTGACTGTTAGACAACTATTTATATTAGCCTTGGTCTTGCGCAAACACTCACACCTGGTCTTCGATGCAAACTAAGTCCTCAACAAGAGACGCTCTGATAAAGTCTGCCATATACTGCCACGAAGAACAGCTGCAGCTTCCAGGCACTGTCACTACCTAAGTGGTTCTTTATATAATGAAATCAACCTGAAGATTGATATTTTTCGTCTCACGCGGTTCAAATGCAAACAAAAAACCGCATCATGGCTCCAATCTCTCATATGAAGATACAGAGGTTCTTTTGACTACTCTCATGTAAATTGAGAAGGAAACTGTACAGACCCTTTCAACTATTCGCCTTTTGCCACGACTAGCACAAAACACTAAAACTCAATCACACACGCGCGCACACACACACACACACACACACTCATACACTCACACATGCACACACACACACACATTCACAACACTGGTAATAAAGCAACTTTTTATTTAATTTGCATATTATGATTTTTCTTCACTTTTTAAAGATTTGTTAACCTTTCTCTTTTTGTTAAAACATTGATTAGGTATATTAATTGTAAGATTTAAAAAAAAACTTTGCTAAGGATACGCGCTGACAGTGCAACACAGTTACCCAACTTTCGCAGCTGTCAACGTTCATATTGTTTTTGTTTAATTTGTTTATTTTATAAATAAATATATTTTGATATTTTTTTTGATATTTTATACCTAATTATCTCACAGAGCAACAACACACTGATTTTTGTTTGTCTGTCAGTCTGTATGTTTGTTCTGTATCTTCGTAAAGGCTGGACCGTTTTGATGGAAGTTTTACCACAAATAGCTGTTTTATAAGCAGTATGTAAAACTACATTCTTACATTCTAGAAAAATAATTAGGGTTCCGCGCAATAATCCCTATCCCTACTAAATAACATAATAAAAGTGAAAGTGTTTATGTACATACTATTATGTGTATGTATGCTCGGTTATTTAATTAATTTTAGTATAGGAATAGATTACATTATAAAGATATAGGCTACTTTTCTTTGCGTAAATTAAACCGTATGATAAAGATGTAATGATTTTGGTTAAAATGTAGCCTAGACATATTAACGAATCTATTGACACTTTATTCATCAAAATCGGTAACCGTAAATAAACCTACATACATAGACTGCTACTTATAATCATGCATGACCCTTCCCAATTAACGTTGTTATAACGCGGGTGAAACCGCGCGGGTCAGCTAGTAAGCAATATAAAAGCGGGCTATGCCGCAGCAGCTAGTAGAAAAAATATTGTCGAGTGAAGTAAAATCGCACCTGTGCATTAAGTAGTTGGCTGAAATCAGGGGTCAAATAGAAGAGGATACCAGTGGATGCCCCGGGCAAAGTCACTCCTCGGAAGAATAGAATCACAAGCACCACGTATGGAAACAGTGCTGTGAAGTATACCACCTGAAAAAAACAGTTCATTAGGGAGTAACTTATGTCTTATCATCATCTCAGCCGTGGCACGTCGTCTACTGCTGCACATATAATATGCCTTCATGAGTCTCCAGTACTGATGATCATGAAAGAGTTGTTGCTATGCTATACTTACCACGGGCAGGCGGATTGATGAAAGACGCTACCCTACCGCTGCCCCATCTTCCAGTGGTATCCCTTTGTAGATTTTGTTCCAGTGGTGTCCCTTTGTAGAGTGATATAGTGCTAACACGTATCTCTCCATAGAAACATAACTCAACATAGTTATTTCCCGTTTCTACCAGAGCTAAGCTTTTCATAGCTTAAAAATCATGTAATGGATATATCGACATCATAATGGATAAAGAATTTCGCAATCGGAAAAGTACCCTGTAGAGGTCATTGGCAGAGTGTCTTTGCTCTGTGGCCAGGTTCAGTATAAGATAAGTTGTGGTACGGGGATGCATTTGACTTCTTGGCAGGCCACCTGTCAGACCAACTGCCAAAAGGATGGTCGACATAATACCGTATAGGGTAAAACCTGGATACAAAATTCCTAGAGTTGAGCCGTATGGCAGTGAGGGAAGAAGGCTTCCGACCAGCAGTGGGTCACTACAAGCTGACTGATAATACGGTGTTTCTAGCTGCAAATTCTAGGCAAATCTCACCTTTCCCGACGATTGTACACCCTTGCAAAGGCAAAGGAAAACGATCAGCCAGGCGGCTAGTAAGCACGTGGCCATGCCGAGCCGAATCTGCCCTGTTTCTTCTATCCCCGAGGAAAGGCCCAGCACTTGGTTACTGCAATTTGAAATCCAAAGTCAAGGCATTGTTAATTTTTATTTTTTACTATACTACAACTCTTTCCAACTAACAACATAAATCTGTCTACCGTAAATAAGTAGGTAGTTACCTACCTATAATACCTACTATCGTAGTAGGGTACTATAATATATACTATACCGCCGTGGGGTGCCGGCAGTAGAATGATACCCCTCCTCTCATGCCCATGGATGCAGTAAGAGCCTGCTAAGGGATACCTCCGGAAGATGGGCAGCAGCGTCTATCCGTGTATCAACATCCCATACTGCGCTCACCAACCCGCCTGCCAAGCGTGGTGAGTATGGCAACTACCCCTCATGGAGATCCATGAGGGAGGCCTGTGTTCATCAGTGGACGTTTTATGGCTGAAATGATGAATACCTACTATTGGTACTGTTGGTAAAATCTATAATATTGTCCGCTCCTAGCCCACCTGAGCGACGGAGGAGGTCTAAGTATAACTTACGTAAAGTACTCCTCAGCGGGGGGACGTCTCAGAACTGTTTCAGCGAGGGCTTTGATGTTGTGAGATATGACGTAGCTGTGATTTAAGCATTGTCTTAGGTAATAGGTTCCATTTAACGCCTCGCACGCGTCTGCCTCCTCGTACGAGTAGCAATCTGCAACAGGCAGTTACGATTTTCGTTTATGTCACTAGCATGGGCCGTTATTTTACACAAAAAAGTGAAGCCTTTGCATCAATTTTAGATAATTAATACAGCGTAATACAGCGTTTTAGATAATTAATACAATTTTAGATAATTAATTGGCCGTGGGGTGCCGGCAGTAGAATGTTACCCCTCCTCTCATGCCCGTGGAAGCAGTAAGAGCCTGCTAAGGGATACCTCCGGAAGATGGGCAGCAGCGTCTATCCGTGTATCAACATCCAGTACTGCGCTCGCCAACCCGCCTGCCAAGCGTGGTGAGAATAGCAACTACCCCTCATGGAGATCCATGAGGGAGACCTGTGTTCAGTAGTGGACGTCTTACGGCTGAAATGATGATGATGAATATAGCGTAAGCAACTGGTATTCATGCTGTATGGGACGCTGCAGTGCCTGGGACATTGTTGGATGGATTAGGCTTGCCCAGCATCTATACCATCCTCTTAGCGAAGTCAGCTATTAGAAAGTGGCAAGAACAGGTCAATACGTCTGAAGCTTGCTTAGTTCCTAACGATGTTTTCCTTCACCGTTAAAGTATGTGTTAAATGTGCACATAATTCTTTCATGAAAGACAAAATCCATTGATTCACGTCTGTTATCGAGCCCACGAATTTCAGATTGAAAGTCGGGGATGCTTACTACTTGGCCAACACGGCTTTTTTACTTTACACAATATGTTAAATTTTAGGCTGTAAATTATTTATATGTAACGAGGTTCTTCTCGTTATTGTCGTAAAATTATGATTTTTGAGACCTGATTTTTTATTCTGGTGGTGGTTACCAGATCTGTTTAAAGAGCACTGTGGCATTCTGCAGCGGATTAAGACCTGGTGTCCGATTTACCGAGTACATTTGTCAATGCTGTGCTATCTGTTATGAAAATTAGCGTCGTTTGATTAGCACTGGCTTTGCTTGCAAGGTCTATGCAAGCTGCCATTTATTTTGTTGCTTGCCTCAAGCGTCTCGGTAGCTGTATTTTTTTTTATGTTTATTGGTATTCGTTCCATTAAAAGGCTGCGCTCTAGACAGTTAAAACCGCAGCCTGCGCTTGTATTGCGTTTAGCCCAGTCTGTGTATATGTGGTACATGGAGGGAGATATTGTTTTTTCCGGGTTGTCTTGACTGGTCACGTTTGTTATTAAGGTATGTCGTGGCTTTCTATCAGTGTCATTTAAGGCTTCCGGTATGTGATCTCCATAGACCACATACATACTCTGGCATGGCACAGTATTATTACTGTAGCCTTTTCGGAACCCGGCTTGATCAGGTGGCAGGAAGTCATCAAACCTGCGTTCGATACGGTTCGCGATGATCCTCGATAACAGCTTCTAAACATGGCTCAAAAGCGAGATGGGTCTGTTTTTCTTAAGCAAGGTGTTATCACCTTTCTTGAAGAACAGAAATACCACGTCCTTGTTCCGTGCTTTTGGCGTCGTACCTTTAAGCAAGGCGGAATTAAAGAGCTTCTGAAGGACTTTAAGCACCGCTGATCCACCCGCTTTCAGAAGCTCTTAAGTGATTCCATCCTCAACCGGCGCCTTTTCGTTCTGAAGCTGTTTCAAGGACACCCTGATCTCGTACAGGCTGATGTCCGGGTCACCAACTAAATCTGACGTCACCCATCGAGCGTTCAAGAAACAAACCGGTGCTCCAAAACCTACGACGTCAACAACAATCTTCCAACCGGTCGAGATATTGGACGGTACAAATAATGATAAAAACTCTAACCATGAGTGGAAGAAAGTCCACAAGCGTTCTAATAAACACAAAATTCGGTACGTAGATAAGTGTTCGAGTTTTATTTTGCACTGTATGAATAAACACATTGCCCCGGAGTGCATCGAAAATTACTTTTCGACGTAGGGTTCCTGGACCAGTGCTATAGTGTTCGGTAGCTCTTCAAGGATTCTTCTAAGGGTGGCGAACCCAGTGACGCTGTATTGGATGTTGGCTTGTAGGTATAAAGTGAATTTTCTACCTTTTTTTGTCTATCAGTTCCTGTCTCAGTTGACCCAGAAAGGGCTAGTGTTGAGTTTAGTCTGTTGTCTCGAGATCTCTTATGGAGCATCATTGTGACATGAATGGGGGTGACGAGTTTTGTGGGGATGAGGATGGTCGTCCTATTGTCGGGGTTGAGGTTTTTATTTTATTTTATTTTCTTTTTTTTTTTGGTTGAGCAGTATTAGTGAACGCAGACCTAACCACCCCTATGGCGGTCTCTGACGACTCAAGGTACCAACCAGTTATCCAGGCCGATTTAAATTGAATAAGTAACACTATTTTGAACAGAAATTATAAACGATATTTCCTCATTTGCTCAGGGTTTCGAAAGTTTATTGAATGGCGGCTAGCTCTTTTTGGCTGTTAGCCATCGACATGTTAACACGTGTAAGTACTCGTGTGATAAGGCCGATCTAATTTGATACTCAGTGAAATGTAGTTTAAAACGATATGTTATGACAAAATTGTAAATGCCGCGCCCGCCGCGCACAAAACTAACTGAAAAGTTCAAAAAACATGCTTTAATTAAAGCCACTTTCATGTTCAACAACAACTATACTGATGCAAATCGCCTTACGCACTTGGTCGTTCTCTTTACAAAATAATTTCTGATGCCGTTGATAAGAAAGATAGACAGTACATCTGGGTACTTACTTTCCGTGCTCCAATCCGCGTCGCAATTCTGCCAAGGCAGCTGGTAGAAGATGCTCATAAACGAGACAGTCATGTAGTAAATAGTCCAGGCTATAATGAGGTTATAGTAGAGCATTACGATGCAGGATACTATCACCATGCCATAGCCTAAGCCTCTGAAGAGAGGGCAGAACTTGTTGTAGACTGCGACAGGGCCCAAAGCAGCATATTGCCCGAAGGACAGTTCCATAAACATGAGCGGTAGACCCGCTATGATCAGCATCACCGTGAATGGGATAAGAAATGCTCCTGAAAAATACAACAGATGAATTATAACCGTTGTCATTTTCATTAATGTTCTACTTAGATTTAAAGATATTTATTCTCAAAAAAGACACATTCACTTACATAAGAATAGTTGTTTTTCTTTAAGTTATAGCTTATGTGTAATAAATGTACTTGATCAATTTAATTGATCACTTGATGTTAAATTAATATAAATAAATATGTGGAATTTGACTCGTCTCACGTATCCAAACACTAAGCATGCCAGTTTTCAATTACAAATTAGCAAGTGCTTTATGAATAAATGAATAAGATTAAATGATTACGATATAATTATGATGATTATTTATTAAAGTTAGTTGAGTTGATACTATTTTATTTTTAGCTCTAAAAATTGTATAATAAGTCTTAGATATAATAAGTAATAGTATCTTGAAAGGAGGTATTAAGGGTATCTAAGTCATCTTGAGCTTTAGCAATAATTTAGTGTATCGATGGTCCAAAATAAAATAAACAAGTGTTATCAGCATACAGAGATACGTGGCCGTGTAATCCTAACTTATGTATGTTATTTATGTATATAAGAAAAAGCAAGGGACCCAAAATCCTTGCGGTACTCCAAATGTAATGGGTATCTTGTTACTTGGGGTAGGTAAGGGCTAAGATTACTAGGTTTAAGGCATACCTACATAAACGTATACAAGGTGCTAACAAATTAGTCACGGATATTTTAAGAGATAATACATTACATTATAACAATTAATTTTTAACTGTTATTAAAGAACCTTTGTATATAATTTTTTTATAATTAATAGAATCAGGCGTTACTTTGCGGAAATCCATATTATTATGATAAACAAAGAAAAATATCTAGTTTTAATTCCGCTAATGCTGAGATGCATATGCACCGCCCTCCCGCCCGCTAATTATGCACATGCAGGGGGAACCAGGCTGTTAGTGCAACATGCATACCCAAACCCACACGAGACACGTGTTTCGCCTCTCCGCGAGGCATCTTCAGGTTAAACGCCGAGATGTTGACTAGTCGGCGGCTGGAACGAAATTCCAGCCGCCGACTAGTCAACATCTCGGCGTTTAGAGCACGTCGTCAGTTCTTAATGGTCTCAAATACTCGTTGCTGGATAGAGGCAATAAAATTCCATGCCCATCGTATTAGTTATATTTAAATATTAATATGTATTGATGTAGGTTAGTTATGTAAGCTTTTATAGATAAACATTTGTATTTAGTATTTGTGTAATTATTATATTTAAATATATATTTGTATATGTATATAGTACATATATATGTTAGGATTTAAATATTAGGATAGTAACACTATACCCCATTCTTCCATTCAAATCCTCTCCATCCAAAGGTTGTCTGGAAGAAATCGCTCTAAGCGATAAGACCGCCCATTGTGTATTTCTGTTGTTTTTGTAGTTTAAGTTAATTTTAGTTATTTTTATTTTTATTTTTTCTGTATGATATACACAATAAAGAGTTTATCTATCTATCTATCTATCTATCTACGTATACTTGGGCGCCGCTGGTATACGATAGCAGCTTCTGTATTAGAATTGAGGAAGGTCATGCTCAGTAGTCGGACGTGCTTGGGCTACGGAAAATATACTACTACCATGCTACTACTTTATTATATTGGAACGAAATCTGCTCCAACTCGGTCAAACGTAACATAAGACAAAAGAAGATTGTTAAATGATGACTGTAACAACCGTTAGGTTCTTCTGTTCGCTTCCGTTCCTGACTCGCGTGTCATCTGAAGTGCACAGGTTCAATTATGTGCTTTATTCTATTAATTATGTTGTTTTATTTGTAATTTGTGACGTGTCAATGTAGTCCATGCGGCAGCGCTGAATAAAGTATTTTGAGTTATACCGATGCTACTTTCGTATAAAACTATTTTGTCCGTGTCAAATCGCCCGATTCACTGTTTTGTACTTATACTAACTATTACGTTACTATTACGTTAGAATGTTGCCTCTCCTCTATTGCCCGTGTATGCAGCTTAAGAATCTGGCAATATCCATGAGGGGGTCCTATGTCTAGCAGTGGACGTGGACAGACAGTCCCACGGCTGAGATGACGATCATGCATGACTTATAATATAAGTTAGTTTAATAGACTTAGTCAAAAAATATAATGCGTTTTTTTAACAAAATTTCAATAAAATGTGTAGTAAAAATGTATGATAACTTTTTGTTATTAATTACACTCCCACCCGTTCCTGAGAAAAAGGGGACGAAACTGACAGTCAGAATGGAAAGTGAGTGCATGGATTCTATTTTTAGGGTTCCGAATCAAAATGGTAAAAAGGAACCTCCTTCCTTTTTACCATTTTGATCCGGAATCCTTCTTGGCCGGTATTATTTTATTTGAAGAACAAAAAATTGCGTCACAAATTTTTCAAAGGGTTAACAGGTGCTTGCTATTTCAAAGTGTTTCGCACCTAATAAGCAATCTTCGTAGAGAGACGAGCAATCATAGAAGATAATATCCGCTCTGCTCTTCACATGCTATCGTGGAAATTTTAGGATGCATGTATTCGTTATTAATAGCATTATAAATGTTGCATAATACAAAGCTCAAATATCAATAAACTATCATTAATGGCTTCTTGGATTCGACATTATGAATCGTCATGCAACGCCTTATATACCAAAATTGAGCTTATGTAGGTAAATGTAAGTTATTTTGACTAAGTAGTTCCATTAAAACCTTCGACCTCATTTTATATATTCTCTACAAATCCAAACATTCAGGATCCGATACAGTAAAGGCTTTTTGGTAGCTGATGTTTATGTAGGTAAATACAAAATGATAGTAAATAGTGATGACGTAAACACCTAAGTTTAAGCTAGAGAATCTCTACCTAATACACCTTATCATCACAAGTTAGAGGTTAATACATCTAAAACTGACAAATTTGCAGATTTTCTCCGTTGGTAGCTGAACCTTGAACAGTATAAAAAGAACTGCATACATATGTATATGTAGATTATTCAAGAAGAATGAGATATTATATCGATTATTTCCCAGCTAATCCACGACCTTCGGATAAAAATCAGCTTACCATTTACCAATAATGCGCTTATTTAACCCATTATGGGCTAGCGATGCCGTATGTCATCAACAAACATAGTTACCCGAAGCCATAAACTAAGCCAATGAGAGTAATGCTTGCAGGTAGAGGAACTTTGAATGATTTTGATAGACGACGAATATATATCATTAGTAACTTTTCCAAGCTGAGCTTGGCAGCCAAAGGATCAGCTATTAAAGTTCTTTTAGGAACTTTCCTCTTAGCTTAAGCTCTCAGCTTGGAAAAGTTACTAATGATATATGTTCGTCGTTACTTTTATGTTTTCTTATGATTGCTCGTAACCTTTATATAATGGCCTCTACATGTTTAGTGGCTTCTTTTGGTTGGATGTCCAGTACTTTTCGAGGTTTAAAAGAGTGAGGAGGTTTCTTCTTCGCTTCTTTCCTTCACTTGGAAAAAAATGTTTTCCGAAGCTAACGAATTCAATTTGTGCTTTATTCAATTTAAATGTGTTTTGTTTTTATTTTGTAAACTGACTATTCTAAGTAGCGTTTTGATCCATTGAATAAACTCTTATTGACTTTGACTTAAAAATCGCACACAGGGATGTGCAGTGCGTAGGTGGGTTAGGGTATGTGAGAATGTGATGATGTTTAAGCGCTGAAATTACCGGCAAATATGTTGGTAATTAATAACCTATACCACGAATGAAATGGTCAATAATTAATACAATAAATTTCTTTTACATAAAATAGTACATAACATTAATAGCTACATAAACGCAATGGTATTATATAAGGTGCTAACAAATTAGTCACGGATATTTTTACAGCTGGATAGTACTCGGTTCTCGGAGTACATTTAAGTATGAAACATCATAGGTTTTGTTATGTTTTTTTGGAGAAAACTAGGAAACAAATTTGCTACGTTAAAACACCCTGTTAATAAGATAATTAAATGAGACCTCTTTAGACATATTCTAGAACCTCTTTAAACCATCATTCATAGTGGCCTCATAAAGTTGATAAATAAAATACTTGAATCATAATGACATTTAAGAAAAACAACTTTTGATATGACATGACAGACAGTGTTCAACATCTTGACAGGTACATAATAGGAGTGATTATTTAAAAAAATAATTATAATTTATTTTTTTGTTCAGTAAATGAAAACAAAAAAATTATATTATGATAAACAAAGAAAAATATCTAGTTTTAATTCCGCTAATGCTGAGATGCATATGCACCGCCCTCCCGCCCGCTAATTATGCACATGCAGGGGGAACCAGGCTGTTTCATCGAGTGAATCCATGCACTCACTTTCCATTCTGACTGTCAGTTTCGTCCCCTTTTTCTCAGGAACGGGTGGGAGTGTAATTAATAACAAAAAGTTATCATACATTTTTACTACACATTTTATTGAAATTTTGAAAAAAAAAACGCTTTATATTTTTTGACTAAGTCTATTAAACTAACTTATATTATAAGTCATGCATGATCGTCATCTCAGCCGTGGGACTGTCTGTCCACGTCCACTGCTAGACATAGGACCCCTCATGGATATTGCCAGATTCTTAAGCTGCATCCACGGGCAATAGAGGAGAGGCAAAATTCTAACGTAATAGTAACCTATAAGTACAAAACAGTGGATCGGGCGATTCGACACGGACAAAATAGTTTTATACGAAAGTAGCATCGGTATAACTCAAAATACTTTATTCAGCGCTGCCGCATGGACCACATTGACACGTCACAAATTACAAATAAAACAACATAATTAATAGAATAAAGCACATAATTGAACCTGTGCACTTCAGATGACACGCGAGTTAAGAACGGAAGCGAACAGAAGAACCTAACGGTCGTTCCAGTCATCATTTAACAATCTTCTTTTGTCTTATGTTACGTTTGACCGAGTTGGAGCAGATTTCGTTCCAATATAATAAAGTAGTAGCATGGTAGTAGTATATTTTCCGTAGCCCAAGCACGTCCGACTACTGAGCATGACCTTCCTCAATTCTAATACAGAAGCTGCTATCGTATACCAGCGGCGCCCAAGTATACGTAGGTACGTGGACATGGAATTTTATTGCCTCTATCCAGCAACGAGTAGGTACCATTAAGAACTGACGACGTGCTCTAAACACTATTTGTTTGAAACGTTGAAAATTTGTTAAGGTTAAAATTGGTTCCACCTCGCTTGCATCTATTGCGATTCTGTGCCTTATAATATCTTATATATAAGACAAGTAATCACGTGGTACATTCAAACCAAACAGACACAGATGGGGTAATATCCGGCTGAGTATGCGCCATGCAATGCAAGTAGGATTTCCGCCGAGAAACAAAGTTTTGCACGATATATGGACTGAGTCGGTTAGGAACATGAGTAAATACGCGTGTATGCTTTTGCATGACCTTTCTTTCTGCACCTATAAAAGGGACAGTTTTTGTTTTATGAACTTTTTAATCCCCAATATGTATAGCGCTGTCTGTCTTTCCGTCTGTCCGTCTGTCTGTGTATTTGACGATTACAACCGAACGCGTTGATCGATTTACATGAAACCTTTTTTGTTAGCACCGTCTTCACGAGAGAAGGTGACTGATTGTTTTTTGTGGTCACAGGGACCAGTGCTATTGTGACCTAAAAAGGTCACCATAAAAATAAAAGTCTTCAAATGGCCGAAAACGTCCAAAAACCCTAAAATGCCATGTTTGACCTTTGGTGACCTTTTGAGGGCTTCGCCTCCTTTTCTGGTACCCCCATACCAATGCTTATTTATTTATTTGGGCCACCAACAAGACATAAAAAATAATGAGATTTAAATAAAACAATAGGTTATAGCCCAATTAGAGGCGGCCACAACGTGCGCACAAATAAAAATACAACTCAAATAACTAGGCTAGAATATCTAAAATCAATAATTTTAAGTATAAACCAAAAATAAAAATCAACTAGCTATATTTAAAATCTGTTATTAACAAACTGCAGATATTTGCCACTGGTCTGGGTGTTTTTCCGTATTTTCACGCCTTTTCACGCTTTCAACCGGAAAAAATACCATTGGCCTCGGAAAGAATCCGAGGCTAATGGTATTTTTTCCGGTTCTAAGAGTGTTTCTATACAAGTAGGTAGGTATTAACATAAATTATGTGTTACAAAACTACCCGTAAAGCCGAAAGGAGGTTAAATGGGGCCTTATAACAAGTCCATTCACAATATTTATGAACCGTAGTGACACTGTATAACAAACCCCAAAAAAAAATATGTTATTATTTTCACTGATGTGCAAACCCTATTTCAGTAAAATTAAAGAGTATAAACTACGCAGAATGTACCTACATTTCAACCTAATTCGCGGAACGACAAAATTTTTAAAAGACCTAATCTAACGAAACAACAACGAACACTTACTTTTTCATAATAAACGTCAAATTTACAGAAACGGCTCAAAGTGTGCTCCGCCTTGCTCAATACACAACCTCGCTCGTCGGGGTATGGCTTGTGTGGCATTTCGCACCATCGTCGGTGTTATTGACGCGAAAACCGATCTAACACGCTGTTCCATCTCAGCAACCGTTGGGCAATCGGAGAATACACTCTGTCCTTCACATAACCCCACAAAAAGAAGTCCATGGGTGTGAGGTCCGGAGAACGAGCAGGCCATAACACCGGTCCCCCGCGGCCGTTCCTCGAAACAGTTGTAGGATATCGATTAGAAGATTTGAAACTGACAACATATTTTTTTTCCAACTTGACATTTTTTGAAGCCAGTACTTGAGTCCTTGTATTGAGGTAGCAAACAATTATGAATATAAATAGAAAAACTATTATGATAGACAATTATTAGGTAATAATTATAATTAATAGGTACGTAGGCCTTTCTGTTAATAATCTGCTTCCCTGACATGACAGCTTACTAGGGTTGACAATATTTTTTGGCTTAGATAATTAATTTTATTTTTTACGGGGTATTTTGTAAGACGTATATTATTATAGTAATTCTCTTCGTCCTTAGTAAAATATTTTTATTTAATATTTTGTGATGTAACGTTCACGTGTGATAGAGAAGAATTAAAGAAGAAAACATGTGGTGACGATATTTAGTCATAACTTGGGATAATATACATATTTGTATGGATGATCCGCTCAAATATTAGAATGCGGTTTTCCAAACATATTGTAACTGAAAACTCAATTAATTCCTGTTAATATGTTTTGGTAAACGTTAAAAAACATACACCAACTTCTAACAACAGGTCTACGGTTAACTACGCGGAACCCTACATAGCGCGTGACCTGATTACATTGATGCCGGTTTTTTTTTTTGTTAAAAAGTTAAAGAATTGTATATTATAGGTATTATAAACCTGCCAGCAACTGTTGTTTCTAGCTGTACGGACCAATGTAGTGCCTGGGATGTTGTTAATTAGAAATAACTAGCACTTACAGCATCATCTCGGCTTCGTATACAGAGGAAATAAGACTAAGCCTAAGTCTGAAGACTAAATTTGAATTTGACCAATCCACGGGTTCTTCGCCGTTGAAGCATGAGCTAAATGTGCTCATGCTTCAACGGCGTGTGTTCATGTGAAAAGAAAAATACGTAGATGATTAACGGCTGGTATCGAACGCATGGCCTTCTTCATATAAAAGCCAGGGGTAAGTATATTCAGTGGGATAATGGTATGAAGAGGTTACATGATGTACAAACCTCCTCCGTTGTTATAGCAGAGATACGGGAACCGCCACACGTTGCCCAGTCCCACGCTGTAGCCGAGAAGCGAAAGGAGGAAGTCGAACCGACCCGTCCAGTTACCACGAGCTGGCTCTTCCTCGCCACCTGTTTCGTTCTCCTCCTCATCTTGATCCTAGACAGTGAGAGAACATTAGAATCACAAAAGAACAGGGTATTTCATGTAGACAGTGGAAGTGGTAAATTGGATGGTCAAATCTGAAATCTTTATGAAATAGAAATAAGTAATTCATCAACAAAAATAAAAACCAATTTCAGTCATCGTGTTTATAGTGATTCGTAATGGTTTCTTTCTATCATCAGATTTTTAATATTTTTCCTAGAGTTTGGAACAAAAGAAGATACATAATTTCGATGAATCTTATCTATCCCTTTATAGATAGGGAAAATATCGACAGATTAATTAAAATAATAGGTACAAGAACTTATTTTATACCAATCGAATTGAGCAACTCCTCCTGTTTTGAAGTCGGTTGGAAATACCTAATAGATTCTCCAGGCCAAGTTTAGACGTAACACGTATTATAAGGTTTTCAAAATAAATATCTTTTTGACGGCAATCGAGCCCGCTGATAGAATAAACTCATCCTGTAACGTGACATTAGGGATTCTGCCCTCCGTGATCCCCACCTCTTCCTTAAACTTTTTACAGGCCTAAATGAATCAAGGGTATTTCTTGTAAAATATATATTCCTTAAAATATATTTCCTCGTAAAATATATATATATAGGTAACATTACAGTTCGCCGAGTCGGCTAATTTTTAACCGACTTCAAAAAAAAGGCCGTCTGTATTTTTTTTTTCTGAATTCTACTAATAATTATTTTTATTTTATAAAGTATAATAATGGTTCCGAATGACGATCATTCGATGATTTCTAAAGATTAATACAGCGCACATAATAACGTATAGAGATTTCGGTATATTTAAGAAACTATGACTTTGTGAAGTGGAACTGATGAAAAAGACCACATAATGGTTATCAAAACTCTTACATATTACAAAATTCACGGGTGACCACATTGAAAGATAGCTAAGTTAATATTTTATATCCCTATCCACTAATCATCATACTTACCTACACATCATCATAATCAGCATCAGAGTCATTGGAATAAAAAAATGTAATATTGTAGTTTTTCGTAAACTTTCGCGATCACAATTCATTATAATATTTATCATAAACACGCGAACTTATCGCGTAATATCTTTGATTATTCCATTGTCATATGTCGTTACGCCATAATGTCAAAGGAGTAACTGATAAAATTGGGAATAGTTTTCGGTCAAGACCATTTTTACTTCAATGACCAAGGTAGCAAAGCTGTTGAGATCGCCGAAAGACGTCACACTTCTGCAAGTATCTGGTGTGTATAAAGTTTACTGTAGTTGTGGCCGTTCGTATATTGGGAAACCAAACGTACAGTAGCCGAACGCATAAAGGAACACATCGCTGCAGTTAAGAACCGCCAGGTAAATAAATCAGCGATAGCAGAACACCTAGTGGATTCGGGACCTGGCCATTGGATTGAGCTTTACGATCCTAAAATTCTTGCCAATGAACGTCAATATTACCGGAGAATGATTCGTGAGACAATCATTCAGCCGAAACATTATCCATCATTGGAACTGGGTTAAAAGCAAGCAAGTATTATTTGAGTAAAACAAAAAAACCCAACCGCAAGTAAAAATTTAGGGGAAAACACTATACTACGACGAGCTCTGTAGCGCAGAAGGTCCACTTGCGACGCAGGGGGTTGCGGGTTCGATTCCCGCCTCAGGAAAAATGTCTGTACGATCTGCAGATTTGTTCAGGGTGTTCTGGGTTATAATAAAAATATCTATAGGTATATGAACTGTAATGTATTAAATATATCGGTCAGGACTGGGATTCATGAGGAATCGAGGGAACTTCTCAAATGTTATAACTATTATTTTTTGATATAAAAAAATACAAATAAGGAGTCCAATTAAAGTTAGAAGTGTTAAAGAGAATTCCAGCAATCCAATTCAAATCGGTACATAAAATCGACTTTAAATGCAATGGGACTTCATTGAAATAACTCAAGTCGTCTGTAATGTTTCTTTTTAGCTCTGTCAGTTCTTCGTCGTTTTTAACCGATTTGGAAAATATTTTTGGGTTAGACTAGATGCTCTTCCGGATTTCACATTTCTTTCAAACCTCACTTCTGATGATGAGATCCATGTGGAATTAAGGAATAATTGAAGAGTTCTCAAATATTATACCTAGCGTTTTTGCGTAACGTATTTTTAACAGCCAGTGAAGCCTTTGCATTCAGATAGTATTATTTGGTGAACTGAAGCAAAAAACCACAGATGAGCATCGAAACTTCAATTGCAAAAAACTGGGATGACGATATCAAAAGATTGCTACTTATTATGTATCTATTATCTAGGTATATATTATATGGTCCTTAATTATAGATCGGTCCCAATAGAGCGTAGCAAGGCCATTTTCAAAAAACGGCTCCGGTGCGTATTTATAATACGGAACTTCAGAGCTCGTAAGGCCATATCGAAGAGCAAGTTGCTGGTGAATGATCTTGGCTACTTGATTATTACTGTGCAAATACTCAAGAGTTAGCAAGATGCGAACAGCCCGAAGGTATGTACATGCCTGAGGGACTCCCCAGGGTGGTGACATGCCCGACATATGTCAATTGTCCCATCATTAATGATGTACTTTCGGTAGTTGTTCGTCTTGATTACCTCATCCATAATTGTACAGACAAACCCTTCAGTTTCTCCGAAGAGATCACCGAAACGTAGTCAATTCACTGATGCAAGGAGATCTACATCAGGCCCCATAAGGGTCTTATAGAATCTCCCATGTAGCTTCTTGCTCTTCCATATTGCCCTACGATCCTGAATGCTCATCACTGGTGGTTGGCACCAGTTCTCTTTAGCTAAGGAGAGAGGAGTAAAGTTTGTGTCAACTGCAACCACATCACGATGCACCTCGCACTCTGTTTGGAGAAAGTAAGTCCTGAGATTGCACACCTCGCGGTTGTGGAGGGATTTCGCGTTAGCAAAGCCCCGGCCTCTATACATCTGCGGGATGTACATTCTCATAACCGACGAACGAGTGTAGCTCATGCGGTAAGCAGTTAGCATTTGACAAACCTTACAATCCAAGGCATCTAATTCTGTCTGAGACCATCTTAGTATGCCGAACGTGTAAATGACTAGGGGCATACATAACTCAGCCATTGCAAGCTCGCACCTTGTTACCGCCTTACAGAAGACTATTTAGAAATTTTGTAAGGCGACAAAAAACGTTCCTTCACTGCCCGTTTTAGGTCCCTATCCACTATAATACCAATCGATTCAGACATACCAAGGTACTTGTATGTTTCGCCTTCAGAGAGACACCTGAGAGACATTTTGGGAGAGCTGTAAATTTGTTGAATTTACAACTTTTCCATGTTCAATATGTATGATTGCACACTTTTCAACACCAAACTCCATGTTGATAGCGCTGCTAAATATCTGTGTAATTTAAGCAAAGCTATCAATTCTGATTTTTTCGGCGCCGAGAAGTTTGAGATCATCCATATACAACAAGTGAGATATGCTCTCACCATCTCTGCGAAGGCGATAACCTAGCCCTGAATCCTTTACCTAGTAAAGTACTAAGCGGGTTCAGTGCTAGGCAAAACCACAAAGGACTCTATCTCAATCCACAAAGGGCTATCACCCTGGAACTGGACTATCACCCCTCGCAATCCTTATCAGGTCTTGCGTAGCAAGAGAATCCCATCTACTTCCTGGATGACGAAGTACTGTAGTCCACTGCCTCATACACGCACCTAAGAATGATCTTAGATGTTAGTATCTACTTTATACAACTCTAAGACCCTCTCAAGCCATGTATCTGGCACTGTATCATAGGCCTTCTTATCCAAGCAGCATAGAGGTTTTCCTTGCTACGCTTGACCTTTTCGCTAACGGCCATGTCAATGAGGAGGAGCTTCTTAGTACCGCGAGACCCAACTCTACATCCATTCTGAACAGGTGCCAAAATATTGTTTGCAACAATGTGTGTGTTAATTTTTACTGTTAGAATGGATGTGAGAAGCTTATGCTTATATTATTATTATTTATTGTCGCACCTACCTACTCATCATCATCACCATCATTAAAGTCATTGAAGTCAGTCAAAGAACTATTGTAACAGACATTTGATATTATTAAGAGCTTATGGCAGCTTGTCGTACTAACAAATGTCTGGTCTCTTCGTCGATCATAAAAAAATAATGCCGGGACTACAAACAGCACCAAACAAAATGATTAATTCACTAAACTACTTTTTTTGTACATACATACATAGGTACTTATTATAAATAAAAAACTCCTAGACCTGAAACCACTATCTGCAGATAAAGCAAACGTTTGTCTTCCGGTGGGAATCGAGCCCGCAACCTCCTGGCAGCTTTTAGGCCAACTGAGCCACGGCGGTCATAATAAAGTAAATTTTAATTTCGAAAGTAGTTAGCTATAAGCTAGAAAATAACAACCACAAGTATGTTATGGTGGTACCGTCGTCGGTACTTGCATTTAAAGACGCAGTCGTCTGTGATGCACCTTTTCAAATCTTGGGGTCAAGGTTAGGTATACTTGTATTTTACCCCCACTTCAAGAAATAATTATGTAGGACGATCCTTTTAAAATGCCCTGTCGTGTTTTATTTCTGAGGTTCGTGAAAGGTACCTACGAAAATAAAAGATGAAAAATAGGTAACCAGTAATATGTTAACCATCTATTTAGCATAGTATCAAAATAGCAAAATTAAAACTATTTTTAATTATTTATAAGGATAATTAAATTAGGCATCTCGGTCAAAAATGAGGCTTTCTAAACCCTTATTCAATCAATTACATAAGATTCTAGAGTCTACGATAATCGTAGGCCCTTGTGGGTACGTATCTTACGTGGATGTACCTATAATTTAATTTTACGTAAGATTGCCAAATTTTAAACTAGCATTGTTGAGATTTGATTAGTTGGAATGTATAAACATGTTAATTTCTACATTTCTGCCACTCATATGGTGAATGATGAAAAAACAGCTGAAAATCACATGGCCTTCCCTCAATCGATATCTGAAGAACCGGTGACCTATATTTCTCCTACATGGCCATGTGGTAGGAAAAACTATAGACTTTATCCATATCTAGCTTTAGACATTTATTTTATTAAAAATTTAATTTTATGATAGGTAACGTAATACTCACCTCAGGAAGTTTAACATCCATTTTTGAGATCGTTTTGGCCACGGCGGCTATTTGATTCTTGTCCTTCTTTTCCATTGTAAATTCGAAGAAACTAATGTAGGGCGAGCAATGATTGTCAGCAAGACGATGACGGCGCGGGCACCTCCGCACTTCTCACAGCACACTTCATCACTACCCTGAGAAGAGCGGCTGACGATCAACAATACCGGAAAACCTACACCCTCAACTGAATTATCTAGATACGATCAAAGCATTGAAGTAAGCTAATAAAATAATAGAAATCGAGATAAATGCACATTAAAATCAAAAAATACAAAAAGCTGGCCGCGCAGATGTCAAGTTTCGCATCGACCGAACTCTGAATGAACATCTAGGTCAATATCAAGCCTCCCCCGGCCGCACCCCGCGCTACCCCTCGCGCCCTCGAGAAATTTTCTTCTCGAGCCCATTATCACGGTACGAAAATCCTTTCAACTTATAAAACAATGACGAATGTACCTATAGGTTACGTAATACCTTGTTGTATCACAGTTTCGCTTGACGGTTGTTTTTCTATCACATTATTACTAACTAGGTAGACAAATAGTAATGTACCTACTAAACATGCTCTTCTAACCATTAGTAACGAAACTGCCAATCAGTGGGATTGTTTCACAGCAGTCGTTTCCACTTTGACCGTCCCTTCATAATTCTATCATATAGAACTGTTATATAAGCGCAACAAACGCACATTGTTTAATATGTAATAAAGAAACAAGAGGCAAATTTCTAGAATTTTGTACAAAGATAACAAATAAGTTATTAAAGAGAAACAAAGTGATAGATAGGTAAACTATGATACATACCTACATATTATAGAATAAGTATATGTTATACATGTAATATTAAGTAGCTTATAAGTTTAAAATAGATGAAAACTGTACACAAGTAAAATTAAGATTTCATGTCACTAGTTATAATACGATTGCTGGAGAAACGCAATTATTTTTGGAATAAAACATGTAATTTTTTTTTTTTTTTAATTAAACATTAGCCTAATATATCCCTCATTGATAATCCTTACGATTTAACTGTAATGTAACGTCTGAATAGTAAACATAGTATATTAAAATAAGATATAAATATAAGATAGAATGTAAATAATGATATCTATAAGTACTTATAATAAATCTGTAGAGAGGTCAATTCTGTACATGAAATATATTTCCAAAATAACTATCAGGGGGTGATTAGGGATCGATACTGATGCCAAAAATGCGGATTTTAACGAAACTTGGTACAATTATTTTTCATACTCCTGAGCTGGTTATATTATACTTTTCATCACGCTACAATTAATAGGAGCAGAGTAGTGAAGGGAAATGTTGGGAAAACGGGAGAAGTTACTCCATTTTTTAAGCTTCCGTCACGTGTGCAACCTTAATGGTTAAAGCTACACAGAAATCATGTATGACGGAAATGTTCTCTTTAAAATTATATAAAAAATATCCCACGACAGCATATGTATGTCTACCTTTTATGGTTGACTCACAATAACACGTGTAACTCCCGATAGCTTAGCAGTTCGAAGCTTTATAACACTCTCTTGAGTTTGCATATGGAACATTCAGTTTTAAATAATTGCTTACCAAACTGTAGTTTGCATGATATAATGCAAAAAATTTCTAAAAACTCATCTAATGAGAATACTAATTTAATAATCTGTCTTGGAAATAGGGGTAATGTTAACAAGTCTGATTTGATAAAATATATTGATAAACTTTGTTCATTGAAATTTAAAGAAATTGTAATGTATACATTCCCCTATAGTAATAGTTTGCCACAGTCAGAAAATAATACTAGATTTAAGCTAAATATGCTTTTGCATACAATATCGTGCAATAATCCTATTCATGTGATTGACACTAACTCTATTGTTAGTAAAAAATATTATTTGACTAAAGGTAATTATTACCTTTCTAATTATTACAAACGACAGATAGCTATGTCGCTATCATATTATTTTTGCATGACAGCCAAAAATTTGGCTAAACAGAATGCTTCTTTTGAGCATTCTCAAAACCAATTAATTAAGACTCTGGAAATTATTCCAAGTCATTTAAATTAGATCATAAGACAACAGAGGAAATCTCTAGCCAGAACAAGTCAAATAATATCTTGTGTCAAAATGAAAAAGCAATAAATAAAACATTTAAAATGTATACAAAGGTTACCAACTTGGTGCACCAAAATATTCAAGGAATAAGCAGTAAATTGTTAGAGTTGGAACTATACATAAACTTGTATAATATTGATATTTTATGTATTACTGAACATTGGCTGAAAGGTCATGAGGTTATGTTCAGTTTCAACAACCATCTTGTTGGTAGCTCCTTTTGTAGATCACATGCTATTCGTGGAGGTTCTTTAGTGCTACTTAATAAACATCTTAAGTACAAAGAACGTAAAGACATTGTCTGTCTGTCTGTTGAGAGCCAAATCGAAATAGCATGTGTGGAGTTGGAGCAAGTTATTATCATAAGTGTATACAGCCCACCGTCAGCTTCGTTTGAGACATTTGAAAAAGTCATGGATGAAATCTTATTCAAAGCATCAAAGTCAAATAAAAACATAATTACATGTGGAGATTTCAATGTTAATCTCTTAGAAAATTACTCTTTTAGTACTAGATTAACATGCCTTTTTAATTCATATAACCTAAAACCATTGTTTATGGAGCCTACTAGAATAACTGAAACATCAGCTAAATGTATTGACAATATCTTTGTAAATTCTAATACAAAAATTCTCCATAAGGGCTTGATTAGCAATATAAAGTCAGACCATTTAGGCCAGCACATTCAAATTAAACAGCAACAAAAACAAAATGTAAAAAGAAAAATTACTTTTATACCTGTGACCATGCATCGATCTGAACAACTGAAATGTAAATTGAATACAAAATTTCCACCTTACTACTCAAATAACAACCCTAATGAGTCATATTGCAATTTTTTCAATGCATTTAGCAATATGTTTAATTCAATATTTACATCAAAGTCGATAATGGTCACAGATAAACATAACTTTAATGAGTGGGCAACAGTGGGTATACATAGAAGTAGACAAAAATTATATGATCTTTATAGTGAAAAACATTATAATTTTAGTGAAGAATTTAAAGAAAAGGTTAAAAATTACTCAAAAATTTTTAGAAAAGTCTGCCATATTGCTAAGTCTAATTATATAAGTTCAAAAATTAAAAATAGTGATAATAAAATTAAAGCTACTTGGAAAATAATAAACAAAGAAACTGGAAATGTGAGTAACTTTAACAACCACTTCAAATTGAATTATAATAATACCACCTACAAAAGTGATGAAGATGTAGCCCAAGCATTTGAAACATTTTTTACTGACATTCCAATTTCTACCACAAAGTCTTTAAACTCTTCTCACCTGATCGCCGAGTCCTTACTTAGCGAAAATGTACCTAAATGTGATAGTAATTTTAAATTCCAATATGTGGACAGCGGCGATATAGTTAAAGCCTTTAAAATGTTAAATGTCAAGAAAACTGCAGATCTCTGGGGTATTTCTGTAAACATTGTAAAACCATTAGTAGACACAATCGCACCTGAACTGGCTTTTATATTTAATGAATGCATTGACTGTGGCGTATTTCCTGATCTAATGAAACACAGTAAAATAATACCTTTATTCAAATCAGGTTCTAAGTCGGATCCCACTAACTTTAGGCCGATATCAGTACTGCCGACATTTAGTAAAATTTTTGAAAAGCTTATTTTAAATCAGCTATCTAAGCACTTTAACGACAACAAGTTGCTTCACTGCAAGCAATTTGGCTTTACACGCGGTCGTTCCACTACTGATGCCGGTATAGAGTTAATCTCGCATATCTATGATGCTTGGGAGAAGTCGCAAGACGCTATAGGTGTTTTTTGCGACCTTTCAAAAGCATTTGACTGTGTACACCATGAAACATTGATCGGGAAATTGCGCCACTATGGTGTTAGAGATATCTCTTTAGATCTACTTAATTCTTATCTCAGTAACAGGATACAAAGAGTTGATGTTAATGGAAAACGTTCTTCGGGATCTGTAGTTACAATGGGTGTACCGCAGGGATCAATTCTTGGGCCTTTTCTATTTTTAATTTACATTAATGATCTACCTCATCTTGTCAAAAACAATCATGAGATTGTATTGTTTGCTGATGACACTTCACTTTTGTTCAAAATGAAACGACGTACCACCGATTATGACGAGGTGAATAATGCAATCTCAGAAGTTGTTAATTGGTTTAATGTCAATAACCTATTACTTAATGAAAATAAAACAAAATGCATTAGATTTACTCTCCCGAATGTAAAACAGGCTGATGCCAACATTAAATTGAAAGGTGAAAGTTTAAACCTTGTAGAAAAAACTGTATTTTTAGGCATAACTTTGGACAATAAGCTTCAATGGGGCCCGCATATAGAACAACTATCGGGTAGGCTTAGTTCTGCAGCATATGCAGTCAAAAAAATCCGCCTTCTTACAGACGTAGATACCGCTAGACTTGTTTACTTCAGCTATTTCCACAGCATTATGTCTTATGGCTTACTGCTGTGGGGATGTGCTGCAGATATAGACACCGTATTTGTGCTGCAGAAGAGGGCTATTCGTTCTATCTACAATATGGGTCCCAGAGAATCACTTCGCACTAAATTTAAAGAAATAAATATAATGACAGTAGCTTGTCAATATATTTATGAGAACCTGTTGTACACCCATAAAATGAGTTCTAAGATGATGCTTCGTTTAAGAAAAACAGCGACAATCACAATGTAAATACAAGAAATAAGAATAAACTCGCTGTGCCCACTACTAGGCTCCATAAGGTAAAAAAATCTTTTAAAGGGCAATGTATACGCTTCTACAACAAACTCCCAAGTGAGTTGCAGAAGTTATCATTAAATAAATTCAAAAACATTATTAAACGCAATCTGTGCGATAAAGCTTATTATAAAATATCAGATTACCTAGAGGACAAAACCACTTGGGACGGAATCTGCTCCAACTCCGTCAAACGTAGCATAAGACAAAATCAAATTGTTAAATGATGACTATAACGACCGAGTTAGGTTCTTCTGTTCACTTCTTTTCCTAACTCGCGTGTCATCTGAAGTGAACAGGTTCAATTATGTGCTTTATTCTATTTATTTGTGTTGTTTTATTTTGTAAGTTGTGACGCGTCAATAAGGTCCATGCGGCCGCACTGAATAAAGTATTTTTTGAATTTGAATTTGAATTGAATTCTCAGTCATCCCTAATAAAAAAAGTTAACATTATTAACTATTCCATAAAAAATAATCATAGAAATCGGTAGAGAAATACCAAAGTTATACATGAAATACGCTAATAACAAGCCATCGCGCGTGAATACTGAATCACGCTCGTCTCGCGGCCGAAGGTGTAAAAAGGCGGGGCGTCCGAGCGCGAGCTTCACCGCGCTTTGACCGCGTGTGGCACCCGGGCGTGGTGTTCAAACTACTTCAGACCAGCACACCGCCAGCCCTCACCAAGATTGTGGCCTCATTCCTCGCTAATCGACGGTTTTCAGTCGCGGTTGAGGACGCCACATCTTCGACTCGCCGCATCCAAGCTGGTGTACCGCAGGGCAGTTGCCTTTCACCCGCGCTGTACGCCCTCTACACCGATGAGATCATCCCCCTGGCAGAGATCATCCAGCCGGGCAGGGGAACTGACGTCACGCTCGGATTGTTCGCTGACGACAGCGCGTACCTCGCGTCGCCCACCAGCCCCGCCTTCACAGCCAAGAAGATGCAGCAGCTCCTTAACCTCCTCCCGCTCTGGATGGACAAGTGGCGCATCGCCGTCAACGTGGGTAAGACGGCGGCGCTACTATTCACCCGACGCAGACGCACCCTACCTCCTCTACAGCTCCGTGGCCAGGATGTCGCATGGGTTCCGCATGCAAGGTAGGTACCTTGGAGTGGAAATAGACAGGTCGTTGAGTATGCAGCCCCAGGTAGACCGCGTGCTTGGACAAGCTCGCGCTGCCCGGGCGCTCCTCCGACCTGTCCTGGACTCCCATCTCCCACTCAGGACCAAGCTGCGGATGTACAAGATGTACATCCGGTCACGTCTGACTTATGCCGCTCCTGCATGGTATGCTCTTCTCTCCGCTACCAACAAATCGAGACTCCAGGCTCAGCAAAATATCACGCTGCGAGTTTGCACGGGCGCGGGCCGCTATGTCAGAAATGACGTTATCGCCCGCGACGTGCAAATACCATCCATCGAGGGCTTTGTGGTCCACACAGCGCGTCACAAGTTTGACCGCGCGGACAGTGGGCTACATACTTATCTGAACGACATTGCACCCCTACACGCCCGACCTCCAGACCATAAAGGTAAGTGGCTATCACAGCCACGAGACCTACTTCAATAGGGAGCGTTGAAGGAAACCTCACCATCACCAACCGCACCTAAAGACACCAGCCTTCAAGGCATAGTTCACATGACCCAGAGGTTGTAACCCCTGGAGTGGAAGCCGGGGTAAAGAGGAGAAACCTCGAGGCCCCACCCAGAGACCCCAACAGGGGTACTGAAGACAATGACGACAACGCGAGCTTCATTTCATACAATTTTTGCCTGTTGATGCGAATAGACGTCCAGAGCGTTCGACCTTATTGACAGAAAATACTTAATTGATATTAACAAACCGTGCTTATCAGCGCGACTGTTAGTCTTTGATAATTTATTTTTAGATTCCTTTTGTTGTTATTTTATAAAATAACAACAAAATAAATCTCGCGAGTCCGAAACCTACACTGAGAGGGAATTACGTCTCACAGCTGAACGCGAACGGCATGTACTATCCCGTGAGTCCGAAACCTTCACTGAGAAGGAATTACGTCTCACAGCTGATCGCGAACGGCATGTACTATCCCGTGAGTCCGAAACCTTCACTGAGAGGGAATTACGTCTCACAGCTGATCGCGAACGGCATGTACTATCCCGTGAGTCCGAAACCTTCACTGAGAGGGAATTACGTCTCACAGCTGATCGCGAACGGCATGTACTATTATCCCGTGAGTCCGAAACCTTCACTGAGAGGGAATTACGTCTCACAGCTGATCGCGAACGGCATGTACTATCCCGTGAGTCCGAAACTGAAATATCCACTATTTCACTTTACGTCGCTCTTTCCCGGGTTAGCAGTTCTAGAAATCTTTATGTTCACGTGCCGGATGGGTCAACTTTCAACATAGTTTACCCGGAAGCTTTGCGCTGAAGTATTTTCGTTCTATAGGTACTTAAGCCTCATGTGAACGTGATCTAAACAATATTACCAATACATTAACTTAATAACACACAAGGAGTTACACGCTGACGGAGTCGCGGGCACAGCTATTAACAATAATATTGTGCGGTTCCGTATTGCGATATTTTTCAACAGTATTGTAGATTGACATATTATATTTCCCTACTAAAATACGAAAGTTAATCTGTCTGTTACATTAAAACCAATGAACCGTGAGGAAGGACATAGGCTACTTTTTTTACGAAAAACGACGGAAACGCGGACGAAGTCGCGGGCAACAGCTAGTATGTAAATAAGTTTAAAAAATAATAATAATAATAAAAAGCTCTCTGGTTCTGCCAGAGGTTCCTCATTGTAACCCAGCCCACTAGATATAAGAAATAAAGACATTTAGATATAATTAGCTTTTGATGAATAAAAAAGAGAATGCACTATGCAGTAGCCGGTGATTGCCATCTTGTGGCGGTAGGGAAAAGAAAAAAAACTATCATATTATATTAAATAAATTGCAACGGGTAATAGTCGTTTTTGAAATGTATTATTATAATTCCTTTTATCAAGTTTTAATATAAATTACTTATACATGTATATAAATTTGTCAATTGTCACTATGTTCTCAAGTTTCTTGACGACGACTCATATGCTTAGAGTTGAAAGGTCACAGAGAGCGGTCCTAAAAGTAATGATATCCAAACCTAGGCGCTTTCCTACTTCAACCTTATATACAATATGTCAAGTGCTCACAGTAAGGAAACTTTATATCTTGGCCACCATTCTAAGGAAACACTCCCAACTCTTGTTTGATCCAAATCATGCATCAGCGAAACGACGACATGATATTGTGTGCAACATTGAGTTTTCTAGAACGGTTGTTGCTAGCAGACACTTTCACTTTAAAAGCAACTCACTTTACAACAAAGTCAACAAAGCCCTCAACATTTACCCATTAACGCTGAACAGGTGTAAACTTAAATGTATGGATTGGCTTCTACTCTTATCGTATGAGGAGACGGAAGATCTCCTTAAAACTTTGTAATTTAATTTTTTTTATCGTGTAACTCATAAATGTCTATTATTTACCTTCCTTATTATTTATTATATATATATAACTACCCAGGCAAACAAACCACGTTAACTTACACACAGCTACACACACACACACACACACACACACACACATACACACACACGCGCGCGTGCTCTTATTATGTATTTTTCTTTGTATCTTTATCAAATTTTTATCCAGTAAATCTACAATTATTTAAACTTTTTATTATAATTTTATTGCTGTAGTTACTATTTTATGTATGTAAATCATGTAAACTAGTTACAGTATTTCAGAGGTGGGCGCTGACTCTGCAACACAGTTTTTTAACTATCGCAGTAGTTCAACGTTCTAACAAGTTTATGTAACAAAATGTGTATTGTGCCAAATAAATATTTTTGATTTTTTGATTTTTGATTTTGATTCTTTTGTTATTATGTTTAGTTTTAAGGTGTGCAATAAAGTATTTTCTATCTATATATATATATATACATATATATACATGTTAAGTACCTACGTTATGTAATAAATAACCCTTACTCGTAGTTTTCCTAGAAGGTTCATGGTTAATACTACCTCGTGTGTTCATAAGTTTTGAGACGAACTTATTTAATTAATTTAAAAAGAAAGTAATTCATGCAACCTTTTTTAAAATTTAAATTTCGAATGTTTTGAATCAGAAAAAATATACATTTGAATATTTGTTTCATTCTCCGTGAAAATGGCGCCAACAAAAGATTTGCGTGCGACTGTAATTTCACTGTTTCAAGCAGGAAAAAAACCAATGCAAGTTTTTAGTGAAATCCAAAGTTTGGGATGTAGTCGGAACTTTGTGTATTATACCATAAAGAGGTACAAGGAGACCGGCTCTTTAGAAGACCGTGGAAGATGTGGCCGCCCGCGGTCTGTAAGGACGCCCGCCAACATCAAAGTAATCAGAGAGCGAATTCGTCGCAACCCTTGCCGGACTCAAAAGAAATTAGCTCTGCAGACCAACATTTCGCTAATATCGATGAACAGGATACATAAATATGATCTTAAACTAAAGGCCTACAGTCGAAGGAAAGTGCATTATTTAAACGAACGTCTTCTAGATATTAAAATTAAAACTATATATGCCTTCCTCGATAAATGGACTGTCCAACTCAAAAATATTTTTTCAAACCGAACCTGTAGGTATTTTCTGAGAACAGCGCATTGTTTGCTTGGTTAGCAAGCAAACAATCAAACTCCTAAGCTTTTTAATATTAATACTAGATGTCGCTACTGGCAAAATTAGAACGCGCTATCGAAGCGTTTTAGCTGTGAGGTGACTCCAAACCTCTTTTTCCGGAAATGTTAGGATTGCCACACTCGAACGCGTACGGACCACTCAAGAGTCACACTCAAGCCTTGTCTGCGGAATTTAATAATTTAAATTGTCGTCGACGGCGCCCGTAGTTCCTTGCTACGGAGGGGATTGTTCGTGCCAGCGGAATACCGGGGAAGTCGGTATGCAACTGACTTACCCATAGGTCACGCGCCGAGCAAGCAACCGCAAAACGATACCATGGACCCGACTCCGGGACCATCAAAAGGCCCTTTTCAGGGCCAACCACAACCACCGCCACCACTTTCGACTGCTAGACAAGACGTAGTAGAAATACTGTCTGTCAGTAGCTTCGATGCCGCCTCCCTCGCTGCCTCACCCCCCGCTTCCCCGCGGAATCCAGGCTCGGATCACAGTGTCTTCGCATCATTGTCTCCGAGAGGGCTATACGAGCGTGATATGCTCACGCTCGCCCGCATTATGAATGCTGGGGCCTTGTCGGAGGGAATGACACGATGGATGGCAATGTACCTGCGCCTCCAAGAAGCTGAAATGGAGGGAACCGAACTGTCGATTGATGACGTCACCACCCTCGAGTTTGCCCAAAAGGCGATCATTACGCTGCCGCCGCCATCCAACGTCACGGCGCGGCACCTCGAACATGCCGCCCTCCGCTACCGCCCTGCGGGTGACGAGCACAGCAACAAGCGACCTCGCACTCGCTCTCTCTCCCCGAGCCCGCGAAAAGAGAAGCAGACAAGGACTTCCAGCCCACCACCACTTCGGAGGAGCTCACCAAAGCCTTCGCTGCCCCTTTTGGTAGCTCAACCTCAGCCGCAATCGCATACGCCAGTGCGGATGAACGTGAAACCGCCCCTACCGCAAAGGGTATCCTTTGCCCAAGTAGCTGCTGTAGGCCAACAAAAGGCCCAACAGGCACATCTCGCCCGACCCCCACCGCCGCAACCTGGCAAGGCCGTCACGAGAACTGCCCCCCCGCCACCCCCGCAGACAGGGGCAACCACAGACACCCCCGCCGACAAGAGAGAAGGACCCCGCTACCCTCCACTGGTAGTCGAGAAGCTGGAAAACTGGTCGCTCCACTTTAAGAAGCTGGCCGAAAAGCTAGGACGACCACCGAACGGACGCCCCTATGGACAGGGCATCCGTTTTCAACCTGAGGATGAAAAGGAATACAGGGCTATCCAGTCATACCTCACCGATCTGGAGAAGACGGAGACCATCAGTTGGTTTTCATACTCGCTGCCGGCTGAAAGAAGTCTAAAGGTGGCCATCCGAGGGCTCCCAGCGGACACAGACGTTGATGAACTTGGCGCTGCTCTGGAGGTGAAAGGATTTTCTCCAGAGTACATCAAAAATATCAAGGGAAGACAGGGCCGCCCAGGGAGTGTCTTTTACGCCCTCCTTAAGAAGACGCCGAACCTAACCCCGGCAATTTACGAAGTGACGGAGTTACTTCTTATGCCGGGGATCATCATAGAGGCATGGCGTGGCAAGAAAGGACCATCGCAGTGCCACCGATGCCAGAAGTTCAGGCACAGCTCCCACAACTGCCACAGGGAGCAAGCTTGCGTGCGCTGCGGTGAAGCACACCGGGCTAATGAATGCCAACGACCAAGGGAGGAGCCGGCGACATGCGCAAACTGCGGAGGAGCACATCCTGCGAACTATCAGTCTTGTCCCACTTTCAAAAGAGAGGCCAGGAACAGAAGAGGAGGAACGATCGCGGAGACCTTCGAAACGAGACGAGGAAGAAAAGGCACCACGCTCACCGCCCCCGCTACCATAGAGGAGACTGCAGCATCCTCACTGATGGCTCCAGCGAACCCGCAGGGGAAGACCTTCCCCAAAAAGAAAACCAAGAAGAAGAAGTCGGCGAAAAAGAGCGCCGAGCCTCACGACATCCAAACCCCACGCAAGGACACACTGAGCCAGACGATCGGCGTACTGAAGGGCATCCTTGAAGCGGTACAGTCCGGCACTGATGCCGAGACCGCCACCCTAATGGGATTGATGAATCTGCTCAACAATGGGAGAAATTAGGATATCCTACTGGAATGCCGAGACGCTCACGGGGAAGAAAAAACTGCTGACCATCTTCCTCCGTGAGCAAAATATTGACATAATGTTGGTCAGCGAGACGCATTTACGTACCAGTAGGATATTCAAAATACCCAATTTCATCACCTACAGGAAGGACGAAGTGTCGCCGCAAGGGGTTGCATATCGGGGACTTGCGGTGTTAGTACACAAAAGGATTGTGCACCAACTAATTCCAGCCACGCAGTTCCAGTCCATACAAGCTTTGGGAGTGCTTGTCAACGTCGCCGGCAGAAATCTGAGCATCTATTCACTCTACAAACCACCAGTGGAACGTATAGACTGCTCAGAATTACGATCGTTACTGGAAACAGGCACCCCAACAATAGTAGCAGGAGACTTCAACTGCAAGCATCCGCTTTGGAACTCGAGCAGGATCTGCACGAACGGCCGCCGACTATACCAGGACTCTCAGGATCACCACTATGAGGTATCAGGACCCGATACCTGGACCCACTACACCAATGACGGAAGAAGTGGGGACGTTATCGACATAGTGGTGCACAAGAACCTGACGAGGACCCCGGAGCTCAGCGTGCTACCAGACCTGCCTTCCGACCACAGACCAGTGCTGCTGCTGTTGAAGGACACCCCCACCAGAATATCCTTCCCACCTCGAAGACGGATTTGCTGGGAAGCGTTCGAGAGAGAGGCACGAGACAAGACCGTCACTGGGCCAGTCGAAACCGCGGAAGACGTGGAGCGAGCCACGGAAGAACTGACCGGAGTGATCCAGGACTCCCTCAATCTTGCATCGCACACCTCCTCGCCGGCGAAGAGACTTGATCCCCTCCCGGCGAGGATCAGGGACCTTATCCGCGAAAAGAGGGAGAAAAGGAAGCTTTGGCAGCATACCAGGTGCCCAAGGCTCAAGAGGGAGGTGAATGCCCTAGTGGAGAGGGTTAGAACTGCCCTCGACGAGCACGCGTCCGAAGCATGGGAGGGACACATCGACTCCATCACCGATGACATCCCATCCGTCCACCGACTCTGCCGACAACTGGCAGGAGACCCCCAGCGCATCCAACCACTGATGGGAAGGGACGGACAACTGAAGTTCTTGGCGGCAGACAGAGCCGAGATACTCGCGGATAGCTTAGAGCAGCAGTTCACCCCAAATGAGGCCACCGATCCAACGCACGTCGAGCAGGTAGAAGAGGAACTGCGCCAGTATTTCTCGGCATCGACTCCAATACCATCAGACTCAGACACAGAAGCACAGGGACTCTTCATAAACCCAGGACGGGTGAAGAGACTCATCCAGAGGCTTCCTAGGAGAAAGGCCCCTGGACTGGACGGGGTGACCAATGAAACCCTGAAGCACCTGCCGCCGAAGCACATTGTGGCCCTGACGAGGCTATTCAACGGCATACTCCGCTGTGGACATTTCCCGACGAAATGGAAGACAGGCAAGGTTGTGATGATACCTAAACCCGGAAAAGACGCCAGGAAACCCGAGAGCTATCGTCCCATCACGCTCGTGAGCACGATATCGAAGCTTTTCGAAAAGATCGTGCTCGTATATCTGACGCCGCACATTACGCCAAGGGAGGAACAGTACGGGTTTAGGTCCGAGCACTCCACGACCTTGCAGCTCACCAGAGTAGTGAACGAGATGGCCACTAGCCACAACAAGAAGGAGAACGTAGTAGCCGTCATGCTGGACATGGAGAAAGCCTTCGACAAAGTATGGCACGAAGGACTCCTATACAAGATCTCTACAACCAACACGCCCAAGAAGATCGTCACCATACTTCGAAGCTTTCTCCATGAACGGCGAATAGTCGTCGCCGTGGAAGACACCCTCTCAAGCGAGAGACCAGTGAAGGCCGGAGTACCACAAGGCAGCTGCTTATCGCCCGCATGCTACGCCTGGTACACCAACGACATCCCGGTCGTTGGGCAGGTGAAGCTAGCCCTATATGCGGACGATGCAGCTTACTACGCCTCATCATACAGACCAGCCTATGCTGTAAAAAGACTTCAACCCACACTAGATGCCCTGCCTGAATGGCTGGAAAGATGGAGGCTACGAGTCAACGTCGCCAAGACTCAAGCCATCATCACCGGGAACACCCACCTACCAATGCCTCTGAAGCTGATGGGCGAGGACATCAAGTGGCTTCCGGATGTCAAATATCTGGGAGTCACTATTGACAGGCAGCTCAGCTTCAAGAAGCACGTGGACCAAACCATCGGGAAAGTGAGGGGGGCGCGTACGCGGCTCCTACCGATCCTGTGCTCGAAGTTATCACTCAGAACAAAGCTGATGATCTACAAGACGTACCTCAGGTCACGGATTACCTACGCTAGTCCAGCATGGTATCCGTACCTGAGTGAAACGAACAGACGCCGACTACAAGCTCAGGAGAACATAACCTTGAGGAGGATCGTAGGGGCCCCTCGTTACGTACGGAACGCCACCATCAAAAGAGACCTAGGGATGGAAGACCTGGACGCATTCATCCGGAGGCTGACCACGGGGATGTTTGAGAAGGCCGATAAGTCTCAGTTCAGCCATATTAGAGACTTAGCCCCGCAGCACGCCAGACCACCCGACGAACCCGGAAGAAGAAAAATGAAGCCGTACTCCAGAGATCTGCTGCCTTTAAAGGAGAGTGCAACTGAAACATAAAATCTGCAGCCTGAAAAGGAGAGTGCAATTGACACTGGGATGCTACTGTCGGTGGTCACTGTCTCGGCCGCTGATCGGTCTGCTGGGCCTTCCCTGGTTAACCAGGGATCTCACCCGGCAAGGCTAGATCGCCCGAATTCTTAAGTGGCCCTGGAGGTAACATCCCCAGAACCTACAACCCAATAGACTCGCCCATAGTAATGGGCGAAGACGAGCCAGGGTAAAGGGGCCCAGCCCCGAAACCCTTTCCCCACCCCAGAAAGGGGTGAGAAGAAATTCACTTGCTTGGAAATGTTATCATCTAAATCATCTAATCAGTCCAAAAACTACTGGACATAGGCAATTGCCTATGTTTTTTTGAAGCTTGTTCTAACACTTTGAAGTGTTGAACGCGTTATGGTTGGTCTTGGTACACAACACAATAATTCATTCACTTTTATCATAATCATTCTCTATTATAGATAATTGAGTGTCTTCTCCGTGTTTGGAAGCTAAATATTTCTTGAGAGATCTTCCAACCATTCTCCTACGTATGCGTATGTATGACCGATTGATTCGTTTGGACTGTTCGTTGACAGGATCTTTCATATTTATGTCCGTTTCCCCAGCAGCCTCTCACCTACTTTCATTTTCAAGTAGGTGAAAGAGTCCGTGATTCCAAGCATTTCCAAAAATAGATGACCGGAATTATAACACCAAGTGCAAAATTCTAATTTTGGAAAACTATATTAACCCAATAATGGTCATAAAAAATTACAAGGATTTATTTCAAACTTTCTTTGTGAAATAGTTCACAAAAAAGTACGTGAAAAACCAATCAGGTTGTTTTTCAGCATTTTGAAGGGGTGTGCCCAAAATGGCGACTTTGGTAATATAGGTAAATTATACCCACCACCAATTTTTACCATGGATGCTGATTCTGTAGTGAAATTGACTGGTCCGTTCCATGAACTCCACCCATGCTGTTATTATAAATTCGGACCATCGTTTTATGTTCCTACTGGCTCGTATGAATCGTAATTCGTTGCCATTGTGCAGATGCTGTTGTCTTTCCAGCATAACTTCATTATTTTTATCGAATATGTAATCATACTCTCCTCTTGACTTTTTCTTTATCTTCTTGGCGTTTGGCAGTGGGCATAATCGCACCAAGATATGATACCCTAATTGGCGCAAATCGTTCAGAAGATCATAGCTTGTGAAAAATTTATCAAAGAAAACGCTGCGATTTTCAGCATCTGTTGTCATTTTATTCAGCAAAATTTTCACAGCTCTAGTTCTAAGAGGCTCAGTACTAAAAATAGCAGATTTACCAGAGTAAATATCAGCTGTAGCAATATCCTGAAGCACTGGCTAAAAGTACAAACTTGGTACACTTGTGGCCACTGTACCCGAATTGGCACAGTAATGTTTTGAACATCACAAAAACATAGATAATCATAATATTATGTCAATACATTATCTTACAAATCATCTATGATGTATTGAACATTAGATGTCATAAGTAATCAGGATGATTATATTTATCTACGAGTTATAATTTAAAAAAAAACAATACATACCTCCACATGTCTCTTGATATAAAAATCCAGCAACAAATTATCAAAAAACCAATATTAATAGTTAAATCCTTTAAACGTTTTAGGGATCACTCTTATTGCACTCCCAACTAATCACAACTGCAATTATATTTTGACTGGTGTTAACACTTTTTTTTCTACCCTTATTATTTAGGTGTACCCAAATTGGCACGTTAACCATTAATGGGTTAAGAAGTACCAAAATGGCTTTGGAATTTGACAGGTTTTTACATACATTTGAATATTTGTTTCGTTTCAGATATACATACATATATAGGCTTTAACATTTGGGGTGCTCCAGCAATCCAATTAGGAAAATAGAACATGTCAAAGTACTGTAGGGTTCCAGGGTTAAGTGTTAGAACAAATTTATCCTATAGTTATCGCAAGAAGTCCAATTTTGAATATAAAATTAACTACTATGTAGCAAGTTTAATTATAACCTAGGTGGCGCAACTTTGCATTTGCCGCTACGTTCACAGAGCTCATAAAGTTTTGCGCGACCTCTATTTTAGTCTCTACTATGTATTTATTTATTTAACTAGAACGGATTAACCAAATACATTAATTAATTATTAAGTAATTCACAAAACAATAACACATAATATTCATAGTAATGAGTACAGTCTACAAATTAATAAATTGAAGTTAACAAATATCAAATAAATGCAATTCTAAAATATAATTAGGTCAATGATTAAAATTACCACATAATTACAAAACAGTCTCGCAAAAACTCAAACATACCGACATTAATACCTTCCATTCATCCACAAATATATCGCAGTCAGGGTTTGTTGCTAGCAGTCTGTTGAGGGGGTGAGTGTGCGCGGCAGTGGCGACTGCACGCGACAGTGCGACAGGCTGGCGCTGCGAGCAGACAGTGCCTCCTGGCCCTAAGGTATTTGTCCGGGACATAAAACCGTAACACCTCGTTGTGTAAATCAGGTGCGTCTATGACATTCCTGAACAGTTTCAATACTGTTGTCAGTTGGTCGAACGATTGTCTGGTTTGCAGAGAGTTGTAACCCAGACGTCCCTGTGGGAATTTTGTGGGATACATAAAGGGATAGTATCCCGCCTTGCGCTTATACAGATATCTGAGAAAAGCTTTTTGCACTTTTTCCAGAAGAAGAGAATAAGCGCTTTCGTGTGGGTTCCAAATACAGGAGCTGGTCTCCAGCTTACTTCGGACCAGAGCAATGTGAATAATTCTGACCACCTGCTCGCTCTGGAAGTCGCGAGCATTCCTGAGCACGAATCCTAGTCTTCTGTACGACTTCGTAGCTACTTTTATGATATTGTCATTAAACGTTAATTTCTGATCGAACGTGACCCCGAGATCCTTGATCACAGTAGTTCTAGTGATTAGATTGCTGTTGATCGTTTAGTTGTAGGAAATCGGATGCCACATACGACCAAAAGCCATAATGGTGCATTTAGAGGGATTAAACTCTAATTTGTTGTCCATACTCCACTGAAAAGCTGCGTCAATGTCCCGCTATAGATCCAGACAGATTCAGATTCAGATTTTATGGCGGAATACAGCTTCAAATCGTCAGCAAAAGTGTTTATTATATAAACACTTTGCATGTCGTAAAACTGATGGCAAGTCATTAACCATTAGGAGGAACAGCAACGGGCCTAGTACGGAGCCTTGGCTGACTCCCGATCGCGTGTGATAGGGCGAAGATTCGTACATGCCGTGTCTAACATACTGTTGTCGGTCTCTTAGGAACGTGCAATAGCGCCGCTCGAAATGGATTTTGAGCCCCACTTCCCTTCACCCTTGTGACAACAGAGCGTCGAGCGGAACGACAAGACATGGTTTTCTCGCGAGTGAAAAGTACAGAGCGATAGACCCGCACCGTATTTTCTAACGACGTAAAGCAGTTTTTACCTCATAACAAGTTAATTAAACAACCAATCAAAAAATTAAAAGACAAAACTAACGCCTCTGAACAAATGTCTGTATGATCTGCAGATATTTGTTCAGGGTGTTCTGGGTGTTTTTCTACCTCTATATATATAATAAAAAATATCTATCTATGTAGTATAATGTATTAAGTATGTCAGTCATCTAGTACCCATAACACAAGCTCTGCTTAGCTTGGGGCTAGATGATGCTGTGTGAATTGTCCAGCATTATTTATTTATTTATAATTTATAAAGAAATACTTCTAGGTTACTAAAGTATCGATACCAAAAGTACTTGGTATCGAAAGAAAAGTATCGAGTAGGTACTTGTATTTACTCGTATCGTTTCATCCCTAAATCAAACTCCTAAGCTTTTTAATATTAATACTAGATGTCGCTACTGGCAAAATTAGAACGCGCTATCGAAGCGTTTTAGCTGTGAGGTGACTCCAAACCTCTTTTCCGGAAATCTTATCATCTAAATCATCTAATCAGTCCAAAAACTACTGGACATAGGCAGTTGCCTATGTTTTTTTGAAGCTTGTTCTAACACTTTGAAGTGTTGAACGCGTTATGGTACACAACACAATAATTCATTCACTTTTATAATAATCATTCTCTATTATAGATAAGAGTGTCTTCTCCGTGTTTGGAAGCTAAATATTTCTTGAGAGATCTTCCAACCATTCTCCTACGTATGGAAAAAAGGAACATTTTGAGTAACTTCATTCTTCCCATCCTTCGTTCTTTCGAAAACATGGTGCTAAAAACTCCTGCTCATTGCACCACGTTCTTCGACAAGTCTTTCTCCGTCCAGGCTGTAAGACTGGAACGCTCTACACGAATCCTTAAGGGAAAAATTGTCCTTGCCAGTTTTTAAAACTCGAGTAAGGAATTTCTATCTCTCAGATAATTTATTATACGTATAAATAATAATCATTAACCTATACAGGGTGAATTTTTGAGACGGGACAGTAAGGGCAGGTACCTTAACCGTTATAGTTACAGGAAAACGTTTTTAGAAGACTATCCATAAATTTTTAAGATATTCTGAACTGCATTTACAGATTTTGGAAAAAATGTACAGTCAGCAAGAAAAAAGTCATTTTACACAAAAACTTTTTTTGATGCCAATCGATCCTCTTTCTTATTAGGATCAAAAGTCTCTACTGGACCGACTGAGTTTTGAGTACTAGAAATGTCAGAAATTGCGAAAAACTTTTCCAATACTTACATTTGTAAGGAAATACAGGGGGTATAAGATAATTACAGTTTTTGTCAAGCTGGCCTCGTGGCTTACTGTACCTAGAAGCAAAAGCGCCTACTTAAGTAGAAAATCATCATAGGTGCGATAATCCTCTGTATTAAAACTAAAAGAAATAATAACAAAATAAATCATTTCAATGCGTATTTTAGACACACAAAAATAACTTACATTAATATGATCTACGAAATAAATGGCTCAAAATGACCGCCGTTTTCACAAATACATAAGTTCACTCAAAAGGGTTTTAATTACCTTTCTTGATGGTACTTGTCGTAATGGGTACTAATTCGTGTACCACACCAATGCAGATTCCGTGTTCCTATTATTTACAAAATACGCTTCAATTAAGTCCACCAAACGTTTGCGATTTAAAGACATTTTTTAACAACAAGTCTAATCCAGAATTTTCTCAGCACAAACATAAGAATGATCTGAAATAACCCAAGAATTCGAAGTTTGAAATTTAAAACTTTTTTTACTTAAGTTCGAAATTTAAAACTTTTTTTTTATTTAAGTACCTACTTTTTTCAGCCAGTCTTCTTAATAGCGGATTATAGCGGATCTACGCATAACAAAAAGTTAGGCTAATTTAGAATTTTGACTCTTTTACCGAAATGTATGGAAAAAGTTTTTCGAAATTTCTGACATTTCTAGTACTCAAACCTCAGTCGGTCCTGTAGACTTTTGATCCTAATAAGAAAGAGAATCGATTGGCATCAAAAAAAGTTTTTGTGTAAAATGACCATTTTCTTGCTGACTGTACATTTTTTCCAAAATCTGTAAATGTAGTTCAGAATATCTTAAAAATTTATGGATAGTCTTCTAAAAACGTTTTCCTGTAACTATAACGATTAAGGTAACTGCCCTTACTGTCCCGTCTCAAAAATTCACCCTGTATATATATATGTTTATTATTTAATGATAGGCTTTAATTTGTTCTATATAGGTTCATGATTATTATTTTTCGTAGGTTTATGTATTCATTGTAGTATGTACAGTACACCCCTGACTGTCTTATTTCCATATTTATCTCCATCCAAAGGTTGTATGAAAGACATCGCTTCTAAGCGATAAGACCGGCCATTGAATCAATTAAAAAAAAGTTAAGTATTTTTTTTGAGTTTAGTATTTTGTATTGTATTGTACGTTAAGAGTAGGTAGGTCAGGAAAGGATCACCGGATCAGAGGTACATAGGTAGGTGACATACAAAATATAAATAAGTTATTCAAGAGAACTTTTAAAAATGTATTATTTCACCTGAACCCACTAATAAAAAATACAAACATAGAAACACGTAGATATCAACAAAATATCTAGAAACTTGGTCCCATTTCTATTAAGACCATAGATGTAACATTTTCAATAAATAGGATTTTTTTCAAACAGATCCAATCACATTTATCCATTAGGGACTCCACACACCCAAACCACCGACAGTCCGCGACCAAATTGTTTACAAAATGTAAACAACAAAAAGCCTTTAAAATAAGTCCCCTATTGTCGGCGGCTTAGGGGGTAGACCCAAAAACCCAACCAGCGCAAGAATAACAATAACTAAGTCCAATTTCATAATCAAATGGAATGTTTTCACAGATTTCGTACACAAGTAACTACAATAATAGAAACATAACTAACCAACATTTGTCTTTGTGCCCCTTGTGTTTAGTTTTTCAAACGTTTACTTCTTGAGAAGGGCTTTGATGAGAGTTTCCAGCTTCCTGGTGTCAGCTGCGAACTTTCTAATGCCCTCGGACAGTTTGTCTGTCGCCATCTGGTCCTCGTTGAGATGCCAACGGAACTGCGCTTCGGTTAACGAGATTTTCTCGATTTCAGCATCTGCAGCCAGTTTCGGGTCCAGTACCTAAAACAACAGATACATTTATTTAAAAAAATAGATAAACCTGCTTTGGTTGATGAGAGCCTGCGACGAGACTGTGGGATAAAGTTAAACACGTGTTAAATGTGAACATACATTTTGCAAGAAAGAAAAATCCATTGGTTCACGGCCAAGGTATGGAACCCACGACCTTCTGATTGAAAGTCGGGAATACATACAACTCGGCCAACCAAACTTCGGAGACCTGAGATAATCTTGTGGAAATCCACTAGCACCGAGCGGTTCTCCTCAACCTTCATCAGCCGCATCGCTAAGGTGTTTGAAACTCGGTGACGCCTCCCTCGAAAACGAGTACTTTGGTGTCTCGTAGACCTTTGGCCACATCGTCGCTTTCCATTGATAAAATTGTGGCCAACCAAAGGTCTAGCTGAAGTAAAAAAGGGCAAGTATATTTTCTGACACCAAGTTTCGATTTGTCACTAATATAATACCCTTATCGCTCCAATTATTGGTTCCTAAAATAGTAGATCTGTTACTTAAATTGAAACACCAAGTAAGATTAAACCCCTTCCAAAAAAGTAGGTTAATTATACTTGGTGATTCAATATTAAGGTCCTGATCTATTTAACCGAACTGCTACACCTGAGATAATCCTATCTTGTGGAATTCCACTAGCACCAAGCGGTTCTCCGCTACCTTCATCATCCGCATCGCTAAGGTCTGGAACTCGGTGCCACCTCACCCGAAAACTACAATCTGAGTCTTTTCAAGTCAAGAGTGAATAGGTGTCTTTTAGACCTTTGGCCACACTGTCGCTTACCATAAGGTGAGATTGTGCCCAACCAAAGGTCGAGCTAAAGTAAAAACATTGCTAATTACTAGTAATTACTAACCCTCTTCAAAGGCTGATCGCTATCCGCCAACTCCTGCAGCAGCTTCGGACTGATAGTCAGCAGGTCGCTGCCGGCCAGTTCGCGGATCTCGCCGGTGTTGCGGAAGGAGGCGCCCATCACTTGAGTCTTATAGCCGAACTTCTTGTAATAGTTGTACACGCGAGTCACTGACAACACGCCGGGATCTTCCTTAGCCTCGTAAGTCTTCTTGGTGTGTTCTACGTACCTGAAATGTTTTATAATAAATCAATTAAATAACAATAATTGATAAGTTGAGATTAATAAGTTGATTTTATTTTGTAAATGATTTAAAATATTAATATTAATTAGACATAAGTGAAATTGTAATTATAAGATAAGAAGGAGAAGCCACAGGATCCTGAAACACAGCCTAGGCTAGTTCGGGAACTATGGACTCAATCACCTCATGTAAAAATACTTATGTCAAATAAACGATTTTTATTATTATTTTGGATTTAGATTTTCATCAGCTCGGCACTGATAGGGCCGGAATTTATCTAAAACGCACGGGCCTAAGCCAAGTGCGCATTAGTTGTGTTTCTAGATGTACCATGGTTAGAAGACTGTGGTGCGTCAATGGAAACATCAGTTTGCAAAAACTTTCTAACAATCCTACACGTGTTGAGGATAACTGCTTTCTGTAACAGAGCGAATGTGTGTTTAGGCAGGTCTAGTTGGGCGAGTGACTGGAATAGTTGTTTAGGTATTACTCCCGTTGTAGAAAGTACAATCGGGATGATTGTCACTTTATCTAAACTCCACATTCTGGTAATTTCATTTTTTAGGTCTATGTACTTCGTAAATTTTTCAGCTATGGTTTTTTGCAAATTGTGTGTGTTGGGGATGGCTATGTCTATGAGTAGTGCTGTTTTATTAACTTTGTCTATAAGTGTCAAATCTGGTCTATTGTAGTGAATAGTTTTGTCTGTGAGGATGGCTCTATCGAAATAGAGTTTATGTGTAGAACTTTCCAGCACGGTATCGGGGGTGTATTTGTAATAAGGTGTTGGTCTTGCAGGTGTTTCTATCAGATTATATTTGGTCGCCATGCGTTGGTGTATAATATTGGCGACCTGGTCATGCCTGTACTTATAATCTGTTTGTACAATAGATTTACAAGCCCCGGTAATATGCTGGATAGTTTCTGAAGCCTGGTTGCAGCGCCTACATAAGTCAGTAGCTAAAGTGGGTAGTTAAAGATAAAAAATCACGTATCCAATCATCAATTAGGTACCTACATCAACATTTTTTGCATTTTCAATATTATATTCTTACATTTAAATTTACATAATATTTTTTAATTATTTAAACTAATATCTCTCAACTATAATAATAACAGTTAGATTTATAAGATTGTCCCGTTTTTTTTTGTATTCAATTTTCATTGTAATTTGATCAATCTGTCAGCTGAGCATTTAATTACTCGTTGTCTAGCTAATTCGTCAGCCGGCTCCCTCGATACAGGCTCAGCCTAGTGAGGGAGTCACCAATAACACAGAACAATTAATTCCTCAGCAAAAAAGGAAACAATGTTTAAACAGTTAAGATGTTAATTTTTTAAGTTTTAGCATAAGTTTCGCTGTATTTTATACTTTTTCTTTTTGCTGTAATAAATGCTTTTTCATTTTTTTTTTTTTTTATGATGTGCTTTTGGTAGTTACGAGTCTCTATTATTTGATCCTGTATGGCAATCATGAACCCTTCCGTCTCCGGGAAGAGTTCCCCTCGATGGAGCCACTCGTTCGACGCCTGGATGTCGACGGTGGGGTGGCTCAAATCGTGGCGATGTCTCCCATGTAGAGATTTAAGGGACCACTCGGATATTAATGTCTGTCTGTCTGTGAGTTCTTCATTTCTTTGTTTGTTGAGGTCCTGTAAATTAAGAGGTGTGAGTCTCTGGTCTAACTCAACTACTGACTTATGAAGAGTTGATGTTTCTGTTTTGCTGTGAAAATATGTCCGAAGTGTCATTACCTGTCTATTGTGCAGATTTGGGATGTTGACAATAGCCCTACCTCCTTCTACTCGAGGTAGGATTTGCCTTTGAATACATGCGCGTGGATGGTGCTTGCGATGTTTGGTCATGGTGACATTAATGAGACGTTGTAGGCTTTTTAACTCAGTTTTGGAGTTGTTGCCATACTTGCCACGGTTGGCAGGCGGGTTGGCGAGCGCAGTACAGTTTTTGATTCGTTTTTCGACCACTAATTAGCTTATTAGTAATTAAGCTTAGTGATCACCCCCTTATAAAAATTAAGATAATGGATTTATAATATTTGTGGTTTGGTTACTATACTCACCAATCCAAGATTCTTCCAACAAAAGGCGAAATCAGTGTAACGTTAGCCTCGGCACAAGCAATGGCTTGATACATGGAGAAAAGCAGAGTCAAGTTACAGTGGATACCATGTTTCTTCTCCAATTCCCTGAAACAAAAGAACTTTTGTTAGGAAATAACTAATTTAATTAAGTATAAAAGAGTTGTCTCACTTGGTTCTAAATCGTAAAGTATTGCAAAAATTTTAAACTAAAAATCGAATCATTGCATATGATAAAAGTTTTAGTTTGAAAGATTGTCCATTAGTTTTTTCGTTTTTTGTGTGTCGACGAGAATAACGTATTTTTTTACTGCTTGTACAAACTGCCAGTTTATTATTGTACTGTATGTACAAACATCTGACGTCACAATTTTAGTTTTGAGCTTACTTTTACAAAATTTTAATATAACACAATATCCTAATAGGATTTTGCATACGAAAATGTTATGTTACTCATCATTGTCCTTTCTTGGCCCAAAGCTGGGCAATTGGGTATAGACATATTTTATAGGTTGCTCATTAATCATTACAGATATTTTCCTTACTTGGCTGCTTGAATTCCTTCCCAGGTGGATGCCAGCTTGATCAAAATACGCTCCTTCTTAATTCCGAAATCTTTAAACAAACTAATGAGCTTCAGGGCCTTGGCAATGCTTCCCTCTTTGTCGAAAGATAATCTGAAAACAATTGAAAAATTATTAAGAAAGCTGGCAGTAGCATCTACATAAACTAGGTGCACTTCCTTGGACTGATTTAACTTGGAAGTTTGTTTGTATTTTTTTGTTTTTATAATATTAAACCTATAACCCACTGCAATATAGGTTAGCTAGTATTTCAAGTGAGGCCTTGAAATTTAAAAGGTAAACGACATTTATCGAGTTTGTAACAAAACTGAGCATTTATTCAAGTACCTACATATAATAGAAAATCAACAAATTAATCAACTGCCAAATACACAACATATCTTTAAATGATTAGTAATAACAAAAAGATTAAATAAAATGAACAAAACAAAAATCCTAAATCTAACATTAAACTTGAGTACAATAAAACCATCATTGTTAGCCATACCAACTATGACAGGCCACCTTTCTGGTGCTGGTATTTCAATAGGTCATTCAACCGAAGGTTCCAAATCTGTATTGGCCCTGTTATCATTTTCAGCCAACCGAGCTTCTGTTCTAATTGTTCTTGCCAGTATCTGATCTGCATGTCGATGGTGTAGGTCTCCATCTTCCGTTCTCACCCTGTATGAGCTAGGTCCTTCCACCATCTCCACAGTGGCCTTGCGCCATTTCTTTCCAGCTCCATACATGTGTATTTTAGCACGGGTGAATGTCCTGACGGGCGCGCGCTGCCTCGCCGCCTCTAGCTGCTCCTCGCCCCGGCTCGAGACTACACAATCAGGGTGTACAGTAGAGAGTGCTGTTCTGTACCTCCGGCCATTGAGCATCTCAGCTGGGGATTTGTTTGTAGTACTATTTGCTTGGTACGCATATGAAAAAGCACTTTGCTTAGCATTTTATGCCATGGCATATTTGATGATTCCAGTTTCTTTACTTTATTTTTAAATGTCTTTATTGCTCTCTCTATTTGTCTATTTGTCGCAGGGTGGTATGGCGAGGAATGAAGGTGTATGATTTGATTCTTTAGCAAAAACTTGCTAAACTCTTCAGAAGTAAATATCTCCCATTATTGGTCTGTGCTTGAAGGCATGCTCATAGCTAGCTTTAATGACCAACGCAGCATCCTGGGTGAAATCTGATCTAGGATTGGTTTTGCTGGATTAAATAAGCCCACTAACGGCTTGTGATCTGTCACTATGCAAAACTTGCGACCCAGCAAAAATTCATGGAACTTCAGTAATCCAATCATAATGGCCAGGGCTTCTTTGTCAATCTGTCCATATTTTCTCTCATGGACTGCAATGTACGTGACGCCATCATAATTGGTCTTTCCGAGCCATCATCCATCACATGTGCTATGATAGTCCCAACTCCCCCACTCCATACTCTCATGAGTCACATTTAAAAGCAACAATTCTTTATTCAGGTCATATCCCACCAAAGTAAGATCTGATGACAGCAGCAGCTTAGCTTTTTCAAACGCTACCTGCTCACTTTCAACCCACCTCCAAGGCAAAATAGATTCTAGCAAGTGATACAAAGGTTGCAGTAATGTAGCTTGGTCAGGTAAAAACATCTGATAAAAGTTGTACAATCTTAGAAAAGCTCTCAAAGTTGAATCTCTTTAATTTTAGCCAGTGCTGGGTGAAGTCCTTCACCATCAATCATGTGACCTTAGAATGTGATGCTGCAAATACACACTTATTGCTGTTAAGTCGAAATCCAAGCTCATTAAGTTTCTCCATCACCTTATGAAGCCTCTGGTTATGCTGGTTACGTCGCGCCAGCCACCGCCACGTCATCCAGCAGACAAGCCACGCCATCCGTGCCCGCCAGGGCAGAAGACATTACCCGCTGGAAAATACATGGCGCCGCACTTACCCCTAAAGCCAGACAATTTACCTTCATTAGTCCAATGGACGTATTTAAAGTCAATAAGTAACTGGGCTGTTTCATCATCAACCTTCATTTGTGTGTTCATGCTTCAAGTCAAATTTACTGAAAAAAATTACCTCCACTTAGCTTCTCGAACGCCTCCACTGAAGTTGGAAGCGGGTACCTGTCCACTTGTATAGAGGCGTTTACAGTAGATCGGTAATCTCCACAAATTCGCAACGATCGATCATCTTTCTTGACTATCCTCAATGGAGTCGCCTACTCTCGTTTCTACCATTCGATTTAATTCTTCTTCTACTTGCTTTTTCATAGGAAATAGTACTGGGCGGGCTTTCAGGAAACGTGGTGTTGTAGTGAAACTTCTGGACCTTTGTATGTCCCTAATTCTCTCTTAAAAGGCACCAAATCCTCTTCTGCCCAGTGCAATCCATTCACATGAAGTCCTGTGCAATCCAGTCACATGAAGTCCTAACGACTGGAACCAGTTGCGACCCAATAGCCAAGGTCTGTTACCAGAGACAACAAGTTCGCACTGAGCCTGCTTTTCGCCCAAGACAACACATACATTTGCCACTCCTATTACTTTCAAAATGTCCCGAGTCCATGTGACTAATTTTACTTTAGTACTCAAAAGTGCAGGTGGTGTTGACCATAGCTTCTTGAAAGTATTCTCTGACATGGTGGTGCAAGATGCACCTGAGTCTACTTCCATCATCAAACTAGCACCAACAAATGACCACTTTTGCCTTTATAGGAGATTGATAGTCTTCTGCACACACATAGACACCTATCATCAGATTCTGATGAAAATTTCTCATTTTCTTCCACCTTATGTACTTTTGACTTCTTGTCACATGCTCTAGCAAAGTGCCCATACTTATTGCATTTGAAACACTTTGCCTTGGCAAAAGAACACTTCTCCCCGAGAAGTGTTCTTCCTGTCTCGCACTTGGCGCTCCAAGTCTGTAAAGTTGCATTTAGCCGCCAATGCACTGATGGCAGCCACGAAGTCCTGCACGCTTTCCTTTTGTAACCGTGCATGTTTATGAAACTTTCCCGCTTGTAAAATTTCATTCACTTGTCCAATAGTCCCTAGCTTTTGGCAAGTTCCGAGACAATCCCGCCGCATCCAATGCACAAAGTAACTGGTCTTTGTAATCACGCCACACATCAGTCTTTGCATTAAACGGCCCCGGCAACACAAAATTTGTCATATTGAATGCTAATAATCAACTGTCAAATACACAAAAAAAATTATGCCAGCTTCTGTTTTCCCAAAACCTATTGAATCTCTTCAAGTCAAGGGTGAATAGGTGTATTCTAGACCTTTGCAATCTATTGTCAGCCACAAAGTCGCTTACTAGAGATTATAAAATTTTGGCCAATCAAATATGTTTCTTTCCAATATACTAGTCTATAGAAAAGTCTTTCACTACTATAGAGATGATGTATACAGCATAAACAACTCATATATCAAGCTGCATGAGAAAATGCAGCACTTTGAACATAGTTCAATGAATTGTGAAGCACTTATACCAAACCTTTAGCTCTGTTAGCCAATATAATGAAGGTCTAGTATGCACTCAACCGAATTGAAAATAAGGATTAAAATTACAGTACAATTTACCTACATTACAATTTACCTGTTTATTTCCCTACTACAAGCATAATAATTGTTTTACAACTGTTTCCTCTTACATTTACCGCAATTATTTACCTTGCATCAACTTCAACTGAGACTCTGCCAGGGATAATCTTCAGGATTTCACAGCCAAACAGTACACTCAGCATGTCCAATGTCTCAGTCAACTGTTCTTCAATTGTACTGTAATTAGGAAAATACCAATAATAACCTATACATTAAAAAAAGCATTTACATCTACTATAGATAATTCATCAAATGTGCACAAAAATTTTCAAGATAGTGATTATAGAGATATACCATTAGTGCACAACCAAAGTTGGGGATACATACCACTTGGTCAACATGGCCTATGATTTAAGTAGTCTTTAAACATAATGGTTAAAAAATTGTTTGCTTATAGTGATGTAAAATTATATTATAACTTGCCTGCCATTGTCCTTTCCATATTTAATAGCCTTGTCCACAATGTGCTGGTATTGCTCCATTGCAGCAGCAAGTAGGATGAGACTAGGGTTGGTGGTGGCATCAGTAGGCTTGTACTGATTCATAGCTGGAACACAATACGGCATGAAATAATAAGCTATTTATAATTAATTTGGCATGGTACATTTTCCCTAGCATGCATCTTGCTGAAGATAACAGTAATTTAAATGGAGGTAAGTTACATAATTTTAATAATATTTTGTAAAAAGATCACTAATTTGAAATAACAACCATAAAACATCCACTACTGAACACAGGCCTCCCTCATGGATCACCTTGACAGGTAGTTGCCATAATCACCATGCATGGCAGGCAGGTTGGTGAACGCAGTATGGGATGTTGATACATGGAAAGACGCTGCTGCCTATCTTCCGGAGGTTTCCTTTAGCAGGCTCTTACTGCATCTGTGGATATGAGAGGAGGGGTAACATTCTACTGCCGGCACCCCATGGCAAAATTTGACATATTAGAAGCAAAACTCAAAAAAAATATAAAACATAGGATTCAAGCAAAATCAGGTAACCAAGTTTACAGAACCTATTCAATATTGAACCTATTCAATTTATCAAATTATATGTAATTGTGATAAAAAATATGAAATTAAATGTTCATCATTTATAAAAATCATTATTCATGAGATATTTTTTATTTTGAATACAATGTAAAAGCCTAAGTTTAACAAAGATAACTTTCGCAATTAATTATCGATTCCTATTTGAATGGTAAGTGACATTACAAGGTCATGGCCCATTATTTTACATATAAATGAACATAATATTAGCATACTGTAGGTGCATGACAAGCCTACTGATGATTTTAAACAACTCCTAGGCCAATGGTTGCCATGGGTCTATGGTATATCTACCATTATTATCTTGACTTACTGTAATAAAATTACATTGATTGGTTGCACCTAGATACTCAACTCATACCTACTCAAGGCTCAATAGTAACAAGTACTTACATAATAAAGTCAAAAACCAGATACAGGTGTTCAAAAACAAAGTCTTATGGTTAGCATAGTAACTGACCTTCAAAATCTCCGGTGTCCGCCACCACGATGGAATACTGTTTTAATTGGTCCAAAGCACTCATTTTCGATCTTTTTACTTGGGGTTCTCCACTCATACTGGCTGGTTACGACAACTGCAATTGTAAGTTAACTTAGCGATATCAAGTAGAGCATGAACAAACTGCAAAACATATCGTCATGAACCGGCTGAAGGTGACCTCCAAAGCCTAACTTACAAAGATAAGAGCTAACCCCAAAAAGTCGTAAACAAAGTTTTTAAACTTAAGTAATGAAATGTCATATATGACCTGAATTTTAATTTATAAAAGTTACCTGGAATTTCAAAATATTACGTAGCGCGCTTGGTTTTAATTGGAGGCCAAATAATATGAACACCAAAAACCAAACAAGAGCAGAAACGAGCTATTTCCACGTTCCTTTTGAATTATTATGGCAAAAGATATTTAATAAACGTAGTGATTATTATACTCTTTGATATTTATTAAAATTTATTAAATGGAAAATCTGGCATTAACGTCAACTTTTTTAATTCTTTATATCACATGTAGCATTACAGATAATTATATATAATCCAAGGCGTTATGTACATGTTCTTAAAATAAAAACAAGGACGGATAACAGTACAAATGAAGAAAATAATTATTTAGTTGAGTAGGTACTTTCTCAGTTGGGAGACTACCTGTACCGGATCAACTAACTCTCTTAAAGCATCGCAGAATCGAGCGCGATCAGCTATTTATAATCAAGATTGTAAATGGCTATATTGACAGTCCTTACTTGTTAAATAAAATAAGATTTAAATGTCCTCGTGTTAGGTCCAGGAAAAATTACTTATTCCAACCTTCCACTGTTCGTACCAATTATGCATCTAATATATTCGTTAACCGTTCCATGAATAAAAACAATAAATATTTTTCTAAATTTAATACATTTAACCTCTCTCTTCCCAATTTTAAACGCACTATTATAGAAGAACTTTATAATTTGTCTTATAATTAATCTGTAAAAGTAAAGTAAGAAGAAGAAAAAAAATAAGTAAGTTTAAGTAGTGTCTAAGTATTTATCAACCATTTTTTTGTTTATATTAGACAATATGTACTATATAAGTAGGTACATAGTTTCTTTTGTTTTGTTTAATTTGTTTATTCACGTCATATTATAATGCAAGGCTTAATAGTGGAAACTTTTTTGGATTAAGTGAAACACTGTAATTTCTTTAGTTTTTAAGGTTCATTGTTCTGTTTGTTTCCCGAATAAATAAAATAAATAAAAATAATAAAAGTACTGGGTTATACAAAAAATCGGGTAGCTTGATTGGAAAGTGGCAACATTTTAGCACACTTCTAGAAAATTCGGGTACATGCGAGGGGCGCTGCGGCAATGAACTTTTGAGACCTAGCGAAGCGAGTAGAGTAGCTGCGAGTAGCGAATGAGCGAGCGATTCATTGCGGTGCGGAAAGGTTTGATTTTGAGCGATTGTCAGTTTCAAACAACGTGTTTCCTATTTTGTGAGATTTGGGGGAAGTGATCATAAATTGTTTTATTTGTCCAGACATATTGAAAAAGTAGTTTCTAACAATGGCTGCTATGTCCGTCATTGGTATTGATTTCGGCAATGAATCATGTTATATTGCCGTCGCTAAATCAGGTGGCATCGAAACTATAGCTAATGACTACAGTCTCCGTGGTACTCCGTAAGTAATCATACCTACTTATTGAACTATCTTTTTTCATTTACGAAATTAGGTACCAAAATTTTACCTCACGTTGATGATTATGCTTGTCATGTTCGGCACCGTGCCTGGAGTGTAGTTCTTTCAATTTTCCAATTTAAATGGGTTTAAAGTGGTCACACATTGTCTATCTTCTATTGGCAGTAGCTAAATCTTAAATAAGTAGAAGCTGAGGACAAGATTAAAAGTGGTGTCCTTGTGCTAGTTGCTCCAACCTAACATTTAACTTGCCTGGTACACTGTGCTTGCCTTAGTTGGTGTTCATTGTAAAATGCTATTCGGGGTAATTGTTGTGTGTTATGCCAGCCAGTTTTAATATACACTTTATAACATTTTGACATACCCTCCATCCAAGGACCATACAATCTTTTGATGAGTTAATTAATTTGGTTAGTTAAATACGCAAACTTATGTTACAGATCATGTGTGGCCTTCTCACAGAAAAACCGTATCATTGGGGTTGCGGCAAAGAACCAAATGGTTACAAACATGAAGAATACAGTATTTGGATTCAAAAGACTTTTAGGTAGAAAATTTTCTGACCCATATGTACAGAAAGAATTCAAACATTTTCCATTCAAAGTGGAAGCAACACCAGATGGCGGTATTGGTATTAGAGTGAATTACCTTGGTGAAGATAATGTGTACACCCCAGAACAGGTAAACTTTACTGTTAAACCTTTGTAAAGTAATACAAAGCTATTTGGTTTCCTTGGTTATCTTTAACTAATACATATGTTACAGATAACAGCAATGCTATTCACTAAACTGAAGGAGACTGCTGTCACAGCATTGCAGACTCCAATCAATGACTGTGTTATATCTGTTCCAAGTTATTTCACCAATGCTGAGCGAAAGTCTTTACTGGATGCTGCTGCTATTGCTGGTAAGATAGTCATCAAATATAAAATATTATTCTGTCAAATTATTTTTACCTGCTTGTCAAAAACAAAAATTACATTGTGAAATTACACTGATAATATTGTTACATATATTAAGCTTTAGTGTATAGTTCAAGTTGTGAATCAAACAAAAAAAAAACTACACAGTTATTTTAGTGCTGATCTTCTCTGGCTGGAATTGCTGCCACTATCCCCAAATTCCCAGATTTAGGCCCTGTGATTTCCTGTTTCCAAATATGAAACAATGGTTTAGTGGGCAGACATCATATGCATCAGATGCAGCCTATTTCACATTCGTAAAATCATCCTCAGAAAAAACAATATGTTGCAGTATTGCTGAGCAAAGGTTTCGAGCTATAAAAAATGTATCCCTCAGGAAGTAATACTGGCAGCACTCATGCCCATTTCACATTTAGTCTGATTCTGGCTATTGCTATGGAGGTTATGACCATTGCCTTTAGTTTATTCTTATCAGTATTACAACTTGTGGTTTAGCTTATCATTCTGTTAGACAAATAATGTGATTTGATTGCAGGACTGAATGTGTTACGCCTTATGAATGAAACCACAGCCACTGCACTGGCATACGGCATTTACAAGCAAGATCTGCCAGCTCCTGAGGAAAAGCCCAAGAATGTTGTCTTTGTTGATTTTGGACACAGCTCTCTGCAGGTAAATGGTGACCCAATTGAAGCTGATGCAATACTAGCCCCTTCAAAAATGCTTTCCTTAGGCAATTTACTGTGATAGTATAATTGAAAGAATTACTGTCCATTCAGGGGATGCTACACACTTAAGACATTTCATCATTATCATCATCATCATATCAGCTGTAGGATGTCCACTGCTGGACAAAGCCTCCCTCATTAAGCAGTTTGAAGTGGCCTGCATCCACAACCAACCTGCAGTTCTTACCAAGTTGTCTGCCCGTTTTGTAGGTGGACATCCTACCCTGCCATTGTGGCCTCCATTCGAGAAAGCTGCAAAGGCCCCATTGGCCGTGGCCCATATAGCGCGCAGATGTCGGTGACCCGACCACCCGAAACAATTAACTACACATTTTTGCTGCATTTTTTTTGGCGAGTCCGAGAAAAAAATTACGTTAAATTCGATTTTGCCGCCCGGCTATGTCGATTTATGTCGGCCTGCAAATGTTAAGCGCCCCTAATCGGAGCGGTTTTGTTCTCGATCATTTATCTACAATAAGATCGGTTTTGCCGCCCAGCTGAGCCGATTATTACCGGCTGGCCCTCTTATGTGTAGTGATCCTAATGGGTATTCAGCTAAAAGTTGGGGCTGAGGTTCATTATATTGGTCCTAAGTCTGACGCAATAAAAACCCTTTTAAAAAATGCTTAGATTTGTCAATGACTGTATGTACATGGCATCATCATCATCCGTATCCTCTCTGATAGTACAGCAGTACTCCACGCTCTAAAAGCCAGTTGCTGCAGCTCCAAGCTTATACACGAATGCCACACGACCCTGGAAAAGGTCGCCATGAACAACAAAGTGACTATCCAGTGGATCAAAGGACATAGTAACTCTCTGGGGAATGACGCCGCGGACGCACTGGCTCGAAGGGGATCGGAAACGGTTACCGTAGGCCCTGAACCGCTCCTCCCTTTACCCTTCTCACAACTCCGATCCTGGATTAGGCTTCAAACCAGAGACTTACACAACACACGTTGGACAGGCTTGCCAGACTGCCGACAAGCAAGAGCAGCGCTTCTAAACATATCATCAAGGCTCTCACGGCGCCTACTACAACTACAAAGAACGGACCTAAGGACAGTGGTGGGGACACTAACGGGCCACTGCACCCTTAACAAACACCTTTTCAACATCGGAGCCACAGACAGCCCTCTCTGCAGAGGATGTCTGAAGGAGGTCGAATCAGCTGCCCACGTAGTCCTGGAATGCGAGGGAGTAACAGCACAAAGACAACAAATCCTCAACCAACCGAGGTCACTCTGTGAAGCCTGTGAAGATCCCAGGAAGATTCTGCGCTTCTGGTCGGAGTTGGGCTGGCTATGCTAGCCAGACTCACGCATAATGGACCAACTTTGAGTCTAAATGCGGAAATGGAGTCTCACACACATTAACACATTTGTACGTACATGGCCAAAAAGAAAGCATTTTTTTTTAATGATAATATTTGTTATTGAATCAACAGTAATTTGGGTTGGGGTTAATATTTTTTACTCAAGTCCTCCAGATAATCAACAATCCATTAAAAAACACATACCCATTTTTTTTTCAGGTGTCTGCTTGTGCGTTCAACAAAGGCAAACTGCGCGTCCTGGCGACGGCAACTGACGCGCAATGTGGCGGCAGAGATATTGACCTGGCCCTGGCTAACCACTTCTGCCAGGACTTTGTTACTAGGCTCAAGTTGGACGCCAATAAGAACCAAAGGTAAAAAACACATTATTTGTCATTAGTAATCAAGCAATCAAACCATTTATGAAAACCAGTTCCAAAAACTGATGTCTCTTACAATTATGTGTAAATAATGTTTATATTTTATTATCAAGATAGTTATTTATTACACAAAATAAATTCTTTAGACTAAGTTTAAATTGTTATAAAGCTTATGGCAAGCATCCAATATTTATAATACTTTAAGCATTCAACATTAAATTTTAATCTGGTGGTTCAATGTGTGCATTTTAGCTTCTATCTGTTATGATGTACTACTGTTTCCCAAATGAAAAAACATGGATCATTTCCTTATAGTGTTGTATATGTATGTGACTTCATCCTCTGCATTTAGACTCTAAGGTGGTCCATTATGCGTTAAGTGTCTGGCTAGCATAGCCAGCCTAACCCCAACCAGAAGCGCAGATTCTTCCTGGGATCTTCACAGGCTTCACAGAGATTCAGTGTTGTAAATCTCACACTATCTTTCAGAGCATTCCTCCGTCTGATGCAAGAGACAGAGAAGGTGAAGAAGCAGATGTCAGCAAACAGTACTCGCCTGCCGATCAACATTGAATGTTTCATGGAGGAGCGCGACGTGTCCAGTGACATCCAGCGCTCTGAGATGGAGGAGATCTGCGCTGAGACCTTCAGCCGTGTCGAGAAGACACTACGAGCGGTGCTGCCCAATGCTAGTATGTTTACCTTGCCAGTACAATAAGCAGCCGTCTAGGGCCGGCACATCAGCAAATGTACCCACATGTGCTGCTGTGTCGCATGGATGTAAGGATATCGATGTATTCAGTGTCATTCAGCACTCTCATATGGAGGACATCTGCGCTGAGACTTTCAACTGTGTCGAACACAGTACGAGCAGTGCTGCCCAATGCTAGTATGTGTTTAACTTGGTATTATAATAAAACAACCGTTTTAGGACATTTGTCTACAGCAGCAAATGTGGGCCACGCTAGAAGTGTCACCCAAGATGGTGATGTATTTCAGACAATTCTGTTTAGTTATTTTATTATAATGTAAACAAAGAATGATTTAAGGGAAAAACACTACACTACTTGTCACTTCTAATGTCTATCCATTTGGAGTTATACATAAGTGACATCTATATGTCACTCCTGGTTTATAAATTATTGTAACATAAATCAGTTTAGTGATTTGAATCTGCTTTTCAAACTTCCTTATTTAAAATGTTAATAAAGCATCATATCTAACTAAATATCCCTTCTTTTCAATTTCAGAGTTGCGACCTGAGGATGTCCACTCTGTTGAGATTGTTGGTGGTTCCACAAGGATTCCTTCAGTGAAAGCCTTGATTGAGCAGGTGTTTGGCAAAATTGCTTCCACCACCCTAAACCAGGTATTTTCCACATCTAATTTTCAACAATATTGACTCATTTATTTGCAATTAAAAATACATAACAATACTGACAACAGTGTGTATTTGCTCTTTCATGTCTTTTGTGTTTGATAGCTTTATCTGGCAATTTCTGTTTATTTGAGGGTATTGCTTACTGAAGTAATTAATAAATAGTTAATTCGTTTGCTTCTCGCCCAATCGATATGTACCACACAGATAAGAGTACAAACAGATCCAATAATTCATGAATATGTCAGGGTCACATAAATCAATATCTATTACAAACACATACATGAGTTACTCATTATGTGTTATGGATTTGAGAAATGCATATCATTTATGAAGAAAAAACATTGATTTTGATGTAGATGGTGTGTAGTGTAGGCCAAACAAACAATAGATGGATTGTGTGAAAGATGTAAGAAAAAAAAGGTTTGAAATCAGAAACATGCTAAGTAGCGAGAAGTACTTTTTAAAACCACTTTTTTGCACAATTGTTTTTTATATTTACTGACTTGCTTAAAGTCAGGGCCGTTTCTAATCTCACATAATAAAAATATACAATATTACATGCTGTATAGAAATATAATCCACACAAGATTTTGGTTTTATTAACTGACATGGTGAAGGGTCAGGTCCCTCTCCATACTTCAACCAAATCCAATGTGTATGAAATGTAAACAATCTTCAACACTTGAAATTTGCTTGCTTTCTTAGAATTGCTTTTCAACAATCCATAATTAATAAATGTTCTCAATACAAAGTATTTTTTAGGATAAGTATCCTTTGTTCATATCGAAATTGGCTCAAGTATATTTTTTATATATTTTTGAAATTAAATTGATAAATATATATTTTATTTGGAAGAATGGAATGCCCTTTTCCCAGCAGTGGGGACACTACTGGCTGAAAAATAAATAAATAATTTGTAAAATGTTTTTGTTCAGGATGAAGCCGTTTCCCGCGGTTGCGCCTTGCAATGCGCCATGCTGAGCCCGGCGGTGCGCGTGCGCGAGTTCAGCGTCACGGACGTGCAGCCCTACGCCGTGCGCCTCGCCTGGGACGCCGCCCGCGGAGAGGACGGCGACATGGAGGTATTACTCGTGCTCGCGAACACGTGCCGATCGCCATCTACATCATCTCAGCCGTCAGTACCTACTTGGACCTGCAAGTACTGATCAAGAGGGGGTTGTTGTCATACTCGCCACGCTTGGGGTTGGTGAGCGCAGTACAGGATGTTAATACACGGAAAGACTACTGCCCATATATCAGAGGTGGTATCCCTTAGCAGATTCTTATTGCATCCACAGGCAAGAGAAAAGGGGCAAACATTCTACTGCAGGCACCCCACGGCAACACTACAATCTAGCAGGATATTTAGCATGATTTGTATTTGTACTGTATTTGATACAATCTGTTTAATTTCAGGTATTCCCAGCCTTCCATGCTGCACCATTCTCGAAAATGCTTACTTTCTACAGAAAAGAAGCTTTCACAGTAAGGGCATACTATTCGGGTCAAACGCACCATCCAGATAATTATATTGGTAAGTGTTTCATTATCAGTTAAAAACTTTATATATAATCTGCTTTGGACTATGTAGTACTTATACGAAAGAACCGCTTTTGTTCTTGTCAGTATTTTGCGCAAACATATTCAGTCATCTTAATTGATTTGTACGTCGCTTTAGGTCAATGGAGCGTCAAGGACGTCGTACCAACGCCCGAAGGCGAGTCCCAAAAGGTTAAGCTGAAAGTTAGAGTAAACATTCACGGCATTGTCACCGTGGCCTCTGCCTCACTCGTAGAAAAGAAACAAGATGGCTCTCAAAACGAGAATGTGGAGATGGAGAATTCTAATGAAAACCAAGTTCCCCAGGAGACGCCCATGGAAACTAACGGTGCCTCGCAAGAGCAACAGAATGGGCCCGAGAACCAAGAGGTGAGAGACGACGATATGCAGGGGGAGCCGCAACACAGGCAGTCGTGGACACAGAGAGTAGGCCAGTGGTTCAGCGGGGTACGTGTCCCTAGCGCGTGTGTCCAGTCATCTAGTGATGTTTGTTGCCAGAACCTGTAGAGAAGCCAGTCACTTGTACTATATTCTATTTTATTAAACTGTTTGTATTTTGAGGCAACAAACATCACAATCTTTGCATCTTCCCCATCCTCATAAAGAGGGCCCATTTGCACAGCTTCACGAAAGGCTAGTATTTCAGCCTTTGAAGATTTTCTCTTGTGTTTGTGCCTGTCTCTGTGTCCACGCATGTATATCACACTTGGAGTTATTAAAAGTATTTACCGCTATTTTATTTTTGTGTTTATAATTATTTAGGTGTGTACGCTATTTTTTATAAATATGTAGGTGCAAATGGGACATCGCATGTCTTGGTTAGTTTACTTTTATAAAGTGTGTAAATTCTGACCAGCAAGTTATGCGATGGTGGGGGATTACTTACTTCAAAAGTTATGAACGCTTTGCCCTTATTTCAGGAGGGTGATGACAAAAAGGACAAGTCTAAGGAGAAAAAGAAGGTGATCGTTAAAACTATTGAATTGCCAATTGAAGCTCAGACCCACGGATATTCTCAGAGCGAGCTGAACAACTACTTAGAACAAGAGGTAAGTTTTTAGGAGATAGTCCATTAATCTAATCCATCCAGATTAAGCAAACCTTGCATGTACTACAATTATGTACAACTAGCTGACTCGGCGAACTTCAAACTGCAGTGCACCCCTGTTGCTGCGCCACCTATCGGGGTAAAAAATATAGCCTATAGTTACTAACTATAAATTACGTCACGTTATTTATAGTCGGCGAAGTCTGACATTGTGTGACAAGGGGTGGGAGGGACATAAAAAATAAACCGTTTTCGTAACTTAGCTTGATCACCGTGACAGTTGTCGCCCATTGAGATGAATTGTTTCATGAATTGTTGTGAATTTTGGAACGGTATAAATGACCTGTGGCAACGTCGTACTTTATAAGTGGGGCTGCTCGAATAGTGATGTGCGATGAAAAGAAGGTAGTCAACAAAATGTAGAATAGTTGCAATAAGATTGAGAGCGCGATGTTCACGTGATGTCGTCTGACAAATGTGACCAGCTGTGACAAGGAGGGGTCTAAAAATCATAAAAATTCGTGCGTAATTTATGAATATATCCCCCTTATCAAATAACCACTTACAGGGTAAAATGCAAGCTCAAGACAGACAAGAGAAAGAGCGCGCCGACTCGCGTAACGCCCTCGAGGAGTACGTGTACGAGCTGCGCGGCAAGCTGTCCGAGGGCGAGGCGCTGCACGACTTCGTGGCCGACGACCACCGCTCGAAGCTCGTGAACCAGCTCGACGCGCTCGAACAGTGGCTGTATGACGAGGGCGAAGACCAGAACAGAACGGTCAGTATCTTACTTTGTAGATTGGATTACCATCGACCTATCTTTAGGTTCTCGATGTTTGGCTGTATGGTGAGGACAAAGACCGAACTGTCTTAATTCAAATTCGGGGAAGGAGACTAGACTGCGCCGACGTCCTGTGTTCTGTTGTGAATTTTCCGCCTGCTTGCTATCCCCACTCTACCCAGACTTATTCCTTGAAATAAAGTTCGAAAGGGCGAGAAGTTACGAAACCGAGGTTATGTTAAAATTTGTTAGGGTTTTTGTAATATTTGTCTTGTACCCACTACTGTCAGCTACCCTAAATTATATAATTAGACTTACATAGATTATGCGCTAATTTCTTGATGAACCTTCTTTCAAATTGCGGTTTCAAAGTTAGTATAGTAGTATTTTATTTATAGTAATGTTATAATAATGTCTCCTAATGTAAGACTTTCAGCATAAAAAAAATCTGTTTTTGATAAAATTAAGTGATATGAGCCAGAACTCCTTATGCATTGTTCAAAATCGCGACTTACCAAGCGTTCCTTCTAAAACAGGTGTACAGCGATAAACTCACGGAGCTGCGGACCGAAGGTGAGCCGATCAAGCAGCGACGCTTGGAGTTTGAACTGCGCCCGGGTGCATTGGACGACTTCTCTCGTGCTATCCAACTGACCAACAAGGCACTTGATGCATACAAGTAAGATTTTATTAGTTGGTTATTTCCCTTTATTTGAGATTATTATTTGCCGTTGTGCCGGCAGTAGAATTTTACCCCTCCTCTCATGTCCCTGGATGCAGTTAGAGCCTGCTATGCTAAGGGATATCTCCGGAAGATGGGCAGCAGCGTCTTTCCGTATATCAACATCCCATACTACGCTCGCCAACCCGTTTGCCAATCTTGGTGAGTATGGCAACTATGCCTCATGGATCTCCATGAGGAGAGGCCTGTGTTCAGTAGTGGACGTTTTGCGGCTGAAGTGATGATGATTCCATATTTTTATATGGCATTAATTCATTTCCAGGTTGTTTCTATTCTTTCCTCCGAGACTATGGTAAAGGATTGAAGTTAATAATTTTCATTTTATAACTTATTGAACGAAATCGTATTTGAATTAATTTACTTACGTTGCTTCTTATATAATGTCTACAATATTTAGAGCTGTTTTTCATAAGACAATGGTTATTACACTTGAGAATTTGTGTTACGTGAACACCAGTTGCCTATTTTTCATTATACATCATCATCTCAGTATAACCACAGATTACGGAAACTAACAGATACATCACTTAATACAAAAGCGAAAATACCTAGCTATAAGGCCTCTGCCTCGAATCTTGCGGGCAGCGGGTCGGCGGCGGCGGCGGCGCGGGAGCGGCAGGATCATATGCGTAAAATCAAATGGACCGGCCCTCGAAAACAGCGGCGCGGGGACGGGCAACGAGCGTGCACTCCAGTCAAGCGGTGACCGCCCGCGCGTCTGCATTGTAGTGTTGTCCAATTTATTTTTGTGACGTGTCGAAATGTCCTCGGACGTGCTAGAGCAAATTATTTCTGAATTTTTTGAGAAGACACCGATATGGAACAGCAAATATGTGAACCATAAAAATAGAAGAATAATTAACCAGTTATGGGAAGAAATAAAAAAAAAAACTGAATTAAAGGAATTGGTCGGGACATTGTCTCTGTTCTTCATAATTTAGATAAAACTTGCTGTTTTCCTTGCTCTATAGTAGGGATTCACTTTTGCCCACAATAAATCGAGGGATTAGATCGAGGGTTAGGAAATAAATTGGAATCAAAAAGATGTTGTCGTCGTTCTTCATAATTTAGATAAAACTCGCCTTTTGTTTTCCTTGCTCTATAGTAGACATTCACTTCTTCTTTTGCACACAATAAATCGAGGGATTAGATAGAGGGTTAGAAATAAATTGGAATCAAAAAGATGTTGTCGCCGTTGATCAGACATTTCGTTCGCGAATAAAATCAAAAACCTCGACGACACAACCACAACACTACGCCGCTATAGTGCCGCGCGATCTGCCCGCTGGTTTCGAGAAAGGGTCTGCGTTGCCCGCCCCGCTCTCCCACGCCGCCGCCGCCGCCGCTCCGCTGCCCGCAAGATTCGAGGCAGAGGCCTAAAAGATAGATATAATAAAATGCTGTCGCTGACTTTCTTGTAGACCTTTTTACGGGGAACAATTATTTAACACATAACAATGGTTTACACAGCGCACGCCAAAACAACTCCCAATAGGCATGAAATTTTCTGACAACTTCAACAATCTTTATCATAGATCAGCGAACTTACACCAAACCTCAATGAATTTTACTGCTAAATCTTCCTCTTGAAACACTCTTTCCGTTGGTAAAAACCGCATCAAAATCCGTTAGGAGAAGAAAGTCCAACATATAAACAGACGCGGGCACCGACTTCAATTTATATTATGTAGAGATTCATAAGTAAGGGGGCAAACCTGCTATGTTTTACTAAATTGAACAATGATCCTCAGATCCGGCGACGCGAAGTACGAGCATCTTTCTGAGGCGGAGATTCAGAAGGTGGTCGACGCCAGCAAGAACTCGCTCAGCTGGCTGGAGACGGCGCGCCAGGCGCTCTCGCACACGCCGCGCCACCAGCCGCCGCCGCACACCACGCACCAGATCCGCCAGGAGCGCCAGGTATGAACGTTACAGTACCCGCGTTGCTCAGATCGATGATGCATCTCGCGTATGTTGAAATCCAGATGGTGGTAGACGCTAGCAAGAACGCACCAGATGCGCCCGGACCACATTGCTCAAATCGATCCGTTATCTCGCGGAGACAGAGATCCAGAAGGTGGTAGACGCCAAAGATTTACATCGTTAGTTAGATGTGACCTGACACCAACAACTGTGTCATTGTCTTTATATGTGTGTTAACAATAATGCCGACGCACGCACACTGGATTTTCCAATAAACCAAACTGTTATTGTTACCATTTATTGTGCAATTATATTGCATGAACTTTAGTAAAAAAATTACTTGTTGCTTCTTATAGAATGTCATGTACAATATTTAGAGACCACTGTGTTTAGAGGTACACTGATACCTAGTATGAGAACACTGATGCCATACTCACCTCGCTTGGCAGACGGGTTGGCGAGCGCAGTACGGGATGACACTGCTGCCCATCTTCTGGAGGTATCCCTTGGCAGATTTATACTGACATCATACACGAGCAAGAGAGACGGCGACTAACACTACTGTCGGCACCCAACGGAAATCGATACTTGACCTTCCTAAGGCCGGAAGTACTTTAACTAACTTATCTACGGAACCCTTGACAGGCTGAGTCGAAATTCTTGATACGAACATATTTGTTGAGCACTGTTTTTTTATTTAAGTTTTTCATTTCTGTGAAATGTTTATTACAGTACCTATGAATAAGACATTAGTACTCTATGTAAGGAAGAGAATTCAGATAAAATGTTGCTGCGCAAGAGTGAATCAGTCAACCAACATATTGATATAATCGTTAGATGAGCCCTCACACCAAAAACTCTGGCATTGTGTTTACAATACTGCCGACGAATGAGCAACACGCCACGCTTACCGAAAAAATTGTGTTATCTCTTTTTATCCCACATTATTTGCAAACACTACTTTCTCTTTTTTGCATGAGTGAGCTCACTTATATCGTTTGGAAACACAACGGCGCGGTCTCAGTACGGTGAGGGCCTATCTAATGATTAGAACGGGCGATTTATATCAATGAACCAACATCCTGCATGATACTTATAATAATGCAACATCCGTTTCTCCAATATTAGTTGATATGTCCCCAATACACAATGTATAATCTAACACTCCAGTATTTTTAATAGTCTCTTATTTACTGCAAGTTTAAATGGGGGCGTTGTAAAGCGGAGGGCGGTAAACAAACAAGTTTCTTTTTCTCACCTCACGCTCACCATAAATTATTACAAAAATGAAAGTAGAGTATCTTAACAGTTACAATGCATAATTAAGGCAAACCCTTTCACTTGGAGTTATGCTATCGGCATTGTTTCAGGGCTTTGAAAGCACGGTGAACCCGATCCTGAGCAAGCCGAAGCCTAAAGAGAAGACGCCGCCTCCCGCGAACCCCACCGCCGGGGACGGCCAGCCCGCCGCGGCGGACCCCCCGAACACGGAACAAATGGACGTCGAGTGAAACCGCCGCGGGGCCCTGCACCACTGAATAATAACCACACGTGTTCCATTCTTCTATGGATTCAGTTTTATTTAGCATTTTATACACCACATTCGAATGGTTATTATTTAGTCCAAATTGTGCTGTATTTCGGTATTTAGGTGATATAGAAACACTTGATTAAATTATAGTGATATTTATTATTATTCAAGTGATGGTTTGATCTATTTTTGCGCTCCATTGCTGAATTTAAGAAATTACCAATAGTTTTGTGTTAACAGAACGAAAACTTAAACCGACTACTGGCGACAAAAAAGCCCACTAAAAAGTTTGTTCGAAGTAGATTTTAGTATATTGTATATTTTAGGAATGTACTTGTTGGTCGCTTACATCTGTATTGCCAACAATAATATTGTAACAGTTATTTGTATGGTGGAATAATACGATTGACATTTTAAGTTTAAATACGACAGGAAAGTAGATTTGGAACAGGATCAATATACATACAAAGCCTGCAAAATTTACAACCCTCTGTTTTGGCTTTGCCGTAGTCGGGTAATAATGCTTTCCAAATAAAATAAAAGAATATACATAGTGTTAATGTATACATTTTCATAACATTTGCATTTCAATTTACAATTAACTTACTTGATCGAATGTGATAAATTTAGTTGGCAAATCATTTTTAACTTAGCTAAATCATACTAACAAGTATGCCATGCATTTTCAGTCAACTAATAATTAAAATTTAAGTTTACTGTTCCATTTACATCCACTGCTAGGTTTGTAGCTCTCAAAATAATTACTCGGAAATTCACCGTTCTGATAAAATATGCACTCTTAGATAGTAATTCCTGATGACAAGGTTTTGACAGTGGATTTGCATATAAATTAGATGTTTGAGATACATGCTATAGCTAGATATGAATGTTAAATATTTATTGGACCATTTTTCTCAAGAAAATAATAATTTGTCACTTACAGTATTGTGTCAAGTGTAGTGTACTTAGTTTGAATATTTGTGAAATGGCAACAATATTTTTGAACATTTTACTTGCTTGAACTGTTACTTACATAAATGTAGAATACCGAGTTCTATGTTAATGATTTACAAAAAATGTACCAATACTAGAAATTGATAAAAATGTAATTGATTATATTAAAGCTCTTATTTAACCTAGTATGACAAAACTCGGTTGCCGTTCAGGGCCAGCTCCCAATCAGAAATGGCATGGCATATGATTATATTCAGTTTATCAGTTGAAATTTTTATTTCTATAATTTAGAGCATGATAGACTACATTACTTTGATAAATCTAATAATTGTCGCCGCTATACGATACTGGCCCTTGGCAATTTTAAATAATAATAGGCACCTGTCAAACATTTATGAGTGGTCTATGTTGTACATTTTGCTAAAGAAATGGTTTGACCATTGATGTTCATTTGTGCATTTTTATGTTAAAAGCTTAGTAAATGAATTACTAAACCTTATTATCTATATTGTTTTTCTGTTACCAACGACTGACCTGAACATCTTAAACCATCCTATGTTTGGCATGTGCCGTGGGGTGACTGACGGCAGTAGAATGTTGCACCTCCTCTCTTCCTGTAGTTGCAGAAAGAGTGCATTTGCCAAGTGTGGTGAGTATGGCAACACACCCTCATGATTAGTAGTTGCCGATCCATGAGGGAAGCCTATGTCCAGCAGTGGACGTCCTACGGCTGACATGATTTTGATGTGGGTTTTTTTTTTTTAAAGTGGTCAAAGCTGGGGCTCATAATTGTCATAACTCTAAAGATTGAAATCGATCTTATCCACTTCTTCTAGTGGTTACTTGGATATCAAAACTAGTTCTTTTGACAGTACCTACTGTGAAAAAGTACTAGTGGAATGGAGTATAAAAATAGTCGAAGTTAAAATCTGTTTAAGGTTATTATTAGTTTTAAATACATGTTTAAGCCGTGGAGTGCCGGCAGTAGAATGTTACCCCCTCCTTTCATGCCCGTTGGATGCAGGATGTGCCTGCTAAGGGATGGTGAGCATGGCAACTAGGTGTAGGTAGAGAGATTTATGAGGGAGGGGCCTGTGTTCAGTAGTTTTCGTTTTTCGGCTGAAATAATGATGACATGTTTATGTATATTTTTTAGGTCATAGTATTAATCTCATGAACCATGATAGTTAGACAATTGAACTTTTTAACCCGGCGTCATGGGGGTGGAAAATAACTACACGGACGTGGGGGTGGGTCATAATTACCCGATACTTTGACTAACGATATTTATACATTTTGAAAAGAAATTATGAATTATTTAAGCATTAAAGCTTTATGGTTTTGTAAATTAAACCAGAATTTGTATCACCAGAGTATTTTATTAAATAAAGTTTTGTTGCTTGAAAACTGAAACAAGAAAACAACATGGCAGAAGAACAACTGATAGAATGAACTTGACTGACAGATCAATCAATGATCGAGAATGAACGAGATGTAATGCGTCTATGTCAAAAAGCTATCAGTCCGGTATCTAGAGTAGGGAGAGGTACCTACTTAGCGTTCTTCGTAATTTGAACTGATTATAGCTGCTATCAAAAATGTTTCATACATCGTTTTTCTTGTATAGAATTTGCGCCGGACTGTGAATACTATTGGCTCGGTTTTTTTTTTACACTGATGGACGTATTGTGTATTTATTTATGCTCTATGTCTATGGTAAGGGTTTGAATGAAGCTCAGAATAATAACGTAAAATAATTACTTTATTATTCTGAGGAATGAAGCTTGTCAGTACGTCTATTCCTCAGAGCAAGTGCTCTGAGGTCTATTCATAATTTAGTCTGTGTTCTTCGGGATATACATATACAGAGTAAAAATTACATCAGCTGATAATGAGATTTTATTTTTAGTTCAAAATTTATTATCATTTATCTAAATTTTCTGCTGTTTATACATAGTTTGTAGTATATCCTCACTAAAAATAATAAAATAAGTAGGTGTCTTCAAACAAAATATTATTTTAATCGTAATTGTAAAATGCATTTTTTATGCATATTTTTTTTTAATTCCTTTCATTACTTAAAAGGTAAATTATTGTAGAATTCGTGGCAATCACTTGGTATGACCACAGAATAATTATGGTATGACACTTAGAGACGGCCCCTAAAACATACTTATTATAGTGCCTTCGGTTAAATAGCATGCGACACAACAATATTTTGAATGTGAACACACGAAATAACCACAGCCCAACAAGTAGGTATTTAAGCCCATCAAGTAAGATAGTAGCAGTCAGTACCTAGGTTTCTTTCTTTTCTATCTAAGGCTTTATAAAATTATGATGTCGAGGGAACATCACAAAACACATTTGAAAAATATAGCAAAGTAATTACAAAACCTTGGTTGGAATAGTAAGTGCCCATACTTAGGCATATATTTTTTGCTGAATAATCGACTGCGACGCTAGGTACCTATTTACTGCTATATTACTATCTAAACAATACAACTCAAAGATAACATTCGATTTTAATTTTATCATAACTGTTACTCTACTGTACATACATAACTGCGCGAGACACCAGGCGATCAGCACGTTTGCTACGCGAACAAGTACCTACTTTTGTTTCGGAATCATGTCTTCAGTTTGCCTTCCTGCTGGTGATGTATTTGTTCCAGTCAAAATTGAGGAAAATGATGTTTACACTGGTATTAAAAAACTGTTGGAAGTAATAAGACCATTATGGCCTGCAGAAAATATAAAGTTCAAGGTAAGTTGATAACTTAGCTCAAAAATTTATTCATAAAATTGTTAGCTTTTCATTTTTTTAAGAAATGCTTTTTTTATTGTATTGTTATTGATTTTACAGTTATTTACCGATGGAATAACAAATAAACTGGTAGCATGCCAGCACAATCTAGAGAACAGCACAGAAAACGAAATTGTTTTGGTTCGAATTTATGGAAACAAAACAGATTTGCTCATTGATAGAAATGCTGAAATCAGGTACCCTAAAAAATAAACTTACCTAGTTTTTTAATGTATCGTTTAGGGATGAAGTTTTCCTAAGACATCCTCTATTATATAGGTAATAATTAAAGTTTACTTAAAGAACTTTATTTTATAGCTTTGTTCTATCTTTTCAGAAATATAAAAACATTAAATGTGCTGGGATTGGCACCAAAAATATATGGTATCTTTGAGAATGGACTTGCATACCAGTACTTTCCTGGAGTAACTCTAAATATTGACACTGTGCTTAATGAAAATGTTTGGCCACTGGTTGCAAAGAATATGGGCAAAATGCACAAAGTAAACCTTGGAATAGAAGTGAGTAACTACTTGTAGAACCATTTTTAAACCCCCCACAAAAACAAGGGGTGTTAAAAGTTTGACCTCTATGTGTGTGTGTCTGTCTGTGGCACCATAGCTCTTAAACAAGTGGACCAATTTGCTTGTAGGTTTTCTTATTTGAAAGCAGGTTTTCCAGCGGTGGTTCTTAATCATGTTGTATCAAAGTTGGTTTAGAAGTTTGCAAGATATGGGGGTGAAAGAGGGGATGAATAATCAAATGATTTCAAATATACCCGAGTTTGGTATCAGTTGAAAGAAAATTATGTATAGAATACAAAACTGAATATTTATAGAAATTGGTTGAGCCATTCATGTGATATGGGGGTTCAAAGTAGGGGGTGAACAATCCAATGTTTGTTGGGGGTTACTTAAAAATTTTAATTTTATAAACATGCTGACTCTACAACAATAGATTTATTCATAGACTTGACAGTTAAAAGATCCGCTCATTGTCACACCTATGTTACCTTGTAACTATTAATTTTGTTATCTTACTTTGTAAAATGTACAGTTCACAAATTTATCAAGTTTTAACAGCATAATTAACATGCCTTATGTTAATTATGTCGTTGAACTCACAGCGCACCTATTTTCTTATCAATACTTATTTTAATCTATATGATGTCTAACAATTTTATTATAAGATGTCATACATAACATTATTGATAAATTTGCAAAATACAATGATAAGTGTATTGTTTTATAAAGGGTCACTGACCAGAGTTATATGTTTAGAAGGTTTGTGTATCAACTGCTGATACTTTCAAATGATCTAAGTATTAAATAAATAATGCTGGACAATACAGACAGCAGTATAAGAGATTACCAAGCTAAGCAAAGCATGTACTATGGAAACCAGATTATTGATAGAATATGTTATTATTTTTGTAACTTAATTATAATATAACACACACCCACCCTGATACAAATATCTATTTTGTCCGATGTCTGGTTATTTTTCTATGCATGATAAACTGGTTAGAAAGATAAGTATTTACAATAGTAAATGAGGCCAGGTGCGTGTCGGGCCACACGCTATTTAGGGTTCCGCAGTTAACTGTAGACCTGTTTTAAGAAGTAGGTGTATGTTTTTTTTCATTTAACAAAACATATTACTTAACAGGAATTAATTGAGTTTTCGGTTTAAATTATTCCGGTAAGTTTGGGAAATATTTTTTCGAAACTAAAAAAGCTACCTTAACCTTATAGTTTTCCTAGAAAGTTCATGGTTAAAACTATATACATGCTTATGTGTATGGGAGGTACCCCAAATTAATTATTATAATCAGATTTTTTTACTTCATTTATCATTATCTCGGTGTTGTTATTGTTATTATATATGTCCATGCAAAATTACAGCTTTCTAGGACTAATAGTCTCTTCGCAAAGCCGGTCACGGACGGACGGACGGACAGACAGACAGACAAAGCGAAACTATAATGGTTACTTGTTTTACTATGAAACCCTATAAAGTATTTAAGTATTCTATCCATCGCCTGGTTCTCATAGTACAAGCTTTGCTTAGTTTGGGACTGGATTGTGTTGTGTGTAGTGTCCAGCATTATTTAATTATAAAATAAACAATTTTGTCTCCCAGCTGAGATCAACCTCCATCCTCATGTGTTTCAGTCGGATATTAGACCATCTGAGCCACATTGGTGGTCAATCTAATAGAATTAGTAACACAAAGTATAAAAAAACATCTGTTACTGGGAGTTTTTTATATGCTACTAAACATCTACTAAATTACGAGACAATCCGAAGGCCAACCTGTTATTAAGCAGTAACCTCTGCCTATTGAACTACAATACCGCGGTGATTACATGCACTAAGCCCGTGACCAACTCGTATGGCCCCCTTACCTTCAAACCAGGAATGTAACAGACAACCTACTGTATTTCAGGCGACAATTGGCGGTTGTAGCGTCAAATCCATATCAAATATTTACGATGTGATTAGCATAAGTACATTTTTTTCCTTAGCTTAACCACAAAACAAATGAACATCACACTTAACATAATACAACGGGCATTCACGGCACACATAAGTTCTTAAGTGTTATGTTATGTAACATTTAGAAGACGCAATGCCTTTAGCCATGAAGACATTTGAAATATTTAAAATTGCTGTTTGTTTTAGATACCAAAAGAACCATTTGTTTGGGACAAAATAGAGCAATTTTTGAGTTTGCTACCGGAACCATTTAACACAGAAGATAAGCAAAGAAGGTCTGATGTTATTTTATATAATTATTTATAGAACGGACAGAAACAACACAACCATAAACACATAAAAATATAATGATAAACAATAAAAAGTATGAATATAGGCAATAATAATAATAAATTGTTGTTATAAAAAAACCATGGAAGAAAATAATTTGTTAAGCTGTTATTATTCTGTTAATGATTTTTTTAATTAGAGCATTTTTTTGCCTTTCCATTCTGGATGCTTTCGCACAAATGATAGTTTTGGCATATGTGCAAATTTGCAGAACACTTAACATCCTAAGGCACACAAACAATAAATATTCATAACAGGTAAGTACTATTACTTGCAGTGTAAAATGATCGATCATTTACTGTATCTATGTTTGTGTGTTTTATTTCGGAAGATTTAAGAAAACCTGGTAAAATAAAATATCTTTTTAACCGACTTACGGGTCAGCACAAACTTACCGGAAATAATCGGCCGGCCAGTAGTTTGGATTAAAAAAACACATTAAAGTAAAAAAAAACCGTACAAGTGCGAGCTGGACTCGCCCACCGAGAGTTCCGTAGGTACATATGTAGGAACATAATAATTATTATAAATTAGCTGTTCTGATAAATTAGCTAATATATTAAAATAAAGTTTTAAAAATGCACAAAAAGATTCGGTCACCCATCCAATTTATGACCGCGCGTAGGGTTGCATATGAAGGTTGTATGTGGGCACCTTTGTACGCTTAGGAATGTCATACATAACGCAACAGTTTATAATACTTTTTCGACAAACTGGGCACTTGTAACTTAGTCGATTTTCTCAGATTTTATGTATTTTTTTTTTACTTTAATGTGTTTATTTTAATCCAAATTATTAGCCGGCTGATTATTTCCGGTAAGCTTGTGCTGACCCTATATTTTATGTCTCGTTACCTCAAAACCCTGTCGTCGTTTATGAACCTATTTGGAAAATTATTTATATCTACTGGAGTCCCTTAAGGCACATGATCTAAATGTAAACTTGCGGTTGGTTTTTTTGCTTAATATTGCTTGCTTCGAAACCAAGTTCTGATGATTGGATCCATGATGAATCAAGGGAACTACTCAAAAGTAAAGTTTTTGCTGAAAAAATAAGATATGATTATAGGTTAAAATACAGGCTTGCGATAACCTACAGGACCTACTTGCATGAACCTACATGGTTTTAAAAATAGGTTAATTTAAATTAGTTCCTTCCTATTTGCAATTATTGTGTTTGTCTATTTAACAAAATACTTTTTGTACATCTCTGTTGTAGATTTGTGAATAGCTTTGGGTCAATAACAAAACTAAGGATAGAGTTTGAACGTCTAAAATCGCATCTAACCAAAACAACGAGCCCAATCGTGTTTGCTCACAATGATTTGCTTCTAGGAAACGTAATCTACAACAAAGATGAAAAGGAAATATCTTTTATAGATTATGAGTATGCTACTTATAACTACCAAGCGTTTGATATAGCAAATCATTTCAATGAGTTTGTCGGTAAGTAACTGTGTTAACTTTTACAATAGTTGTAAAAGTTGTTGGCTTTTGTGTGACACATAGAAAGGCATGTCTCTTTTTAACCGACTTCAATAAAAGAAGAGGTTCTCAAGTCGTCTATATATTTTTAAATCTTTGTATCCGCAGAAGTCTGTCGCATAAGAACCAATATAGAAAATTCTTTTTGGGTTGAAATTCTCTGTACTCTTCCAGATCGGTCACATTTTCAAAACTGTTGTCATTAAGGGATCCATGAGGAAATTCAATAAATATATGAGGGTCTACTGTAGTGCCTCAAGCAAGGCTTAGCCACTTGCCCTAAATTAAATATAAATCCGCGTTATTTGTTTCACTTTATGTTTGCTTGTTGAAAAGCCCAGTTCTGATGATGGAATTAATTAGACATTCGAGGGAACTACTCGAAAGTAATATGCATACATATAGCGGCTTGGGTATTTTCAGTAACAAGTCAAGCATTTGACAATTGACACGTGCTTTAACGGTAAAAGAAAATAACGTAAGGCAATCCGCGGCTGTGACAGCTTCAGTGACATGATCTCCTCTGACTAGGCTGAGAGGAGAGGCCAGATGATAAAAATGTAAATTAAGTATGTAAAAGGCCAATTTTATTCATGTCTGCTGTTACTCTTTTAAACAAAACATTCAGATAGAGTCGGCTATTCTGCCCTCCTGAGCTTAAAGTGCAGTACCAGCAAAAACGTTTTTTTTTTATTTAACGGCGTTTTGAGTTTAGACTACAAAAAAAGGTAACAAACACACTGATTGTAGACTTTTGTCTTAAGGCACTGAGGAATTTTGGACAAAGCGTTTGGGAAACTTAGCGTTGCGTAGTTTCCCAAACGCTGCCCATGCGAGTTGTATTTCAAGCCAAATAATACTGCACTTTAATATGTTTTACCTAAAAATCTTCTAGATTAAACTACCACTTAAGAGTGCCACAAAAAGATTAAAATACTGCACTCTAGTTAGGAAACTAATAAATTTTTCGTGCAGTATTAATTTTACTGCGGTTTAACTGGTAATCATGGCCATTTTTTGATAAATCTGTACTAAAATTTTGACTTTACTACATTCATTAAAAAATAAAATTAAATACTTCTATACCGTTTTATGAAAATTGTATTAATTTGATTTGTAGGTTTTTAAATGCGGTTTCTAGCTATGTATTTAGCTCAAAACCAACAAAAAGCCTATTACTGCACTTTAGGCTCAGGTGTGCAGTATTGGTGATCGACACACGGATGTAGTCGCGAACGAATAGGTACTGTTAAATAAATATCCCAGAGTTGACATCTAGTTCTCAGTCAGCCTTGTTAGAGGGGACATCCCATAGCCGAATCAAATGGCCAATAACGATAAAATGTTGTTTCCTGTAGGAAGTGCTTACTAATAATACCGTTATGACTTTGAACAGCGGGGCTTTCAGTTAATCTACTTACAAAATATGTGTCCCACGGTGTATGTCCTGTCACTTACCTAGTTACATTTAAAATCTTTGTACCAAGTAATTTTAACACGTATATGTTTCCAGGTATATCTATTGAGGATATAGACTATAATAAATATCCTTCCAAAGATTTCCAGTTACCTTGGATAAGGGAATATCTTACAGAGTATGCGGAATCGCTGCCGTCAGATCAAGACGTTGAGAAAGTTTACAATGATGTGCAACTGCTATCACTGGCATCGCATTTTCTCTGGGGAGTTTGGTCCCTAGTTCAGTTCGAGCATTCTGATATTGACTTTGATTTTGGAAGGTAAATCATTTTACGAGTACATACGTAGACCAAAGATTTAAATCGTTAGATGTGCTGACACCAAAAACTGTGGCATTGTCTTTATATCTGTGTCAAAAATAATGCCGATGAACCAACGATGAACGCACACCGGTTTTGCCAATAAACAAAACTGTTTGAACGAAATTTCGTGAAAAAAATAATACACACTACGTCCGGCTAACACTGTAGAGCAGTACAAGCAGATTACCTGGTCCACGTCGTTATAGATTGAAATCGTTAGATACGCCCTTACCGTAATGAGACCGCACCGGACTGATGAAAATATCTAATTCCTTGATAGATTAGTGACAACAATGTAGTTGCCCACTAGTCAGCTTCTTATGAGTGAGCTCACTCATTTCGTGTGAAAACAAACCGGTGCGGTCTCATTACGGTAAGGGCGTATCTAACGATTTCAATCTATAACGACGTGGACCGGGTAATCTGCTTGTATTGTTCGAAGCTGACTAGTGGGCAACTACATTGTTGTCACTAATCTATCAAGAAATTAGATATTTTCATCAGTAAAGTACAAATAGTCGGTAAAACTTAGCTTGATCGCTGCAACAGCTGTCATCAAAATCCCGCCCATCAAGTTCTGAATTTTGTATGGCGCTTGGTTAAAATGTTGTACGATATTTATTATGAATAATTAATAATTCTAATTCCTTTATATTTTGTGTTCATTCATTTTATTTCTATTGCAGGTATGCAGAAATAAGGTTGAACAGATATTATGAATTGAAAGACAACATTCTCAAGGATTTCAGCTGATCTCTTGAAATATCAAAGTACCTACCCTACTATTTACCTACAGACATGATCTTTATATACTTAATATTTTCTGAACTATGTTATTTCCTTCAATAATATTATTAGAATAAGAGCTACATACATATTTTATTACCAATTAACCACTTTTAAAGATATATTATTTGCTAGGTTGTATAAATAATTTAACACAAAGATTTATTAAACTGTTTCACCAATAATTATCTTTTATTATTGTTAGCAAGAAATAACTTGTACACAATCACATTATAGTAAGTACTTACCTAACTTTCAAAATTCTATAGGCTATGATAATGTCACTGGTTTTTTGCCCGCCTTCAACTGCGAAAGGTTAATCACCTCCAGCCATAAGGACGCCCACTGCTGGGCACAGGCCTCGCTCATGGATCTCCAAGAACTGATCATGAGGGGCTTGTTACCTACTCACCACGCTTTGAAGGTGGGTTAGCAACCCCAGCACGAGATACACGGAAAGACGCTGCTGGTCATCTTCCGGAGGTATTTGGCAGATTCTTACTGCTACACTGGCAAGAGAGATGCAACATGTTACTGCACTCCACGGCCTGTGAGAGGGTAATGAATGGGAAATAGCTGAGCAGATATACAAATAGTAGCCATACATTTATGAGGATGAAGGTCTGTTGTCTCCCCTGTTGGATCCCCTAGGGGAGATATCAGAAAAAAAAATCCTGATGTTACAGTGAAAAATGGGTTTTGTCTTCCACTGCCGTCGATGGGTTTCGTCATGGATCAAATAAAAATGGGTTTTGTCTTCCACTGCCGTCGATGGGTTTCGTCATGGATCAAATAAATCTATGGTTTCGTGAACTGAGTTAGGTAGAAGGGAAATGAGAGGAGTCTTAAGTACTAAGGAATCTAGCGGAGTCCATTAGAAATCCGTTCAACTCTACGACCACATTTGTATCTCTTTGCTTTCTTTTGCTCCGCTCCGCTTACTATTATTCTGTGCTTATTACGGTGGAGGCACTTCAGGAAGATTGCCTTTGCGAGATAAACGGACTCCGTACGTGCTCTCAGTGGAACGCTACTAAGCTACTTCTAACGACTTTTTTAACAAGTTCATTTCTCAGTATTTTAAAGAGGAAAGAATTGTGTGTTGTATGTATGTAAAGAACAAACGCAAAAACTACTGAACCCATTTTCAAAATTCTTTCACCATTAGAATGGTGTGCGGCTACATTATCCCTGATAAAGGCTATATTTTATCCCCATACCTCACGGGAACGGGAAATATGCGGGTAAAACCGCGGAGTGCGGCTAGTTCATAAATAAAACCGTAACTAAACGGCCGCTTATCTAGCATCGGTTTTTATTAGTAACGGCTGTCAATGTCTAAGATCTCACCACCGACATTTTTAGGGTTCCGGACCAAAATGGTAAAAAGGAACCCTTATAAGTAGAATCACTCACTCTTTGTCACAAGTGGATATCTCGAGAACTACTGATGCTAACAATTTGAAATGGTTAAAGATAACACACAATATATGAAAATGCTAAAAAATATTATTATTATGATTGCAGGGGGACGGATAGAGGATCTCAAAATGTTTAAGTTACTAGGTTGTGAGGGGTATCATTAATAAACAGTTTTTACTTTTCCTTTAAGCTGTATAATTTTTGAGTTATTAACAAAAATGTTGAAAAAACGACCGTTCCCCCCCTTTATCTCCGAAATTTGCAGAGATAAACCCGTGAAACTTTTACAACTTATAGAAGTGTATGTAAACTTTATAGGAAAATTATAGCGAACTTTCTAATTTGCATAGTTTTTAGACAAGGGAGGTGGAAGGGGGGTTTTCAAAAATTTTGTGAAGTTACTAGGTCGTATGGGGTATCATTATGGAAGGTATTCATTCGCACATTAATAAAAAGTTTTTATTTTTCATATAAGCCGTATCGTTTCTGAGTAATTTAAAAAAATGTTGAAAAAACGACCGTTCCCCCCCTTATCTCCGAAGGTTGCAGAGATAAACACGTGACACTTTTATAGCTAATAGAAGTGTATGTATAGTTTATAGAAAAATTATAGCGAACTCTCAAATATAAACTCTCAAAAATTTGCATAGTTTTTTAGACAAGGGGGGTGGAAGGGGGTTTTTTAAAAAAAATGTAGTTACTAGGTCATGTGGTAGTCACGGGGAATAAGAATGTCACTACCAGTGTATAGTATATAACAGATTGTAAAAATGTTTGTTCGAGTATATGTAGGTAACCTAGGTACCTACCTATTATTTTTTTCTATTTCTGAACTGAACAAACGAGAAAAGAAATCTCACTAGTCCAGTCGACTGAACAAACGAGAAAAGAAATCTCACTAGTTCAGTCAACTGAACTAGTGGGAATAGACGCATATGAAAGGTGTTCGATTGCACATTAATAAACAGTTTTTAGTTTTGCTTTAAACCGTACATGTAGTTTTTTACTTATTTACAAAAACGTTGAAAAAATAGCGTCCCCCCCCCCCCTTATCTCCGAAGTTTGCGGAGTTAAACCTCTAAAACTTTTATTTCTATTATAAGTGTATGTAAAGAAAGATTACGGTAAAATTATAACGAACTCTCTAGCTAGCATATACCTTTTTAAAAATCATCGAAAGTGTAAAAAATCTGCATAAGTTCCGCTATCAGACAAGAGATGGCGCTGTCAAGGTTCTCCAACAAATATAAACCGCCTTTATTATGATAAATTGTTATAGCTGTACCATTTTTGATATATTATATTGTATGATGCCACGGAACCCTCGGTGCGCGAGTCCGACTTGCTCTTGCCCGGTTTTATCTATTATGGTATGTTCTATGTCGTGGGGTGCCTGCCGGCAGCAGTAAAATGTTGCCACACCTCTGCCTGTTTTAGCACTAAGATTCTGCCGAGGGATACCTCTGGAAGATGGGCAGCAGCGTCTTTCGGTTTATCAACATGCCGTACTGCGCTCGCTAACCCGCCTGCCTAGTATGGCAATAGCAACCCCTAGTGAACTTCGAGATACATGGCCAATGTCCAGCAGTCGACGTGGACAGCAGTCCTGTGGCTGAGATGATGATGAAGGTGTCTATATTTGTATCTAAATAAAACGAATTTTTTGAATACAAATAACACATTTTATTGTAAAAATATAACATTCACGAAGTTAATTTATTCAATACAGTCAAATAGTGGAAGCCTTTACTATTGGTTTGTCAGCCTTATTTTAATAAATCAACAATATTATCCTTAACTGAGACTTGATGTTCCGTAACTATAATACCTAAAGGGTCGTCGACTGCGCGGGGCAGAGGTATTGTGTTTAATTGTTTGTGGGATACCTACCCTAAATTGGAAAATCAAAATACTTAGCAGATCATCCCTATGAGTAACCCAAACTTTCTTATCATCTGACATAGAATAACATTTTTTAATGTTAAGCGCACTTAACTGTATTTAAATAAATATTGTAAGACACGAATGGTATTATAATAATTGCTCTGTGACGAATGGATTGACTATGATGACCTTATATAGGCAACTTGACTAAGAAAATCGAAAACAATCATCGTACCGATTTCGTTAGCGTTATAAGCATTTGATATACTTATTACTTTTTTACATCTATCCTTGTAGGTAGATACAATAGTAGTAATTAAGGCTAAGTACAGATAAGTACCAGTAAGCAGGCTGATAATGTCTAGAGCAATAGATTAGGCATTTATGAATTATATGATATAGGATTATATATATTGAATTAAATACCTAACTACTTATTACTTTTCTAGGTGTTCTTTAAGTTTTGGTGCAAGCATAAAAGAGTTAGGTCCAGTAAAGATTAAGTCATAGGTACTAACGAAAGCGTTGCTGTTTTAAGCATGCAACTATAATTTGATTAGCCACCGACTCGTTTTTTTGGTTTTTTAAAGGATTTGCCATACAAAAACAAGTCAGTGAACGCCCATAAAAGGTCATGCAGTTCCAGACTTGACCTCCAGACCGGATCTTGAAGAAATCATAGGTACATGGTAACTTAACTACGCTACAACCGGCGCCTCTACCGGACGATTCACGAAACTACTACACACGCGATACCAATATGCGCGCGAAATTTATAATCATACCTAAAAGCTAATAGTTACTACCTACTTTATCTTTAATAGGATGTTTTAGACCTTAGGAAGCTATGACATATTTGGTAATTTATTTTTAATTGTGTCTATGAGTCTAATATATTGCTATACATGCGTTGAATTGAATCGCTTCCAAACGTGTCGTCAGCATGAATCGGATCGTAATTAATATGTTCAATAGAATTGTTTCAAGGCTACCAACGAATAAACTAGGTACGGTATTCCTCGAACTAGGGTCAATCTATAAATTTTGCTGCTATAAAATAAGCATCTTGCGGTAGGTATATAATATGCGTTACAGTTATGAAAAGCGCAATCTTTGTAATATTTAAATATTTGAGAATTACCTTCCTGTTTTCTTTCTGATGGCTATGGCTCACTGTTTTGTAGGCACTATGGAAGTAGTTTCAGCAGGCATCTTCACATATATATTTATTATGAGTAAGTTATTTACTCAATTATTATAATAATTGTGTGGGTAAACACCGTCATTGTAGGCTTAGGCTTACCTAGTTAAGTGTTTCAAATTGATTAAAACTTTGAAACAAGGTGCAAAAGATCTGTCTTCCCAGGACTGCTTGGTGCAATTCAGTTAAAATCTAATAAGAGAAGAGGACTCTTCAAGGAATGGTGGAGCAAAACTTGCAGTGAAGGTGGAGGTTAATGGAATAATTTAAAAAAAATATTGTAGGGTTCCATACCCAAAGGGTAAAAACGGGACCCTAATACTAAGACTGTTGTCCGTATGTCTGTCTGTCACCAGGCTGTTACTCATGAACTGTGATAACTAGACAGTTGAAATTTTCACTGATGATGTATTTCTGTAATTTTTTCTATAAATTTCTTCAAAATCAATATTTAAGGGGCATGCCTGCTCAAATTAATAACAAGAAGAGGTAGACGATTATACAAGATGTTTATCTTGTGTAATCGTTTATTATTTCATGATGTATGGAAACCCTTTGTGCGCAAGTCCGACTCACACATGGGTTTTATTGTTGTCCTGAGACAAGATAGAAAACAATGTGTATTAGTTAATATTAGAATTTCAATGTCACAATGATGTAGTCTTCTTGAATACAAGACATTTAGCGATGGTTCTACGGAGTTAGCTTTCTCTTTTGTACAAGATTCCTCTTTATATAAAATGTTGCCTAAGCCATTTATAACACCAGTTTCAAAAGTACCTACAAATTAAACTTAAGAGAACAAAATGTCAAATTCTTTAAAATAATGTTGATTAATAAGGCTGAAGATGGATAAAAAATGTGTGTGTGAATAAACATGTTTGCATCATATCTGAATTCATTGTTTCATATTCCAGTCAAGTCAATCCTGTAAATAAATCAGGTTAATTAATAATTATTTAGTAATCAAATCTTAATATTATTTTAAATTAGAATATACACTAGCTTTTCTAGGTTTAGTCAATAAAACATAATGCAGTTCAAGATACTTCTATGGCATTGTGCTTCAAAGTCATGTAACAATTCATCAATATCATTATCCAAATCATCACTCTGAGCCATTTTAGTTATCATGTCACTGATGAGAAATGCACCAATTGTAGCTTCTTCATGGTTGTCTTGAATGTCAATGTTCACAACATGCACAGGCTGGTTATAAATAGATCGTCTTGATCCAAACCATTCAATAACTTGGTCATATACTCTTTCTTCACAGGTTACTATTACATCAAACCGCTCAATACTAGTCTGGAATTTTTCAGGGGATGGTTTGATTCTCCGATTCCTATCTAACATATGCAGAATCCCATTCTGCGTATAGTATGTTTTATCTTTTTCCATTAGATCATTGTAGATGTCGTCGTATGGTACACCAAACTCATAACAGTTTGGACGATCAGCGGAAGAGCCCGGTAATTTGACTTTTTCGCCAGTACCAAAGGATTTCACTTTGAAACCTTTCTTTACCAGAAATGCATGGGCTTCCATGCTGCGATTCATATTGGATGAACAAACTACCGATATATAAAAGTCACCCATTGTTTGTTAGATCTGATCCTCTGAGTGCTCAAATGAGATTAAAACTTGCATTACTGGCTCTGAACATGTGTCGATATATCTTTCATGTCAAGTAGAACTTGTTCTTAGACACAAATACTGTTTATTAAAGTATTTTTCTGAAACTTTTATTAGTTTCCAATTTTAGCTAAAAAAACTAAAAAATTATGCCAGCAAGAACTAGGTACACGTTTCACTTTCAATTTCTTTCGATTGAATTGAAGCTTGATGAAGGAAGTGAAGTGAAGCGAAGCCCCCTATGCTGTGACTGTGCCCTTGAAGGATTAATGACAATTGACAACAGATTTGACATTGACATCACCAATTGGATTTTCTATTATATATTTCTATAGGATCTATTTGGCAGCAAAACCGGGTGAATGGATGAAGTCCATCAGTTTTTACAAGCAAGCTAGATTATTTTATTATTAACTAGCTGACCCGGTGCCCACTTCGTTGGGCGGGCGGTAATTTATAGCCTATGACACTTACAAATACTGTGGTTTTCTATAAGTAAAAATTACCTCTGTATCTCTGAAAAAAAAAACTGGAAGAAACTTTCAACATGAACAGGTGATTTTTTACGCAGTGACAACCCTAATTTTAGCTGTCGGGACGATGATCTCAGTATCGTCACAGATGATGTGACAGACAGTGACAGATTCATAATTCTTAAAACGCCTGCAGCATCATAGAGGCAAATTGTCGTAAATTATGTGAATAAATTATCGCACACATTTCAATTTGTAGGTAGTTTCGTGAAGTTAAACATGTGAAATAAACTTTAGGCTGTTTGTTTTATACCGCAGTCATGCCTCTTTCCAACTGTTTGTTATTTCTTTTGTGTTGATTTATTAACCTACTGACTGACTACAAAGCCCATTGATGTCCACTTCTAGACAGCGCTGCGACCACTACAGCAAACTTATCTAAAAACTTTACCAGTCTTTCCGTTATTCAATGTTGTTAATCTGTCCGGTCTGTCCAGAAATCTTTGACACCCGCATTTTGTCAAAGGCAGGCGCCTTTATTTGATTGGCGGTCATAATTTGCCAAACGGATGCCAATAGCCAATCATCGAACAAATTATACATTTGGGAACCGCCCTCTTTCGCTAATTGGTTGTCGGCATTTTGCAAACATAATTTTTGACTCTTTCTCTCAAACGCGCCGCCGCCTTTCGGCAACTCGCCTCGCCCCGGCCGCTTTGAAGCGCCGCGGCCGACACAAACGAGCCCGCGCCCGCCCTCGTCCCATGGCTAGCCCCGCGCGTGCGCCCGCGCCGGCGATCTCGCCAGTCCCGTGCAATATCGTGACCTCGACACATCGCGATCCTTGTGTGCCGATTCGCGGTAAAATGTAAACTAACTGTGTAGCTTATCTGTGCTGTGACAATGTCGTACACAAGTGAATAGTGGACTGAAATGGTGCGGCTTTATGCCATAGCTGGTGACAATTTAACCTTGGCACGTAGGATGGAGCGGTTTCCAGGACATCGTGTGCCAAGCCGGGAAACTGTCCTAGCGGCTAAACCAAGGCTACGTATGTAAATATGACTTGTTTGTTTATGAACTTTTTAAATACGCCTAAAATAACTACTTTAATAACTTTATAACTACTTAAAATAACTAGCTTTTTTGATTCAATTTAATAATTTTACTTGTCTTGAAATAACTTAATAATGTGCTAGAGTAGTTATTTTTGCCTGTCCTAAGCCAGGAAAAGTATGAAGGGAAAGTTCTATGCCAGCATCCATTCGTTTTGATACGTACACCAGCCCGAGCGCAGCGAGATTTGCGGGCGACGTACGACAGTAATTAGGGTGTCCAAAAAATCACGTTCCTTAGATGAGAAATTAATTATTAAAATGTAGCGAAACTAATTGACTATTATTTTTAATTATTACTTGTATCAATTAATTTTAGGGTTATACATCTGTGGTTTAAGTGATAAGTGTGTTTACACTAACACACTGTAGGTACTACGTCATTTTATTCAATAAAATCATTACCTAGTGTAAATGTACCTACCTAGTGCTAGAAGTGAGTGAATTACTTGCCTGTGATTGTGTACCTTCTAAGAGTGACCTACGAAATCGAAATAAGAAGCCGTCTAGACATCTGACAAGGGAGAAAATATGAGGTACTTAAAAACTTTCCTAATACTATACTGTATCTCGTATAACGCTGCCAAAAACAATAACAAAGGTGATACCAGTAAAAATAGAGCCTCCTTTGTAGAAGGTTACTTCGTCGTAGCTACGTTTTGCCATAAAAAAAACTAGGATTTTTTATTTTAGCCGAAACTTATCGAATTGTATATAAATTATTGTCTTGGAACATTTTTATTCCAATAATTTCGTTTCTTACAAAGAAAATAAAATAATTAATATTTTTATGGGTACTTATTTTGTAACACTGGTCACTTTTTGGGGAAAGCTATCAAGGTGCATTGGTACTGCACATTGGGTAAAAATGTCATTCGTTTCCCGTGCCTCCTCCGTTCTGGAATCGAATGTTCTTTCTCTTGCCCCGCCGCCGCCGTCGCCGTTGTTGTTTTTGCTGTTCTGTTTAATTGTTGAAGTTGTTTGTTACTGGTAAAAGTTATCTTGTTGTGTTTGTGTTGTTGTTATTATCTGGTCGAGTTTTTGTTGTTTTGATAAGGAGCCTCAGCCCGCGGCTGCGCTCCTGGAGCCGGTAGCTGGTCCATCGAGAATAATAATGAAACTACTACTACACTGTCACCACCCAAAAAGCGGCTGGTAAAAGCTCTGAGTTCAACAGAGAAACTGATGATAATGAACGTGTACAAGCACACGTACAAGAACTGGCCCAAAAGCGAATATTGGTCACTCTTAGCCTGTGTAAACAAAACAGCCGAGCTCCTGGGAATATCTCAAAGAACAGTAAGGGTTGTTGTAAAATAACACAAATCAACAGGAAGACTTGCTTCGCCCAAGAAAAAAGGCCAAAATTATGCCTTTGTTGGACTAGGATTTTAATAATCTAGCAGTGAAAACATAATGTAACTACTTCACTAATATGCTCCGAGGCTCTTGTTGATAGGTACAAGCATAGCATAGTGTAGGGTGGAACTATACTTGTAGTCATCATTTCGGCCGTAATACGTCCACTACTGAACACAGGCCTCCCTCATGGATCTCCATGAGGGGTAGTTGCCATACTCACCACGCTTGGCAGGCGGGTTGGCGAGCGCAGTACGGGATGTTGATACACGTAAAGACGCTGCTGCCCATCTTCCGGAGGTATCCCTTAGCAGGTGTTTACTGCATCCACGGGCATGAGAGGAGGGGTAACATTCTACTGCCGGCACCCCACGGCATACTTCTAGTGATCCATGAAAAAAAGGTTATGCTCCACTGTCTTCTCAGTACGACAGTGACATCAAGTGACATTACTTTGTTTACATTATTGGCAGCGTTTGAAAAAACAGACTATACCTAGGTTGAGGTACCTATACACACATCTTATTATTACTTACGCATTTACTAAATAAATCGTCGAGTAATCTCCCGCCATAGCGGAAATCTACCTGCGAAGATAAATACCTACCTACCTGCAGAGGTTATAACGGGTGTTAGGGTAAACAGTCTTATCTTTGAAACCACAGACTAGGTATCAGGAACAGAGTCCAAAACCGATGAAAAAAAATTAATTTATTTTTACATAATTTTTGCAAAGAAAATCCTCATAAATCATGAATGCGTTTCACCCTACACACGCTACGATACACGTGCGTAGGTGCAATGCGGCTTCTCTTTCTCTCAAACGCGCCGCCGCCTTTCGGCAACTCGCCGTTTCTTTGAAGCGCCGACACAAACGCCCGCCCTCATCCCGCGGTAAGCCCCGCACGTGCGCCCGCGCCACTGCATTCGCCAGTCCCATGCAATCTTGTGAATTGGACACATCGCGACCCTTATGTGTGCCGATTCGCGGTAAAATGTAAACTAACTGTCTGTTTGTTTCCCTAATAAATAAAAATAAAAATAAATAAAATAACTGTGTAACTTATCTGTGCTGTGACAATGTCGTACACAAGCGAACAGTGGACTGAAATGGTGCGGCCTTGGCACGTAGGATGTACAGAGAGCGATTTCCAGGACATCGTGTGCCAAGCCGGGAAACTATCCTAGCGGCTACACAAAGGCTACGTATGTAAATAAGACTTGTTTGTTAATAACTTTTTAAATACGCCTAAAATAACTACCTACTTTAGCCTTACCTATAGCTTTTCTTATTAAATTTAATAATTTTACTTGTCTTGAAATAACTTAATAATGTAACGTGCTAGAGTAGTTATTTTTGCCTGTCCTAAGGCAGGAAAAGTATGAAGGGAAAGTTCTATGCAAGCAACCATTCGTTTTAATACGTACCTACACCAGCCCGAGCCCAGCGACATTTGCGGGCGACGTACGACAGTAATTAGTGAGTCCAAAAAATCAAGTTCCTTAGATGAGAAATGAATTATCAAATCGGATATATGTACATATAATATCGGATAGGGCTGTCACGTTTTTTAGGCACTAGGAAATTTAAACTTTTTGTATGGGAAACTGAAAATAGGATTTTTTAATTATCTCCCCCCCAAAACTGATCACCATTGGGGTCAGAACCCCCCCCCCCCTTCGGCGTAGTACACATATTATGATATACCTTGTAATTTTATTGTATTATTATTTAATATGTCTAAAATTAATTACATTCCTAATGCTAAGTTGATTGTTCAGATAAAATTAATCAAGAATCAAAAAATACTTTATTCAGTGCGGCCGCATGGACCTCATTGACGCGTCACAAATTACAAAATAAAACAACACAAATAAATAGAATAAAGCACATAATTGATTCTGTTCACTTCAGATGACACGCGAGTTAGGAAAAGAAGTAAACAGAAGAACCTAACTCGGTCGTTATAGTCATCATTTAACAATTTTATTTTGTCTTATGTTACGACGGAGTTGACGGACTGTTTGACGGAGTTGGAGCAGATTCCGTCCCAAGTGGTTTTGTCCTCTAGGTAATCTAATATTTTATAATAAGCTTTAATGCACAGATTGCGTTTGATAATGTTTTTGAATTTATTCAATGATAACTTCTGCAACTCACTTGGGAGTTTGTTGTAGAAGCGTATACATCGCCCTTTAAAAGATATTTTCACCTTATGGAGCCTAGTAGTGGGCACAGCGAGTTTATTCTTATTTCTTGTATTTACATTGTGATTGTTGCTGTTTTTCTTAAACGAAGCAATATTCTTATGGGTGTACCTACAACAGGTTCTCATAAATATTTTGACAAGCTACTGTCATTATATTTATTTCTTTAAGTTTAGTGCGAAGTGATTCTCTGGGACCCATATTGTAGATAGAACGAATAGCCCTCTTCTGCAGCACAAATACGGTGTCTATATCTGCAGCACATCCCCACAGTAGTAAACCATAAGACATAATGCTGCTGTGGAAATAGCTGAAGTAAACAAGTCTAGCGGTATCAACGTCTGTAAGGTGGATTTTTTTGATATATGCAATCAATGAAACTGTTAAAAATCAAACTTTAATTATTAAAGTTTTAACAGTTCTACATTATTAACAATTTTGAATTTACCATCGATTATTATTGTTTATGTTATTGTTACTGTTAGCCTTGTCTTTTTATTAGGCTTTTTGTGTTTGGTTTTACACAATTCCGCCAGTGTCAAGTTAATTTATTAATTCTTATGTTAATTGGCTGGCCATGTTGGCGCAGGTCTTTGATAACCTTATTTTGATCTTTCTAGAGATTACGAACTTGAACACTGGCAGAATTGTGTAAAACTAAACACAAAAAGCCATTAAAAAAGAAGAAGAAAAAGAGATTTGCATTTTAGAGGTTATGTTATTTTTAGGGAAGACTTTTCCTAAAATTAAAAGAAATCGAATCTGTAATGTTCTGCCTAGGCGGTTGATAAGTTGCTGACAAGCTTGTTTGAAACAACGTTCGAGAAAAAAAATAATTTAGTTGGTTGTTTAAAACATATAAAATGAATACTATTTGCCGTACTCTTTTTACTGGGCTAAAACAATTCCGCGGCTTACATACAAGCTCTGCAAACTTAGCATGGTCCAAACAAACATTGCCGAAGACGTTCATAGATTTCAATAAAAAGGTTTATCCACCCCAAGAAATCGGCGAAGAACCCAGACCTGCCGTACGTAAAGGCAACGGATTTGCTACCTATAGCTTAGCAAGCTACACATCGCTAAATAATATACATACTAGGGCATTCAGTGTATTTACAAAAAAATTATGTTTACAGTTTGTGTGTCATCAAAAAACCAATTACAAATACAGTCCAGAAAAACTGTGGTACATTGCATCATTTGTGAGAGGTATGACTGTGGATGAGGCCCTCAAACAACTAAGTTTTGTCCACAAGAAAGGAGCTGTTATTGTTAGAGAAGCACTTTTAGAAGCACAAGAAATAGCAGTAAAGGAACACAATGTTGAATTCAAGAGCAATTTGTGGGTTGGTATGTATCTCTCAATGTTGTTTTCTTTCTTTCTTGTTGTGTAAGTAATAGTCAACATTGTTTTATAACACTCATACCTTAAAAAACTATGTAGGTACTTCAGCTCATAAAAATCCTCTTGTTTCAGCTGAATCCTTCTCTGGTAAAGGTGTCTGTATGAAAGGAATGAGAAGACATGCCAGAGGTAGAATGGGCAAAGTGCGATACCAGTACTGTCACTATTTTGTCCGCCTTGAAGAAGGAAAACCTCCAAAAGATTATTACAAGCGTGATCCATTGACTTCTGACCAACAGCTGGACAAATGGCTTGAGCAAATGAGAAAACGAAAGATCACAAATTCATATTAATTGGAAAAGTGTGTAGTTAACAGTATTTTCACAGTTTTAATGGCCTGTTTTTATTGAGTTGAACTGCAACATCTGTGCTGCGATTTAGTTAAAGTAGATGGAAGGATTAATAAAAAGGAATCATATCTTTTAACTATGTATTTACTAAAATAAACTGTATTTATAAATAAAAATAATTATTATCAATGCTAATTCACAATAAATGAAAAAACTTTAAAAATATGAAAATAAAATCTAATGTACCTATGTCAATAAATTTTTATAATACAATTTTTTACAAAAGATATTTGCATAATGTATATACAAATTGCTGGTTTTGAATAAGTTCTATGTAATTATAATACTTAGCTACCTACGTGAAATGATTAATTATGATATGAGATTTTATTTCTGGCCTTATTGCAAATATTTAATCAGTAAAAAGTGGCGTGGATACGAGCAACTAAATTATATCTAAAGTGTAGTTATATCTCATCAATAATAATTATAATGTTAATTAATTTTTCTAAAATTATTAAGTAAAAACTTCAATATTAAAATCCCTGACCTGTGGCTCATTAAGCAAACCTCTACATGAATGCCTATTACATTTGAGTATTTCCCTCGATTTATCATGGATTTCATCATCAGAACTGGGTGTAAAAATAAGCAAACGTAAGTGAAACAAAAGACCCAACTGCAAGTTTAAATTTCGGACATGTTACTACACCTTGAGGGACTCCAGTAGACACTACTACAATTTTTGAATTACATAGGGATTTTTCTAAATCGGTACATAAAACAACAGAGTGCTAAGCTAACAAAGATTAAAAATATATATAGACGGCTTGAGAACCTCTTCCTTTTTTTTAAGTTGTTTATAAATATGATAAACACATTAAGATGAGATTTTATAAACTCACGCTCTAAAAATAAAACAAGCTGCATTTTAGGCACGATATCATTTAAACAGGCATGTCACTTCATACTAAATCAAAATACACGTAAAAATACACTACATGCACAACGACCATCGGCGTATAATTCTTGCTGATTGACATGGTCAGTGGTTTTGACCGATAGGGGGCGCTAGCGTCATGCACCCTGTATATACCTACCTAACTATCTTCCATGACATACCTAAATGCTGCAAAATTAAGTACTTTCAGATAACCTTAATAGTGACAAAGTTTAAGTTATGCTTACTTAGACAATGTGTCCTAAAATTTGACGATAGGCTTGCACCAGTGGTGGGAAAACCTGGCTCATCTCGAAAATTGTTGATATAAAAAGGTAGGTACCTACATAAATCAATTGGTTTTTTATTATTATAGAAAAAAACATAGAATTTAGGGAGAGAGTTTAGGAACACGTATAATTTTATAATACTTTTTTATTGACGGTAGGTATGTACTAAGTTTATATAAAATCGAATACCCAAGACTAATTAGTAAAATCTTAACGATATTTATAATCGTGTGACACGCTCTGAGAACTGAAGTAAAATCGTGCCACACCTGAATTTATGGAATTCGTGATAGGGCATTCAAATAGACGTAGGTAGGTACCTACTTGTATTTACACAGACGCACATAAAAGATACTAAAATGTCATTAAAGGTCACATACGCTATTTTAACCACTAATGATGTTCTACTTAATAAATACCTAACATACACTTTCTCTCCAATGCTAATAACTGTGATGTAGGATATTTTCCTTATTGCTATAAGTATTTTTGAAAAGAGACTGGGGAGACTACTGGGAATAAATGGTTAAAACTATAAATACTTAATTAATAACTATTATTTATTATGCATGGCAGACAAGTTACCAGCTCTAGATTACGTAAGTAGATAAAACTAATAAGTAAAATGGGTGTTCATCTTCAATGTAATACTTTGGTTAGATGTGGCTATCGGTAATCTTTATTACATTTCTACATAATATACTACCATTGGGAAGCTCTGCGATTTTTAGCTACCTACATTTTAGTATCATGTCCTAACACCATGAGCACCATAGGCCTTTGCATCTATTATAGATGATTTATACAGCGTCAGCAACTGGTAATCATGCTGTACGGGACGCTGCAGTGCCTGGGACATTGTTAGATGGATTAGGCTTGCCCAGCACCTATACCATCCTCTCAGCTTAGTCAGCTATTATTCAGAGGAAAGAACAGGTCAATACGTCTGAAGCTAACTAAGCCGCGGGTTTCCTCACGATGTTTCCTTCACCGTTAAAGCTCGTGTTAAGAGTGCACATAAATTTTTCAAGAAAGAAAAATCCATTGATGCACGGCCGGTATCGAACCCACGACCTTCGGATTGAAAGTCGGGGGTACATACCACTCGGCCAACACGGCTTTATGAGCACCATAAGGTCACAATAAGGGGGTCATTCTAGAATAATACAGTACGATAGAACAAATAGCGAGATGTGTCATCATTTTTATGTCAAAGTCAGTACCTAAGTATTTATTCAATAGAGTTAAGTACATAGAATAGTCAATTTACAAAAAAAAAAAAAAACGAAACAATTTGAATTATTTTACGTTGAGGGCTCTAGATTTAGAAACGTCGAATCTCTTATATAGTTCGCTATGGGAAGTGAAACAACAGAATCAACACCATAACGTAGCGCAAAATATTATTAAATTATGGATATTTTTGACGTTCAGTCTTATCTAAATCTAGCTACAAATGACTTACACACTTAACGAGCTTCGCGGTTCTTTTTTCTTCGGAACATACCCATACAAAAATATTGAGCTTATAACTAACAAAGTGCCCATGGAAAACTGGACAGTTAACACAAAGTCAAATAAATACATTGATACGACACAGGATATCACTATCGCAACAGATGTGGCGAAACCTTTTAAGATGTTGTCTGCATACTTCACCACGACGGCAACGATGAGGCCGCCAGCGGCTTGCAGTATCACCAAGTACCACACGAAGCCGTCAAAGCCCTTCAGTAAGTTTTCACTGGTGCCTTCCTTGATGAGATATGTGGCAGCACCAAACGGAAGCGACAGTAAACTCAACTGAACGTTCCTCATCCAGACCTGAAACATTCCATTGCATAGAATAGTCGGTACCCATCACCTGTGTCAAGTCTAAATAAATTAGGCTTAGTGCGTAGTTACATACCCGTAGACCTGTTGATAGAAGTTGGGGGTATTCATTATATTTTCGGTTCACATTATTACGGTGTGTTTTGTAAATTATATCTGTCATTTGAGGGACAATTTCTTTAAAACTATAAAAGCTAGCTTTATAGTTATCTTAGAAAGTTCATGGTTAAAACGACAACCATCTTTTTTCCAGATTGGCAAAGCTAGCTGTTAGATTTTTAGGGGGATGCTCGACAAAAAATTTAAAACTTTAATATTTCGCAAACGCAATTCCAAATCGAAAAATTACCTTTACCACCCTTCAAATAATTGGTTTGACTACTGTTCAACGATAGCCCACACGATGGAATAAACAACAAAAAAAACATCCCCATCTTACGTGGAGGTAAGTACCTATCCACTCCCAGAGATTTAAATCTTTGCCCACCCCAAATTAATAATGTTTTCACCATTATCTCGGCGTGGTTATTTTATATGTCCATGAAAAATTACAGCTTTCTTGGACATTAGGTCTCCTCGTAAAGCCGCGAACAGACAGGCATAGCGAGACAATAAGGGTTCCTTGTTGTACTACGGAACCCTAAATAGCCGTGTAAGCCAAGTAAATAAAACCGGCCAATAGCGAGTCGGACTCGCACACCGAGGGTTCCGTGCCATCATACAACATAATACATGATAAAGGCGGTTTATTTGTTGGAGAACACTGACAGCACCATCTCTTGTCTGATGATAATTATAGATTTTTTACACTTTCGAACATTATCTAAAGAACTATGCAAATTAGAGAGTTCGCTATAATTTGTGTATCTCTACAAAATTCAAGGAGATAAGGGGGGGGGGGGGGGGCGCTATTTTTTCAACGATTTTGTAAATAACATTTTTGTCAATAAGTCGAAAACTATACGGCCTAAAGGAAAACTAAGAACTGTTTATTAATGTGCAAATGAATATCTTTCTTATGATACCCCACACTACGTAGTAACTTCACCTACAATTTTTGAGATTCTCTTTCTGCCTTGCAAGCTTTATATAGTCCATTTTAGTGAAAAGGCGTTATCTTATACTATTTCAAATTTCAAGTTGATAGCATCAGTAGTTCTCAAGATATCCATTTGTGACAATCAGACAGACAAAGTGATATTATAAGGGTTCCTTTTTACCATTTTGGTCCGGAACCACAAAAAAGAGTAACTATAAAATATTAAGTACTTACAGATATATCAGATTCTTTCAATACTTTCTCGAAGTAAATTCCAGCGAATCCTGATATGAAACACGCTGCTAATGCTGCACTGAATCCAATCAATTTCGACTGCTCATGCGCATTTGTGCTTGTAGATTGTGCCTTCTCCGTTGACGACAGTTGCACTAAAGCAACGCCACCCGCTAATAGCGCTAATGCCGCCCATTGCCATTTCTTGAGGACCCTTTTTAATACAACAACAGCGAAAAACGCTGTTGTCAGTACTTTCAGTTGATATGTGACCTGCAAATACCAAAGATTTAAAATATTACGTTAGTGTGTGGTCTTGTCTTTTTTTTATTTTGTGGCTTTTTGTGTTTGATTTTACACAATTCCGCCAGTGTCAAGTTAATTGATAAATATTCTTATGTTATTTGGCTGGCCATGTTAACGGCCATTGTGTAGATTTGTCATGTCTTTTTATTTGATGGCTTTTTGTGTTTGGTTTTGCACAATTCCGCCAGTGTCAAGTTTATAAGGCCGCAGTCTAGTGTGTGGTCTCGAGGCGCTTTCAGCTGCATTGACTTGACTTTACGGACGAATCATTCAGACATTTTGAGATATAATACACCGTCATTTTTTTATAAGGGATAAGTTCCCTGATGGTGGGCATCGACCCGGCTGTGGCCTGGCCACTTATAACTTAGGCAGTATCGACCGCCTAAGAAATTTAAAACAGACAGGCGTAAATTGTTTTTAGAAAAACCTTGTTTATTGTAAGTGTGTGTAAGCAAAGCGGGACACAGAGTACACTCGATTTTTTTTTTCGTGATTTCAAAATAAAAGTACTTACTGCAACGTAAGTAATTTTCTTACAGAGAACGGTACATTTATTTATTTAATAATTTAATGCACAATTACAAAAGGTGGGCTTAGTGCTAAAGCATTCTCTACCAGCCAAACCTGTAGTTTAGAGTGTGGTTGGCGTGCTATACAAGCTGTATCATAATATGTGTACTAAGCCGAAAAGGGGTGATTCTGACCATCCCAAGGAACAATTTTTGTTCTACGACATTTCAGGATTCAGTGATTTACATTCAAGAAAAGACCACGGAAGTTTTCAACTTCAACAGCTGATTATACGATAATGATAACCTAAAAGATTCTTTACAGTGTCATTGACCTCCGCGAAGAGTTGCCGTAAAGGTACAAATAAAAATACCTATAACCACAAATCAGTTTTTTCATTAAAATAAAAAAAAAAACAAAGAAAAAGAAATCTAATAAAGTTATAAATAAAAAAAAATATTAAATAAAAAAACTAATTCCCGATTTTTTTCCTTCTAAAACTACTTGTTTTCATGGGCTGAAATCCCCTCTTTCGGGTTAGTACACATGTTATAATACACCCTGTATAATGGACGTCATATACTAATACTTGAAAACTAAATAATCAGAAAATAACATTTAAGTAATCAAATTACACTTGACAATAAAACAGCGGTTAAGCAAGGGGAGATGATGATGAACCTACGGGTAGGTATATTTTGTCAAGAAAGCGCTTGCGGGGACATTATGGTTATTCAAAGATTTAAATCTTTGCCCTTATTATGATATTGATGAATGTGTGTACCCTGGTATGAGTTGAGGGTTGAGTTATATGTATAACCTAACTTTTGACCAGATCCAAAGAAATCACTTAAGTATTTGTTTTTAACATAATAATGTTTTTTAAATAAACTTTTACTTTTTTAATTTTACTCCGTTATATGACATGAAATGGGTTGATTGGCCATGACTAGTGTTTTCCAAAGGTGTTTTCGCTCTTTTTTAACACCCGACAAAAAGAGGGGTGTTATAACGAGTTTGACCGCTATGTGTGTGTGTCTCTGTATGTCTGTTGTAAGGTGGATAAATTCTCAGGATAATGGAGTTTCTTTTTCAGATTTTGACTTTGATCATTAAAGGAGGCCTGTAGCCAGCAGAGTTCTAACGGGCTGAACTGAAGTACCTACTTATTATTCGGTAGGTACTTTTTGGTTATATTATGTTGGTAAAATTTATTCCTTACATAGCGGTATCTTAACATACAATTTCCATATCGCTTGATATCTTGAGATGCTGTTTAATTATGATAATATATACCTAGTATCTGACATAGTTCTACAGTTAGCGACATTTTGTCTTACTCGTAACTTGGAATAATATTGCTGCGTCCTTGAATGCCTGAATATGCCAATCTGTTACACATTGTGACACTGGTAATAACATTAAGAGTTGGGTGAGATTAGGCCAGTTACACATTGCGCCGTGGGTAATTTTTTCGTGCTGCGAGGGGCGTGGCGTAGTTTAATACCCGGCTGAGGCGCAGGCGCAGGGGGTTCGATCCCCGCCGGCGCCGGCCGTGGGACATGTTTGTTTTATCTGCAGATATTGTCTCGGGTCTGGGTGTATTTCGTATATTGTGATAGGACAAGTGTTTTTACAAAAATTATGTATTATTCTATCAACCATTTAGTACCTATTACACAAGCTTTGCTTACTTTGAGGGTATAGTCACGTACGATGAGTTCGGTGACAGCAGAATAGAACAGGATAGTTATTACAAGAATTAAGAAGTGCAAAAGAGACAAGCTGTTGTAACTTTTCGCTCATCTCACTAATAAGCTGCCCACTTCGTTGGGCGGTAATTTATAGCCTAATGACTGTCACAAATACTGTGGCTTTCTATTAATAAAAGAATTTTGAAAATCGGTTCACGAGATCCAGAGATTACCCCCTACAACCTCACAAACTATACCTCTTTATAATATTGGAATACATATAACTCAACCCTCAACTCATACCAGGGTACACACATTCATCGATATCATAATAAGGGCAAAGATTTAAATCTTTGAATAACCATAATGTCCCCGCAAGCGCTTTCTTGACAAAATATACCTACCCGTAGGTTCATCATCATCTCCCCTTGCTTAACCGCTGTTTTATTGTCAAGTGTAATTTGATTACTTAAATGTTATTTTCTGATTATTTAGTTTTCAAGTATTAGTATATGGCGTCCATTATAGCACGCCAACCACACTCTAAACTACAGGTTTGGCTGGTAGAGAATGCTTTAGCATTAAGCCCACCTTTTGTAATTGTGCATTAAATGATTAAATAAATAAATGTACCGTTCTCTGTAAGAGGCAATCTCACGTTCTACGTACTACGTGGAAAGGACTATTAGATGATGCTATAAGTACGATGTCCAGCGTTAATTATTTATTTATAAATTCCTGATCAGGCCAGTCTGTCTGAGACCATGTAGCGACGTCATATCTGAACAAAATTAACGGTATATCGTTATACGGTAAAGTTAGCAGCTTAGACAGGTATCTCTTAATAAGATCTATTGCTAATTGATTATCTGATCTCAGATAAAGTGATTAGCTAATGCTATCACTCTATTTTTTTTAATGTATTTGAACACATTTTCCAGGTTTCAATCTAATCCTGTTTTAGATAAACTTACAAAATATAGTAGACACATACTGTCTTCTAGATTTGTAAAACTAGTTGACGCCGACGCGCAAAGCCCGCCACTTTGTCTGCGTTATTCAGGACAAAAAGTAGGCTTACTCTATTCCTAGCTCCTATCTAAATCCATAAATAATTGCGCAATATTTACGGGATAGCTATTGATTATGATTGTTACCTGTCTGTTAGCGAAAGCCTTAAGTAATAAAGCCATCGGGGAAGTACTACCAACATACGTATTTCTGTCGCCAAGCAGTAATGTCTGCATTGGCGTTTCAGTTTGAAGGGTAAGGGGGCTGGTGAAATTACGGGCACAACCTTAACCTTACAATTATGTCTTAGGGGCCGTCTGCACGAGCGAGGGAATCGCGGCGATGTTATCGTCGTTGACACGCATTTCTATACACTCTCTTAGAGGGAGCGAGGGAATCGCGGCGATTCTACAGCGCGGACTCGTCGCGATTCTCTCGCTCGTGGAGACGGCCCCTTAGGGTGCCGGGCGCAATGCAATGGCGTTAGTCACGTGCTCCGCGAACGTGATTTCTGCGGTATTGCAGTGTCTACCAGTTGTCACTGTTAGATCGCCTGCCGATACCACAATAGTAATAGTACGTTACTATGACATCGTGCCGTGGGGTGCCGGCAGTAGAATGTTACCCCTCCTCTCCTACCCGTGGATGCAGTAAGAGCAGCCGTAAAACATCCACTACTGTACACAGGCCTCCCTCATGGATCTCCATGAGGGGTAGTTGCCATACTCACCACGCTTGGCAGGCGGGTTGGCGAGCGCAGTACGGGATGTTGATACACAGAAAGACGCTGCTACCCGTCTTCCGTCGATATCCCTTAACAGCCTGTTACTGCATCCACGGCATGAGAGGAGGGGTTACTACTGCCGGCATTCCTCGATTGTTCGATATAATGTTCAAGCGAAACGACACAGACAGATTTATTTTCGCATTTATTATATTATCTAATGATAGTTGCTTACCTGATATGTAGCTGCATCTAAATTCGATGCCGAGACATATAGCAAATTATTTTGAATTATGTACAGAAATGATGGTACACAGACACGCAATGTGTCTTTCACATTTAAGATCACAATGTTGTACATTGATCTGGCCCCTTTTTCCACGCCTCCAGACTCTTGCATTACTAGTCCGATGCATATTATTAGTTTAAAGAACTCTGCCATGAGAACAGCTAAAACAAAAAAGCATTTTAGTTAATTTAGTAAGTATTACATGTTTTTCACTATGGGAAAATAATTAAAAACAGTCACACTGTTGTCATGATTATTTAAATTAAAGTTTATAAAGTACCTATTTATTAACATATTTTTGATTCCACTATTTTTAGTTTTTGTAGTAGAAGTTGATTTTTAGTGTTCCTTACCCAAAGGGTAAAAACGGCCCCCTATTACTAGGACTCCGCTGTCCGTCTGTCTGTCTGTCACCAGGCTCATGAACCGTGATAGCTAGACTGTTGAAATTGTCACAGATAATATATTTATGTTGCCTCTATAATAACAACCATGCCGTTTTTGCCCTGTTTTGCTCTATTTTAATAACGGCAACAGGTAGACGCTTGAAATATTCACAGAATATTTAATTGTACATTCACTTTAAAAAATAAATGATTAAATCAAAATATAACTTATATTTGATTCCCATACAACAAACGTCATTTCTGGGCCGTTTTTTGCTCTATATTAATAATAATAAATAATGCTGGACAGATCACACAGCATCATCTAGCCCCAAGCTAAGCAGAGCTTGTGTTATGGGTACTAGATGACTGATATACTTAATACATTATACTACATAGATAGATATTTTTATTATAATATAGAAAAACACCCAGAACACCCTGAACAAATAATATATAAAATAAACAACAAATAATGGCAACAGGTAGAAATATTTACAGAATATTTACACACAATGATGGCATGGAACCCAAGGTGCGCGAGTCCGACTCGCAATTGGCCGATTTTTATTATACATATAGTTTCAGTATGTGTCATTAACATATACTCGGTAGGCTTTTTAACGAAATACTTAATTTTGTGCTTCTTGATAGAAGTAAGTTTATTAAAGATAGACTAAAACATCATGATTAGAATCATTATTAATTTATTTCTATGTTTAATAGGTATCTACACCATAAACAATAAAAATTGTACATATTTGTGTGCCTGTGGTATTTTTTCTTAATATCAGGCAACTTAAGAATAATAGATACTGTCTACTAACCTGCTGCTGGTGAAAACATTTCAACATCTCTAGTTCTGGCGTAGCGCATACTAAGTCCAAGTGCTGCATTTTGCACAGTTAGGACCACCAAACTTACATATTTAATGTAACCTGCAATTTTTCGATGAATTAAACACTTGATGGAATATTTTACAGGTGTTAGCAAAATAATGATAATAAAATTAATTAAGAGCATGTTGATAGACTGGTGTGTGGCGAGCACAGAAGTGGATACAATAGTGTGGCATAAATTAAATGCAGCTGACTGGTTTATGTACATGTTGTTTGTTTGATTATTAAATTCTATAGAGAACCTGGTATCACCTTTTAACAAGGGTACCTCAAGACCTTGGCTGTATTTAAAAGTAAAATTTACATCACAGTGTTTACACAATTAGTATCCATATTGGAATTCATCTTAGGTTAATGTCGTGTTAAGTTTATAGCTAATCTCACCTTTTGGTCATCATTAAAGTGTCAAACAAGCAAAATTAGCATTGTGTAATTAGTAACCCTTAAACAAAGGTTTTCGGAGACTGGTGGGACATCACTTCTTATAGGGATGAATAGAAGAATTTGAAGGTCTTTGCCCAGTAGTATGACGGTATTATGGAGATAAACAAACAAAGGCATTATTTTTGGGCAATAAGATCAAACTTACGGTATCCTGTCCTACGATTGGGTGCCTGTGTTTTCTTGGCATCTCCGTCCATGCTTTCTGTGTTCAATTGTGAAACAACAGTTGTGTCTTCAGGATCAGGACTAACTTTGATAACTGGCTCACTCTCTAACTTCGACTCACCAGCTTCTTCAGACTTCATAGAAAAAAATTACCTATGTCAACAAAAACAAACTGTTAAAATCATAAATTGTGGGTTGATAACTAGGTACCTATTCAGAATTTATACAGCCTATGTCCTAATTTTAAAGGGTGCCACATCAATATTATTACAATTAGGTATAACTATGAATACTATAATTAAATTACAATAGTAGAGCCAAAAGCTAAAACGTACTGAAAACAAAAACTAGTTCACAATTATATATAAAATAAGACATTACCTAACCAAATGCGACAAACTAAGTAAATAAATTAAATCAAAAAAGATACCTAACAAATAGGACCAAGATGACACATTTAATATTAATTTATTAAACATTAAAAGAAGGGCGAAGGTCCGCCTGCGACGCAAGAGGTTGCGGGTTCGATTCCCGCCTCGGGACAAATGTCTGTACGATCTGCAGATATTTGTTCAGGGTGTTCTGGGTGTTTTTCTATATATAATAAAAATATCTATCTATGTAGTATAATGTATTAAGTATATCAGTCATCTAGTACCCATAACACAAGCTCTGCTTAGCTTGGGGCTAGATGATGCTGTGTGATTTGTCGAGCATTAATATTATTATTATTATTATTTAGAACACAAAATAAAAACGTAGGATATACGTACGAGATAATTATGCTTTAATGTTGACACTTTTACCGTTCACATTGCCGGGTCCATTAAGAAAAATAAATTCTCATACATGAAACATGGAAAGGTAATATTGAAATACTTGAATTATTAAAACCTGCACAAGTATTTTACTATGTCCGCTAGTTTAGAAACTAAATGAGTACTTACACTGCGATAAAAAAACCCTAGAAGACCACATTCAATAAAAGCAAATTTACGTAGGCAGTTCCTACAGTAACAATAGGAATTTCTTGGGGAAAGTAATAGGACCTCGTAGGTTTAATCAAGTGTACAATCTACCTACATTAGTTATTTTATGTTTACTCTAGAAAAAGTCGTATTGCATTAAGCAATTTAATTTGCTTTGCCAAATGCCTTGTAAAAGTTGTAAATTATTTTTTGTTGACGTCGGCAAGCAGCGCTGTTACACATAGCCACAGAAACAGAATACTAGACAGACAATGAGACAATGCTTTATGCTACACACACACAGCACACAACAACACCACCGACCACCAACTTCTCATTAGACAGATGACACTTGACATGACAGTGACAGTTAATTTATTAGGATACAACGCTTACATAAATCGCCACAGCGTCAAGAAGAAGAAGCTGCAGATGACCTCTAATACAAAATTGACGTTTGACAGCAACATAGCCATGGCCTGGGTAACTCACTAAGTCTTAGACGAGATATAACCTTCGACGATAATAACAGGACAAGGCACGCGCCTATTTCTCAATACAAAAAATTCTGCCATTTTCAGCGGGGGGAGAAGAAACACACACATTTTAATGTGTGTAGCTATTAAAATTGTTTGTGTCTTTATAAACACACCCAGACATATATTCTCAACACTAGTTTATTTGGGAAAAATACGCAACGCTGTGTGCGTTGCGTATTTTTCCCTCATGTAGTATATGTCATGACTGACATATACTACATGCAGACAAAAGTGTTTTTCGCACGGACTATTATGTCGCCATATCAAGATCTGGTTCTGGTGAAAATCAATATCTACTTCAGCCGGAAGAAAACAAAACTAGAAATATAGTGTACGCAGAAGTACTTTATAATAACATAGTTTTGAGTTTTTAGAATAACCTACAATCTACATGATATAAGATTATAAGACCCAGTACATTTACTTAGGTAAATTATTACTTAGGTACGTTTCAAAGTTCCACTCTTACTGATAAAAGCTTGAAGTAGGTACCTAAAATAAAGCTTATCGTAGGATTAAAAAATATTTTCACCCTCTACGTAAAAGAAGACGCGGGTTAGAGTTAGCGTTATCCCAAAGTAACTATTCCACGCGGACGAAGTCGCGGGCAGAAGCTAGTAAATAATAAACACAATAATGTCACTATTTCAGGAATATCGCAATTAGAAATGTTGGAGAAAAAATAATTCCACATAACAAGAACAAATAATGTGCTCACTACCTCTGAAGTTTTAGGTGTTTTTTTCGCCCAGTGGAATAAGACTTCATCTATTTTTAATACTTTTCTTAGCGGGAAAACCGTTTAGAACATTAATTATATACATATGTATATGTATATTTCTAAGACTCACAATTAAATTATTGTATATTTTACATAAGCTACAATTTTGTATGGCTTTTATTCCTCTGATATAAATTATCGTTAAAGAGAGACTGACATAAGACCTTAAAAAAATTATTAGGCACGCGTGACTTTTGATTTTAACGTATTGGTAACGTATTTCTACCCATCTGTACCAATTTACTTGATGAATACCCGATAATCCAATATAGAGGTACATACATAGTAATAATGTGTTGTGATCGCGAAAGTTTAAAAAGGACTAACGTATAACAATTTTCTTACGTAATTAATACGTAACAAAATTGTTTCATCGATATCGATGAAAAGAAAAATCTCATCCCTCAAACAGTCTCGAATTTTTATACAATCGAATATTTTTTATTCAATGTTCTCGATCTCATATAACGAAAAACATTTGTAAATCTACGAAATTGGTTACTGTTTCAACAAAATTATACTCACAGATGAAATGCTATTCCATCTTTTTGTAGATTCGAGGTATTGGATTTCTTTTTGCATCCGCTTACAGCACAAACAGGCATTTTCCCAAGAGCTGCACAGCTCACACTGCAAAAGCGATTCTGTGACTGGAAAATCGATTATTGAATTAGTTTTTATAAAACCCGTTAGATTTTTGGCGAATAGGATTGGCAGCGGGGAAGGTCCGTCGGTAACTAGTCCACATTTATCTCGTCTAAGCTCAAAGGCGAATAAGCAGACGTTGGCAAAGTGGTGGAGTGGCGAGCGGCAAGCATCACAGTTAAAAAGAAGAAGAAGAAGATTTACTGTCACACACGCCATTGACAAAAGAAAAAGAACTCAATCAAAAAACTGCGAATCAGCTCGCACATCATGCTCTTAAACCGAACCGATTAGCAGATCAAAACAGCGGAAAAACCAAGGGAGAACATGGCCAGCCAAACAACATAAGAATTTATAAACTTGACACTGGCGGAATTGTGTAAAACCAAACACAAAAAGCCATAATATAAAAAGACAAGACAAGATCAAAACAGCTCTAACTTTCTTTGCCGCTAAACAGTTAAAAAGTTGATCTACAGAACCGTTGCAACCTGTAGGCCGAGTATTGAGTCAGACATTCGATTCGATTTTTGTGAGACGTCAAGAAAAGTCAAAGTAAAATCTTTTTGAGCCAGCAAACAGGTCAGCTTATTAAAGACATTAACGCGTTGAAAATAAAATACAATATAATTTTGCTGGTCGGGTGAATAGAGTTGAGCCGAATGAATTTTATCTGCTTGGCAGCGGCGGCATAGGGTGAGTAATATGAGTTAAAAATAATTAGTTAAACCTTTGTCGCCAACCCTTAGTAGGTACCTACACATCCCATCTGTACGAATCACTTTTCATAATCTATGATTTTCAAACAAAATGTCAGTACAATAGAAAATAATATACAAAAATTAATTTTAGTTGGTTTTAGTTGATATTCTGTTTACTTTCCGATGATAAGTCACGCCACTATCTTTTTTCTTCGCAGTTGATTGATTTTTACACGTTTTTAACACGCAAGACGGCATTTTTAATTTGGGTTTATTCGCATGCGGTCGCGATGGGCGTCGACGAACGACTAAATGAGTTGTTGCCCGCCGGCAACAACTCATGGCGCAAACTTGTTGTTCGCGGGTGTCAATTCTATACGCTAACGCTAGTAATAATACTTCAATGTTGAGCTCTGTGAACGTTGCGGCAAATGCAAAGTTGCGCATGTTGAGATGTTCATTCAATATTGCCAACTAGGTTATAAATAATCTTGCTACACAGTAGAAATTTTATATTAAAAAATTGGCTTCTTGCGATAAGTAAAGGTGAATTTGTTGTAGCATTTCAGTTTTTATTAATCCCTAATTTAATATAATAATTGATTTTTAATTATGTTTGTTTTAATAATTGAAAAATAAATAAATGCATAGTAAAATGTGTGCTAGATAAAACGAAAATACACCAAAACTCGCGTTGGCAACCCTAGTTTCACAGACTGAGCCCCTCTCGCACCCCTTTTACATTCCTTCCCCTCAACGCCCTAAAAACTGTGTACTGCGCAGTCACTGAAGCTAACTTCACAGAGCTCAAGAAGTTTTGCGCGAACTATAACAAGCTTAACATTATACTATCTAGTGCACTTTCAATTACAGGGTGTCACTGCATCTACTGTAAATTTTTATTCGATTATACTAAACAACAATATTCATGCACCTATATTCAGTAGGTACTTAATGTTTTCAGGTGTTACTGCAGCAGCATTTTATTTTTTCTAATTACTTACTCTGAAACCTTATAGGCACTTATTTTATTTTTAGGGCACATTAACAGGGTATAGTACTCTAATTTTTTCAACCTGATCCGAGATGACATGCCGCCCAAGTAACGCACACCCAAAAAGCTATCACAAGCCAGTACCTAGGTTTTACAAGTTTTTTACAAAAGTGGCATTACTGATAATGTACATGGCCACTTTTATGCCTATGATAATTATGTAAACTCTGTAGACTACAATAATACATTTTTTGTTCTTACATCTTTGGACAGATTATGCCTATGAGAATCACATTAACTCGAACTAAATTAATTCTTTGTTCTTACATAAGTACTGTCCATTCTATGGTTGTTCAACCATAGAATGAGTGAAGTGGAGCCTAATCAACAGTTGGCAGGAATTAGGAGAGTGGAAGCAGGCAGCTTAAGCTATACTTAACATGGTACTGGCAGAGACTAGATAAAACTGGTTAGGTACTTAATCAGCATCTAAGAAAACAATATTTTATTTTATAAGTTAACTTTATTCAACATCTAGTTTACTATAATTAAACAAAACTTTTTACCAGAACTTAAGTCAAAAAGTGAATTGAGTAATAGAGCTGTTCAATAATTGCAGTTCTAAAATTGTGTACAGATCTCATGTCAACACACATTGTTGAATTTAGTTCAAGTTATAAGGATTGATAAGAATTTGTTTAGCTTATGAGTCATTTGCGAAATCAGCAGGGTTCTTGCGGGAAAGTCTATGATGTTCACTTTCAACACCTGTGTAAACGAGGTAGCCAATAACGAATGCTGAAACAAAAATGTATGGTGAATATCTGGAGTTTCAAATTGAGGTATGGATTATTATTAAAACAAAGATTTTAAAACTGTGTACCCAGTTATTAAGCTTATTAAAATTGGCATGTAAAGTTCCAGCAGCTACAATTGACCTTTTATATAGAACTTTTGTATTGAACTATTATGGTTATTAGCTGTGGCAGCAGTTACATATAGCTATGCAAGTTAGGAACCTGCCTAACCTAATCGAACATACTCATTTTTAATAACCGAAAGTCTACAAGTCTAGAGCTTTACTACAATCTTATGGGACAAAATCAGATACTACAGTAAATAAGAGATGCGATATTTTAATCGCTACTGACCTGGGGCTACTCTGAATACGCTTTCACGGAATCTGCGGAAAATGTTAGGGACTCCATTGGAAATTGCACCAGCGTAGGCACGTTGTTCATGAGGAGAAAGCTTGTAGGTGATCAACCCTCGGATCTTAGCTAAATTTCCAAAATGTAATCCCATTTTTCTTAGATTATTTTAGAATTATGTAATTCAATGGGTGAACTACAGAGCGAACTCAAGGAAATTGATTTTTGGTTCCTTCCTTCCTTCGTTTTAGTCTGACGTTTAACTGGACCTGACACGTGACATTGACATGAATTACATTTTTGGGACCTGAAACGCAATATTGGTTTGTGTTTCAGTATTCATCCGATCCAAGACATGATGCTGATGGGATTCTTATTAAATAGGTCTGACCAAAAAAACTACCAATGTTTGTTTCTCTAACGTCTGGGAAAGAAAGAAACAAAGTGACTTGACGACGAAAATCGAGGGATTATATACAGATGTACAGTTTGACTCTTGGCTGGCCTAAAAAAATAATTCTTATAAAACCAGCGCCCTGCTAACTGTCTCAAACAATAAAAAATTCGATTGTTAAAATGGAAGAAGTGGATTCTATCATCCTACACTTCTTGCGACAGTTGAACGTGTAAGTTCGCAATTTTAATTTATTAGATTTGCATTCATTAGCCTTCAGCATCATCATTCCAGCCGTAAAAAGTCCACTACTGAACAGGCCTCCCTCATGGATCTCCATGAGGGGTAGTTGCCATACTCACCACGCTTGGCAGGCGGGTTGGCGAGCGCAGTACGGGATGTTGATACATGGAAAGATGCTGCTGCCCATCTTCCAGAGGTATCCCTTAGCAGGCTCTTACTGCATCCACGGGCATGAGAGGAGGGGTAACATTCTACTGGTGGCACCCCATGGCATTAGCCTTGTCTAGATGTAATCACAAGTTGTACAGTGATTATTCCAATTATACTTTACAGACATATTGATGAGAGCATAAAAAACATTTGTGATTTGTCGGTGGAAACAATAATTGAAGCCACATCTACTTGCCTTAGAGCAATAGATCAATCTCTGAAAGTACCTGTTAAGTTGCCGCCAGGTATTTCTCATAGAATAGAAGTTGCTGCATTGATAGCCTCTGTTTGTAAGGTAAAGAATATTTTTAAAAGATCAATTTGTTTAATGGTTTACACATATTGTACCATGTGCCTAATAAGCATTGTTTTCTTTAGGACTTAGGGTATAAAAATGATGTTGGCTATCAAACATTCTTATACTACAATGAAACTGAGCTGCGTCAGGTTTTCATGTTTTTAATTGAAAATCTACCAACCGAAGGGAAGAAGACAGCTTCAGTAACATCAGTCAAGAAAAAGTCTTTGCTTATGCAAGATATAAGCAACAAAATTGGGGAAGAGTTGAAAACCATATGGATTCCACCATGTTGCAAAACCACTCCAAATAATATTGGAGATTTTGAAGTATCAGGTACTAATTTACATTGATTGAAAATTACACTGGACTAAGCTGATGTATAATAAGGAATACAACTTTTTTCAGACACTTATTTTTCGAGGCTTAATGTGCCAAATGACAAACAGTTGATTGAAAAGCTTCTCAAAATAAAAGAAATCAAGAATGAAGTATCAAATGATCAAAGTTCACAGGAGGTGGAAAATGATGTTGAGATCAAGTATGAAATTGACAAAACACTTAAGGAGCTAAAAGAAATGGCCATTGTTTTACGTCAAAAAGTTGATACACTTGAGAGTGAAAAGAACATGATGGAAGTTGAATATGCTCAGGTAATCTATTTTACAAGCTTTTATTTAGTTTGCCCTGTATTTATATATATACACTGCCGGCCAAAAGTTTGAGACCAAGTAGCAAAATGAAATAAAACTCAAAATATAAATCAAGAGGTTTAGATATTAATTAAAATGCTTATTTACTAATACACATTCATCAAGAAGAAAAAAAAAATCAAGAAATATCAACCATTTACGTTAAAAATGACGTTCATATTTAATAAAATCATTAAACGGATTTTTCGTCAAAAAAGCCTCCCTTGCATTTTATAACTTTTTTCACTAGTCTCGGCATACGAGCAATCAATTTATCAATTGTATCTTGTGAGATATTGTTCCAGCTTTCTTGTAAAGCCTTCCACATGTCCTCTTGTGAGGAGGGACAACAACTGCGCACATTTCTGTCAAGCTCTTCCCACAATAGCTCAATGGGGTTGAGATCCGGACTCTGAGGGGGCCACACCATGTTTTTTAACACCCTTTCTGTTTCTTTATGTTCTAAATAACCCCTGCATAATTTTGAACTATGTTTAGGATCATTATCTTAATGGAAAAAAAATCCATTTCCAATTAATCTTAAACCAGACGGAACGGCATTTTGCTGTAGTATTCGTTTATAATGCTCCTTTTTCATGATTCCTTCGACTCGTACCAAATCTCCGGTTCCATGGCCCGAGAAGCATCCCCAGACCATAATGGAACCACCACCATGCTTAACTGTTGGCACCACACAATCTGGCATCATCTTTTCCTCGGCGGTACGTCGAACAAAAATTCGTCGTTTTGAACCAAATATTTCAAACTTGGATTCATCTGTCCAAAGAACTTCTTTAAAGTCTTCTTCAGTCCAGTCTCGATGGGTAAGGGCCCACTGCATCCGTTTCTTTTTGTTTTGTGGCCTTAGTAGTGGTTTTCGAACGGCGACGCGACCAAATAACTTAGCATCTCTCAATCGTCTTTTTACTGTAGTCAATGACACAGGTTCTGATCGGGATTTGTTCACTTCTGCGCGGATTTCTGGTGCGGTTAGGCGTCTATTCCGCTTGCTGGTAACGACGATGAAATTATCCTCGCTAGAAGTGGTAGCTCTCGGTCTCCCCGATCGCGAACGATCTTGATTACTGCCAGTCTCCTTGTATCGGGTTATTGCGTTATGAACACAAGTCTTCGACAACTTAAGTTGAGAGGCAATCGCACCTTCAGATTTGCCTTCGCCGTGTAAAACAACTATGGGCAGAACGAGTTTCAGTGCTAATTTCGCGCACTTTTCCCATTTAAAGATGTCTTCACTGTAACAACGACGAGCTCAGACTAGTTAAGATAATGACAAATTTACTCCATCAAAACTCAGGTAAAAAATATGTTTAAGGAAGCTAAAATAATCCGGAAGTATGGTTACCGCAAAACAAAACCAAAATAATTAGAAATGAGCAGGCCATAAAAAATATAACAATGACTCTATCACCTGGTAAGCGCGCGGTACTCATTTATGTTTTGAAACAATAGACCTTTAAAGGATGATAACTTAAAAATATACAATAAAAATGACTCTCAGAAATTCTTTGATAACAATAGAATACGCAGGTGTTCAAATTAGCTCTTTATCATGTGTACTTTTGAAATATTTTGGTGGTTACAAAGATTTTTACAAGTGGTCTCAAACTTTTGGCCGGCAGTGTATGTATGTATGTAACTATGTTTGCGGAATCTTGCAACTCAATTTTGAAGCAGATATCTTCAACCAATGGAGCTGAAATTTTGTATACATGTTTTCTTTGGATGATAATACATGGTCAGCTATGTGACGTGACGTCACTCTGAATTCAGCATGGCGGAACACCCAAGATGGCGTACTAGTTATTTTTAATGTACTTCTACAATATGGGTATGAAATGAAAGGGCTTGCTCAGAATAATTCGAAAATGAAATGACAATACTCTGAATCCAACATGGCGGAACATCCAAGATGGCAGACTAGTTATTCTTAATGCACTCCTATAATATGGGTATCAAATGAAAGGCCTTGCTGATTTACTCGAAAAATTAAATGACGTCACTCTAAAGCCAACATGGCGGTATACTCAAGATAGCGGACTAGTTATTCTTAATGCACTCTGACAATATGAGTATCAAACGAAAGGCCTTGCTGAGAGGTACTCGAAAAATTAAATGACATCACTCTAAATCCAACATAGCGGTATACTCAAGATGGCAGACTAATTCGAAAAATTAAATAACGTCACTCTTAATCCAACATGGCGGGCATGAGATGAACAGACAAGAAACCAACTGTCCAGTGATAACTAAAAAGATAAAAATAAATTATAAGTAAAAAAAACTTTTTAACAAACAAGCTTATATTTAAATGTAATAATAATAATAAAATAAACATTTTCCATTAAAGTTTAATGTCAACTCCGTGTGTCATAGTCGGGTAAATTTAAACGGGCTCAGTATTGGATGTATCTCAAAAAAAACCGGGCAAGAGCGAGTCGTACTCGCGCACCGAGGGTTCCGTGCCATCAACAATATAGTATATGATGATAAAGGAGGTTTTATATTTGTTGGAGAACCTTAACAGCGCCATCTTTTGTCTGATAGCGGAACTTATGTAGATTTTTTACACTTTCGATGATTTCTAAAAAAGTATGCTAAGTAGAGTTTGTAATAAATTTTCTGTAATCTTTACATACACTTCTAATAGCAATAAAGGTTTCAGAGGTTTATCTCCGGGGAACACTATTTTTTTCAACATTTTTGTAAATTACTCAAAAACGATACGACTTAAAGGAAAACTAAAAACTGTTTATTAATGTGCAAATGCATACCTTTCATATGATACCCCACATCACCTAGTAACTTTCCAAAAAAATTGAAAACCACTTTCCACCCCCATTTTCTAAAAAACTATGCAAATTAGAGAGTTCGCTATAATTTTACTAGTAAGTTTACATACACTTCTGTTAGCTATAAAAGTATCGCGGGTTTATCTCTGTAAACTTCGGAGATAAGGGGGGGGAACGGTCGTTTTTTCAACATTTTTGTAAATAACTCAAAACGATATGGCTTAAAGGAAAACTAAAAACTGTTTAATAATGTGCAAATTAATACCTTTCATATGATACCCCACAGCACCTATTATTAACTTCACAAAATTTTTGAAAACCCCCTTTCCACACGTGCGTAAAACAATCTTGTCGTAAACCTATTCCTACGTGCTTAAATGTTTGCCCCTGGGCCTTATTAATTTAATTAATTATAAATAACAAACGATATCTTAACCGGAAATTGAATTATTTATAAGCGAAACTAACTGTTTAGGCAGCGCACGCAGCGGAAGCTCTCCAAAAGGAAAAAAAACCCCGATTTTTAAACATTCTTCATTGGTACTCTGCTCCTATTAGTCTTAGCGTTATGAATATTATAGCCTTCCCCGATAAATGGGCTATCTAATACTGAAATAATTTTTGAAATCGGACCAGTAGTTCCTGAGATTAGCACCTTCAAGCAAACAAACAACTTTCTGCGCGTGTCAGCTGATTATTAAACCAACTGCGCCACAGAGGTCATCAAAATAAACATGTATTTTTTTTTCAGGCTCAAAAATCATGTCTAAAAGTTGAGGCAGATTTTAAGAATGTTAAACAGATATTGGAAAGTATTGGAATATCAGACATGGACTCAGAAATCTTAAGTGATAGTTTACTCATTGATAAAGTTCAAAATAATATCAATAAGCTTCATAGAAAAAGTGAAGAATTAACTTTAAGGAACTTGACTGTCAGAGGGGAAATTGATAAACTAAAGAATGCAATAATTTCCACTGAGGTAAGTACCCCACGCCCCATGCCGTGGGGCGCCGGCAGTAGAATGTTACCCCTCCTCTCATGCCCGTGGTTGCAGTAAGAGCCTGCTGCGCTAGCCAACCCGCCTGCCAAGCGTGGTGAATATGGCAACTACCCCTCATGGTGATCCATGGGGTCCTGTGTTCAGTAGTGAATGTTTAGTCGCTAAATAAAAAAAAAGTACCCCAATGACTTGAAGTAAAGTAATATTTAACAAACAAATAAAAATCTACTCGGCTGTGTGCTGTGGGGAGCCGGCATTAGAATGTTGCCTCTCCTCTCCCATACTGTGCTTGCCTGCCCGCCTGCCATACTGAACCCATTGTGATTAAACTCAAATATTGACAAATCAATCAAAAGTTTCAGAGATATGCATGTACAAGCATACCTAATAATTTATATAAGTACATGTTTGTTTGGAAGCCTTATTTTAGGGCTGTTTGGAAGCCTTAATAGATTTAACCTTCCTTTTATTGAAGTAAAAATGTATGGTAAAAAGTGGACTAGATTGATGATTGTTCTAAAGACAGTTAGTAATTAAAATATAGGTAGGTATGCGTTTTTAAAGTTGATGTAGTAAGAATCATCAATTGCTAACACCCCCAAATTAAAATCCTCTCTTATATTTATATCACAACTATTTCGTTAGGTATAACTTACTGTTTTTCCACATTTTGATGCAGGAGTTGGCAGTTCCTTATTTTTGACACATTGTATTGCCTTTTCTCTTAGAAGCCGTCTCCGAGCGAGGGAATCGCGGCGATGTTATCGTCGTGTCACGTATTTCTATACTCTCTCTTAGAGGCCGTCTCCACGAGCAAGAATCGCGACGAGTCCGCGCTATAGAAATACGTGGCACGACGATAACATCGCCGCGATTCCCTCGCTCGTGGAGACGGCCCCTTAGAATAATAACGTAAAAGTAACCAGGCTAAAATAGCAACGAAAATCAATCATTCTGTACTCTTTTTACTTATGGCATTATAACCGAGTTTGAAAGAGATGCATGTACAGTCATACTCTGGAATTTACAAGGATGGCGTAAATAAACAGTCAAATGGTTATAAATTTGTTTCTACTTATGACGTATAAAGCTAAATAAAGCAATATTAAACGTGAAGTTACCTATAAAGATTACTTCTAACAAACTTGAAGAGCTCAGACAGAATTGTATTTTAGCCTTAGTTCTATTATGCCATTACTAGCTTTTGCCTGCGACTTCGTCCGCGTGGAAGTCATAAAACGTAAAATCCCCTTTTTCACGCAGAGCCACTTTGATTCGAAAACATAAATCCCATTTATTCCTTAACCCGTGGGAATTTCGAAAAATCCCTTCTTAGTGCACCTCTAGGATACTCAAGGTATATGTGTGCCAAATTTCAAGTCTTTAGGTCCAGTTGTTTAGGCTGTGCGTTGATATATCAGTCAGTGAGTCAGTCAGGACTTATATACAGAATTTTATATATATATAGAAGATTCTAAGCCTTTTCTTTTACAGTCAGAAAGAGCGAAATGTAAGAAAACCTTGACTGCTCTGAAAGACAATGCTAAGTCTTTGAAAGATGAATATGACAAAAAAGAAAAATCAAGAAACCAGATGAGGGAAACTTATGATAAATTAAGAAAAGGAAACAAGAGGTAGATACTTGAACTAACATTATAATTACGTAGTATATTTTAAAATACTTCAAAAATGAACAAGCTTTTGTGAAGTGCACCTAAGAACGACCTACTTAAGTCTAAATACTCCTCTAAATACTGGACTCATTATTTGAGTGCAGTTAATATTGTAGTGTACAATAAAAAAAAATAGTAGTAGGTACTATGTGGACAATGTTGTGGGTAACAGTATTACCGACCTTGTATACCTTATTCTTGTTAAAATTAATTTTGTGGTTGTTTATTGTTAAATAAATAAAATTCCTGGTTCTCTATTTTGTCTCCGAAATTTTATTTCCCTAATATAATATCCATAAAATTTATTTTCATAATCATCGATTGCCCGAATAATCACAATCTTTAATATAAGGATCCCTAATATCGGTATCCATATAGTGATTCGCAATAAGTAAAGAAATCCATAACATTATTAACTTATAAATTTAAATAATTATTCTCATAATTATTTATTTGAATAATTTTCATGTTCCATAATATTTTGTTGGCGGCCGCTGCAGCTGTCGCGTAGTTTTTTTACTAGCCTTGCGTATTTATTAACTAACCTACTGTCTCTCCATCTCGGTTCTTCTGTCAGAGGCAGGGTTTTCGGATGGTTATAAAAAAACCTAATAAATAACATACTGTCTCTCCATCTCGGTTCTGTCACAGGCAGGGTTTTGTTTTCGGATGGTTATAAAAAAGAACCTAATAACCTGCTGTCTATTCATCTGTTTTCAGATAGTTGTAAAAAAACCTAATAACCTAGTGTCCTTCAGTCTCGATTCTGCCACTGGAATGTTTATAATCTTTCGAAAATATTCGGGATAATAAGTTTTATGATTCGTTATTATTATGATATGACACATTATGTTTATAACAATGAAAATTATATAATAGGTAAAATCATTTTATGCGTAAGTAGCATTAGGATGAACAATATCTTATTGCAAATTATATTTATGGGACCATAATATTATGGATGGTGATGTTTCGGAGACAATAGTTATTGATTGTGATTTTCGGACAATCGTTTTTCGGAGACAAAATGGGCACCCAAAATTCCTACATAATAAATAATTTTACTAGTCATAAAAATAAAATATCTTTGGCCATCAATAGGGACTAAGAAAGAAATACTTTTCAGGTCTGTTTACACAAAGCGGATTCTGGAGATAATAAGTAATGTTGACAAACAAAACATGGAAATAAAGAAGATTTTGGAAGATACAAGGGAAATCCAAAAGGAAATAAATACACTTGAAGGACAACTGGACAGATGTTTCTCTATAGCTGATGAAACTTTGTTCAAGGTTTGTATAAACCTAGACCTATTTATCTAGAAAATTCTACAAACTCTATGCAGTAATATTATCGCGTACCTTTTCAGGGTTCCGTACCCAAGGGGTAAAAACGGGACCCTATTACTCAGACTCCGCTGTCCGTCTGTGTGTCACCAGGCTGTATCTCATGAACCGTGATAGCTAGGCAGTTGAAAATTTTACAATTATCATGTACATATTTCTGTTGTTGCTATAACAATTAAACATAATAAAATAAATAATTAAGGGCAACAGGTAGACTTATTCACATTCTAGAAATAATCACAGAATATTTAGTTGTATATTCTGTTTAAAAATAAATAATTAAATTAAAATAAATATTAAGACTCCCATACAACAAACGTGATTTTAATGCCGTTTTTTGCTCGATATTAATAACGGCAAAAGGTAGACACCTGGAATTTTCGCAAACTACCTAATGGTACGAAACCCTTCTTGTGCGTGTCCGTCTTGCACTTGGCCGATTTTTTTATATTTGCCGACGTCACAGCGTTTCATAGTCGCGGTCAACTCGCTTATGTTTAACAAGCAGTAAATTGGGCTTTCGCATCTATCTATCATACAGAGTATATAATAGATGCTAAATTTCCCCATTTCGACCATAGCGATGCTTTTTGGGTTACTACATGGTGTTACTAAGGTACTAACCGTGTTGGCCGAGTGGTATCATGTACCCTGACTTTCGACTGACCCAATGGATTTTTCTATCTTGAAAAATGTTTACTTATTTTATTTATTCGGAAGACAAACAGTTTTATAAGCATAGTTACTTAATTAAATTAAATATAATCGAACCAATTAGGGGGGGGGGGCACACAAAGAAGATTCTAGTCGCCGAAGTATCTAGATTCACAGACAATAAAAACAGGACAACAATAGACAAGTAAACAACTTTATTTACAACCCGCACTATTGTTTCAAAACCGGTTTGTCTAGAAACTTCACGTGTTTGTGTTGAAAACAATAGAGATGGACTCTTTCGGCCGCTCACACACCGGTCTTTTCTGGATCTTTCGCTAACTTACGAGTTTACGTTTGCGCACGGCGCAACACTGCCCCCTCCTAAGACATACTCGTCCCGAGTATTGTTAGATCCGTAATATCGTGCGAGTCGATCAACTTGAACAACCTTCGCCGCTCCTCGCGGGTCCTGCCGAATCCTGTACGTGACATCGTTTATTTTAGTCACAACTCGGAATGTTCCGTCCCATTTGGGTTTCAATTTAGGAGACTTCCCTTTGCTGCGCACTGGGTGATGAAGCCACACCACTGAACCTTCGTCGAATCCACGGTTGTTGAGTTTCTGATCATAACGGGTCTTCATCTCCTCAGACAGTGTTGGCCTGACCGTCTGGCGTGTTCGTAGACGTCGTTCATCTTGTTGCGCAAGTCGTTCGCATATCTTGTAATGCAGCGCGGAGGCTTTTTCCATGGAGCTCTCCAATGTCAACAACTTCCAATGCCCTTCCGCTTCTCGTATGCGGTCCTTTCCTAGCGGCACAACTAGTGCATTTTCGGCACCAGTCTTCCACGTCGTCTCGGCAATGAATCCAGAAAAACCGCTTTCGTATCTTTTGTAAATGTATATTTTTATTTATCATTTTTCGTACACGTATTGTATTTAAACATCTGTGTGATATTCATAATTTTGGTGGATTTGAATAAATGAATTGTAGGCTCCAAGTAATTAAAATTAAATAATGTTTTATAAGATTATTCTGAGTAGTTAGTAAAGTTTTCAATTTTGTTTTAGCTGCAGTTTCCCATATTTCTATAATATAGTCTAGTTGAGATTTCACTAAGGAATCATAAATTAGATATTTGATAATTTTGGGCAAATATCGTACACAACCACGTAATGCGCCTGTACGTGAGATGAGGTGTTTTCGGGTCACTTCTATGTGTGGCTTCCGCGTTAGTCGGTTACTCTGTTTATTGATGAGCCGTTTATAGTAAGAGGAGAGATATTTCCAATACTTTTGTTCTTTGCGTGAAAAAATATGTAATTTGTTTTATTAGTGTTGATAGTTAATAGGTTTGTTTGTAGTCAAATATTTAGTAAATCCAAATCACGTTGGGCTTGCTGCATTATTAAACTAATTGTGTGTCCAGAGTAAAATCGACTTGTGTCGTCAGCGTTAAGGTGTGAAGCGTAAATGATGTCTCCTTTTAGTCCTATTTCGTGAATATTATTAATGTAATGACCCTTGAGGAACGCCGTATGTTATCGGTTGAGGAAGACTTTTTTTGATCATGAATTTTGACTAATTGATATCTGCTAGATAGGTGAGATTGAAAAATGTAGTAGGCCATTCCCGAGACACCAATGTGTTCTAATTTCGTTAAAAGTATTTTATGACTAACGGTATTGAACGCCTTTAAGGTGAATGAATATACCAAGTTTTATTTTCTTTTGATCGATGTTATTTTTGATCGCCGTTACTAAATCTACTGAGACTGCTAAGGTATTCGATTTAGGTCTAAATCCGTTTTGCTTATTGAACAAGAAATTGTTTTTATAAAAAGTTGCTTAACTGTTGGTATAATATTTTTTCAAATATTTTTGATATTATTGGTAAAACAGAAATTGGGCGATAGTATTCCGGGTCCAATTTACTGCCTGATTTAAAAATAGGATTAACTCTAGCACTTTTTAGGGATTCCGGAAAACTACCTACGCTAAAGCAGTTGTTAATACGAAGTGTTAGGTTTACAGTTATAAGGTCAATGGTATATTTAAGTACTTTGGCACTGATCCATCAATGCCGGTGCTAGTATTTGTTTTTAGATTCACCACGTCAGCTTGATGAGTCCGATGTTCTTGCCGTACTGCTTCAACCTCCGAAGCATGGGCCAAGCGTCCTTCAGGGTTTCATGATGCCCAAGTCGCACAGCAGCTCTTACTTCCAAGTTGCGTATTCCGTTGACAAATGCTTGCACCAAGTTTCCGTCGTTAAGTGCAGGCGACGAACGATAAGCCTTCCGGCCCAGCTTTTCAATTTCCAGGGCCCATTATTGAAAGTTCTTGGCGCTTTGCTGTGCCCGATCTTTTAACTGAGCGCGGAACACGTGCTCCAGATGTGCGTCGCCGTAGCGGGACTCGTAACGCCTCAACCAGCTGCTCGTAGGTCACGTCTTCTCCAAGAGCCTCCAGTATAGTTAGAGCTCGATCGCGAAGTCCTAAGATGAGCGCAGTCATGTCCTGTGCTTTGCTCCATCCGTTCGCCTTGACAGCGGCCTCAAACTGTATCTTGTAGGCTGACCATGAAGAGTTCCCATCAAAAGGTGGCACTTTGAAACCTTGCCTGAAGGTGCAGTTACCACCAAAGCCGAAATACCGTCTCCAGACTTCAATACACCAAGAGCGTTCTTGACATGGCGAGTTGAGCTTCAGTCTTCCCGAGACGGTCTTCAGTGCTTCAGTCGTTCCCAGGCGGTTCCAAGGTGATCTTCAGTTGTTCCAATGCGGTCTTCGGTTTCAGTAATCCGTTCTTTGACGACCTTGAGGTCTTTTCCAAAGTTCGTGTCTACTTCCTTCATAAGACGCTCCGTCTGCTCTTCCTGACGGTGAATCATCTCCTGGTGACGAATTCGTTCCTCCTCTTGGAGGCGAGCCTGCTCTTCTTGGTGGCGAGCCTGTTCTTCTGTACGACGAACCAGCTCCTCTTGATTGCGAACCGTCTTCTCCTGATGGTGAAGTCGCTTCTCCTCTTGACGGCGGGCCTGCTCCTCTGAAATACGGCGAACCATCTCCTCCTGATTGCGGGCCTGCTTCTGCAGCATTGCCATTAAGGCGGCAATTTCAGAGATCGAGGCATCCTCCAGATGAAACAAAATGACAATTTAGTTGCCTCACGATATTTAGCGTGTTATTTTACACTTATTTTTTTTAAGAAAGAAACATCCATTGGTGCACGGCCGGTATGTTACGCTGTTTACTGTACAGCAACTTATGGAAAGCAAAATGATATGTGTAAAAATCATACAATATTTATTTTTTATTTCAGGATGCCAAAAAAGATGATCAAGCTAAAAAAGCATACAAGTTGCTAGCATTACTGCATTCTGAATGTAACTCCATAGTTACCCTTGTCAATGATATGGGAGTTGTGTCAAGAGAAATTGTAGATTTTGAAGAGAATATCAAAACTGAAACTGCAAAAAGAACTGAAGACACCTTGAGAAAAATACAGCAGGATTTGGCAAGAATGCAACAGGAGTGCTAGTTTACTCACATTTTTGACAGTCCAGGCTAAAGAGGACACTTTTTTGGCATACCGTAAAACGGGGTGAATAGACACTATTTTGAACTTTGACTTCATTTTTATGTGTTTTTAACAGTCAAGAGAACATTATATTGTGCTTATATCTCTTCCTGTTTTAATAGTTTTCAGTCTTCTTAATTGGCAGTATTCCTTAATTACAGTACAAAATGCAAAAATATTTGTTGTGTCTATTAAGCCTTACATGGGTTCAATAGAGACGATGCATGGGGTGAAAAAAATGGTAGGGTTGGCAATTTTCAAAGCTAAGTAGATACTTACCTAGGTAGCTAATGTAGGTAAGTGTGAAAAGTAGGTAGGTAGGTAGTTAAGTACCCAGAAAATGTTAACTAATGGCAGAAATAAAACAATAAGTAAAAATTAAGAAACTTAATAATTTATGCTTACATAAGAGATCAATAGATCGAGAGATCGAGATCAATCAGTTGCATTATTTATTAATTTCACAAAAAAACAAATTATAATTCTTAGAAAAAGTCTCATTTTTAGGTAGGTAGTATGTAGTTAACATTTAACAACAAAGAGAATTTGCCGTTCGCATATGCGGCAATAGCTGCATTTATAATATTTTCATCGTACTTTCTATACCTTTTCCCCCTTAGGATCAGGTTTATAAACATGCGGTATAATGATTTGTATCTATAACAGAAAAAAAATATCAAGGCAATGAAAATATTTATCTACCTACATACCTAATTAATAACACTGTATGTAAAACTAGAATTTAAATCCTGATTTGGAAGTCAATAATTTAATAATATACACTCGCGAGCAACTGAATCGACTCAAAGCTAGAAAATGTACATAGTGTAACTTTTCTTGAAAATTACTTAAGTAATCTCAAACGCACTACCTTTTCATTAATCTGGGTCACAAGGAACCAACGAATAGGTACATCAAGTTGTGATGGTACAAAACACAATGAAAATAGTAAAGTTTACAGGACCTCATTTAACCGGCATTCAAGAGAGGGACTCACTTCAAGATCCTTTTTTATTATGTTGGCCCAGTGTTGCCATATGCGGGAGGCGTGAAATCTGTATTTTCACTCAAAAAATCCGTACAAAATCCGTAGGACCATTAAAATGAAAATTCCGTATGACTTCCGTATAAAATGAAACTAATATGTTTATTAATACGTGATTTTTTTGCGTCTCCTGCCATATTATCTTCGGACTTCAAGCTACACTTTAATATTTTCACACTTCTAAACTTGAGTAGTGAGTGAGTTAGGGAATAAAGAAAACTGAAGAATGAACTAATAGCTCTCTCTTTCATTTCTCTTATTTATGAACAAGACAGGCTGCTGGTTATTTTCTCTTGGTTCACGGTTTCGAACGTGAACTATAGTAGGGGGATTCCCCAATATTCGCATGCGGTATTGCCACGACATGAAATAACATTTCGTCTGGCATACTTAAAAAAATATGGTTAATACTTGTATTTTAATACGACGATGACGAATGAAACAAAAATATCGGAGTAAACTCTGTATTGCATCTGATTAATAAAAGCTTGTCCTGTACGTATCCGTAACCATGGTTCATCCGTATTGGACTTCCAAAATCCGTACAGATACGGACAAATCCGTATTATGGCAGCACTTTGGCCAAACGTCAAGTCAATTCAGTGTTGCTCTTTCAAGTAAAAAAATACTGCAGTTTTAAAAAAATATAAAATTCGGATTATTTTTCTTTTAAAATGTTTGGCTAGGTCAATACCTAGCCAAACATTTAACAGACAATTCTGTTGATATTCATTTTTAGTTTTGTATCTTTTCACCCCGTTTTACGGTACCGTACCACAGAATAATTATCTATATTCTGTGACCGTACCATGTCAGTATAATTATTATAAGGTCATTAACCTTAATAAAGTTAGACTTACTAACAGTGGCGTAACTATACCATCTGGGGCCCGTGGCAAATTCTTTTGATGGGGCCCTATCAGTAAAAATCGTCACGTTGTACTCAGTTTAATTTTATAAACTTCGAGATTTTCAGCGTACTCAATTACAAGTTGTATATGTCCCACTAATGGCCATAGGGACTACAGACCATTCCCTCTCGCCTAAGAGGAGGCTCTTAGGCGAGAGGGAATGAAATTAGCTTATTTTGTATTTTAGATGCCCGATTTGCGAATAACTAACACGGTTCACAATACGCCTTCTGAAGTATTAAAGAATAGGATAGCCATATACGTTCAAGTTTCACGCCAACGGAAACAATATAGTAATGTTTTTCTAGAAAATATCTATTGTCACTATCTTTTAAGATTTACAATGCCCGTTTTCAATCACGAACCTTTTCACTTGATCAGTTAGCTCTTTAAAATTACCCTTATCAGTAACATAATTATGGCGAAGATACAATATTGTTCATGCTAAATTATAATTATCTTTGATTTTTGCTAGTACTTTGTTGTGGTTGTTCTGGATCTGGATAGTCACTGGTGTTGGGTGCTGCATCTGATAATTCTGTTATACTTTTAGTAAGGTCCAATTCTTCACTTTTGGAGCATTGTTCACTCGACTTTTCATTATTTAAGTCATCATTTTTCAAGTACTAACTAATTTTAGGTAGCTTTTTATTTTTTTCTTTGCAACCCTATGCAACGCAGTCAGTAGAGCCCTCATAAAATATCAAATCCGGAATTCCCCTAACATAGTGTTGCTAGCTCGCCCCAGCAGCAGCGCCACGAAAAAAGTAAAACAAAATGGGGAATTCCCCGATCGTCAATGCTCACCCGCGCTGCCAACGTACCGCGACAAAATATTATTATGTAGAAGGGCGGATTTCTAGAAAGTTGTCTGTAGAAAATTTGCGTGTCCTATGCCTTCTATCTTGATTATCATAACTCATTAGATAAAAACACTTGTTTTTTTATTAAAAATAATAATTATTATACAATATACTTATTGAATATTTATTTATTTTAACTGAACAACCCAAAAAAGATTAAAAATCAATTAAATGGAAATTAAAAACATGGTCATTCTCACGTGTCCACCACCCCAAATGCAGTACCTATTCAAAGTAATAATTTGTAATTTTGTCTTATTCTTTGATACTGTACGATGTGTTATTTGAAAAGGTCATAATGCCTAAAATATTAATTCAACATAATCTTTAAAATTTGTTCACGCGGAAATTCCGCAATACGTCACGTCGTGTTTGATCATGTTTGAATAAAAAAGCTACTAAAATTTGGATTTATTTTAACAAATGGCAACATTTTATACCCATCCGGCAGCCACAATATTTGCTTTTGGCGGCATTTGATCCAGAAAACGCCGTAAAGTGGTCGCGCCGTCACGTGTCACCTTTTATAATTCCATTACAAACGGCTGTTTTTGAAGGTAAATATGACTATACTTTTCAAATAAAATACTCAGGTACAATGTAAAAAAATATTTTTGAGCTCGCGGCTTCTTGGGTCGGGGGCCAGTGGCATTTTGCCAGCCCTGCCACCCTATTGTTACGCCACTGCTTACTAAATTACCTAGTATAATTTATAAGGCCTATAACCAGTGCTATAACCTTCATGAATATAGACTTAGTAAATGACCTAATAATTACCCACATCATTTTCTTCACACCATTTATTTATACATTCTGCTATGTATAAGCCCATCTACCTACCTATATCCACTCAACAATATGTATTTGTCGTCAAGCGAGAAAAACGGCGGTAATCATGAGAAGTGGAAGGATAATGGGAGACTTGCTTAGCAGTGGGACACATTAGGTTAAAAAAAATCTCATAATTGAAGGTTTGAATGAAACCATAAATTCTTTGACAAAGCTTGGTGACTCATAGATGCATTTGTATGTGCAAAACTGTATTTAATTATTTCTAAATAAAAATATGAATTCTATGTTACACTTTCTACTTTATTAAATATTCCTTATTTTCGTTTAGGTAAGATTTCTGGAGGTATGTAGTCTTCATTATCTGTGTTAGTGGTTTTCTTGTTTTTGGTGGATCCAATCATTTGTTCCCTTTCTTCAATTTGCAGGTCAATTTTCTCTTCATTTTCAAAGAACCATAACTTCTGTTCTTCCACTTGCATTTGTTGTTGTTTATCTTGCATGAGCTGCATCCGCTTTGCTCTGTCTAATCGCTTTGTTTGATCTGCAAGTCTTTCTTCTCTGATATTAACCCAAGACTTAAATAGCTGAAACAAAAATAAAATGTTAATATGACAAAATTATAGGTACTTTTACATAGTTTTAAACTTACAATAATATTAAATATAAATACATACTTATATTTTAATTAAATAATTCTAATCATTATGCACAGGACAATCTAGTCCCAAATTAGGCAGAGCTTGTGTAACAAGTACTTGGTACCTACGAGATGATGCATAGAATACTTATTTTTTTTTGTAAATACATACTTTATCTTTATAGTACTTAAATGAAGGTAACATACCTGTTCCTGCATGCTAATATCATTTCCTTGTACTTTATTGATAGAATTTTCAATCATTATTTTAAGTGATTCTTCCAAGTTATCCTCTGGTGAATTCTGATCCACTTTAGTGAGAATACCTAAGCACTTATCCAAAATCTCAGCATTCTCTGTATCTCTAGTTTTTAAAACTTCTAGCTGACTTATCACTTCAGGGAAAGTTTTTGTTGATGGATTACTTGATAGTTGATTACAGAATGCCAGTAGTTGATCATATTTCTTGTAAGTACTCCATCCAATGATTTGTAAGTTGCTATTTAGATTATTATTTCTCTGTTCTGATATCCATGCTAATGTTTTTCCAGCCAGTAGCAGAGGATCTTTGATGTCGAAATGATCATCAAAATATGGATTACGCAAAAATTTTATTCTGATTTTTATTTCTTCAACTTTCTTTTTTTTGGGCTCCTCTGGAGCAGAGGTAGGCTCTGGAGGTGTGTAAGTAGTGATAAACTTATAACAAGCATACTGACATAAACTACATGTCAGCTCATTACCAAATTCTTCTTGGAGCATTATCAATGAAGCTACATTTGCAGCCAGCTCATATTTCTGTGACTTAAGTAAATCATCTAACAGTAGATTTGCTGAATAATCATCCAGAAAAACACCGAAAGTCAGAGGATCTCTCAATATGTCAACTATCTCCTGGATGTATCCATACTTAATAAAATTTCTGACTGTTGCGTGATGTGTTGATTCTAACATGCTACCGGTTTCAGCTGACAGTCTTAGTTTATGCAGCAAATCCTTCAGTTCGTCTAAATGCTCGGTTTCATTCACAGCGTGGGCAAAAATATCAACATCAATTGCACTAATTGAACCTTTCGATGAGTAATTCTTATCTAATTGGCTGTACAAGTCGCCGAGGTTGATTTTTTGAATAATTGGTGAAGAATTTATGGAGTTCCATGATTCGGTGCACTTGTAGTCACTTGAAAGAAAGCCTCTATGAGAGATTATGAAAGGGAAAACACTGTTTTTCTGATAGACTTTACGGAAATGCCGTAACATTTTGCTATGACCTCAAAAATCACTGCTTGTTTGATTTTGTAGTTTTCGAGGTTTTTGGTCTGTCTCGCTTCGCTTAGTAGGAAAAATCAACAAACAGGTACGTGAGATGAACGTCAAGCAGTGAGGTTATAAAAAAAAAATCATGTCTAAAAATGATGGCTTTGTCGGTCGCTGAGCGAATCTTTTAAATTAATGAACTGACAAATAGCCATAGTAAAACACGTCCACGAAACTATAAAATCACAGTGAAATAACTTATAATAACTAAGAAACATTTTCGCACGCTATTGTTGTCGATTTAATTTTAATTGGATTTTTTTTTTCCAAATATCTCAAATCGTTGTAAACAAGATTTTATGTAATTTTCTACTCAAATATCTTCTAATTTGTGTGCTTCTTGGCTACGTGGAGCAGGTACCGTTATTTTCAAATCGTGCTTACTCTTATGTAGTCATATTTATTTTTTGTTTTCCACTTTACGCTAGATCCTTCCTAATATAGGTTTTCTTTTTGATTAATTATGTTATAAATAGTTCCAACTTTAAAGCCTTGTTCACTGACTCATAACAGCAAAAGTACCAGTGGGTTTGTACAATGCCAGGTACTACAAGATGACAGGAGTCTCGAGAGTTTTAAAAGGTCCATACAATTAGAATACATCACAGCATGTAAAATACATAATTGTACACTTAGTTAATATTAATTGCAGTTTTCAGGCAAACATGGCAAACCAATGGGGTCAAAAAGCAGAAGAATTAGAAATTTCAAACAAAGTAGCTGGTCTTGGTTTGAACAAGAAAATATCTAATCAAACTACCGATTCTGAAGACGTGGACCCTGTCAATGCAGCAGATACTTCACTTTTGATGAAAATTATAAGGCAAGGACTAGTTGAATCCAAGTTAGATATAGAAATTCAAAGGAAAGATCCTAACTCACCTTTGTATTCAGTAAAGACATTTGAAGCTCTTCACTTAAAACCTAACTTGTTAAAGGGTGTTTATGATATGGGTTTCAATGCCCCATCCAAAATTCAAGAAACAGCATTGCCAACATTACTAGCAGATCCCCCACAGAATATGATTGCTCAGTCTCAATCGGGTACTGGAAAAACAGCAGCATTTGTGTTGGCCATGTTGAGCAGAGTGGATACATCCAAAAACCACCCACAAGTGCTCTGTCTGAGTCCAACTTATGAACTTGCCATTCAGTCAGGAGAAGTTGCTGCCAAAATGGCTAAATTCTGCCCAGAAATTAAATTGAAATATGCTGTGCGAGGTGAGGAAGTACCTAGGGGTACAAAGATAACTGACCATATAATAATTGGCACTCCAGGAAAAATGCTTGACTGGGGTGTTAAGTTTGGTATGTTTGATTTAACCAAAATTAGGGTGTTTGTACTGGATGAAGCAGATGTTATGATTGACCGGCAAGGCCATCAGGACCAGTGCGTCCGCATTCACAAGTGCCTGCCCTCAACTTGCCAGATGATGTTTTTCTCTGCAACATATGATAGTGCTGTAATGGAATTTGCAGAGATGATTGTACCAAACCCTATCATTATAAGACTGTTGAGAGAAGAAGAATCTCTGGATAACATCAAGCAATATTATGTAAAATGTAAGAATGCTGAAGATAAATACAAAGCTATTTGCAACATTTATGGTGTGATTACAATTGGCCAAGCCATAATATTCTGTCACACAAGAAAGACTGCAGGTTGGTTGTCAGAAAAAATGTCAAAAGATGGACATTCAGTGGCTGTGCTATCTGGAGAACTTACAGTGGAACAAAGGATTGCTGTTCTTGATCGCTTTAGAGCTGGGCTTGAAAAGGTATTGATAACTACCAATGTTCTGTCTCGTGGTATTGATGTAGAACAAGTTACACTGGTTGTAAACTTTGACATGCCGATGGATATGAACAGAAAAGCTGATTGTGAAACATACTTGCACAGAATTGGAAGGACAGGGAGATTTGGCAAAGCTGGTATTGCTATCAACTTGGTAGATTCATCTCTGGCTATGGAGATATGTTTGGAGGTTGAACATCATTTTGGGAAGAAAATAATGTTGCTGGACATTGAAGATGCTGAAGAAATTGAGAAAATTGGAGCCTAATGTTATTTCATCCCCCCTTTAACTCTTAAGATAAACTGTTACTACTGCTACTGTTACTTGTATAATAATTATATAAAAGTAATAAATATGTTTTCTATTTCTCATAAATACTTTTATTTAATCAATAAATTATATATAACCAATCAAACTTTACATATTTCTTATTTACTAAATTATTACTGTCGAGCTGGTGCACCACCAGCATCAGGGTTAGAAACTCCAGATATCATAACAAAGATGGCAACAGGAACAATGTACATCCACTGAAAAAAAAGGAAAATATAAAACATTGATGTTTATTTTTCTGAATATCAGGACTTTCAAACTATACCACTTACATATTTTGCCAAAAATGATCTATTATCCTTCACTTCTCCCTTATCTCTTGCTTCCTTTTCCCTGTCTAGTTTCTGAATGTATGATGCAGTATCAGGCCTGTAAAATATTCAATTGAATTCCTACTCAGATCAAAGCAAACATGTGATCCTGCAACTTTTCATAGTAGGTAATTTTAAGCATTGTACATGCATTAACACATGGGAATGAGTACCTCCTTATCTAATTATTGAGGACCTCAATGATCTTTACTTATGGAGACACCAACTCATCTATTCAGTTGCAGAAACAGAGCATGCATTTTGTAATGGTTAATGCATGTGCGATGTATTAACCATTACAAAAGTTTTAACTTTCTTTTGTGAGAACTGCTGGTCGGCGGTGGATGCAGACGGCTTCCAACCGCAGTACTTGGAGATCAATGAGGGAGGCCTTTGTCCAGCAGTGGACGTCCTACGGCTGAAATGATGATGATGATGATGAACTTTCTTTTAACTTACACAGCTGCCTGTTCAACATATCGGAGGTAAAAGTTAGAATTGATTTTGTATCCATTAGCTTTCTCATTCAAGGGCTGGCTTGCATTAGTGACTTGGAAATTAACAGCCATGACAGCACCAGTGGGCAAAATCCATGCATTTATTAGATCTGACAATCCACTCTCAAGAAAGGAGCTGGCTTTCACTGATGACAGGAATTCCTCCCCTTTGTTGTCTGCAGATGTAACAACTGTTTTTATTGTATAGAAACCATCATCCGCTGCTAGTTTCTGAAAAATAAGCATAATGTAAATTTTATCAAATTTTTGAAATAAGTAGGTAATTTGTTTATTTATTAAAGATTCTCAACATAAGATACACATCTCACAGTTAGAACTCCTAAAATAAATTTAAAGTGTGTCACTGCATGCAAATTAACTGGATCCTGAAACACAGTATAACTATAATTATAGTTCCTAACGCCTATGGATCAAATTTGTATGCTACACTGTATTATGTCAATAAATACCTTATTTTTAATATATGACTAAGCAACATAATAATAAAGTATACCTAGTTATGCAGGTATTATACTAACGACATCTTTGAATCAATCTACCTTGAGTTCTTCAATGTGGTTTTTGGTGAATGGTACTTGGTCAACCACTGATGTTCCGGCTCTGATACTTTTGAGGGAGACACTCCCTCTTTTACAGAACTTAGCATTGTTGCAGTTTAGATTGTGTTGGATATCAATATTTAACCAACCATCATAGTCGATGCTTGCCTGAAAGGTAACCAAATTGAGACATTTACTCACTCTTAAAGTTATGTACCTTTGTGACAGGATGTAAAAGTACTTAGTTCTATGACAACAGCAAATTTTAACTTACCGCATATTGCATGAACAGAAGAAAACTTATTAGATAAATAGTAGATGTAACTCGACACATTTGGAGTTTTTGCGAACACCGGTTCGTAAGATGGTCGTACTTGATTGTGGCTTGAGCTTTTCAACCCTATTTATTTAAACTATGAAACTGGAAATAAAGAGCAGGCAATTTAGCTGAAACTGAAAGAATAATAAATTCACGAATCACGATCGCATCGCATTGAAAAATTGAATTAATCCCAAAATCTCAATTTGTTTTTTCGCTTTTTTTTTCTGATCAGATAGTTATAGGCTATAGTTTAAGATCATACCGCCTTGTTTAACGTTAGTTATTTCCCCTTTAGTTAATTTTGCAGTTTTTGACAAAAACTTTTTGTCTTGCATTGCAATTGACTTACTTCTTCTTCTTTTGTTGCCTGCCCTGAGAATATTATGTTAGTATTATCACAGATTACAGAAACGTATTATTCTAAGGGCCAGCGCCTAGCCAGTGTGACAGGAAGATACCAAAATCAATTTTAATTCAGGTCATGTCTGTCTGTAACACTTGACAGCACAGTTTGACAGACACGACATAATTATCTTACCTTAGATTAATAACGTAATAGAAACCAGGCTAAAATAGCAACGAAAATCAATCATTCTGTGATCTTTTAACATAAGGCATTATAAACGAGTTTGAAAGAGATGCATATACAGTCATACTCTTTGGAATTTACAAGGATGGCGTAAATAAACAGTCAAATGGTTCTAAATTTGGTTCTACTTAGGACGTATAAAGGTTAATAAAGCAATAATAAACGTGAAGTAAGCTATAAAAATTAGGTACTTTAACAAACTTGAAGTGGCTCAGACAGGTCGTATTTTATTTAGCCTTACTTCTATTATGTCATTATTCTAAGTATCTTACCCGCAACGTCAAAAAGAAGAAGCTGACCCGATTGATTGATAAATGTAGTAAAGGCCTTTGCATATAATAAGGCCTAAGATGATTTATACAGTGTTAAACTTTATCACCAAGCGTGGTGAGGGTGAGTATGGCAACTACCCCTCATGGAGATCCATGAGGGAGGTCTGTGTTCATCAGTGGACGTTTTATGGCTGAAATTAATACAGTGTCAGCAAGTGGTAAACATGCTGTACGGGACGCTGGCGCTGCTGTGCCTGGGACATTGTTAGATGGATTAGGCCTGCCCAGCACATATATCATCCTCTCAGCTTAGTCAGAGAAAAGAACAGGTCAATACGTCTGAAGCTAACTAAGCCGCGGGTTTCCTCACGGTGTATCCTTCACCGTTAAAGCAAGAGTGCACATACAATTTTCAAGAAATAAAAATCCACCCAACTTTATTACTGACACTGATAGTCATAATACAGCCAGCAGTTAAACGTAGTGTTGCATTTTTTTGTAATTTTTACCCGGTAGCTCGTAAAGGTGTTAGATAGATAGATAGATAAACTCTTTATTGTGTAAATCATACAGAAAAAAATAAAAACAAAAATAACTAAAATTAACTTAAACTACAAAAACAACAGAAATACACAATGGGCGGTCAGAAACAAACTTATTCTAATTATTAAAAAAAAAGTCGTACCGAGCTTAGAATATTAACGTACCTAATAGTATATGTATATACTATTAGGTACGTTATTATTGCATATACGAGGGGAGGTCAAAAAGTCCGCGGAATGGCAGGAAAATAGGGCTAAATTAAACCAATTATTATTTTTTCTTATCAATATATTCTCCCTTAAGCCTAAAACATTTTTCAGATCTATCAAAAAGTTCGCTTATACCTTCGAAAAAAAATGTTTTATCAAGGCCTTCAAAATAAGCTGAAATTGCCGACTTAACTTTTTCATCGTCAGTAATTTTTTTCCACGAAGTTTTTTTTTTAATTTTGAAATCAAATAATGATCAGAGGGAGCTAGATCTGGACTATAGGGAGGGCGGTGTAATGTTTCGTAGCCACATTTCGGCAAGGCAGCCATTGAAACATGGCTCTTGTGAACGGGTGTGTTGTCGTGCAAGAGCAGCTCTCCTCGAGTCCATTTTCCGCGTCTGTTTTGTTTGATGGCATCTTTAAATTTTTTCAGTAGAGTGGCATAGTATCCCCTTGTGATATTCAATCCTTTTTCTTTGTAGTCTATTAAGAAAATCCCTTCTGAATCACAAAAAACAGTGGCCATGATCTTTCCGGCCGATTGTGACACCTTGAATTTCTTAGGGGGTACTGCGCCTTTTTTATGCCACTGCATAGACTCCTGTTTTGATTCAAGCTCATGATGATGAACCCAAGTTTCGTCTCCAGTAACAATCCGGTTCAAAATTTTGTCCTTGTTCCCGCTACAGAGCTCCAAAAACTCGCGTGAACACTCGACGCGCTGCTGTTTTTGAACCGCTGAGAGCATTCTCGGCACCCATCTTGCGCTGACCTTAGACATGCCAAGATGGTCGTGGAGGATACTCAAAATGGTTGTAGACGATACTCCAACCATTTCTGCAAATTGTTTCTTTTTTAACCGAGCATCTTCCAGTAAAAGTTTTTCGACTTTTTCGATGATGTTTGAGGAGGTGGTCTCGATCGGCCGGGCCGGGCAGTCGTCTTCTTCAATTGACTCCCTGCCTTGCTTGAATAAACCATGCCACTTATAAATCATTGCTTTTTCAGGGAAAGAGTCCCCGTAAACAGATAACATTTCTCCCAAAATAATTTGAGGTGTTTTTTTTTGCTTGGTAAGGAACTTTATAACAGCACGAAACTCGATTTTATCCATGTTTAGCGATTTATTCCCGATTGAACTGCTAATTTAGCGATAACTTTAAGTGTAATGACTCGATTTGTCTAAAATTTGGTATTTGTACCTGTATTGAGTACCTGGAGAGTACCGGGTAAAAAAAGTTATCCCCACCCCTTCGCAACCCTTCCGTTCCGCGGACTTTTTGACCCCCCCTCGTATGCACCTCTTTCTAGCTCTTTGAAAATGTTAAAAGTAAAAAGAGTACAGAATGATTGATTCTGGTAGTTTCTACCTAGATATTTTTATTTTAGCCTGGTTTCTATTATGCTATTATTCTAAGGACACCGAGTCACCATTTTGCTTGGTGCCAAAATAGCAATTTTAGTGCTAAAGGCATACTTTCGTCTCGTCTAGCAGTATATTTTTAACCGACTTCAAAAAGGAAAAGGATTTTATGGACTTTTATATAAATATTTGGTAGGTATCTCAGAACTCCTTAATTTATAAACCAGTTTGAAAATATTTTTTGGGATTTTGCACCTTGCGACAAAGATTTGTGAGTAACCCGTGTAGTGGTGAATAAAGTAAGTACAGGTAGGTAAGTGTAGATAGAGGGACTGACGAGAGCTCGATAATGTGTAAACAAATTCGATTTTTTTATGCATGCGTCTGCTAGTGATGTTAAACTTTAAAAGGACTATTGATTATTACGATTATAGACTAATTTTATCCCTAATCTATAATTTTTGATGTTAAATATTAAAGTAAAATAAATTTAGATAACTATAATACTTAAATTAAAAATTAGGAAAAAAAACAAGTAAAAAAAAACAAAAAAATTTGCCGTGGGGTGCCGGCAGTAGAATAATACCCCTCCTCTCATGCCCATGGATGCAGTAAGAGCCTGCTAAGGGATACCTCCGGAAGATGGGCAGCAGCGTCTATCCGTGTATCAACATCCCATACTGCGCTCACCAACCCGCCTGCCAAGCGTGGTGAGTATGGCAACTACCCCTCATGGAGATCCATGAGGGAGGCCTGTGTTCATCAAGATAATATAATATACATATATATAATATATAAGGATGAAATCAAGAGCTAACCTATCTAACATAAAAAAAAATCAGTGGACGTTTTATGGCTGAAATGATGATGAAAAAAATATATTTAAGTACATCTGGTTACAAATCGTTCACCTTTCACTTTTGCAATAAAAAAATAAAAATACAAAATATTCATAAACTAATTTCACCGTGGCAACAGATTTGCTTTCCTTTTATATTTTTTCTTCTTCCTCGCACTCGTGGTAGGTTTATTTACATTATTAAAAAATCCAAGTTTATCGAGTACTTAGTGGTTGCAACACCCGGTTGAAACTCTTCCATTTTATCGTAGGTACCTTAACTCGTATATACGACCATCAAGAAGAGTCGTCCCCGATTTATGGTAAAGTCTGACTCGCACTTGGCGACTTAATTCTTATTAGTTGTGGTATTTAGTCACTAAACTTCGGGCGGCTGCCAACCTAAGTTCTTAATTCCTTTTACTAGAGTTGGCGCCCACACATGGGATACAAAATGTTGGCCGGTTTTCCATAATTCATATATATATATATATAAAATATGAAAAAAGTAATATAAACCATAAATCTACTCTTACTAGAAACCCATTATCTTGTGCTCACGGGTTCGCTCGCATCTCCAAGCTAAGTAACATTACATTTAAACTATGTTCAGCTTGATATTTTTAAGATACCTACCTAAGTATTACTAACTTTATTTGCAATGGTTCTCTATTTTGTCTCCGAAAATTTATTTCCATAATGTAATAAATAATCCATATTTTTTTTCATAATCATCGATTGCCCGAATAATCACAATCTATAATATAAGGATCCCTAATATAGTTTCCACTAATATCGGTATCCATAACGATTACAATCCTTATAGTGATTCGCAATACCTAACTAAAGAAATCCATAACATTATTAACTCATAAACATTACTCTCATAATTATTTACCTATTTGAATAATTTTCATGTTCCATAATATTTTGTTGGCGGCGGGGTTCTGTCACAGGCAGTGTTTTCCGATGGTTATAAAAAAAACCTAATAACCCACTGTCTCTCCATCTCGGTTCTGTCACAGGCAGGATTTACGGATGGTTATAAAAAAGAACCTAATAACCTACTGTCTCAACATCTCGGTTCTGTCGCAGGCAGTGTTTTCAGATTGTTGTAAAAAAAAACCTATTGTTCTTCCGTATAGATTCTGCCACTGGAAGGTTTTATAATCTTTCGAAAATATTCCGGATATTACGTTTTATGATTCGTTATTATTATGTATGACATATGCTTATAACGATGAAAATTATGGAAATTAGGTACCTGAGTATATAGGTAATTATTAGGTAAAATAATTTTATGCGTAAGGAGCATTAGGATTAACATATCTTATTGCAAATGATATTTAAGGGACCATAATATTATGAATGGTAACATTTCGGAGACACTTTTTATTCATTGTGATTTTCGGACAATCGTTTTTCGGAGACAAAATGGGCACCCATCAGCAATATTTACGGGATATTTACCATGATGATACTCGTAGTGTGGCCATCATTCACAGTCAGATACTTACAACGAGGGACTTTAGTTCAGGGAACACTTCAGCTTATCCGTGATCATGTGTGAAAATGCGTCGAAATATCGGGAAAGTCAAAAAGACTTAAATCATACCTATCCCGTAAATATTGCATATTTTTTCCAGATCACTCTCAGTTTAAAAATGTTTAGAGTTCCGTACCTCAACAGGAAGTGATCCTATGAAGAATCACTTTGTTGCCCGTCTGTCGGTCTGTCAAGACCCTTTAGCTCGAGAACGTGTTTATCTAGACGATTCGAGTTGAAATTAAAACCATACTCAAATCTACAGCCTCTTTAATCTGTGAAATTAATAATATTCTAATCTAACCTGAAAAAAAAAGATACGGCCGCTTATGCCGCAAAAACGCATGTTTCCACATTCTCAAAGGAATCAAAATTCATAGGGTTCTTCCCGTAGACCTAGAACTATGAAATTTACATATCGTCTTATACTGTACTTAGATAGGTATAGAGAAAAATCCAAAAACTATAAATTTGCAATGGAATCATAAAAAAAATCGTCCTTAAAAAGTACTACGAAATCAATCATCGAAGTTAAGCAATCCTACGCACGGTCATAAATTGGATGGGTGACCGAATCCTTTTGTGCATTTTGAAAACTTTTACTAATAGGTAGGTATATATTATGTTCCTACATACCTACTTACTACATACTTAGTTAGGGCGAACTAGTAGCAAAGAGTTGGGTGCCGGCAGTAAAATGTAACGACTCCTCTCATGCCCGTGGTTGCAGTAAGAGCCTGCTAAGGGACACCTCCGGAAGATGGGCAGCAGCGTCTTTCCGTGATCAACACACGTACGGCGCTCGCCAACCGGCTTGCTAAGTGTGGTGAGTATGACAACTACCCCTCATAAAGATCCAAGGGAGGCCTGTGTTCAGTAGTGGACGTTACGGATGAAATGACTAGCGTAGTAAGGAAGGTAACCTAGAACTACTAACCTACCTAATTTAATACCTATAATTTAATTTATAATTTTAGTGAAATTATAACCCGTGTTGTTCGGCTACAGAACTTCCCCGTCGCCTTTCTATTAGAAACATTGCGTGTTCAAGGGACTAAAACTTTTTGTCGGAAGAAAAAAGTTGGTTGACGAATTATTAGCATGGTTACCCGTTGTAAAAAAGCCGTGTTGGCCGAGTGGTATGTACCCCCGACTTTCAATCCGAAGGTCGTGGGTTCGATACCGGCCGTGCACCAATGAATTTTTCTTTATTGAAAAATGTATGTGCACACTTAACACGTGCTTTAACGGTGAAGGAAACATCGTGAGGAAACCCGCGGCTTAGTTAGCTTTAGACGTATTGACCTCCTTTTGACTTTCCTCTGAATAATAGCTGACTAAGCTGAGAGGATGGTATAGGTGCTGGGCAAGCCTCATCCATCTAACAATGTCCCAGGCACTGCAGCGTCCCGTACAGCATGATTACCAGTTGCTGACGTTGTATAAACCATCTATAATACTTAGATGCAAAGGCCTTACTTACCCGTTGTGTAGGCAAGCCAAAACCATTTATCTATATCACTCTGTATTTGGTAGGTAATACGGTAGGTAAAACCCCTAATTTTTTATAAAAACTGCATTATTGTTTTGATTTAGGGACCTCCAATAATATTTTGGTTAAAACCATTTTAGAACCCTTTGTATGCATGGATTTTAACAAAAATATTACCTACTTTCTATGTAAATAATTATGTAATTATTATTACTAATTAATGTTATTATTAAATTCATATATTGCACTTATATATTTGTTATGAATTTGTAAAAACGTAGTTTATTTGATAAATTTATAATATAATATCCCTACGTGATACACAATTATTACATCATAAAAATAAGTTTTTGTTTTCATTAGATCAATTCAATGTAAATTTAACTAATCCATTAATTAAGAACTTTATACTGTGAGAAGAAACTGTCTCCTGACACACAGCTAACGCTAGTTCGGGAGCCAGGGCTTCATACTAATCTGTACCAATGATTTTATCAATAAACGTTATTTGTATTTGAAGCTGAAAAAAAAAACGGTCGGACTATGTAACATACCCTTAAGTGATATGATAAAGCCTGTATTACATTACACGATATTCAGGGACCCTTACCCTAACTAAGAGTGGTGTAATAAGAGTTAGAGCGTAAGGGACCCTAACTAGGGCGACCGGTCGGAACCGGCAAGCCTTGCTTGGTAGTTAGGGCGATTAGGGCGCCCTAACTACCAGGCCCTGAATACCGTGTAGTGTAATACAGGCTTAAGGGTGCGTCCAACCCAAATTTATTATTTAATTTTTTTATGATTAGACATTAAAAATACGTAAGTACATACAACCTTAATTTTCTACCCTTATTTTTTTCGAGCGTCCCCTCTGTAAATTTTAAAATGCTTTACCATGAACTTTCTAGGAAAACTATATTAAGGGTTAAGCTCGCTTTTTTAGTTTCAGAGAAATAGTCGCTCAGTTAAATGATGCGGTTTCCCAGACATGCCGGAATACTTTATTCCGAAAATTCAAATAATTCCTGTTATGTTTTGGTAAACGTAAATAAACATACACTACAAATAAACTTACACCAACTCCTAACAACAGAAGTACGGTTAACTACGAAACCCTACATAGCGCGTGGCCCGACACGCACCTGGCATAATTTATTGTTATTGATTGTTACATTGTTAGTTATCATTAAACCTTTTATTTTACTTCATAGTCAGTCTGTCACATATGCCATGAAAAAAAAGCTTTATGATTTAATTAGGTTAATATTACTGTCATCTATTATGATATTATACCTACTTAGTGTTTACTTCAATTTGACCAAAAATTATATTATTGTGTTGTTCTAATATACTCCTATACTAAAATTCATCCAAATCGGTTCAGCGGTTTTGACGTGAAAAGGGAAAATACATACATACATATATTCTTACTTTCTTTAAGTGTAGGTATGTAAAGATTGCAGGAAAATTATAACGAACTCTTTAATTTGCATAGTTTTTAGAAATCGACGGAAGTGTAAAAAATCTACATAAGTTCCGCTTTCAGACAAGTGATGGCGCTGTCAAGGTTATCCAACAAATATAAACCGCCTTTATCATATATTGTATTGCATGATGGCACGGAACCCTCGTTGCGCGAGTTGGACTCGCTCTTGGTCGGTTTTATTTTTAGTACTACATGCAAAGATATCAAATTGAAAACCTTTCTTTTATTGAGCTCGTTAAAAAAGTTGCACCCTGTTTTTCTAGAGCATTGCATCAAAGTCACAGGAATTTAACATGTTCAGAGTAGTGGGGTATTCTAAACGGTACTTAAACATATTGAGTGGATAAAGCTTTGTTCTTAAGAATTTGGGTCCAGCTAAACGATTTTTCCCAAGGACTTGTTTTACCTGTTCTTGGGTGAAATTTAACATGGATGCTTGCTTTACCTCTGACGTGGAACATTCCACTCCGTTAGATACTCTTTGAACACAAAATAATGCGAAGGGGGTATACTTTAATCGGTTTACTGAAATTTTATAGGGGTACCTAAGTCTATATATTATGTACCATAATGTCTGTCAATGTTATGTCATACAAAAGAGTACCACACTGAGTAAACAATAAAATATGATAAAAAATATAATATAAAAATATAAAAATATAATCCTAGCACAAATAAGTATTATGGTGATTATTTTTTTTGCTTCATCAACCAAGTACCTACTCTCTCGATTGTATAATACCACAGATAATATAATGATAATAACTAATGCTCGTTGCTCAATAACTTTTATCTATATCCCACTAATATTAAAAAGCCGAATGTTTGGATGAAGGTTTGTTACCTCTTCATGCAAAAACTAGGCTACGGATTGAGCTGAAACTTTGCACGCGTATTGATGTTGACCAGGATTAACACATAGGCTACTTTTTATTCGGGTACAACGTATGCGAAGCGGCGGGCAGAAGCTAGTCCTGTATAAAAGATAATGAGTTACGAGTATGAAATTTTGTTTTTCTTTAATTTAATTTATGATGTTTGTTAGAGTGATTTAATCCTTCTGATTACTCTGTCGCTTGATGCCACGAAAGTACAGGATGTTGTTCTTTTGAATTTTAGTTGTTTCGAATCCTTGGTATGGAAAGCGTATTTTTGAAAATCTTACTCTTTCTATACTCTTTCTACTAATCTTCCTCTTTGTTTTGTATCTTTTAAAAAATAAAGGAATTATTACTTTATGTACATATGCTATCTCCATTGCTAAGAGTACTTTCTCTCCAGGTGGCATTACAAAATCCCACCCTGTAAGTATATTGTATAAATCTCGTGTCCGGCAGGGGGATTACGTAATTAATCAATTGAGTTTTCGGTTTAAAGTATTCCGGTACGACCATGTGTGGTAAGCCGCATCACTTATTTGAGCGACTATTTCTACGAAACTAAAAAAGCTAGCTCAACCGTTATACTCGGATCAATGTTACCCCACATCATGGCAAAATCAACAATAAAAGCTCATTACGTTTAAAGGAGGTACCCCAAATTAATTACTTTTTTCAGCATTTTTTTGTGTTCAACGAGATCGTTGTTATTATTTTAATGTACATATATGCAAAATAACAATTTCTAGGACTAATAGTCTCTTCACAAAGCCGGTGCCGGACGGACAGACAGCAAAACTATAAGGGTTTCTTGTTTTACTACGAAACCCTAAAAGTAGGACCTAATTCAAAGTGTACTTATTTGATCCCAATTTTTTTTCACATTGGTCCATAAACCCTGGAGTTCTGCGGTACGTAACAAAGATTTAAAAAAAATTGAGCCGTCACGGGACGCCTGGCAGATGTAAAACATTGTCATCACAGTCGCTATAGTCGCTACAGTCACCAAAGTCGCCACAGTCGCCAAAGTCACCACAGTCACTTCAGTAGCCCCAGTTGCCATAGTCACCATAGTCGCCACAGTCACCCCAGTCGCCACTGTCAACACGATGGGAACGATCGACAAAGGGCAACCGCCCTAGTAACTAGTTACTATGGCAATCGCACTAGTACTAACTCGCACACTCCAAGCGTCACGCGTCACCTCTCGTCCCATCGGTTTTACCCCCCGCAAAAGATGTTATAGGGATTAATGTATGAAATTGCCGTTTTATTGTAATAGGTACTTCGAATTGACATAGAACCTTCAAGGTTTAAGATTTTTGAGTGAAACTTTTTCACATGGTACTGTTACGAGCTGAGGGTTCGGGATTAAATAATGATTTCCGTAAGGATTGAGGAGCCACATCAGATTTTTAAAATCTGATATCACCATTATTTAGCAGCAATGTAGCTGATTTTGCAGCACGAATTCTCAGCTCAATTCAGACGTTTAGATTGAGGAGCCATTTTTCCATTAAATTATAACTAGTGATATATTTTGCTGCTAACTCTAGAATTCGTGCTGCAAAATTAGCTACATTGCTGCTAAATGATACAAAATTTTCAAAAATATTCATCTATTACTTAACGAGTTCCAAGTGGCTCCTCAATTTAGACGGTTAGATTGAGGAGCCACTTTGCATTAAATATAACTAGTGATATATTTTGCTGCTAAATCTAGAATTCGTGCTGCAAAATCAGCTACATTGCTGCTAAATAATGGTGAGATCAGATTTTAAAAATCTGATGTGGCTCCTTAATCCTTACGGACATAAATAACGTGGTCCAATTTTACCAAAATTAACACTTTAATCACAGATCACACCAATAAGAATCTCACAGCAGATTCTCACTAGAATGATCGTCACTATAACACTGGTTCACTATTCACTGAACACTATAGCACTTGTACACAATCACTGTATTCACTTTGAATTCACTCGGATAGTATATCGCACTGTTCGCTTCCGTAGCCAAAAAAAGACTGTCCGCTCGGCAAACACATCCGCGTATTTATATCGCACCTAAAGAAGATTCGAGTCATAGAAGCTTCTAGATTTGCAGACAATAGAAACGGGACAACAATAACATGTTTACAACCCACGCCATTGTTCTCGAAACCGATTTATCCAGAAACTTCGCCTGTTTGTTTACAAAACAGAGGTGACCTTTGGACTCTTTCGGATGTGCTTACGTAATCACCGGCCCTTTCTGGAACTTTCGCTAACTTCCTAGTTTGCGTTTGTGCGCGGCGCAACAGTACCTATGAAGTTCTTCTTTTGAAAAATGTGCAACATTCGATTATCGACTTTCAGTTGTTTTTTTTATTCAGCTTAGACAAGAAAGATGGATACTTCGAAAATTCGAGTGATTTTTTAATACGAGTTCCGACGCGGAACTAACGCGGCAGAAACAGCTCGCAATATCAATGTTGCGTTTGGAGAACTGAGAGAGAGGTCAGGAGAATGCTGATGAACGCACCGTGCGATTTTGGTTTAAACGCTTTCGTGAAGGAAATGGTGTCCTAAAGCAAAGCTTATCAATAAAAAGGTACCTAATGGTAACTGTTTGGTGGTCTCAGCATGGTGTTATTCACTATAGTTTTCTTCGATCTGGTCAAGCAATAACGGCAAATGTCTACCGTGCCGAACTCCGAACAATGAAATCAAAACTAGCAGTGAAACAGCATCGACTCATGAATCGATCTTCACCATTATTGCTCCATGATAGATAACGCGAGACCTCATACAGCACGAGAAACCGTTTTAACTCTACAGGAAATGCAATTAGAAACCATTCGTCACCCTCTGTATTCGCCAGACCTTGCTCCAACGGGCTACCATTTTTTTCGTGATTTGGACAATTTTCTACGTGATAAAAAATACGTAATAACTGCCTAAGTACCATAGTCAGGACTAGATGTCCGGAATTATGTAAAATTAAATTTGCGCGGGCGAAGCGGCTGGTAAAAGCTAGTAAATAATAAAACAATAATTCAATAAATTTTCATTAAAATTTTTGTATCATAAAATCCTCAACCGAGTGAAAACACCTTTCTAACAAAAAAATCGGAATTTATTTTAAAATGCTTTCCACATAGCTGGCTATCAAAAAAATCAAAAAGCTTTACTGCCTGACACCTAATGCCATGCTTTGTCATGCCTTAGACTTGTTGGATGACATGGTATGTATGAAGATATTTGAGCGCAACCAAGACTTGAATATCTTCATACTAACTGTCTACCAAGTAGCTAACAAACTGTTCTAACAAGAAACATGAAATTAAGCATGGCGGTCCATATTGGATTTAAACACTTGTGTTTTTGGGATAAAGCAGCGTAATTTTCTGGCAATGAATTAACGAGTGACTGGTGGGGCAGCGGTTGTTGATATAAATATTGTGTGCGGGCAGCCGTAAAATTAAACAAAGCATAGTAATCCGGGCATGCATATCTCTCGCAATAGGATTTTATGATTAAATAAACCTTAACGTTGTTATTTTAAGGTCCTTAATCCTCTATAGCTGAACGAAATACATCCCGTATTTCATAAATTATTTTGGTCATGCTTTTTTCTGTTATTGAAAGTCTTTTCTTTCCCGTGCTCTATTTGAATTAGATTAAACGCCGTACGATTTAGGTAGGCACGTATTCATTTTGTTTTACAAAACAAAGACCGCCAAATTTCGTAGCAGTTTCGTAGTTTCAATTTTCATAGCATGGTGCTGCTACCGAATATCACGTAGAGGCTCTGCAACTACCTACAACACGAGCCGATCGCCCAATATATGGTCTATCTATGGCTCGATAATTGAACATGACCAGCGTAATTAAATTTTCTCATAAGCCTGTGATGGACATGCCGAGATGATGCGCTGAGATAACATATATTGTGGCACAGTACCTACCGATCACAATACATACCTACAGTCTTGCTGTGACTGCGCTTGACTAGGTTGATATTTTAAATGCACAACAGTCTAGTGTCACAAGTGTTTGTTGTTTTCCCCAGAGTTCAACCTACGAGCAGATTTAAAAATGCCTATAATAGTGCACGGTTTCGGAGAATACATGCCGTACTTTTGAAATTAATCTAAATTATATATGCCATTTGAACTGCAAATAATAAAAAAAATAAAAATGTGATTACGAATTGAATAAGTAGATTAAAATCAGTTAATACTTTAAAGATGTAGGAGTCGCTCCTTTGTGTTAGGTTTGAATGGAAATTAAATCACGTTACTAAAAATCATAGATGATTTGTGCCAGTGTCACAAAGGTTGTAAATGATGAGTATTTGCTGGCATTCGTTAGGAACGTGTTGTAAGAAAATTCTTCTGCGGTTGTGAGAAACCGCGATTGCGAGCATTGTAAGACGACAAAAGACCTTTGATGAAGATACCTTACCGCGGGAAACCTCGTACGTTCCTCGCATAAGATTTTAAAATTCACTTCATTCCACAACCAAGACCTCAAGGACCACTACCATCATTAAATATTTTAGATATTGATTTTATCTATAGTGATTTGTGATAAGAATTTGTGTTCTGCCTTATTGTCTTAATATAATTCTGTGGTCTTATTGTACGGTTAAATTATTGTACATATTATGATAAATTATGTTCTTCCGCTCATATACCTACTTAAAACGTTGCATAATAATGATATACTATCTCAAGGTATTGTTATTAATTCTTTAGTACATATACCTGCCTACTGAAATTCAATTTAAAGACGAGTCCAAAGCAAGGGACTTTGAACAAAAAAATCTAATTACAAAGCACAAGCAGCAGGGGGTAAACTTCATTTACCGCATGATTTGACAAGAAAACATGATTAGATTCATCAAAATACAATTAAGATCGGCAGACCTCTGACCTCATCAAGAAATACAATTTCCAGTAGCTGAATTATAATACCAACCTTCTTATATACCTACCTACTTTAATGGGTTAACACCATTAACACAAATGTTGTTCTCGGTAATTTGGTGGAGAACAATATAATGGCATTTAGGTGTGTAAATTGAAAATAATGTTTTCCAGACCGTCTAATTAGAGTTTCATATTTCAGTAGGTAATTACGAATATAATGAAAAAACAAAAGATGTGAACGCTTTTTAGTATTCCGAGCTCCAGGTGAATAATAGGGTCGCTAATTTAATAGCTACCTTAGTGTAATCACAAACGATTTACTACAGAAAATAAATAGGAAAGTTGACTTAAAAGTAATTTTAAAGTACTTTTTAGGGTTCCGTAGCACAACAAGGAACCCTTATAGTTTCACTTTGTCTGTCCGTCTGTCTTCGGCTTTACGAAGAGACTATTAGCACTATTAGTCCTAGGAAGCTGTAATTTTGCACGGACATATAAAATAATAAAGATAACGACACAAAATAATGCTGAAAAAATAATTAATTTAGGGTCCTCTCATACGTAAGATTGGGATGATTTTTTTTCATGATTTTGTGAGGTATTGAATAGGTATTTAAATACCATTTTGGGGTTGCGAAGATAATCTTCTTGAAAGGTTCCGTTTGCGAAATGTTAGTTTTAAACGTTTAATCGCTGCTAATTCTAGGAAAACTATAACGGTTAAGCTAGATTTTTTAGTTTCGTTAAAATTGTCGTTCAAATAAATCACAGTATTTACTAAACATATCGTAATACTTGATACCGAAAACTCAATGAATACCAATTAATATGATTTAGTAAACGTAAAACAACATACACCTACTTCTAACAATATATCTACGGTTAACTACGGAACCCTATACAGCGGGTGGCCCTACATGCACCTGGCCTAATTTGTTTCATTATTATGAAAATTATAGGATTGCGTTTGGCTACCATCTCATCCTGAAACGATAATTATTGATGAGACGCAGACTTATGCGCTTTAGCCGCTGCCCGCGGAGTAGTAATCATATTTAAGCTATTAAGCGATGTTCGTTGACTTTTCGATAGGATTCTCATTTCAAGCGGCCAGAGAACACTAAAAGGTTAATCGTTCACATAAAACACGGCACAATAGAGAAGGTTTCACCATTCACGAGGCATACCGAGTCAGACATCTCGCGTTATTATACTCGTAAAGTTCGCCCTTTCCTTGCATAATGACATGACGAATTGCGCTCGCGATATTTTTGCTTCTTTATACGATGAGGTCATTATAGGCCAGATATGCCATTACAGAGGAAAAGATTGCGTTCCAAATAGGTACCTACATCGTAAAATAAACGAAAGTAACAGCAACATTATCCCATTGTGAACTTCCGAGGGAACTGCTGAAATGCCAACAAAACTTTTGTTTGCGTTAAATACTCGACGAATGTTTTTTTTTTAAGTTGGATGAAAATTTAAAACAAATTCGGTGGCGGAGATAATGGAGAGCGCGAGTTTCGAGTAATAGGGGACGTGTGGCTGGCAAGCGCGGCCGGGGTGAAAAAGTACAAAAGTTGTTCGCACTGCCTCCGCATAAATTGAGCTGTGCACGCCGGAGATTTATCAATATAAACTTCTTTTTTAAGGTTCCGTACCCAAAGGGTAAAAACAGGACCCTATTACTAAGATTCCGCTGTCCGTCTGTCTGTCTCTCACCAGGCTGTATCTTATGAACCGTGAAAGCTAGACACTTGAAATTTTCACAGATGATTTATTTATGTTGCCGCTATGACAACAAATACTAAGAACAGAATTAGATTTAATTAACATACAAACAACGTGATTTATTTTTACCGTCTTTTGCTCGATTTTATTAACAATAACAGGTAGACGCTTGATATATTCACAGAATAATTAGTTGTTTATTCACCTTAAAAATATTTCAATATTGCAATTCCAAGCTCACAGACAATCTTAGAGCCCTTAAGTCTCCGAAGAGACGTAGGTTCTCATCAGCCTTGCCTCTGGTGATGCAGATGTCCATGGGCGACGGTGACCACTTTCCATCAGGTGGCCCGTTTGCTCGTCTTCCAGCTTATAATATATAAAAAATAATATTTAAGTTGTTTTACAAAATAATGGTACGAAACCCTTCGTGCGCGAATCCTATTCGCACTTGGCCGGTTTTTACATGATCGCGCTACACTTTGCCTGATTGTAAACTGTAGAGTGTAGATACAATGTTATTATTACTTTTGTACTACCAGGTATAAATAAGCTTTACTTCGTAGAATTAATACACATATTATATTATCTATATATGTATATAAAATTCAAAGTCCTGACTGACTCACTGACTGACTAACTGACTGATATATCAACGCACAGCCTTAACCACTGGACCTAAAGACTTGAAATTTAGCACAAACATACCTTGAGTATCCTAGAGGTGCACTAAGAAGGGATTTTTCGTAATTCCCACGGGATAGGGAATAAATGGGATTTATATTTTCGAATCAAAGTGGCTCTGCGTGAAAAAGGGGATTTTACGTTTTATGACTTCCACGCGGACGAAGTCGCGGGCAAAAGCTAGTATATTTATATTATAGCATAGGTTTTATCATAGGGGAGGGGTGGGCGGCTGGATCAAGAGATCAGAACTAATCTAAGCAATAAAATAAACTTTTTTTCGGGCGTCCCCTCCTCTAAAATCTAAACTGATAGCTTTACAAATCTGAAAAAAATTATGAAGTAGGTATGTAGTTTCAACCATGAACTTTCTAGGAAAACTATAATAGTTAAGCTAGCTTTCTTAGTTTCAGATAAATAGTCGCGTATGTAGTTTCAACCATGAACTTTCTAGGAAAACTATAATAGTTAAGCTAGCTTTCTTAGTTTCAGATAAATAGTCGCTTAAATAATTGATGCGGTCTCCCAAACATACCGGAATAGGTACTTTATACTGAAAACTCAATGAATTCCTGTTAACATGTGTTGGTAAACGCAAAAAAACGTCCACTAACTTCTAACAACAGATCTACGGTTAACTTCGGAACCCTACATAGTGCGTAGCCTGACACGCACTTGGCCTAATTTTTTGTCAGATGAATCCGTCGTTAATAGAGTCAAGACAAAATTATAACTATTTTAAATTGTTGACATTCCAATCAACGTGTTTATCGGACAGTAAGTACGTAAGTCATGTGAGTCATGTAATACACTTTGGTCTTAGCAACGTTTGTTCTCAATGGAGAACATTGATTTAAATTTCACTTTGATTTTTGATATTTTAATAGCAAGTTCGTTACATTTCAATCGTAAAATCCTTCGGTCCCACTTGAAGTTTTACTTCCTTTCAATTCCAATTTATAAATCTCTTGGAAAGTTTAATGCTAGTTAAAAGCTTAAAATAGTAGTCAGCCGTTTTCTCCGATTTTTATTGTTGTGAAGTTGAGGAGTTCTTCAAAACTTCCGATTGAGTAGGTAAGGTTTTAGGGGTTCAGTTTTCTAATAATATGATTAAATAACTCGAATGCTTCGGTTTATTGTTTAGTTGAATTCAATTCTTATTATGAATTGAATTTAATATTGAATTCAATTCTTTAAAGGGAGTGAAATGAAGATGAAATAAATTAGAACAAGTGCGTGGCGGGCCACGCGCTGTGTAGGGTCTCGTAATTACCCGTAGACCTGTTGTTAGAAGTTACTGTATGTTATTTTACGTTTACCAAAACTCCTAGAAAGTTAATATTATTTGCAGATGCTAGATAATGTGAGTAGGCAAACACTTAATCAACTCATGACATGAAAATCTGGTTTACGGCAAATAACATGCTTCTTCATGTAGATAAGAAAATTTCCTAATTACTAGACAAAATGCTACTCCAAACTGTATTGTAAAGTTCTCCGAGAAAGTAATGGTCTCCCCAACCAAAAGCGTTAAATTTCTAGAGGTTTGGCTGGACACCAAATTGACGTGGATTATCCACCTGGACATGCTCCTTAAAATATTGTGTTTAGCTACTTATGTCATTAAAAAGTAAGGAACTTGGTGGACTTAAGCAGCTCGTGACATGTACTTTTCATATTTTCACTTATTGTACCTACCCCAGAACTTAATGCTTTTGTTCTGGGGCACTGCCGCAAATGCCTATAGAGTATTTCTATTTCAAAAGCGGACGGTACGTTATATATTTGGAATGGGCTACATTGAATCTTGCACGGAAAAAATAGGGATTATGGCATAATGACAACGATAGGGGAATTTATTCGAGATAAATTCGAGACGAGCTCTGTGGCGCAGCGGGCGAAGGTCCGCCTGCGACGCAAGGGGTTGCGGGTTCGATTCCCGCCTCGGGACAAATGTCTGTACGGTCTGCAGATATTTGTTCAGGGTGTTCTGGGTGTTTTTCTATATATAATAAAAATATCTATCTGTAGTATAATGTATTAAGTATATCAGTCATCTAGTACCCATAACACAAGCTCTGCTTACCTTGGGGCTAGATGATGCTGTGTGATTTGCCCAGCATTATTATTATTATTATAAATCCAAATATAATTCATATATGACTTAATATTGAGAATATGCCTAGAATAAAAGATACCTATAAAACCTGGAACACAGATTGCCTTGTCGCTCTCTACACTAGACTAGCCAAGATTTACAAAAGTTACTACTTGTACAGGAATTAAATTGTATAATAGGGTTCCAGACAAAGTAAAACCATGTCAGACATTTAACAAATTTGAATTATTATAATTTTGACGAATCTTTTGCTAATAATATTATTTATTAGGATTATTTATTCTTTAAAAACAATTAAATGTATTGTTTTTATAGTGGTTGTATTTAACATTCAAATGTTTTACATTAAGTTACTTTCAAAAATAGGCTTACAAGCATTGGGGGTACTAGAAAAGGGCGCGAAGGCCTCAAAAGGTCACCAAAGGTCAAAAATTTAATTTTTGGGTTATTGGACTTTTTCGGCCATTTGAAGACTTTTATTTTTTGGTGACCTTTTGAGGTCACAATAACTCCGGTCCCTGTGTCATCACATCAATCAGTCACCTTCTCTGATAAAGACGGTGCTAACAAAAATCAAAATTGTAATCGTCAAATACACAGACGGACATACGGACAGATGGACAGACGGACAGACGGACAGACGGACAGACGGACAGACAGACAGACAGCTCTATGTATATTAGGGGGCGAAGCCCCGAAAACGTAAGTAGGTAGATAGTAAGCCGGTTTCCAACATTTCTTTAACGCCCGATAACCGCTATCAACACCGATGCCGCACTAACATTATACCACAATATTCAGACAAAAATGAAGTGTTTCTTTAATAATTTCATAAAAATAAACGAGCAAATCTTCTCGTCGTCGGAGTACGAGAGCAGTTCGTGCTCGGAATAAATTTCTTCAAAGGGATCGTTTTCAATTTCATGGCTCAATCTTCGGGATCTCAGTGAGAATATGTAAAGGGGCATTTGTCGGTGTCAACACAATGTAATGAGCCCCTTTCGCATTAGCTACGTGCTGCGGATTGCTTTATGAGCCTTATCACACACGTATCATTACGGGAACTTTTACGGGGAAAACGTACTCGGAACCACCTGCAACTGGAAAATCTATAGATAAAATAGCATTGGTAGATCGGGATACACAAAACACTTTATGCACTGCACACCGTAGAAATACAACAAATACCTAAACTACTTAATTGGGGAATTACTAACCTGGGATAATGGGCTCCTTTGGCTTTCTTGTCATAAAATAGCTGTCCCGGCGAACTTCGTATCGCAACTACTACTACTACTCTATAACTACCATACAACTACCCTAAACCTACTCTAAAAAAAAAAACTCTACTATAACTACTGCTACTATACTTAAGGCTAAATATAAATATCTTGAGTGTAAGTTTAATCAGAATATAAAATGTATGTGAAAATGAAATTACGTTATAATTATTCTATCTGTACACTTTTACAATATTTAAGTAGCCTATTATGTTAACCCTGGCTCAGATAAATCAAAACATCTAAGTTCATTGAAATCGGTCTAGCCGTTCAATACAAAAATATTAGGTATAGCATTAATAATAAAAGGTGCATTTATTAAGTGCTAAAGTGCTAAAACGCTGTAAACGCTGACGTTGCATAAATCATCTATAATACATGCTAAGGCCTTACTTATTAAGTGTAAGTTAATCAGATCGTACCAAAGTTTCTTAATTTAAATATAGGTAAATCTTATTACAGCGCGGGTATCCGGAAACAATGTTCTTAGCAAGTTCGCGGATTACACTCACGCACCCCAACTAATTTATAGAGCTAGGTAAAATAACTCTTCTCAGTAAACTCGAGGTAACTTAATAAAGTGAGCAAAATTTTGTCGCTGGTTACGTCTTAACTCTATCACAAAGAACATTTCGTATTCTTAATTAACGCCGGCGGGTAAATGCAACGCGAATCGTTTCTTCGAATTCGCTTTAGAGGCTCGCCTCACATAACGTGCTTTCATTAGTGACTGCGGCGCCACTACTATGCGAAATTCAAAGGACTTAGTAGGTACCACTTTACTTTGTACAGCACCGTGGACCTCTATAAACGGTTACGGTTACGATTACATTCTGAATTTTGGACTACCATGAATTCTAATATTTGAATAATAAAATAAAACATCACAAAATCTTCGCACAATTAAATAGAAATGATTACGACGACGTTGATATGAAACAATAACGAGTTCGGGGAATAGGGTTGTCGCTCGAGACTGACCCTATGTTACGCTGTGAGTGACGTTGCTTAGCATTCACCCTCGCACTATCAAATGAAAATATCAAATCAAATGTTATTTCGCTTTGTTTGTGTAAACAAGCAACATTTATACCTACGTATCTAAATTATAGAGTCAGTAAAATTTTTGCGAACATTTCCTGCGAACGTTTAGGAAAGTATTGAACATTATTTTATTTGTTTAAATTCACGACGTTGTACGCTAGCGAATCTCCTTTGCCTTTGACATTGAAGTTCCCGCTATTGTAAATTGCTTCAGAGGAACAGTCAGCTATTGAAGCAGTAATAACGTTTGTTCAAGAAATTCAAACGTGGAACTATTGCGGTGAGCGTCGCCATAGGTAAGTAGGTACTTACCTAGATATTTGTAGCGTGTGTCCTTCAAACGTGTCGTCACCATTGGCTCAGTTAGGTTCTTTTATTACAATTTTATAGAGTTGTTGCACTCCAAGCAAGTTTGTTACAAGGCAAACATTCATACCTCGCACTACTTTATCGTATTCTAGTTTAGGGAAGGCTAGCGGATGTGGCGCCACATCCTGTCCTAATTTTAAATGTTTATCTACAACCAAGGGCCGTACAACGTACTGTCACAATGAGTAGACCGATCCCTTGTTGATGAAGCTGTGTTCGACACAGGGGCGCGGTGAGATTGCGACCCTTCTGATTACACAATGTTGGCTTTCATCCCTTGTGCTAGTCGCGCTCCGGAAATCTTTTGTGATTCGACTTCGGTTATTATGGCGTGGCATACTAATATGAGGTGACGCTGCTGAAATATGTGGCGGTGGGAACACACAAACCGACTTACCTTTAGTCTACATTGTACGTGAACAACTCCCTCTTACGCTCGTTAAGTACGGCCTATTGTTTGTTGGTTAGCTGTGCGGGGTACGAATACCGCTCAATTCTTGTGAACATCCAACGTAGCCGTAAAAATCACAATGTCGGAGGTTAATACGTGTAAACATAAACGTTGAGAGGCTGTCTCATGAATGTATCGCTGACTGTATTAACGATGATGTTGTTCTGGTAGATTTCGACCACAGACTGCTTGGACCCGACCGGTATATTCAACTCTGATTAATTAGGTAGTTATGAAGACGTTGCAGTTCCCCTTTGGTACGCTCTCTGTGGCTTGCATACTGGATGTTCTCGGTATTGTTGTCATTAACAATAATGGTGGTGCGTTCCCAATGCTCGCTATTTTTGGTTACTTGTTTTGCTAGCCTAACAGGTTTTATTTTGGTCACCTACATATTGTATATTTGAGCTAACTCTTGAAATATATATCTTTAGTAGTTATAGACTTTAAGAAAAACTGCTTGTTTGTATATTATGTAAGATTGTAAACCCTTTCTCGAACAAATTATTGTATTGTATTGTTCCTTTGTATTGCACGATTAAAAAAATCTATTTTTTATGTGGGGTTACTAGGTCAAATTGTGTACCTATCGTATGAAAGGGTTGCAGAAGAAACGTATAGTTTTTTTAGAAATCATCGAATGTTTAAATTTTCTACATTAGTTCCGCTATCGGACAAGAAATGGCGCTGTTAAGGTACTCCGACGAATTAAAACGCCGGTAACACGAAGCGTTCTTGACAGTTAATATTGTGGTGCTTATAAAACCCAAAAGATACCTTTTTACCGGGCGTAGGTATGCACAAAAAGTCCTGAGGAAATGCTTAAAGCTTCCAAGGATGTTAGTTGTAAATGCATCGGGACTAATCCTGTAGCGGGCCAAGAACTAAATTACATTTGTGCCGCCCGTCGACTCCATGATGTAGTGACCCGCTTGGTCCTTTACATTCACTCCGCTAACTAAATGGACACCATATTAATGTGCACAGTTACTTACGACTTAATATTACAGCATGTAGCATAAGATTTAACGGTTATTTTTATATGACTAATATGTAAGTAGTTTAATTGTTAGATGGCTTTTTGAAAAATGGCGCATCTGTTGTTCAAATCGAAATCGATGATCGGTCGATGGCTCATAAGTCGATGACCGGTTATATGATGAAGATGACCAACTAACTAGTTTATAGAGAAGATATCAAAATGAGAAAATCTTGTTTTATCGTAGCTTTTATTTTATTTTTTCGACGTTTCAAACGGCCGCGATTTGTTAAACAAATCGCGGCCGTGGGGTGCCGGCAGTAATATGTCACCCCTTCTCTCATGCCTGGAAGATGGGCAGCAGCGTTTTTTCGTGTATCAATATTATGACTTGTTCAACTTTCGCGATTTATTTGCGTGATGATAATATTTAGAACAGTGTGTCTACCATGAGTGTCGTTACTACAGTAGTAATAGCACGTTACTATGACATCTGTCAGATTTGTAACTCATAGTACCAAATTCTAAGCAAATGAAACCCAAAGTACAGTCGCTGCAGTATAGTTTATTGCGTATTTTAGTACCAAACTATCCGCTAGAGGCGCTGTACAAGTTTTCATACATTTTTTTAACTACAGTTGCTAGCGAGTACCTAATAGATTGTGTAAACTCCTGTGAGTGAATATTTTGTGGCCACGGGAACACTATAAGTAGAAATAAAATAGTTGCCACAACCTGTTTGAAACGTCGGAAAAATAAAATAAAAGGTACGATAAAACAGGATTTTCTCAGTATGCTAATTGAAACTCTATAAACTAGTTAGTCAGCTCTTATCTTGTAGCGGGCCAAGAACTACATATATTACATCTTTTGTGCCGCCCGTAGACTCCATGATGTAGTGTCCCGCTTGGTCCTTTACATTCACACCGCCAACAATTTTTTAAGTGTTAACGATAACTATAAAATAACTCGGCTGTGAATTTTTCTATTGGTTCGACTTAAAGGCGAGAGTTTTTTCGGCAAGCATCCGACAGCGTAAAAACTTGAAAAAGTTCAATTAATTTTGATCATCAGAATAAATTGTAGAACTAAGAGTTATGTGGTCAAGCTAGGTCACAAATGAAATGTGTATTTGTTAAATGCTGCCCAGAGCAAATGAAAAACAAATATTTATTCTACCTGTAGCCTAGTACGTATTATTGCGATTGAAAAATATTTGGTTGTAATTTCGAAAATGACGAACCAGTTCAGATAAGACGACGACGCATTGATGTTGTTGGCATCGTGAGGTTTCAACTTTTTTCAGCATATACAATATATTTGAAGTGATTTTTTAGGTTTTTTATTTCAAATTGGTAATTAAAAAAACTAAGTAAGTTGGTAAACTCTTTCAGGGTTAAGCTCGCCTTTGTACATCACCATTATGTATCCTTTTTTGTTTGTATGTTTTGCTTTTGTGTAAAATAAAGAATTTAAGAAAAAACATCCCAAAAACGGCTCTATAAAAAGATTTCTATAGGTTTTGAAATGTGCAGGTAAACGAAACTGTTTTATGCCTATAAATCTTATAAATCTATTTAATAATGTTTTGGCGCTTACGACTTTTCATTTCAAGCTAGCTTTTCGCGTCAGTTTGTCTGCAGGCGGCCCCTCTCAGTCCTCGTTTTACTACTTGAATTTGTCTACCTTCTCTATATATTGTCGGCTTAAACAACACCATTTGAAATGATCAAGATCAATCTCAATCTCATTACTAGTAGCTCGGCTTCGTTCCCAGTGATATTAAAGGAGCTCGGAAGGCGCTGTAATCCGAGACAAACTTACATACTCGGGTAAAGGATTTAAGTCAGTATGTCAGAAGCTCTCCCCGAGTGTGTCTCTCCTCTGATAAGAATACGTAAGAGCATAAAAATAAAAGTTCAGATCGAAGGAACAGGGAAAACGTCGTGGAATAATATTTGAGATTCCAGTTTTATTTGAGTGCAGACCCTCTGTGAATGGAGACAGAGATTTCCCGAGATGGCCCTATCAAAAATTTATGGAGTAGCTACATAAAAGGACAACACTTAAGAACAGTTTCAATAAGTGTTCGGCTCAACACGGCCGTATCTAACGATATTGCCGGGCGCGAGGGCACTTGCGCGCTTTTGTTTCAGCTGCGAGTGAACCTTTTGCCTATACCTACCTACCATAACATAATTGTTGTCAACGTTTAGGTATTGGGAATAGAAGGGACCTTTTTATTGTTCAAAGTTTAATTATTTAGCTCCATATTAATCATAATTTTTTTGAGGGTTCGCGAGCGTTCCGCTTCACACCTTTTTTACTTACCGTAAAATATTTTATGCAAATTAATTACGTAGTGAAGCAATTAGAGATATGAAGGGAAACATTTGCACTAGAAAGTATTATTATAAAGTGTTATTCATGCAAATATCTAAACGTAGACTTGACTTCGTAAGATATTGACAAAAGTACGAACGTAAATACAAAAGTTAAGAAGTGGGACTTAGGGTTAAAGTGCATCCCTATTTTTGTTATTCTCAGAAACTGCACCTTATAAAATGGAACTAAAAAAATCGTCAAACAAATATACGGAAGTAATAGAACTTGTTAAACTTTCGTGATTTCTTAACTTATTAAGTATTAATAAAGTTGCGAAACGCAGAAGCTGAAAAACGCCAGAAGTCAGCAGACAACCTATATTTTTGCCGTACGTAAAGGGGGTGACGGATAAAATTGGAAACATTTTCAAGAAATTTTCAACAAAGTCAGTTTTCACTCCCCACACAAAAGTCGCTGAGCAACAAACACCTAAAGATACCGCTGCAAATGTAAAAGTCTAAATAAAAGCTTGTTTGTTAAAAAAAAACTTTTTAACAAACAAGCTTTTATTTAGACTTACCCACTAAAATAATGAAATAAACATTTTTGTCAACAACAAATGTCAACTTAAAACGTCTTTACACTTTAGTGGAAAATGTTTATTTCATTATTTTTAGTGGGTACGTCTAAATAAAAGCTTGTTTGTTAAACAGTTTTCTTTTTACTTTTAATTTATTACTAATAAAGCATAATATGAAAATGCTAAAAAATATTCTTATAATGATTGCAGGGGGGAAAACTAAATAACTTAACTAACTTCAGAATTTCAACCAGGGTCAAAATTTTTAAGTTAAGTTACTAGGTCGTGTGGGGTATCATATGAAAGGTATTCATTTGCACATTAATAAACAGTTTATGCCGTGGGGTGCCGGCAGTAGAATGATAACCTTCCTCTCATGCCCATGGATGCAGTAAGAGCCTGCTAAGGGATACCTCCGGAAGATGGGCAGCAGCGTCTATCCGTGTATCAACATCCCATACTGCGCTCACCAAACCGCCTGCCAAGCGTGGTGAGTATGGCAACTACCCCTCATGGAGATCCATGAGGGAGGCCTGTGTTCATCAGTGGACGTTTTATGGCTGAAATGATGAAACAGTTTTTATTTTTCCTATAAGCCGTATCGTTTCCGAGTTATTTACAAAAATGTTGCCGGGACGTTTTTGATTCTGAAGCGAAATTGAGAGTAGTCGTGGATCCTACCATCAATTCGCGGCGGTGGCTCCCAGAAACTTCAGTCCTCCCGCGACCATGACCAGGTGCAATCCGGTCGAAACGTTGGAAAATAATTAAAAAAGCTACGCGATAAAATCCTGTATTATAAAAACGAGTAACTACGGTAGTAAGTTCCCATACCTAGTTAGTATTAATAGGTAACTGTTGAGGGGAAATAACAACACGAGCTCGGGCAGCCAGCGCGGCGCGAACAATTCGTATAAATGTAAATGAGCCGATTGTACTCTCCCTTGATTAATTTAGAACATTTACCGCTATCCTTTCTGCTCTATAACAAGCCTTTAGTCCAGGGGTGCTCAGACTTATAGTGTCGGCGATCTACCAAAATTATTTTGAAAGCAAGAGATCGACTAAGCTACTATGTAGATAGGAACAATTTTTTTTGATATATCGCTTTACTGCCCTTTAAAATTGAACATGTACAAAATGAAGGAATCTTAACGTAACTTACGAACTACAAATTCTGTCTTGATGATGATGCATGGCACTGCATATTATCCGCGTACTTTTCATAGGATGGTACGTAGTTACTGAGCCCCAACCGCAAGCATGATGTCAGGTGTGCGTCAGTGAGTCGATTACTATATTTCGATTTGATAATTTTCATTTCTGAAAATGCAGCCTCGCACAAACAAGTCGATGCAAACAATCCTGTTAACTGAAGAGCTACTTCTTTCAAACATGGATATTTTTCTTCAGATCTCAAGGACCAGAAATTGGCATCAGTTTCTCTGGATTTGAGATGTATGTCAGAAATCATCTGCAATAGGTATCTCATTCTCAATAGATGTTATTTCCATGTTAAAAGTGTTACGATGTTTCAGTAGCAGATGTTTCGACGTTTTCACAAGAAAGCGGATAACTTATGAAAGTGACGATATTTTTTAGTTTGTTAAAGTCAGAGAAACGTCTCTCAAACTCACTAAGAATGTTTCTTAGCTCTGTCACATAAATATCACAACTTGTGTGAGTGCTTGCCCTTGCTTTCAATGCAGGAAATTTTTTCAAGTCATTTCAGTCATTTCAAGTCAGCTAAACGCAAACTTCATCTACACAAGGTAATTGAATGAAATAGGTAAATCAGAATTGAAAAAATAGAAAGAGACAAAAATAGTGCAGTGCGCAGGTGGATTGATTGTCAAAGTTCAAACAGAAAAACAGACTTCCTAATGTGAACTCTCTCCTGAACCCAATTATACTCAAATCTCGTGGTTAAAGTAATAGAGTGATTTTACGTTTGTTTACATTACGCGGCACAAAATAAGTCTTGTCTCTGCTAATAGGTGGCGTTGTCTCAGTGATCGTCGATCATCGCCGCGCACCGTTCATTGTTACCTATTATTTTAGGTATGAGTAGGTACTAGGTAGGTATAATAAGTATATTGCTGGCGATCGACTCGAAAAGCTTTCGCGATCGACCGGTCGATCGCGATCGACCGTTTGAGCACCCCCGCTTTAGTCCATGCCACCACTACTGTAATACAAACTAAAACCAACATCGAAATCACGCCCTGAGCTGCAATACCTTACCTTTCAAGTTTAATATTTGATGTTCGCATAAAATGCTTTCGTTTGACTTCTTTGTCACATCGTTGAAGCGATTCGTGATAAATATTATATCGTTCGTAACAAAGAAATTCTATTTTGAGGCAAATGTTCAAATAGTTCGACATTTGAATTTCCCTTGTGTAAATGTTATTACGCGTTCGTAGTTGCAGGTGAAACGCGCCGCAATAACAGCGAGTCAGCCTTCGACAAACTCGGATTGGCATTCAACGTATTGTAACGTACTTTCTTTGCAAGTTGTCTTTGCAAAGACCTGGAATCATCCTCAGGTATTTGTATAGAAACGAATTGTTGTCAATATTAAATTTAAGTGAGGTGAGGCGTTTTACAAATGATTATATTGTTGTTTTAAAATCAATCCATGTTCACTAGTTTGTTTTAAAAAAATCGGCTCTAGCACGACAAGTCTGACTCGTGCACAAAGGGTTCCGTGCCATTATTTGGCAAGACAACTACTATACTATAAATATAAAACTTACTATTCTGTGAATATTTCAAGTCTGACTCGCGCATAAAGGGTACCATTATTTGGCAAAACAACTACTACTTATACTTTTTTTTACAACCTTTTATTTAACTAGCCATGTATGTATGGAACTATGTTTGTTCGGGTGGAATCTTGCAACTCAATTTTGAAGCAGATATCTTCAACCAATTGAGCTAAAATTTTGTATACACGTTTTGTTTGGATGACAATGACAATGGTCAGCTATGTGACGTCACTCTGATACCCAACATGACGGAACACCCAAGATGGCGGACTAGTTATTTTTATTGCACTCCTTTAATATGGATATCAAATGAAAGTGCTTGTTGAGAATAATTCAAAAAGTAGTAGGTGCAATATTATAAAAACCATGTAATATCTTCTAATTAACAAATAAACATCATCATTAATTTCCTTGCCCTTATCCCACTTTTATGTGGGGTCAGCACAACAGGTTTTCCTCTTCCACTCCGCTCTGTCAGCCGTCATCTCAACACTCACTCCTTTCTTACCCATATCCTCCTAACAAATAATTAAAGAAATATATTAAAAGTAAAAAGACTTTTTAACAAACAAGCTTTTATTTAAACGTACTACTAAAAATAATAAAATAAACATATCCATAAAAGTTTAATGTCAATTTAAAACGTTTTTACACAATGTGATACAAAAGCTAGTCGCGAGATGTTCCTGTGTGAGTAAGTAAATTAAATCACTTAATCTAATTGTTTTTTGAAACAAAGTCCTGCTTAAATCTCGCGAGAAGCTATTCATCATCATCATTTCAGCCATAAAACGTCCACTGATGAACACAAGCCTCCCTCATGGATCTCCATGAGAGGTAGTTGCCATTATCACCACGCCTGGCAGGCGGGTTGGTGAGCGCAGTATGGGATGTTGATACACGGATAGACGCTGCTGCCCATCTTCCGGAGGTGTCCCTTAGCAGGCTCTTACTGCATCCACGGGTAGGAGAGGAGGGGTAAAATTCTACTGCCGGCACCCCACGGCAGAGAAGCTATTATGTCACATAAATTGTGTAGACGTTTTAAGTTGATATTATTTTTTTATAGAAATGTTTATTTTGCTATTTTTAGTACATTTTACGAAAAGCTTTTTTGCTAAAAAGTTTTAATGTTATTGCACCTAAAAGCCTTTATAGGTTAGTAATATCATTCCTGAATTAATATCAACAATGCTTTTGCGTTCACATCGAGCATACCCATACCCTCACTAAAATTAAGTACAGCAAGACAGTGTAGTCGCGTTTAGTAGTTTTAAGAATGTAATATTATCTCTGTGACAAAATAAACAATTTTTTATCTTTATCTTTATTTAGGCAGCGCCTGCCGTCTCGCTCACACAATGAGTGCATTGCGGGAGCGAGATTTAGCATAGCGCATCTATGTGTGCAGTGGTAACTGATACAGAATGCACCAAATTGCACCGAAAATACAGATGCATGCAATTTGATTTTATCTAATAGACTAATTTTTTTAAACGTGTAATTATATTTGAACTAAAATTGCATTTATATCAAACTAGCGACCCGCCCCGGCTTCGCACGGGTGCAATGCTGTTACTAAATATACCGTCGCGGCCGTTTTTGTAGACTTTTTTAAGGTGTAAAATACTGTAGTACATTATTTTGATCTATCTCGTAGGGTTCAGCCAGCGTTTGCAATGTGAGCGCAAAAAATGTGTTTATTTACGACCTCACAAGAAACCTCCAAAATAATCAGTGTTTGTCTACTATATTATGCATGTTTTATACAACATATAAACCTTCCTCTTGAATCACTCTATCTACTGAAAACCACATCAAAATCTGTTGCGTGGTTTTAAAGATCTAAACAAATATAGGGACAGACAGACAGCGGGAAGCGACTTTGTTTTAAACTATGTATTCATTTCAGCCATAAAACGTCCACTGATGAACACAGGCCAGTACATGATGTACATATCATGGATCTCTATGAGGGGTAGTTGCCATATTCAGCACTCTTGGCAGAAGGGTTGGTGAGCGCAGTATGGAATGTTGATACACGGATAGACGCTGCTGCCCATCTTCCGGAGGTATCCCTTAGCAGGCTCTTACTGCATCCATGGGCATGAGAAGAAGGGTATCATTCTACCGCCGGCACCCCACGGCGGTAATACTGGTAATACTATGTATTGATATTGATTAATTACTTTAAAGTTTGTTTAAGTAAAATTGTTTGTATTTATTTTAAAGTTTTATTATTTATTTATTTTTGAGTCGAATATGGAATATTGTTCAGCAAGGTTGGCATTAAAAAATTGGTAGTATGTCCATAGAAATTACTCATATGTGGTACTTATGTGTAATTTACGACGTTTACGTTGTTTTGTTTTCCTTGTGATTATTTTGTTCTATTGGTTTTGATGAATGAAGGTTGTGATGTTGTTCATTTAATTATAAAAAAAGATAATAATAAAAAAAGACCAGTTCAACTTTCTCATGCATCGGAATCACGCTACAGCATTTAAATAAACTCATATCTTCAGGAATATTGCTTTTTATGTGCTTGGGCAGAATAAGTTTTTAAAATCGCAGCTGAAGTACAAGTATTTGTTCAAGGTAGATTTTAAACGTCCTTCCATAGCTACTAGGTACTTAAACCATAGGTAGTGATGGATTCTGCTAATGCATTATACATATATAATTTAAGGTCGTTACGAGTACATTGAAATTGGCGTTTTGTCGTACTGGCCAATTTGATCTCAAATAACTCCTCTTTGGTTAGGAATTCCAAATTCAAATTTATACAGCTATTTACTCATGCATTTGTGTTTCGAAAACCATAATTCATTTGTTTTTCCTCTTCTAAATTTTTCTTTGCGTCACTCAGTTTACAAAATAGAAATCTTGAAATATCGCGTTATTTACGAGTACGAGTTCCACCGTGGCACCAGAGCTGCAGAAACGGCTCGAAGGAATACGAATGTGTATGGCGGTGGTGTCGCAAAAGAAAACACAGTGCGTTTTTGGTTCCAACGTATTTATTAATTATATTCTTCTTATAATCTTAAGTAACTTGGACTGTATAGACTTAAGTCCGGTACATGATATGACAGCAAGTCGGTGGTCCGCCATTACAGTGCAAATCGCCGACGAGTAAAGGTCTAGCGACCGCGCTTTTACGAAAATGTGATCGATACAACTTTGTGTAATTAGTTGTCTCTAACTTCACAAGTTTCTGGTCGAATTGTCAGAAGCGGCTCAGGATCGAGATGTCTGGAGGGAATGAGCAAAACCTTTGCTCAGGTGTGGGATACGAACTGGACCAGTTCCTGGTTGGCGGGTCAGAAGTGGCTCAGGATCGAAAATTATATTAATCAGCCGATGTTTTTTATTTAAGTTTTTTTGTCAAAGCCTGTTTATAAAAGATTTTACTTTTATTATTTCAAGTCAGGCGCAAACTCTATTAAGTAATTTTTCAGTGCCTAAATATGATTAGTGTACGTTTATCAACGTCACAATAATGTCACCTGTCTTTTTGTTAACGTAATTTTTACGAACAAAAGTTTGCTAAGTAAAATTGATAGACGTTTCGAGGCAAACAACAAAATAGCAGGTGATATTTTCTTAACTTCATTAATCGTTTTATAAATTAATGTTTCGGGTATTTCGGGTGCCTATTTCGTCTTCGATAATCACGATCGATAATAAGTGTCTCCGAAACATCACCATCCATAATATTATGGTATAAGATATTGTTTATCCTAATGCTATATTTATACATAAGTTATGTTACCCCATATATAAATCCCATAATTTTCATCTTTTAAACATACTAGCTGACCCGGCGAACTTCGCATCGCACCTGCTACTACAACTACTTACTATTCTACTACTACTAATCTACAACTACTCAACTACTACTACCCTTCTACTACACTACAACTTTTGTGTAGTGGGTTTCCGCGTCGGGTCTACCCAGTCGGCCTTTTGGCGGGGACTTCCACCTCCGTTAGCGTTGCAGCTAGGCAATTGTGGATGGCCTGAAGGGCTGCGATAGGGGTTTTTGATATCGTCACCCAGACACTGCGGCTCTCCTTCCCCCGGTCGTAGCAGTTACCCGCTCCATTGGGTCAAGGGAAGGAGAGAGGGTGCGTCTGTGTTTGCGCGCACAAGTGTGTCTCCTTCTTAAGTACGCACCTGTAGTGGCAAGGTATAGCGTGTCCTGGGAGATCTTCAAATGAAACCACTTCGAACACTTATTACACCCAGTATATTCCACAAATATAGTTCACAATAATAAGCTTCAGAAGGCACAAGGTAAGCACAGTAGAAAGATAGGATATATAGGTAAGCGTAGCGTGACGAGAAGGTAAGTGTTTTGCGGAGCAAGTTAGCGTGCGTTAGCCGTGAGAGCGAGAGGCAGACTGGTGGCGGCCGCGCGGCGAGGCGGCTAGGTGCGCCGGCGCCGGTTACTCAGCAGTCCCGTTATTCTCGGAAGCGAGGCGCGCTGAGTCGATCCGACACGACCATGGAGTGCGCGACGACGTGGCTCGACGATTCTTCAGGTAAGCTATGTTTATTTGTTAATGTGTTGTTATGTCTATGCGTGTTTTAGTGTAATGGTGTTTGTAGATTAAATAGATATATAAGTTTATATTTATCATAAGTACATATACATATTTTATATTATTTAATGTATTTTTATATTGTGGCTATGCCACATGACTCCCCCCCAGAGACCACCCTAGGATGGGCGATAATAATCCGGGAATCTAACTGTTCTCCCTGAGCGAGTAGTTTTAACGCTTGCATCTTTGCTTTCAGGGTCAGTAGCCGGAGTTTCCTTTTCTTTTTCTAGTGAACGAGTATCTGGAAGACTGTTTGGACAAGTATTCGAGGTAAGTACATACGCAGGCTTCAATCTTTCTATTGATACTGTTTGTTCTTTTCCTTTCATTCGCAGCTTGAAGACTTTGGCGCCTCGTTGCAACACTTCGTATGGTCCTGTGTAAGCCGGCTGAAGAGATCCTCTCACAGTGTCATCTCGGACGTAAACGTGAGTAGCAGAAGGTAAGTCTCTGAATACGAAGATGTTTCGTCTGCTGTGTCTCGATGCTGGCTGAGGTCGGATTTTGTTCATTATAGAACGGAGTCGTGCTGTGAATTCGGTGAGGTCGCTGGTCGTATGCGTGGTAGTGCATGGCTGTAAAAATTCGCCGGGAAGTCTGAGGGATTCGCCGTAGAGGAGTTCAGCGGGTGATGCCTGTATGTCCTCTTTAAAGGCACTTCTCATTCCCAGGAGTACAACAGGTAGACTTTCAGTCCAGTTTGGGCTTTCATGGCACATTATGGCCGCCTTGAGCTGTCTATGCATTCGTTCGACCATGCCGTTGCTAGCAGGGTGATATGCGGTAGTTCTGTTGCGCTGAAATCCGGCAAGCTCTGAAAGCTGTTTCATTAGCGCAGACTCGAACTGCTTTCCTCGATCTGTTACTACTTCTGACGGGCAGCCGTAACGCGATATCCAGTTAGAGACGAAAGCCTTGGCGACTGTTTCAGCCGTTATATCCGACAAAGGTATCGCCTCCGGCCATCGTGTGAATCTATCGACAGCGGTGAGACAATAGCGGTATCCATCAGACGGGGGCAGAGGTCCAACAAGGTCTATATGTACGTAGCTGAATCTAGCGCTTGGAAGTTTAAAAGTTCCCACCGGTGGTGATACATGCCGTGTGATCTTCGTGCGCTGACATGGGTGACAGAGTTTCGTCCACTCGCGACAATCTTTGTTTATGCCGGGCCACACGTAGCGCTGTGCCACTAATCTTGCTGAGGCATTAACGCCGGGATGGCTAAGTGAATGTAGGCTGTCGTAGACTTGTCGTCTGAGCTCTTTGGGTACATAAGGTCGTGGAGTTGGTGTGCTGTCGTCGCAGTAAAGTTCCAGTCTTGTTCCAGGTACGGTTACTTTGACGAGCTTTAGCGATGTCCCTCCTTCTAAAAGTTGTTTTAGTTCTGGATCATTACTTTGTGATTTTGCCAGGGTTTTTAACTCCACGGGCTGGACGATCTCTTCAATCCTGGAGAGTGTATCGGCCACTATATTATCTTTTCCCGATATATGTTGAATATCTGTTGTAAATTGGGAGATATAGTCGAAATGGCGGAACTGGCGAGGCGAACATTTCTCCTTGTGCCCGTGGAACGCAAAGCAGATTGGCCGGTGATCCGTGAATACAGTGAAGTGTCTTGCTTCCACTAGGTGTCGGAAATGTTTGATTGCCTCATAAATAGCGAGCAGTTCTCTGTCATAAGGCGAGTATTTTCTCTGCGCTGGGCTCAATTTGCGGCTGAAGAAGGCGAGAGGCTGCCATTGGTCGTTTCTCTGCTGCTGTAGTGCTGCGCCAATTGCAGTGTCCGATGCATCGGTGACTAGCGCTAGTTTTGCGTCCATGTCCGGATGTGCTAGGAGTGCTGCGTGGCATAGGCTTTCCTTGCAGTCTTCGAATGCTCGTAGTGTTTCTCCAGTGATGTCAACAGGATGTGAACCTTTTACGGATCCGGTGAGCAAGTTATGGAGCGGTGCTTGCGACTTGGCGGCATCTTGGATGAATCGGCGGTAGAAATTGATCATCCCTAGGAACCTCCTAAGTTCTCGTACAGTTTTCGGGATGGGGAACTCCTTTATGGTTTCGATTTTATTATCCAACGGCTTGATGCCAGTAGAAGATACGCTGCAGCCGAGGAAAGTCACTTCTTCTGCCCCGAAAACGCATTTGGATGTGTTTAAAACCATTCCGTATTCTTTTAAGCGAGTGAAGAGAAGACGCAGGTGATGAAAATGAGTCTCTTCGTCTGAAGAGAAAATCAAAAAATCATCCAAGTAGGAATAACAAAAATCCAGGTCTCTTGTCATTTCGTCCACGAATCTTTGGAAGGTTTGTCCTGCATTGCGGAGGCCGAATGTCATGTAAGGAAATTCGTACATTCCGAAAGGCGTAGTTAAAGCGGTTTTGGGGATATCCTCAGGGTTGACCGGAATCTGGTTGTACGCTTTAACCAGGTCAACTGTTGAGAATATCTTACAACCAGTTATGTTCTGTGTGAAGTCTTGAATATGTCGGATGGGATATCGGTCTGGGATCGTTCGGGCGTTGAGCATCCGGTAATCACCACATGGTCGCCATCCGTTGTCTTTTTTGAGAGCGAGGTGAAGTGGGGACGACCATGGGCTTTCCGATGGTCTTGCTGTTCCATTCTTCAACATATCTTCGAACTCTTGCTTTGCAATCTTCAGCTTATCAGGAGCGAGTCTTCTTGGCGTGCAGTACACGGGCGGTCCTGACGTGGTCCTGATGTGGTGAACCGTGTTGTGACGTATTACCCGATGTGTACCTGCTGGACGAGTTATTTCAGGAAACTCTCGAAGAAGATCTAGATATTTTGAGTCGCCTGCCATTGTCTTTACCGATGATATGGCATCAGATGAAGAGACTGGTGTCGCGCTTGCTGATAAAGTAGTCTTGTTATCGATAAGGCGTTTGTTTCTGCAGTCTACCATTAAATCGTAGAAAGACAAGAAGTCGACTCCGATGATTGCCTTCGTGACGTCAGCTACTGTAAATCGCCAGGAAAAAGCGCGGCGAAGACCTAGATCAAGCTCCGTTTGATGGAAGCCGTATATGGCGATTGGTGTTCCATTCGCTGCGAAAAGATCGAATTCTTTGGTTCGGGGTCGTCTCTGTTTGAAAGCGGAGCGAGGAAAAACGCAGATGTCGCTACCCGTGTCGACGAGGAACTGCATTTTTGTTCGTTTGTCCGATATAAATAAGCGACCGGTCGAACTAGGGCAATCATGTGTCGCTACTGATGACTGCCTCTGGCATTTCCCGATCCTGGCTGATAATCACAAGGTTTCAGGCATCTGCGCGCCTTGTCGCCGTATCTGTGGTGGAAAATACACGTAGGAAATTTTCTATAGCTAGACTGACTACGCGTGTTGCTCCTGCTGCGCTGGCTTCGTTCTCTGGTACGTGACCTTGAGTCATTTGAGGAGAGAGCTTGAACTTGACGGCTGAGCTCGGCGATTTCTCTCGACAGTTTTTCAATCATTGAACCAGGAACGGCGTCTGTGGAGGCCACTTGGGGTGCTGCTGGTACGAGATCGTGTACCTTGTCGGCGAGGTCTGCGAGTGCAAGAAGCGAGGATTCCGGCTGTGATGCTACGACGATCTGGATATTCCCAGGTAAGCGGCTTGTCCATACGGTTTTTATAAAATCGTGCGGTATATTCGGGCCAGCTAAGTGTTGCAGGTGACGGAGGAATGCAGAGGGACGCCTGTCACCTAACTCTTCATGCATAAGTAGCTGCGTCAGTTCTTTTTCCCGTGACGCGGACAATCTTTTGATTAGCTCACATTTCAGTTTTTCGTACTTGCCTTTAGCTGGAGGATTTATTAAAATATCCTTGACTTCTGCGGCATAACGATGTTCCAGTTGCGCGCTAACGTAGTGGTACTTCGTTTCGTCATCCCTGACTCCGGAGAGTGCAAAACTTCCCTCAATCTGAGCGAACCATACAGCGGGTTCTTCTGGCCAAAACGGTGGAAGTCGTACGCCGACTCGAAAAATATCGGATGATGTAAATGTCTTTTCTTGCGATTGCGAACCGCCATCTTGAATTCCTTTGTTCGATGCGTTGTCGCTTTTCGACATTTTAGGATATTATTTCACTAGCTTACGGTTTATATGATCCTCCGTGCTAATCTGTATCCAATGTTCGGGGTCACCAGTGTAGTGGCAAGGTATAGCGTGTCCTGGGAGATCTTCAAATGAAACCACTTCGAACACTTATTACACCCAGTATATTCCACAAATATAGTTCACAATAATAAGCTTCAGAAGGCACAAGGTAAGCACAGTAGAAAGATAGGATATATAGGTAAGCGTAGCGTGACGAGAAGGTAAGTGTTTTGCGGAGCAAGTTAGCGTGCGTTAGCCGTGAGAGCGAGAGGCAGACTGGTGGCGGCCGCGCGGCGAGGCGGCTAGGTGCGCCGGCGCCGGTTACTCAGCAGTCCCGTTATTCTCGGAAGCGAGGCGCGCTGAGTCGATCCGACACGACCATGGAGTGCGCGACGACGTGGCTCGACGATTCTTCAGGTAAGCTATGTTTATTTGTTAATGTGTTGTTATGTCTATGCGTGTTTTAGTGTAATGGTGTTTGTAGATTAAATAGATATATAAGTTTATATTTATCATAAGTACATATACATATTTTATATTATTTAATGTATTTTTATATTGTGGCTATGCCACACACCAATTTCAATTCAATTTCAAAAGTTCTTTATTCACGCATAATAAATAAAAACAAGTTACAATTCCAGTGTACGTTCAATCCTAGGACTATAAAAAAATAAAATTTAATCGTTTTTTAAGCCAATATTTTGGCTGCTTAAAAACTTAGAAAAGAATGCAACGGTGCATTTGATTTTTTACATAAATAACATAGAAATATTAAATAACAGTAACATGAAAATAGGTAAGAACGTATTGTAGCGTATGTTTTAGTGCAACAATAACACTTGTTTACAGAACTAACGAACGAACTAACTTAAAATCAGATGATGACGCTTTTAACTATAAGCAGAGGGTAGAAATAAATATGCACAGCATTAGTCAAAGCGCAAAACTAAAATAAATTACTATTTTTGCAAGCAACCAGAACAATAGACCCGGCCGGCTCTGTGGCACGCAAAATACCCACTGCTATAAACTTGCGCGTTGCACTAACCACTCTCGACCTTATATATAATAGTCTCGGGAACAACATTAGAAGTTCCCGTCATGTTAGATGCCTTCAGGTAGTCAAAAATAACTTCTTGCGCAGGGCCACGGGTTGCCCATGGTACATGCGCAATGTAGACCTCCACCGAGATCTCAAACTCGAGTCCATCGAACACTTTATTAAAACTGCTTCAAAGCGTTTTTATGAAGTGGCGGCGGAACATTCCAATCCGTTAATCTCGGGATTACCCTCCGACTACCCGATAGAGCCATTGCCCACGAGTTCTTTCCTCCGTCGACCGAGACACGTTCTCGGCTTGCCCGTTGACGAGCTCACCGCCGCTAACCCGGAGGTGACGTCAACCCGTCCCACATTAGCTGATAGGCACATTTTCAATAACCGGTCCCGCTGGCGGGGCCGAAGAATACATTCTTCCGTCTTAAGGTGCAGTTTTGCACCTGGACGTTAACTATCAGTAGATTCAAAAATCTGGCAACAGTCCAAGCCGTGGTTCGAACCTAAGTGGTGCCCTTGAGCTTGTTGCCCCAACCTAACTTTTGCGGCTGGGCGCCTTCTGCGCTCGCTATAGTCCGGTAACGTTGTCATGGCCATCTGCGGTCAACAACATATATTGTCAATTCGAAAAAAAAACTAAAAAAAAAACATTAGAAGTGTTAGAAAGTATGCGCGCACAGTACCTGACTATTCATCGCACTACAAGTGATGGGGTTATTTATATCGATTGTAGTTGTCGATGTAAGTTAAGTTAATCTTGCGAGATTTTCCAATATGATTTATTAGTTTATTCTTGCTACGTGGGTTACTGTAAATTTTTTTTAAGGAAAATTATTATTTTTATGCGCCGTGGGGCGCCGGCAGTAGAATGATACCCCTCCTCTCATGCCCATGGATGCAGTAAGAGCCTGCTAAGGGATACCTCCGGAAGATGGGCAGCAGCGTCTGTCCGTGTATTAACATCCCATACTGCACTCACCAACCCGCCTGCCAAGCGTGGTGAGTATGGCAACTACCCCTCATGGAGATCCATGAGGGATGCCTGTGTTCATCAGTGGATGTTTTATGGCTGAAATGATGAATATTTTTATGTAAATGATCAAATTTTTTATGTGATTTGTACGAAATGAAGTATTGAAGGCATATTTGAGGGCTTCATTTTGAATGACTTGCAAGTTGTCTTGATTTGTTTGGCACGTGCTACTTCAAACTGGGCAGGCATATGTAATACAGGGCCGTACTAAGGTATGGTAAATTTTGAACTTATTATGGTACGGCAGGTACTAATTTAGATGGTGAATGGTGGTTTAAGTGCACCTGGAACAGTTTAGTAAATATGATTTGAAAAGTTTTGGCTAGAGTTGTAGGTACTTGAATGATCATAAGTTTGTGCAACAAGCCATTGTGCCATACAGTATCAAATGGTTTTTTGATGTCAATCAGGAGCATTCCGGTTTATATCGATAAAAATTATCCTCGTCGATGTCGTTAAGTCGGGTGTCGAGCGTGTTATAAACTTATCATCCATTTTTATCGATAAGACTTATGGACATCACTAGCGTTATGAAACGGACAAAGAAATACGGTGTATAGAGCGAGCGGTCAGTATGACGACCGAACGCACAATGACTTATGCACCAAAATTTGTCCAGCGCTAACTGTTTCTGGATAATCGTTCTCGAGACATAAAGCCCTGTGGCGTTGGACTGAGGTGGAGAGATCTGGCTCTGCAAGCTGAGCTTTGTCTGAAGTCTGCACACAGGGGGCACGGGTGGTCTTTTTAGCGCTGCACTGGAACAACAGCGCAAATTGGGCCGCACCCTATGTGGCAAAGCATTATATTCTTCTATTTAGGGAGACTGCTTTCCTTGCTTAGCCAAGGAATGATCTAGAAAAGGTGCTCAAAAATTGTTTGTTCCATATTACCGGAACGCAGTTACCAGGCTGCCTGGTAAGATAGCTGAGCGTCAAGTCTGAGCCATGGACGAGACAGACAAGAGCCTGGTAACATAGATGAAATAGGAAATAAAACCGGTCAAGTACTCGCGCACTCTTTAGCGTGGTCGAAATATAAAAACAAACAAACCCAAATCCTCCATTCTTTCTTTACTACATGGATTGTACGCACCTTGCTTGACAGACCTGGCAACTCTTGCCCTGAATGGAAAACAGCTGTAGTGGCAAAAGAACTGCATCGCTTTAACATAGACATAGCTGCTCTAAGTGAAACCTATCTCGCTGATGAAGGAGCACTTGTAGAGTATGGTGCAGGGTACCCTTCCTCCTGGAAGCAGACCGCTGGCCAAGACGCTCAGGCGTCGGTTTTGGCATTAAAACAGAAATAGCAATGATTTAGCAAGAATTCCCTGTTTATTTGTCAGATCGCATCATAGCTCTTCACCTTACAAACAACAATTTATTTAAAATTACTTATAATTTAATAAGTGCATATGCGCCTACTTTAGATAAATCATATGAAGTGAAAGAGACAGTTCTCAGTTCTATGAAGAATTGACGCAAATTCTAACAAAAATTCGACCAAGAGAACAAATTGTACTGCTCGAAGATTTCAATGCCAGGGTGGGACGTGATTTCGAGGCTTGGCCAAACGTACTTGGAAGGCATCATCACACAATCTATTTGGCACCTTACGTCTACAACAAATTATACAAAATTTTCGTGGGGTGGCGGCAGTCGAATGTTGCCCTTTCCCGTGGATGCAGTAAGAATCTGCCAAGGGATACCTCCAGAAGATAGGCAGCACCGTCTTTCCGTGTATCCCGCCTGGCAAGCGTTGTGAGTATGGCACAACCCCTCATGATCAGTACTTAGTGATTGAGGGACGCCTTTGTCCAGCAGTGGATGTCCTACGTACACTGTAAATAGCTTAAGTACCTTATAACCGTACCTTGTAACCCTTTCTTTGAAATAAATACATTATCTTATCTTATCTACTCTACTACTACATTACTACTACCACTACTCTGGAGTTTAAGTTTAGTTACAAAATAAATTTAAATTTCTGAACGCACCAATAACCCAACTAGTAAAATTTTAGATAAAAATAACTAAAAACATATGAAACATACGAATTTTCGTAAAAATTCTACCCTCTTCACCACTACTTGTTTTTATAAGCTGATACCCGGGTTAGTACGCAATATTATAATTATTTATAATACATCCTGTATTAGGGATCCTGATTATTCGGAAAATTTAGCTTATTATATTAGGGATATATATTTTCGGCGACTAAATAGAGAACCACATATTTAATTACCATTGCTATAAGAAAAGGTGTTGTCTTTAAATGTAAATAAAAATAGTGCCTTGGTAGGCAGCGACGTAGCGCGTAGATACCTAGGAGTAACGTAGACATTTTGGTTTTGACTGATATCTACTATCAAATTGAATCAATTAATTGTAAACATAAAAATGTACAAGCACATTATAGGCGGTTCATTCGAACCTATTTGTATCTAACAAAATGTTAAAATTTATGGCCTAAAGGTCTAAAGCATTAAAATACAGTAGCGTTTTCAAGGAAATAAGTTAACGAGAAAAACGTGCTTAAGACACGTTCATTCATGATAAAATAAAAATAATATGGGGTGTGTCGTTTTCTCTCCATTTAGGAGGAGTTGCCAGATTATCACGCTCCGCCATGATTATGATTAAGCGCTTGCAGGAAAAAAATGGCGCGAAAAATTTAAAATTACATCTCCGCTGCTCCAGCTCTGAAAATGGTAATTTCATTTGCGTACGTATTGCGAAACTAAAGTTCAAAATTTTCAAAGAAACTGAAGTGGACTACAAAGGCTACAAGCAATTAACGGTACTTACTCATATTCATATCACCTGAGTGGACTGAACAGGAATGAAAAAAAAAACAGCTATTCATCATTCCATCATGTGTCTAATTCTATAATATAAACATCTATGACACTCATAAATACTGTGGCTTTCTATTAGTAAAAGAATTTTGAAAATCGGTTCAGTAGATTCAGAGATTACCCCCTACAACCTCACAAGCTCACAAACTTTACCTCTTTATAATATTCGTATAGATATAGATAACATAATAGTTTCGTAGCGAAATGCCAAAGAATGTTATCTATCTTGGTATAATTTGATACCTGAAAAGCATTAAAACACGCCCATAAAATTAATATATACATATGTGCCTCCAGTGGCCAGGCACTACGATCCTTCCTATTGGTTTCTCGTTCTAAAAATATTTTTCATATCTATACCTTCTACCCGGTACCACAATGCATATCCCATCTGGCAGGTAGATATCTATTACACAAACACTGCTTGCAGACGGGTACCAGCAGCCAGGTGGCTTTTACAGTCATATTTGTCATTCACCTACCGCCACCAAAATGTTCCGATTTATCACAAACACTGATATTTTATCCACTATTCATGACACATATTTGTTTAAGTGATGAATCTGTTGTTAGTTACGAGTAAATTAAACTCATTTAGTATCCGGAGCTCTAGGGTTTGCGTGAAAATTTCGCTGTTTCGTTGTCGGTGTTATCTAGCATGATATGTAACATAAATAATATGTCTATGTCTATATGTATATATTTAGAAAACAAATATAACTTATCTGAATAAAGCCGACTTAGCTGAGAGGATGATTGGTACAGGGCAAACCTAATTCGTCTAACAATGTCCTAGGTTCAGCGGCCCGTAGGTACAGCTTGAATTCCAGGTAACTCATGTCAAAATCATCTACCTGACCTGTACTGCCAATTTTAACTTTACTTTGTGATTGATTTAGAATATAATTACCTCCTGTATTTATTTTGGTAGTAACGGTGAAAGTATCGCCGGGAAATAGTAAGGGTGTCTTGTTTGTGGAAGTTTTTATACTGTGCTGCGGGACATAACGGGCACCTGCGGCCTCATCTACATAATGTAGGAGAGTCGTTGAACTCGCTGGACAGTTTGGGGAGCACCACTTTGACTTGTCCTTTGCCTTCATCGCAGACCAAGGAAAACGAAATTCTTAAGAACGTTTTCATTAATAATACGAGTAGGTACCTATGATACGACTTCAGCGATGGGCCACTTGACTAAATTTTAAAACTATTGGGCACGTAGGTATTTTTTTATTTCCAACGAGTGACCACAACACTTCGGACGAAGTTCTTAGTGGCAACTAGGCGTTTCGGCTGTTGTCTGGGTCTGTACCCTAGTATCTTATAAGTTGTTCAGAAAAACAGTTGTTTAAATTTATTCGTTTATTCGTTTAGTAAATTTAGTAATGAGTTGCGACGACTATAACGTGTTTTCGTATTTAATGGTAGAAAGCAACTGTCCGGTATGTACAAGAAAACCTCGTCATAGCTTTAAATGCTGACTGAACATGTGCGATTTTTTGGCGGTTGCATAAACCGTACATGCTCCCGAGGGCGAGATGAGATGAAGTGGGTACAAAGGTTAAGAAAACCAACGTTAAATAACTTAGGCCAGGCGCGTGTCAGGCCAAGCGCTATGTAGGGTTTCGTAGTTAACCGTAAACCTGTTGTTAGAAGTTCTAAAATAGTTTAATTACAATTTTAGTAACAAAACCGCTCCACCTGGTCTGAGCCTTAGGAGGGGGGGGCCTTAGTAACTGCGTCACAGTTTAATATTAAACTGTTTCAGAAACCATCGCTTCCAATGTATTTTTAGGGGGCGAAGCCCCCTAATATGCATAGCGCTGTCTGTCTGTCTGTCTGTCCGTCTGTGTATTTGACGATTAAAACCCAACGCGTTGACCGATTTACATGAAACCTTTTTGTTAGCACCGTATTACTGAGAGAAGGTGACCGATTGATTTAAGTGACTCTAGGGTCACAGGGACCGGAGTTATTGTGACCTCAAAAGGTCACCAAAATAAATTAAAGTGTTCAAATGGCCGAAAACGTCCAAAAACCCAAAAATGAAATTTTTGACATTTGATGACCTTTTGAGGCCTTCGCGCTCTTTTCTGGTACCCCCGTACCAATGCTTGTCTGTATAATATGATCCCTCTTGAAACACTCTATCCATTAATGAAAACCGCATCAAAATCCGTTGCGTGGCTTATAGAAGGAGAAGAAAGCCAAACAGATAGACAGACAGACAGACAGACGCCTACAGCGACTTCAATTTATACTATGTAGAGATTTTATTTGATTATCGCACCCCTTCTCTTCGAACTGTTTGCATTTATACATCAAAACAATCAATGTGCTCAAATATTTGTACCCGATTGTCTTTTGTTTTTTGAATCGTCAATAAAAAGCCTTCGCAGATAAATGTAACATTTCGAGCATTTATGTTACGCGTAACATAACTCAAACAAATAAAATGTGTTTTCATAGCAAATTGGATTTTGTCGGGCATCGTCTATCTTTCCATGGTATGATTTATGAATTTAAGATCTTACTTGGGCCGAATTTTATAAATTCAGACTTAGTAGGAATTCCTTTAGTGATCATATTAAAACGTCAAGTTGTAAGCAAAGAAAATAATCGTTTTAACTCCTCTAAGCCCATGTCTTCCTGCTGGCGACAAAATTTTGCCAATGGTTCAACACAAGTTATCTCAATATTATATGCACTCCGCTAGTATGGTATACCTAATAAACGAAATAACACCTTGAGCATAATAAAAAAATATTCAGCTTCTATGATTCTCCCAGTCTCAGTTTTCATGGTCTTATACCACCATTTCGAGAACTGTTTAGCATAGCTACGGTAGTCTCTATTTCATGAAATTTATGACCGCTGTAACCGACATGAGTATACATGAAACTACGGCAGAGCTGAGCTAAGTTCAAATGCAACGCCACTCGTTCGTTAGCCTAGAAAAAAACATTGAAGCAAAACGTCGTAGTGGTTTCAATTAAGGTGACCAGTGTAGGTAGCACTAATTACCGGGACCGCGCGCTGTGGAGACTCTGTTGTGATTTCGCAATTGTGAAGTAAGACCAAGTAATTTGATTTAGTTATATTACTAGATACGGTTAAGTTAGGTTAGGTTAGGCTTCCGTAGTAAAAGGAGGATGTTATCAAGTCGTATTTTTCAGATTTTTGATATCTCTAAACTCCTGTTTATAAACAGATTTGGAAAATTACAAAAAAGTAACAAAAACAAGGTACCAGAGAGCATAAAAGTGTGTGAGCTAGTATTATTTAAGAGAAAACTTAAGGCATGTCTCCAAAAGAAATGCTATTACACTGTCACAGAGTTCTTGAATGATAATCTACAAAATGTGAAGGAGCTAGTATCGACATAAGCATGTGTATTGTAATAGATGTAAAGAGTAAATTTATATGTGTGTATAGTATTTTTTTTTGACATTAATGCCTACATATTTTTTTATTTTATGTATAATTAATCAAGTGTAATTTTTAATCTATAACTTTAACGCCTGACTAAATTATTTGTATGCCTATTTAGGTTTTTATAAATTTCCACCATTGTATCACCTACATTCTAACAAATAAATGCTTTGAATTTGAAATTATTATTGAGACCACTGATTGGCACGGCAAGCTCACCTGATGTTAAGCGATGACCTCTACGTATTACAACTGCAATACCACCGTGATCACTAAGCACGTGACCAATGCTGCATTGTATTGCTCCCATCACCCAGAGACATACCTAGAGTTGTAAGGTCTCATGTGCTCACTAATTCTACGGCCCTCTTACCTTTCAACTGGAACGCAGTAGTTAGTTGTAATTAGTATTAGAGCAGTAATTGGTATTAGTATAGAGTGGTAGTAGTAAGTAAAAATAGAATTTTAAGGTAGTTGTAGATAAATTATAGAGTAGTAATAGTAGTATGGTAGTAGTAAAGAAGTTGTAGAGTAGTAGTAGAAGTTAGTAGTTGTAGAATTAAATAGTTGATTATTAGGAGATACGGAGTTCGCCAGGACAGCTAGTATGATACAATTAGCGTGTGTGTGTACTGCAGTAGCTACCAACCGCACATTTTGGTTACTACGGAAGATCAGCGCCGTGGACCCGTTCTGTTCTTTCCCATCCACAGAGTAGTGATGCTACCTACCACATGCTGCATACAGGTATGTCACATGCTGAGTAGTGATCGTTTTTGTCACTAGTTATGAGAACCTAAATTTTATCATTATTTCTAATATGTGTGAAAAATAAACGTATCTTTATCATTATCACAACAAAGAACGCTTATAGCCTCGATAGGAACATTATAACTTTCCTATACACGTAAGAAGAGAATTATTTTTCGATATCCCACACGATGGGATAAACAAGATAAAAAGCTTTTTTCGACTAAGGGTTCCGTTTGCTAATTGTTAAAGCTTTCATTTTTTTCCACCTCTGTCCTCCCCCTCTAAAATCTAAATTGCAATTTCACAAATCTAGAAAAAATCTTGGATGTAGTTTTAACTATAACCTTTCGAAGAAAACTATAACGGATAAGCTAGCTTTATTTGGTTCTGATGAATTGGAAAACCAACTTTTTCCTACAGATCTACCTTACCTTACAATATCTTTTTGTGTAACTTGAATGGATACAGGTTATATGTGGGTTCGGATTTAAAATTATTGGGACTAAAATGCAAAACAAACTATTTAATTGGTAATTCAACACCCATCCTCGTTTATCTAACATTCATTCAATTATTCAGTTACTTATAATTATTATTCTAAACCAACATTAAATTCTGTGCAATGTGCAACTTTAAAATATATTTGTGTTTATTTACCTAGTGGTACATTTACGTTATCCAAGGTCACAATAATGTTAAGATTTTAACTTTGGAACTTAACCTATAATACTCATTATGATCACAATCTTTTTCTATTTGGCACTATTATTCACTATTAATGTAATTGACAGATTTTCTAGTTTATCACTTCATCATCGGCAGAGTTCTAGATCATCACCAGGGGCGGCGCAGGGCGCCTCAGGAGCCGCCAGAAACAGTTTCCCAGAAGAACAAACACACAGCTGGTATACTTTTCTGCTTTTCAGGTTCATTTGTGACTTGTCTGGTGTTGTTGTCGTTTTTACTTCTTTTAAATTGCTGATTATGAGGTTTGAGGCATCGATTTTTATCTGAAACAGTTTTATATTAAGTAGACATTCATAAAACACGTCACACGTTTTTGCCTCCCCCCCCTCCCCACCTCTGTCACATTTGTGAGACTCCCTAAGTTAGACATAATAATATCGCACATTGTTGTAAAAGCCATTGGCTCTATGCCTATTCATTAATAATTGTATCGCCTTATTTATGTCAATATTATTTTTTTACCTTACTTTATTATATTTTATAATACTTTTTTCTTACATGGTCTTCCGATCAAGGAAGAGGTGGTTTCGGCATACATCACTAGCACACGCATACAAAGAAAAATCTAATTTTAATTACACAATATAGCTGTCAGTTCTTCTATCTTGTCTTGTCTTTTTATTTTATGGCTTTTTGTGTTTGGTTTAGCACAATTCCGCCAGTGTCAAGTTAATATAAAAATACGTAAGTTATTTGGCTAGCCATGTAGGCGGCCATTTTTTCAACACCGTTCTTCTATCTGCTACTAACTCTATGCATGAAGCAGCCGCCATGTTAATACGTCATACGACGATGAAAATAAAAAAAGTATCAGTGTCAACTGATACCGAATGTTAATAATGACGAATCTATTTTCACGCTGAGTAATGTCATGACCACAGCGTCCAACGTTTCCGTCAAATTACGCGCGAAAGGACATTGCCAGTCTTTGTATGGGATTAGGTCCAAATGCTGCCCAGAGTTGAGGGTACTCCTTGGGTCAAATGATAACTTTGGGGTTTGGTCCAAATGCTGTCCAGAGTTGAGGGTACTTGCGATGGATTCTTTGGGTCAAATGACAACTTTTGTCCCAAGACCCCGTTGAGATCGGTCCTGGGGAAACCCCAGAAAATCACTTAGCAAACAAGCTTCTTAGGGCAACTATACGTAATCTACTCGTATTTCATAAGATTTGTAATAGAATCTTATTATAAGGAGTTCTCTCTTGAGAAAATTAGTGCAATAAAACATGTAGTCATTGAGCTGATAACAGAATGGAGTCAGGAGATTATGAGTGGAACTCCTTTGCTAAAAACAGTATACCCATCGTCTTTAGGCTCAAATGACTCGTTTTAAAGATTCCAATAAAATGCACTAGGTGACGAAGGTCTGATGAAGAAGCCAGGATAAGAGTTTTGGAAGTTTTCTATGTTTATAAGTTAACCTCTCGAGTCTCATAAAATAGGTAAATTTTGCTGATTCGATAAATCGATCTTCAAAACAAGCATGCACCCAGCACCCATGTTCCAGTTTTCCCCGGTGGAAATCCTACATCGCACATGCATCGGTCGTCATGGAGATCGTCTGATATTGAAACCGTCTGTTTTGTATATTGAAATGGTTATTAACTCCATCCATCTATCTACTCCATCTAAGTCGCGATTATCCTTGAAAACAGCTTATAAACATGACTCAAAAGCAAGATCGGTCTGTAGTTTGCAAAAGAGCTGTCGCGCTTGCCGTCTGTTGTGTTACAAGATATATGTAGGAACTGTAGCATTGTTTAAGATTTATTTGTTTGGTTTACATTTTTAAGTTATAATTAAAATATAGTTACTAATTAAAAACGATTATACATAACACCAGGCACCAGATGTTTTGTAAAGAATAGTTTTAAAACTTAGATTAAGTAACTTCATGTATCTCATTTTAAGTGAAACATTTGTGTTCTTATGAGAATAAAGTTCTTTAAACCTAAAGATGTTGGTGATGATCTTTTTTTAATCTGCATTAGAGTGCTATAAATAACTTAAATATTAATCTCCTTCACAATTAGACATCAAAACATATAATCGATCTCGTCAAAACGGTGCATATGAGCTCAAACTTATGGGGATTTTATTAATAATAGAAGAATTCCAGTACTTTACATCCTTGCTTCATCTTCAGACCTTCTTCACTTAGCGTATTGTATAGGATTCGTCAAAACAAGCCACATAATTCTAAACCCAAACACCTTCGGTATACTGTTAGACGTTAAGAAGTTCCACTCATCATTTCCTGACTCCATCATGAGATCAGCTCAATAACAACATGTTTTATTGCACTACATTTCTAGAGCCGTAAACTACAAATAACGAGTTTTCACTCGATAATACATAAATTAAATACATAAATTAATACATAAATTAATTAAAGCCGTGGGGCGCCGGCAGTAGAATGTTGCCCCTCCTCTCATGCCCGTGGATGCAGTAAGAGCCTGCTAAGGGATACTTCCGAAAGATGGGCAGCAGCGTCTTTCCATATATCAACATCCCATACTGCGCTCGCCAACCCGCCTGCCAAGCGTGGTGAGTATGGCAACTACCCCTCATGGAGACTCATGAGGGAGGCCTTTGTTCATTAGTGGACGTTTTATGGCTGAAATGATGAATACATAAATTACTTACAGCACCAACAGTAGACTCCAGGCGGATGTCCCCATGAGCAGTTACGTCAATGTTTCCGGCTCTACTTTCTAAAAATATTGACTTTGGCGCCCTTATGTCTAACTTTCTTGTTAAAGATTCCAATCTGTAACAAAGCACGTAACAAAAATATATTGATATTCATTGAAATATTTTTATAAGTAACTTGATATTTGGAAAAAATAGTTGTATGCTTATGAGAAAAACATGGACTACTATTTTGCTGTATAACAAGCATTGTAAATGCATGTTACTCTGCTAGTATTAGTGTATTATGTTTTCTTACATTTGATGGTGTAAAAAAAGGGTACACAAAAGTTTACCTATCTATATATCTAAACAAGGTACGAGTACGTATGTACAGTCAACATACGATATAGATGACGTTATGACGGAAAGTAACAGGTTATAGCAGCGGTCTTACGCTCACACAGCCACGCCACAATGCGGACACGATATGTGCAATCCCCTAGTTAGACTAAACTACGGGCTCCAGTCTAATCTCTGGTCGCACAGTGTTGGTATTAGTGAAGGTTTTTCCTTTTTCCGTTGCTATTTTAAAGAGTATCTGGGTTTTTCTGGTGACAGATTATCAGACGATCATGAATCGAATTTAATCAGCTTACTGACCAACGCCGGCTTGCAATATTCCATAGCTACCGTGATACATTGCAATTGCCTACATACATTAAAATTTTGGGACAATTCACCTATCTATTTATTTTTAACCGACTTAAAAGGGAAGGAGTTTCTCAATCTAAAAATATTCTTATTATGATGGAACGGGGATCTCTAAAAAAGTACCCCTCCCCCTTATCTCCGAAGTTTGCGGACAGAAACCCCTTTTACAGCTAATAGAAGTGTATGTAAAGATTATAGGAAAATTATAACGAACTCTCTAATTTGCATAGATTTTAGAAATCATCGAAAGTGTAAAAAAAATCTAACTAATTTCCGCTATCAGACAAGATAATTATGGCACTGTCAAGGTTCTCCAACAAATATAAACCGCATATAACATATATTATATTGTATGATGCCACGGAACCCTTGGTGCGCGAGTCCGACTAGCTCTTGGCCGGTTTTTTTTATAAGGTAGTTCATGTTTCAGAGGTGGTCCCATTTTTTCAATACTCGATTCTGATGATGGGATTCATGAGTAATAGAAGAGACTCAAGTTCCTTCAATCTATAGTTTTATGCCCTAAATTTAACCTTGTGGTATTTTGGGTATTTTGTTTCACTTTATATTGTAATGTTTGCTTGTTTTTACACCGAGTTTTGTTGATGGGGATTCATGATAAATGGAGGGAAATACTCAAATATAATAAGCGTATAAATAGCCACAGATTACACACCGCTATTTATAGTTTAAGTGTTTTCAACAACAAGTCAAGGATTTTATCATTTGAAGCGGTTTGTTTTTTAAATTATGGAATTGTATGCTCTCTCATTCAAATGTCATAAATGAGAAATTGAGACTGTTTGCCAAGCTCTTATGTAGAATTCATTGCTTCGATTTTATAAAATCTGACACACAAATGGTTTAGTTAGTTTATTTTAAAAACGTTAAAGGCCCATTAAAGCTTACCACATTAACATTATTCAGGATCGGAAACGATTTAGAATATTTAACGAATGGTTTTAACGTGACTAAGGAGTAGGATTGTGTTCCCACTAAATGTAAAACGGAAAGTCCGCACAACGATCACGTGCAGAAAATACGGAAAATAAAAAATAATGAAAGAAATAATGAATCTTAGCCGTAGGGTGTCCAGCAGTAGAATGTTGCCTCTCATCTCTTGCCCGTGGTTGCAGTAAGAATCAGACAAAATAATTTGCAGCTCGCACAAACATTTATCCGGCGGTGATAAATGTATCTTCCTGCGTCTTAGTGAGCTGTGTTATCACGGAAGCCGTCAAATAGTCTATAACGGTGTGGTATAACGGGAATAGTCCTTCCCGCATCCTGAGACATCACGTCAAACACAGGCTGAATACTGTAAACCACAGAACAGATAAAGACTGTAAACCAGCGGCCGGTGAGTCCCTTACGAGCGGCGCCTGCACTGCGCCCTTGACCTCGAGGCCCCCAAAGCCGTATTGTAGTTATGTAGTGGGTTTCTTATGAGCGGAGTCTAGTCTGCGCCCTTTAGGTACCGTGAGGCCCCTGATGCAGTGCACTGCGCAAATCTCCACAATCATCCGTACCTTGACTCGGGACGTCACTTCAAACACTGGCGAGATCTCACCATGTCTGTACTTACTGTAAGTCGGCGGCTGGTGGAGCCCTTACAAGCGGCACCTGTACTGCGCCTTTCACCGCGAGACCCCCAACGCCGTCCACCGCAAAGTTCTCAGCGAACACCCTGACCTCGTTCCGAGACGCGCGAAACACGCTTGAGCCGCGGGCGTCGCGCACGTCAAACACTCTGCCGCTGAACTGAATGTTGTCGCGCTCTGTAAATACAAGTCAATTTTAAAATAATACTGGAAAAATACGTATATAATTATAATTAATATTATAAAACAAAGTTCTCCGTCGCGTCTGCCTGTCTGTTCGCGCAAAACTTAGAAACTACTCAACGGATTTTCATGCGGTTTTCACTAATAGATCTAGTAATTCAGGAGAAAGGTTTAAAATTTATAAAGATTTGGTGTATGTTCGCTGAACTATAATGATGATAGTTGAACATGCCGGGAAATTTATTGCCGAATAGGAGTTGTTTTGGCGTGCGCCACGTAAACCATTTAAGTTATGTTCAAGTGATCTATGTATATAATAGTTGTTCCTCTAATATGTCTTTTATGAAAGTTACTATAGTAAAATAAAAATGTCTTTTATGGTTAACTAGCTTGTGCCCGCCACTTCGCATGCGTTGTACCCGGATAAAAAGTAGCCTATGTGTTAATCTTGGTCAAGATCTATACGAGTGCAATATTTTAGCTCAATCCGTAGCCTGGTTTTTGCTTGAAGAGGTAGCAAACCTCCATGCAAACAAACTTTCGGCTTTGTAATATTAGCGATGATAGTGATTAGTGATTACTGATGTATGTAGTGGATTAATAAATGTATTTTCTTTCTTTCTTATTTCTCATAAAAACATATTATTTCCCTCATATTATGCTAGATCTCAACTAGCTATTGAAATTAAAATTGTGCAAATGTATTACAAATTAGTTCCGAGCCGGCAAATTATCAACATAGCAAAATTTTTATTAGAGCGATTTTTTTTTCTAAAACTTCTTTCTCCAGTCAACCGTGTCACCCTAACGAACATCGAATGGTGCTAAAAGTCTAGACTAATGTATTATTCCCGATTGAGTTTTTAAGTTTCCAGGGATCCAACTTTCCACTTACTTATTACAAACTTGGATTGTTCCAAGCGGTTGGGCTCTGACACGACCACGGAGAAGTTACGATGCGAGTGCAACGTCAGTGGATGGCCGACTTGCGAGGTGATCGAGGATGCTATGAGCCGGTCCAGTACCCAGGTCTGCCCATCCAGCTGTATGCCACCGTTAATTATCTTGACCGGTCCAATACCATGCTAGAAAATGATATAAACATTACATGGCTTGCCACATTAAAATAATAGAACGTTGATTAATAGGGATTATGTATCTGTTTTAAGTTTAGCTGAAGCTTTTTCATTTCATAGTAGTTTTCTCTGATATAAAGGCATAGCTGGGCATTAACGCGTTAATCCGTTAATTAACGAAGTTAACATTTCCAGTAATAGATTAACTTTTAAGTTAACTATAAAATATGTTAACGAACTCGTTAACTTCCGTTAAGTTTCCTCAAGTCCGTTAATCAGTACTTTTTAGAAACGTTCTGACCAGTACGTCTGGGCGAGGTGACAAGTACGGTGCGGCGCGAATCAAAACATAAGACTGTTACAAACCAGTACTGTTTTAAGAAAATCACTAACGCAATGATACAAAAAATGCAAATGTTATCGCGGGTTAACGGATTAACGTTACGTTAGGATTAACGTTAACTTGCGTTAAATCTTCCAAAATGTAACGCTTTAACGTTTAACGAAGTTAACTTTTTTAGTAACGGATTATCGATTACCGAAGTTAACTAATTGATTAACGGTGCCCAGCTATAAAAAGGAGTAAATAATAAAATAAGAACATAAAAAAAAATAATGCAATGTGCATTATTTTTTTAGTTCTTACGTTATTTCATGTTACCTCTATCATAATCATAAAAGTCAGGAAATGAGAGCATAATAACCGTTTCATCCTACCAGATACATGGAAAGACGCTGCTGCCCATCTTCCGGAGGTATCCCTTAGCAGGCTCTTACTGCATCCACGGGCATGAGAGGAGGGGTAAAATTCTACATTCAAAAAATTGACAAGGGTGAGTACCTATTCACCCTTGTAAATTTTTTTCTTCTTCGTCTTCTAGACCTTTGTGATCCATCATCGGCCACATCGTCGCTTACCATCAGGTGAGATTGTGGGCAAACAAAGGTCTATATGCAATAAAAAAAAAATGCCAAAATTGAATTTATTCCCATATCCAACCAGTTAATTTCTATGAGTAATCTACTGAACTGGTGATTGTATCTCTTATTATAATTATATTCTTTGTTTAGTACTCACAGTACGTTTACTAGTCACAGCATGATGTATGTATCTGCATATCAGGTAGCGAAAGTGTGCATAGTAGCGCAGCATGACCATCAGCAAGACCATTATGTTGTATTTCATATTCAATAATAAAGTTTTCGACTAAGTTTGTGAGAAAATTATCAATACATGACCATGATTCGTTTCGAACAAATGTAGGCTTTGAAATAAGTGGTCTAAAATTATAGCATGTCAGTAAAGTCATAAAGTCCATAATTATGTTCACATCGTCATCATTGTCATTTATCAGCTTCTGGCATCTACCACTGTGTTTAGGTAGCCTCTTTAACATGCCAAATTGAATAGTCCTGTTGTACACTCATAATTCAGGTAATGTCATTAATGATGCGAAAAACTTTTGAAACTCACCATATTTAGTCGCAGTGCACTTATGATCCACAAAGTCAACGCGATATTCAAAAACACTAAGAGCATAAGAAACAAGATGATCCCATAAAGGGCATTTCTCCGCCAGCCTCGTTGTAAAGCACTTGGCAAACATGGTTTTTTATCTTGCTGCTCGGTGGGCACCGCCGCGGGCGGGGGGTCCCCTGTGGGGGTGTATCCCCAGCCGCGAATAACGCTCACACTGCTACCCTCCAAGCTCATCCTTCTGCCCGAGAGTACCTGCGATAACGGATTAACAGTATTACGACATATCTCAATTACAATCTAATTGATCGCATGTAAGTCATGGCAGTAACCATACACGGCATTCAATACGAACATCGATCCGAAATCAAAGCACCGGCGCGAATGTTAATTTGATATTTGCATGCTAAAATATACGTGAGCGAAATGTTGTTCGGAAGATACAGTACATTATTGTAAACGTTTTATCGTGCTTTAGCGGCATAAACAACGGAACGGAACTCAGGTTGAACCGATAGCTCAGGTTTAGAACTGCCCCAAGCCTAAAATAAACATCTGTCTGCTATTGTAACTTTCACAAGTACCGTGCTATGCTACCTTCTTGATACTATGATAGCTATTTCAGGAACTGTATCGACCAATCTGACCAAACAGAATTACATTCTTCAAAATCTAGCGTTCGTAAAGGTTGACTTTTTTGCCGGGGGATTATGTGTTACGTTTGTAAGTAAGTATTAAATAAATAAATTAAAATCAGATGATAATAACATTAAGTAGGTTCTCATTGATTCTTTTACTAAATACAATAACTGCACTTGACTAAAATAATGCAGCGCAGCGGTCGGTCGACTTCCAGCAAATAACTATTCGCTCACGCATAGACGTTGAGTTGTGAAGTAGACAAACACGTATTGAAAAATGTAGGCAGATAAATAAATGGCATGTTTGCGCACATCAGTACCTAACTTTTAGTTCATACAACTTTGGCTTTTAGCATGTACTTTGATTTATTTAGTTTGGCACGTGAATTTAATTTAATTCCTTGCAAACAAGCGCTCTAATACGTAGACTTCAATAACACTACAAAATTTGGATCTTCTCAAGGAAGTAAATAATATTGTTCATATTGAGAAATAAAGATTTTTAAAATGGAAATAATAACATGTTTTTTGTTGAAACAACAGGGAACTTATATGGATAACGTTTCAATTAGTCGAATAAAAAGTGCAAAATCCGTACAAACACGGTTAAAAAGTTGCAGTGAGTTTATTAATGAAACGCGTGGAGGATGCCTACTAACGAATACCTACTTACGTACCTATAATTGATCGTTGTAAAACTTGTTATTTAGGGTAGTAATGCTACGGCGTAATTATTTTATGAAATTGCGCAATAATGATGAAGAATTGATGAGTCGAGGCTGCTTTACTGCGAGTTTTCCATCATTGTTCGAAGTTCTGCACAGTAAACATCTGCAGCTCGACCGGATCTGCTGCTCTATGCAGATCATTCGAATCAAGAGGTACCCATTTTTCAAGTATTTTAATTTTAGCGATTTGCTGCAAATGGGTCAATATTGTGGGTATGCTAACGTGAAACCGTGCCGCCATTTCCGTGGTAGATTGTTACGGTTCGGCTTACACTATCACCATCAATATTCAATACATCATTATTTACTTTAGTGGCTGGTCTTCCTCGTCATTCATTTTTCAAATCAAAGTTTCTACTACGAAAGTGGTTAAACCAAAAACGCACGAAGTATTCGTAGCCTCTCCAAATACAGCATTGACATTTTTTTTTTTTTTTTAATGCTTGACAAATCACACAGCATCATCTAGCCCCAAGCTAAGCAGAGCTTGTGTTATGGGTACTAGATGACTGATATACTCAATACATTATACTACATAGATAGATATTTTTATTATATATAGAAAAACACCCAGAACACCCTGAACAAATATCTGCAGATCGTACAGACATTTGTACCGAGGCGGGAATCGAACCCGCAACCCCTGCGTCACAGGCGGACCTTACATTACGAGCTGTTTTTCCTGCATTGGTGCCACGTCGGAACTGGTATTCGAAAATTACTACTATTTTTGTCGTATCCATCTTCACTTTAAAAACTTTATTTCAAAACAATTGAAAGACGAACAATCGAATGTAATTTTTTTTGTGGAGAATATTATTGTTTTTGTGTGAAAAAAGTTACCCTCTGAATTTTTATTAAAAGTGGCCACTAGGCTAAAACGGCGATCTCATATTTCAACCCCTACTTAATATCTGTGGTAATCACGTGTGGAAACAAATAAATAACTATGGTACTTGAGTGAGTATAGAACCGACAAATAGATACTAGTGGAATGAAATTAATTCAAAGTAAAAATAATATTGCTTCTTTATGACATCAAAAATCGTTACCTACGTTTGTAGAGGCTTAATATAAACTAATAAACCGTTCAGAAATACAGGTCAGTATAATAGTTTCGCCCGTGACTTTGGACTCTACGATACTCACTCTGATTTCCCTCCAGGGATATTCTACCAGTGTAAATAATCATATGATATTCCATCTAGCGTGTATCAATTAATATTATTAAAAAATAACACTTCATTACATTATTGTTGTAAATACATTGATTAATACCCGACCCGAGATAATTGCACAAGTCGCAAAGCGACGGGAATCGAACCCGCTTGCAACCTCTTGCTTATCAGCCGGCTATTAGACCAACTGATCCACGGGAAGGTCGGATCAGGAAATAAGTATCACTAAATGATTGACAAAACTTAACCTACATTGAACACTACACTATTATTTTATGGACTACTACGGTACTGTATGATTATATTTTATGTTATACAAAAGTCTTTGTGGTGGCTTGTCCGTTCAGCACAATAGGCCTCTCTAAGACAGGATGCATACCTATAAATCTAACTAGCTAGACTTGATTGTCTATGTGTGTTCATGGGTGGTACATGTGATCTATGATACATACATTCACTCATTCATTCATACTACAGCTACTTTTAATGACGTCAATAACAAACTAAGTGATTCTGTTGTGTGAAACAAATTTTATTTATGCATGCAAATGAAATGTTATCTCTACGTAAAATGTACTTAGTTACTTTAAAAAGTACTACTCAATACTAAGGAAAGAAGACTAAACTGAAACACTGTACCGTACACCGAAGATATACCTACTTCCACCACAGAAAACGTTTGCACATTGAACTCAGTGGTTTAGCTAAGACCAGATTAAATAAAACGATGCGGGCGGCTGCATCGGGCCTGCTCTGTTACTGAGACTAGGTAAATTCATAGGTGTTGGAAGTAGCAACACTCGAAATATCTAGCGCGAGGCGGCGGCGGCGTGCTCCAGAATATAATATCAGGCGGTGGAGTGGCCGGCGACGCTCGCGCTCGCCGCCCGCCCGCAGTGTGCCCATACCCTCATAATAAACGTTATAGTGCGAAAATAGAACCGGAACGAGTATCCTCGCTCTCCGTAAATAAAATACCGACGTTTGCAGCGGCTGTCTAGCTAGCCGTATTTCTGTTATGATACCTGCTATCCCGATCGATTCTATGTCGTTTATTATATATCACTGCGTTGAATTGTAACTTGAAATCGAGTTATTCACATCACATAGGTTCGAAATTTTCAGCACTATTTTAGTTCACCAGTAGGCCTGAAGATCAGCGCACGTTCGGGAACAGGCGAGTGGCTGGAGCGGCGCGAAAGCACTGGCGGTCTGCGCTGGCGACGACGCCGCCGAAACCGGCTCGTTTGAAGCGGTGCATTTTTAATCGCGCGCCTGTCTCGCGCGGGACATAACTCGGGAAAGCTCACGGTTCAGCTGTGCTCGCCTCTATTACAAATTCTAGTTAACGTTAACGTGTCATTAGCTGACACGTTCATATAAAGTTGTTAATATTTTAAGTGAACGCGACCTCGTCGACAGTTATGTTGCCTCAATTATTATTAAACACGTTTTATAGCCTTGCCTCGCTTTGTGGTGCTATTTTACCTACAATATGTTGTGCTAGTAAAGTAACAAATAAATAAATAACTTGGGTAGTTATATAGTATCATGTTCTGATGATATGATAAAATGTAGTCTTAAGTTAGGTTCTATACTAACTATTTAAAGAGGAGCTGTTTTGAGTCTGTCTGTCTGTCTGTGTATGGGACGATTATAACCGAACGCGTTGACCGATTTACATGAAACCTTTTTTGTTAGCACCGTCTAATTAAGAGAAGGGTACTGATTGATTTTGGTGACTCGGGTCACAGGGACCGGAGTTATTGTGAAAAAGTCTTCAAATGGCCGAAAACGTCCAAAAACCCAAAAATGCCATTTTTGACCTTTGGTGACCTTTTGAGCCCTTCGCCCCCTTTTCTGGTACCCCCGTAGCAATGCTTTTTTTAACGTAACGATTGCCATAATATCAAAACGATTTGTCGCTTGTAAAGGCGAAATCGGTACATAAAGACGTTCACAAAGAGGTTCTACATAAAAGTTAACGTGTCCATAACAAAGTAGCGAGCGGATAATAATACAGAATATTACATGTTACTTTCGGGCCTTGTTAAAACTGCGATGAAATCATATTGGATGTCACCGAATGTTTTCATGGAAGTTTTATTAGGCTGATAAATGTGAGCCCTCTGGGACTACTACGCTGGCAATTTTTAGATAAGTAAAGAGAAAGGGCCGCTTTCGGGTAGAACCGTACTTAGGTTGTAAAGTTGGCAGTTTCGTGCTATTTTGATGTAGGAATGTCAAGAATTCGAAGCAATGACAAACTGGCACTGTATCGCGTACCTTCAATAAATCATGTGCTCGGAAAGTGTTCTGTTAAGCTAAACAAAATTCCACGTGGATTTAATGATGCAAACTATCAGTGGTTATAAATTGTTGGTTTGTAGTATTTTGGTTTGGTTTGCACATTATAACCATTATCGTCACCACAAAAAAGTTATTAAACATAGTCGTGTAATTTTTTTATAATCTATAGTGTGTCCCACTGCTGGGCAAAGGTCAACTTGTCATCCTTACGACAAATTATGCTTTCAGCAAGTCAATGTATGTTTAAAGACAATCGGTGTAGCTTCAAAAATAAACAAAAGATGGAATGATGTTTTGTTTATTATGTTCTATGCTGCAGTTTGCTGCAGCTTTACCTAAGCCTATAATTTTCTTAAAATTTTAAGCCTATTTACTTTACATTTCATAAAACTGTAAGTAACCACTTTGGCAAAGTTTCCCTTAGTAACTTGAACATAACTTGCTCAGGAAACTCCTTTAATGCAAGGAAATAAAGTTCTGTCTATGAAAAGCTTTTGGGAAAATCTTCCATAGTCAACATTTCAAGGTGAACATAACACGCCTCAGCATAATGTTTTCTTCGGAATATTGAGGGCATAGAAATGCAGTTGGCAAAACCGAGGTGAAGTAATTTTTACCTTCACAAATTAACCTTTCAAAAGACTGTGTCTGTGCATAATGTCAAGCGTAGGCTGTAATAAATTATAAGTAAAAAAAAAATTTAACAAACAAGCTTTTATTTCAACGTACTAAAATGAACAAAATATTTTTTTTCCATAAAAGTTTAATGTCAACTTAAAACGTCTTTACACAATTTATATTATATAATAGCTTGTCGCGAGATTAAAGAAGGTACTCGTATTTACTTTGTTTGAAAAAAAAAATAAAAATCAATAAGAACAAGTTATTTAATTTACTTATTTATGTACACAGTCATTTATTTCCTTTTCCTTTCATTTGATACCCATATTATACCCATAGTGTATTAAAAATAACTAGACACTCTGAATCCAACATGGTGGAACACCCAAGATGGCGGTATCTGGGGTGTTCCGCCATGTTGGACTCAGAGTGACGTCACATAGCTGACCATGCATTGTCATCCAAACAAAATGTGTATACAAAATTTCAGCTCAATTGGTTGAAGATATTTTCTTCAAAATTGAGTTGCAAGATTCCACCCGAACAAACATAGTTACCTATGTATGTAATACAAAACATAAATACATGGCAAGTTAAATAAAAGCTTGTAAAAAACTAGTTTCGTACCCCCATAAAATAATATTTCTCTACAGGAGACTTTTATCGTCTGAAAATCGTGACGTACGTGGGACACTCAGAAAGTTTTGCGAAAGTAAAATAAAGTGTTTCATAGGTAAATATTTTTATGATAAACAAAACGCCCGACGGGCGGGAGGGCGGTGCATATGCATCTCAGCATTAGCGGAATTAAAACTAGATATTTTTCTTTGTTTATCATAATAATATGGATTTCCGCAAAGTAACGCCTGATTCTATTAATTATAAATATTTTTATTAAAATCTTTTAAAAGTACTTTCTATCAGCTTCTATATAATGTTTCATGCATCTGAACCAGTTTTCGAAACACTTTATTCAGTCCGCGCCGCAGACACCTCGTTTACAGCTTGCTCGAACGCTGACAGCGCGTCTTCCAGCGACAAAATTGTATCCATTTGAGTTGACTTTTATTTTAGGGACACACGTTGCAAGGTTAGGGCTGTAAAGAGGGTAACCCAGGAGTTTGACCGGCGTGATGTCGAGGAAGTCCCTCGTTTTGAGCGCATTGTGGGCGGGCGCGTTGTTGTGGTGGAGCAATAGCCCGCGTAGACCTGTGTTTGGTCGCTTGCTGTTTACAATAGAGAAAACTTATGGCTTGTATTGGCGTTGATGCTTCTTTGTACCGTAAAGGAAGTGATACCAAATACACAGTCCAATTGAAAAAGCTCGCGATTAAAATCTTCCCCCTATCTTCTAGTTCGCTTTGGTTCGCGATGATTCGTTTTGAAACACCCAAACTGTGTAAATAAACCTAGTACTCGCATTGATTACGAAGGTTTGGAAATGGCCATTCATAATATAAATTTTCAAACTGTCCTAAGCCAAACTGATGTTAATACTGCTACAGACCTTGTTATTAACAAACTAAGAACAGTGATAAAAATAACACAAAAGTAATTAAAACTCCTAACCGCAAAAGAATTAGTAAGCCTTGGATAACCAAAGCGCTCTTAAGATGTAAGCGGAACAGAGACAACCTTCATAAAAAAATTAAGAAGGATCCTCATAATTACATATTAAGAACAAGCTATGAGATACAGGAACCAGGTTCCAGGTTCTATTCCCGCCACAAATCAAGTTCAAATTTACGGAAACTTCATTGTAAGAAGTCGTTTGCTTGTTCTAAGTTCGTGGCGGACAACTAGTACCTACTTAATTAAAGCTTAAATATGATTATCAAACGCTGCATTTTACTGCCAAACAAACTCTGCAAAGTAGGTATAGATCAATAAAAGTAGGCACGATAGTACTTCCCCGGACGAGCCCTTTCAAAAAGATAGAGCCACCCCGATCCTGTTTTAGGAAACAATCTCCCGTGATCCCTGCGTGATGCTGCATAATGTCGCTCGCTTGCTTCAGACGTCGCATTATCAATTTAAATAAAAAAATCCAGTTTCTATGTGCTTATTCTACTCTCGTTGGTTACTGAGAGCGGGTGATGAACTCATTTTATTTTTGGTGTATTATTGTTACGTTTTCCATTTCTTTGTCTCCTGGGTATCCTTCTTGAGCTCCTGACCGTAAAGGGATTCCGATGGCTGATAGTCGTAATAATATAATATAAAAAAAAGTTGGGTTACTTGCACTATTTATAACACAAGAACGGCTGGACCGATTTTAATAATATTTGATTTATATTAGATTTGTCCGAATAACAATAACTTTTATAACATCGGAAATATTACAAAAACTTACTTTAAAGAACATTCATTTTCTCATGGATTATGTACAAAACGGCTTTTTTTATTATTATTTAATAACTTCTCAGGAATGGATTGACGGATTTTTAATGTTTTTAGGGTTCCGTACCTCAAAAGGAAAAAAACGGAACCCTTATAGTATAACTTTGTCATTCGTCTGTCGGTCTGTCAAGACCCTTTATCTCAAGAACGTGTGGAGATATCGAATAAAATTAAAACCATATACTTAAATCTACAGCTTCTTTAAGCTGTGATAAAACTAATATTCTAAGTTAACCTAAAAAAAAGATACGGCTTACGTTTATGCCGCAAAAAAAACGCATGTTTCGACATTCATAGGGTGCCTTACCGTAGATTGATGATCTATGAAGTTCAGCAAAGTATATATATATATAGTCTTATACTGTACAGAGAACATAATACAGAGAAAAATCCTAAAACTATACATTTGCAATGGAATCATAAAAAATCGTCCTTATAAAGTACGAAATCAATCATCGAGGTTAAGCAACCGGCAGGGTGATTACGTATCTCGCGACAGGTTTTGCAACAGGCAATCGTTGCTGTCAAACGTCAATTTAGTATTAGAGAACAGCAATTTCTGAAATTGATCATCAACGTTCGCCTGTTGCAAAACCTGTCGCGAGATATGTAATCACCCTGCCTGTCATAAATTCGATGGGTGACCGAATCTTTTAAATGGACAACCATTTCAAAACTTTTTCTAAATCAGATCAGCTAATTTATAGGAATTATTATGTTTCTACATACCTACGGAACCGTCGGTGGGCGAAGCCAGCTCGCACTTGTCCGGTTTTATTTTTATTGTCGTAGTGTAGTAGTGGCGGCGTAGGGTATTTAAAACCAAGTTTGTTGTAGCGAACCATATCAGGGCTCATTATAATAATATTCGGTAATAAGTAGTTTACAGTCGCCGTCATCGAAACCGATGAGGAGGACTATACATATATGTATATAGTGGCGGCGTAGTAGTAGCAATAGTGAAGTACGTTATAGTAGTAGCTACTAGACTGGCAAACAACCTCGACGAGGTTGCACCTCAATATAGCACAACAGGCAAGGGTCATGAACCGCGCGTCACCGCGTACTAAATATTTGATGACTTTGAGATATTTTATTATTGTAACATACTATGTATCATATGTTTATGAAGTCAAAGTCAATAAGTGTTTATTTACAAAAGAAGAACAATTGAATTCGTTCGTTTCAGATGACTTTTTTCCAAGTAAAGGAACGGAAAAACCCTCACTCTTTCACTTCTGTTCATTGTAACAATTTCTGTCTTAGTATGCTTAATTTAGTGTTCGCAAAAAATTGGATATTTTGGATATTGCAAGATGACATTATTTCTTCTTGGTTGAACCGAGCAACACTCGGCCAAGGGTCAATATCGTTCAAATAATCTTCTATGGAGTAATAAGTTTTTTTGATTTGTTTTATAAAAAGCTTAAACTGATGAATAGATAGTTCTGTCGTCTCAGATGGAAGCATATTATAGAAGCGCACACAGTTTCCCATAAATCATTTCTAAAGGGAGTCTAAATTTAGGGATGTGCAATTCTTGTGTTTTTCTTTAAAGTGACCATGAACGCATCTGAAACAGGTTCCAACAAAGAGTACACCCACACAAAACAATATTTGCGGCTGCAGTGATAGGTCCCCGGCAAATGCGGTGCGCCAAACTCGGCTGCGTCCAAAGCCAAACTTTCCCATGATACCTGCGTCACTTGAAAATTGAAAAACTTTCGCAATGCCTTTCTTATGGAAATAGTTCGCGTTTACATTTGAGTGAGTTGTCATTGTAAGGTTTCAGCGATGCCTTATTGAAATAATAGCTAGGCTTTGAATTGTTCACTTGTTCAGTTGGAGTTATAAGCACTGTAAGGCATTTAAAATCTTGAAATTTTGCGAGCATAGTAATAGTAATTTTACATGCAGTATACATATGTATATAATATACACGGCGTCGGCAACTGGAATTCATGATGAACGGAACGCTGGGACTGGGACATCGATATTTGAATAAGGCTTGCCTAGTGCCCACCCTCCCAGCTTAGTCGGCTACTGGTCAGATTAAAGAACAGGTCAATAAATCTAAAGCTAACTTCGCCGTCAGTTTCCTTACAATGTTATTCGTCACCCATAAATCTCTTGTTACGTGTATCATAAGCGAAGCCGAGGCGGGCCCAAATAGTAGGAAGTAATAAAAATGCTAAGTACTAGCTAATAAAGTATTAGAACTATTGTACACCTTAAAAAAGCCTACAAAAAAGTCCGCGATGGTATATTCTGTAGTATATTTAGTATCAGCATAGCAACCGTGCGAAGCCAGGGCGGGTCGCTAGTAATATTATAAAGCTGAAGAGTTGGTTTATTTGTTTGGTTGCAGGCGCTAATCTCAGGAACTTCGAAGGGGTTCATTCCGGTCCGAATTGAAAAGTTATTTCGTTGTTGGACAGCCCAACTATCGAGGCAATGACATCACGCTATGACTAATATAAGAATAAGAATATATTTTATTCCACAAAAACAAATTTGCAAGCTTAAATTAACAGTATGCACTTACTTAAAGGTGAATGTGTTATGACTTTATTTAGTGTCAATATGCATGCATACAGTTAAAGGAGCCTAATGCCTCCCGTGCTAGTACAAGACTGTGTTACGGCGAGGCAGATGCGATTCCCATCCTGTACATGTACTGACCAGTTTAAATGCGCACTAAGAGCAGCTATGTGCAAAAGACAATAGACGTGCCGGACACCTTACCGGATAGCTGGTAAGTTAACATAGTAAATTTTTGCAAACACAGTTAAAATCTTTAAACAATTTGTTAGTTGCGACTATAACTTAATTATCCTATATTAATTTAGTAATAGGAGCGGAGCATCATTACAACTGTTTTTCCTTTAAGAGCTTTCGTTGAGTGCGCTGCGTAAACGGTTAATGTTTCGTAGCCAGCATATATGGCGGAATTGTTCCTTTTAAAAAGTTCTAAAAAAATCAGCGACAGCATATTATCTTTAACAAACTGCTATGAAGTTTGGCAGTAGTTCAGTATGCTAGTATAAGTTTGAAAGTCTGATTAGGTAAATGCTTTTTCATTTCATTTAATTTAAAGTTGACCCACTTTAACCATTCATTATGGTAATAAAATTTGTTTCAGAATAAAACATTATTTGCTAAGGTGTTTTTATAAACATAGTGTCAATCCTTTTCCAAACGTTATTCATCAAGTAAGTAATATAACATACATATAACCGGGTATTTATCGCGTAAATTACCTTTATTATTGTACTCGGCGTGAAAAATCAACTCAGTATGTGGTTACAGTCAGTGTAGTGTGCTGTCCCAGTGGGAACCGGCCCTAATAATTTTTATGAAGATCAAGTGAGGGTAGTTCAACAAACGCCTTCGCTTTGCTGCGGTACCTCCATCACATCAGTCTTCCCGGGACCATGCTTGGTGCAATCCAAGCGAAACGTCGGGAAATAATAAAGGTAATTTACGCGATAAATACCCGGTTATATGTATGTTAATAATAAGTAATATAAGTATTCAATTTTAAACATATTGTCATTTACACCATTTGAATTCAAGGAATATCTTAGAAGATACCGTAAAATTACCGCGTGCGCATTTTAATTAAAGGTGTCTGCGGCCCACTCTCTCTCTTATGTGATGCAGACAAGGTTACGCGGGACAGCTAAAGTTTACAATTAGCTGTCCAGTGTACAGTGTGTGTGTATAAAAATATGTAAAAAAATACGAATTTCCGATTTTTTACCCCTCCAAACTAACTAACTTTTCATGGACTGAACCCAAGAGGTTTTGGTGTCATATCTTTTGTATCAATAAATGTTTATTTTTTATTTTTTTACATGTTAATCCAGGTGTGACCTTGTTAAAATTCAAATTAGGCCGGACCACTAAATTTTAGGTTCTAGTTCATCTTGTGTTGAGTGTGAGTTGCGTGAAAAGGCGTCACAATTAAGTATTATCCCACAATTAAGTATAACCCCCAAACCAAATAAGTACAGTCAACCTTAACGAACAGTATTATAGTATTTCTCGCAATCATGCTTCATGTCCATCAATCCTCATGTTAGTACACGGAAAGACGCTACTGGCCATCTTCCGAAGTATCCCTTAGCAAGTTCTTACTGCATCCCGAGGCATGAGAGGAGGGGTTAATAAGGGGTAACATTCTGCTGCCCGGCACCCCACGGTGAATCCAAATAAACCGTTAAGTATAAAAATACTTTTTATAAATCGTTGTCATAAATTCAGTGCGATTGTTCTACATAAAAATGTTTAACATTTATCTATACTAATATTATAAAGAGAAAAGTATGTGATTTGTGAGTTTGTGACGTTGTATGGGGTAATCTCTGAACCTACTGAACCGATTTTGAAAATTCTTTTACAAATAGAAAGCCTAAGTATTTGTAAGTGTCATAGGCTATAAATTAATCAGAAAAATTAAGAGACTTTTTCGTGGTAGTTGAATTTGCAAAGTGAGTCGGAGAAAAAACGGTTAAATGAAAACGATTATGAGAGGTATATGATTGAATTCTAGATAAAAGTTTAAGAGTTTGATACTGCCTACAAAAAAGTCAACGACAGCCTATGTCTAACTTTCATATTTAAGTAAAAAAAAAGTCGTTTTATATAACTAAAAAAATATTTAAATCGTATGGTGATGTTTCTTGGTTATATTATCGACAATTATCAATTCTTATCAAATTAAGTCAATTTATCATCTCAAGTGTTTGAAACAAAAGACTTAAAGACAAAAGACCTTTTTACTGCATATAATTTGGACAAATGGTTAAGGAGCTAATACGACAGGTATGGAACCGCGACCGTGTCGTAATCTATTGAGTGATATTTCTATTAGACGGCTTTTTTCTTACACAAGACGTTAATAATTTAAGGCTACACTGGTGGCGATTCTGTTGTTGCACTAACTAGCTAAAGCTTATTTAATTGACGTAAAACTGACTAAAATGACGTAAAGCTATTCGGTTAGTGCCGTTCTAAAATTAAAACGGAACAAATACACACAATTTTACGCTGACAGCTCTAAATTTAAAAACGTTTCTCTTTTGCCCTCACTATGAAGGGTTTAGTTCTCTCTGGTGGGTATTGACCTGAGAAAGCAGTGTTTTTCCCATGGGCAGTTATATGTTGACTTATCTCGGGTTGTAACTCCTCATTACATCTAATATAGTATACAGAAAAGTTATGAACAATTTAAAAAAACATTGGTCGACATAGTAGCTCAGAAAGTTGCGAAACAGAAATGGAGCTGGGCTGGTCAAGTCTGCCGCATGCCCGAAGATCTGTGGGCTAAGACCACCACCCAGTGGAACCCCGACACGGTAAGGCACGGCAGACCGAAGAAACGATGGCGTGACGCGTTAGACCAATATGCATGATCGCATGGTCGCATGTGCGCATGGGTCGAATTGACAGCAGATCGAGAAGCATGGAGAGATGGGAGGAGGCCTTTGCCTAGCAGTGGGACACTTACGGCTAATTGGAATTGGAAAATAAACACGATTTATTTAAATATAATCATTTTATTCACTTATTTGAACAAACGCGGTAATATAGCAAAATTGGCATGCAAATAGATACAACATACATATGCTCTAAAAAAATAACCCTCCTCCTGGCAGTCAGGAAATAAATCGTAGCACTCAGTACTAACCTACCCACACTCATAATTGCATCACAAGTAAAAATGCTTACCGCCCAATGAAGTGGGCATCGGGTCAGCTAGTTTAGCATATTTTGAAAGACGAGTTATCAAGTTAGCAGATTGAGTGTTCCAGTTAATATATTTCACAACTTTGTCACCATGGATTTCACATTTTTTTTCTTCACCATAAAGTTATTATATTACAGTTATATCTTAAATTATTCATTGATTTCATTAAGTAATTTTTTTTATTAACCTGTATCGTCCCACTGCTGGAAAAAGGTCTCCCCCAATGTCTTCCATCTATCCCGGTCTTCAGCCAACTCTAACCGTTCCCTGTTGAAGTGGTCCAGATCACAGCACCAGAGTTTTCTCGGGCGGCCGCGTCGTCTCCTACCTTCTAAGGATACCCAGCCTGTGACCGATGATGCTCATCTCTCAGGTGCCATTCAAATTACTTAATCCGCCTACTCCCATATTAGCTCAGCCGCTTTTTTGGTCACATCGGTGATCCCAGTTTTAGCACGGACTGTGGTGTTCCGTACTCGATCTGTTTTTTTGACACCTAAAATGCTTCATTAAGTTATAATTAAAGGGCACTCGATCCACATGTAAAAAAATGCAAACACTTGCTATAGGTAGGGGTGTAAAATCCGCATGAAATATTGATACAGTTTCGTGTAAACGTGTAACAAATGCGGTAATTTAAGCCACCTGCTGGCGTCGCCGCCCCCCGCGCTCGCTATGCACCACTTTTTAACTGCTCACCTTATGCTGTTGTTGCTATTTTTGATTCATTGGAATTATTCAAAGTTGCGACAAATAATTAGCTTACCGTATAACCGCTCACCTCATGCTGCGAATTCACTTTAATTGCAAATTTTGATTGATTGGAATTATTCAAATTCGTGTAACTGATCACCTTATGCTGCTGGTACCATGGAACATCAGTGCTATAACAACACTATACATATCAATTAATCAATCATCAATATATATAAAACTCTTCCGTTACTGACTGAGTGACTGACCAGACAACGCACAGCCTAAACTACTGGACCTAGAGACTTGAAATTTACACACATATACCTTGAGTATCCTAAGGAGGGATTTTCCGAAATTCCCACGGGAACGGGAACTACGCGGGTGAAACTGCGGGGTGCGGCTAGTTTATTTATAAGGATCTTGACAAGGCATTAGACATAAGACAATTATCAAGACCCTACCTCCCGTGCTAGTTAAAACTGTATCACCTAGCCGGTTTCGGCTACAGTGATTTGGCTTAAAGTATCATCATCATCTTAGCCGCAGGACTGCTGTCCAAGATTATTAGGGGGTAGTTGCCATACTCACCACGCTTGGCAAGCGGGTGGCAAAAACAGAACAGGATAATTATACATATCATTTCAGCCGTAAAACATCCACTACGGAACACAGGCCTCCGTCATGGATCTCCATAAGGCATAGTTGCCATACTCACCACGCTTGAAAGGCGGGTTGGAGAGCGCGGTACGGAATGTTGATACACGGAAAGACACTGCTGTCCCTTTTACGGAGGTATCCCTTAGGGTCCTCTCTATATAGTGCATCCACGGGCATGAGAGGAGGGGTAACATTCTATTGCCGGCACCCCACGGCAATTTTATTTATATATATATATAAATAATGCTAGACCATTCACACAGTATCATCTAGCCCCAAGCTAAGCAGATCTTGTGTTATGGGTACTAGATGAATGTTATAAGTAAGTACTTAATACATTAAGCTTGAGCTCTTCCATAACTCCCTTAAGGAATTTATCGGAAAGATGCTGCTGCCTTCTTCGGGAGCATCCCTTGGTAGATTCTTACTGCATTTACAGCGAGGCAACATTCTTCCAGAGAAAAAGGGTCTCGACAGAGAAACGGGTGATCCTATCCAAACTTTTCCAAATTTTTAACCCTACAAAGAATCAAAAACATATTTATGTACTTATTCTATCAATAATTTTGTACCTATAATACAATTTCTTATAGGCCGTGTTGGCCGTGTGGTATGTACCCCCGACTTTCAAATCGAAGGTCGTGGGTTCGATACCGGCCGTGCACCAATAGATTTTTCTTTCTTGAAAAATATATGTGCACACTTAACACGTGCTTTAACCACACTTTAACGGTGAAGGAAACATCGTGAGCAAACCCGCGGCTTAGTTAGCTTCAGACGTATTGACCTGTTCTTTCCTCTGAATAATAGCTGACTAAGCTGAGAGGATGGTATAAGCGCTGGGCAAACCTAATCCATCTAACAATGTCCCAGGCACTGCAGCGTCCCGTACAGCATGATTATCAGTTGCTAACGCTGTATAAATCATCTATAATAGATGCAAACAAAGGCCTTACTTTACTTGAGGCTACTTATATTTAAACGTAAGAAAACATAACATGACCAAACGTAGAAAATCCTCCTCCAGAGTCTGTAAGAAAGATTATCGAACGGCACGATTATTTTATTATTCAGTTTCTTGGAATACAGCAAAAAGTCTTGAAAGGAACCCACAGTTGAATGCAAGTTCAGCTTGAAAACAAGAAGTCCTCAAAGACCCTCCTATTTATTTTAGATCTGATAGCCTCCCTCAATAAATTTATTTGCCCTCTTCCGTATTTACAAGAACATTTACACCTTTGTTTCTCAATTCAAGTGTTGATTTAGGACCTTTATTATTACGTAAACGTTCGTTACCTGGACGTCTTGCACGTCTTTTGGTTTCTCCTCTGTATATTTTAAGATGAATTACTTATTTTATAATATTTTACTAGATTTTCACCCCGAACTTAAAACGAGCTTGATGATTTTTTTTCAATTGCATTTGTTCTTTATTTTACGTAGCGATTTCGACTAGATTGCTGGAATTCTCCAAAATCTTACTCAGTCAACTTATGTTTTAAATTTCATTAAAATCCAATCATCCGTTCAAGGCTTATCCTCGGTCAAAAATTGCGGATATACATACATACTAACATTTAGCCGAAACGCCTAGTTGCCACTAAGAACTTCATTCGCTTCGCTCACTCGTCGATTATAGGCTATGCTATGTGGCAAAGAATTAGATAGATCTGATTTATCCGGCTTTTGTAATAATAGAAACTGAAAATAAATAAATTAGGTCAGGTGCGTGTCGGGCCACGCGCTATGTAGGGTTCCGTAGTTAACCGTAGACCTGTTGTTAGAAGTTAGTGTATGTTTTTTTACGTTTACCACATATTTGGAAGAATTTCGGCTTAACCTTTACAATTTTCCTCGAAAGTTTATGTTTAAAACTACATTCATTATCTTTTTCAGATTTGTAAAGCTAGCAGTTTAGATTATAGAGGGGGACGCTCGAAAAAAGTTTAAATTTATTTAAAAAATTTCGTCAACGGAAACCTAAATCGAAAAGTTGTCTTCGAAACCCCTAAATTGTTTAAAATACCTATTCAACGATACCCTAGGTACATGATGGGAAAATCAAGAAAAAAAAACAAATTTATCTCGGCGTCATCACTTTATAATGTCCATGCAAAATTACAGCTTTCTAGGACTAAAAGTCTCTTCGCTAAGCCGGTGACGGACGGACAGACAGACAGACAAAGCGAAACTAGGTTTCTTGTTTTATTACGAAACCCTAAAAAACATTTGTTCTGATTTTTAACCCCCGTCAAAAAAGACGGGTGTTGTAAGTTTGACCGCTAAATGTGTGTCTGTGTGTCTGACTGTGTGTCTGTCTGTGGCACCGTAGCTCTTAAACGAGAGGACCGATTTGCTTGCAGTTTTTTTAACACTTAAGTTAACATACAGAACTATTGCCAAACTGCAAACGGTCTGTTGGCAGATATAGGAAAATAGGTAGGTATTTAATTTCCATTTATATATACTCATCTTCATTTTCCTATTCATTCTTTGCGTTATAAGTTATATATAACATAGGTATATAAAATACACATATTTCGATAAATCGACCTCTTATAAAATGTACGGTTTATCAAATATATCACTTACTTATCTAAAATGGATAGGTATCATATCAGAATCGTATAAATACTAACGGGTTCGGCCGAAAGAGTCCACCAGTAATGGCGCAATCATCTAATGAATGCTTCCGGGCAGATAAGCTTCGATTAAATGGTCTCTTTATTGCGAAAGGAAAGGCGGGCCCCCTTTATGGGAACATAGAGATACCTATTGTGAGATAAAACACTCCAATATTAAAGAATGTTGCGGCGTTTGCGATTACCCGCCTAGTTACAACAAATAGTTATTGTATAAAATGTTTAGTTATGTTAATTATAGTATTTTTAGGTTTTGTTAAGATCATTAAGTTTTTAGGTAATAATACGTCTTATTCAACATAACATTAATCGGTCACTGAAACTTCAATGTTAAAAATTCAACTTATTCTTTTAGTCTACCTTTTATTTTATCGGCATATCTACCTACTCATCATCATTATCAAGGTTAATAAAATCGGTATAATTTTGTTCAAAATTTAATTATATTACTGACAGTTGATTAAACTCCCTCTATATTTATGACCCATTATAAATCTCTCGTTAACTTATTATTTTTAGAATAAAAATGTTTTTCCTTTTGAGTCTTATCATTAATGTTAGTATGGTTCAAATAAAATATACACAGGCTACTATCAGCTAGGTACCTACTCATCATTTCGGCCGTAATACGTCCACTACTGAACACAGGCCTCCTTCATGGATCTCCATGAGGGGTAGTTGCCATACTCACCACGCTTGGCAGGCGGGTTGGCGAGCGCAGTACGGATGTTGATACACGGGAAGATACTGCTGCCCATCTTCCGGAGGTATCCCTTAGCAGGCTCTTACTGCATCCACGGGCATGAAAGGAGGGGTAACATTCTACTGCCGGCACCCCACGGCAGGTACCTACTATAATAATATAATACATAGTTTTACTACTTAATGTATCGAATTACACAACAAATGATTCTGCGTAGACACTACTTTAGATTTTAGATACAGCAGGTAGTGTAATTATATAGCTTAGTGTGTTAATAGGCGTGTTGGTTACACTTTACAATTTATCGTCTGCATATCCTTTCAGCGGGTAGATAATGACCGCAGTAAAACGTTTAAGCACGGAATAACTGCTGCTGGAAGCCGTTATTACAATATTATGAATGGCTTTCTACGGAGTTCCTGCGGCTTCTGTGCGGATCCTGCCGTATCGCGGGTTTTAATCTACTAAATTACGATTCAATTGTTTTATTGGCGTAATATACCTACTCAAATGAAATTAGCTGAAAAGCTTATTTTACCGTGGGTTTTGTACAATCCTTATTACTGAATACATTTTAAATGGTGATTCATTTGGAATTCAGAGGTTTTTTACAAAAGAGTGAGTGAAATCATCGGTCCATATTTCTTGAACAACCATTGGTACCAGAAAAGGGGCGAAGGCCTCAAAAGTTCGCGAAAGGTCAAAAATGGCATTTTTGGGTTTTTGGACGTTTTCGGCCATTTGAAGACTTATTTTTTTTGGTGACCTTTTGAGGTCACTATAACTCCGGTCCCTGTTTCATGTAAATCGGTCAACGCGTTTGGTTGTAATCGCCTCATGCACAGACAGGCAGGCAGACAGACAGACAGAGCTATGCATATTAGGGGGCTTCGCCCCCTAAAAACGCTGCCGGCCAGAACATTGCTGTCAATGGCGACTATTTGTTTCCTTTTTAAAAACGTGTTCTCCAAGACATTTGGTCCACTTGCCACCCAGCACGTGAAACCATGTCAAAAAAGCTTTTAAAAATATCATGTTATAGAATATTATGCAAATTTATATCTACGAAATATCGGAAACTATCCTATATATATCCTACGGATATTTGTCCCGAGGCGGGAATCGAACCCGCAACCTCTTGCGTGGCAGGCGGACCTTCGCCCGGTGCGCCACAAAGGTCGTATTAATAAGATAATACATTTGATGTGTTTATTTGTAATACCGTAAGTAAAGTAAAAGTATTTATTTCACAAAAACTAGTATACAGAATTAGGTACCTTATAAATAAATTAATGTTACTTAGGTAATAGTTAAACATATGATTTTTTGCAAAGGGTACCTTGGCTAAAGTAAAGTCTGTCCCTCGCACTAGGTCTCGGTAGAGCCTATTGAAGGTTTGCCTCTTATGTGATTTACGCGTGATTTAGTTTTAATCATAGAAAATAACCACAGTGCCGACATTGTAATGGCTTTCATGTAAACAAAGAAAATTGTTTTTCTAACACAGAAATTACTTCGGTCGGATTGAATGAGCAAACAAAAGCGATTTAACATCAATTTAGGAGTGTTGTAGGTATGTGTGCGTTGGGTTGTGTGGATTAAAGCAGTGTCACAAAGAGCTTTCTTTTTGAAAATGTCGTAAAACATTAGTCGAAGTAAATTAGGGTGACTAAAAGGTTCATACTTACAACTTAAGTTTTACGAAAACTTTTGAAACAAAATCACCGGTTTTCTTAAGATAGAATCATTAACAAAATATGTTAAGTTTTAAAGATCCTAAAAATACTACAAAAAATTAAAAGGAGAATCGTGTCGTGTCCACTGCTGGGCAATGGCCTCAAAGAATCAATAAGATCATGACAGGTTGTTGCCATACTTACCACGCTTGGCAGGCGGGTTGGCGAGCGCAACACGGGATGTTGATACACGGAAAAACTACACTGCACATCTTCCGTAGGTATCCCTTTGCAGATTCTTACTGCATCCTCGGGCAAGAGAGGAGGGTTCCGGCAATATTCTACTGTCGACACCTCTCGTCAACTGCCGGCACCCCTCGGCATAAGGAAAGTATTATAGTTTTACACTTTAATTAAAGCATAATCTTTGTTTAATTTGGGCATAGATGGCGCTGTGTGACTGTCCAGATTTTTTTCATCAAAAATAACAAGATAAAGTTTATTATATTTAAGTTTAAGTAATCCAACTTTCTACTTCCTTTTTAACCGAATTCAAAAACGGAGGAGGTTTTCAAGTCGTCTGTATTTTTTTTTAAATCTTTGTTACCTGAGAACTCTGATTTCGAAAACTCTTTTTGAGTTCGAATAGATACCTACACTTTTAATTAGGTTCCGTTTTTGTCACAACTCAGTTCTGATGATGCAATCCATGAAGAATCTAGGAAACATCTCAAATATTGAAGGTAAACATATAGCGAGTCTGGGATAGCTAGATTTAGATTATAGTTATCGAAACTCTTCAATATTACAAAATTCACGGGTGATTATCAAACGATGTCGAAGATTATTTTACCCTATCCTTTAATCATCATACAATACACAATACAATACGAAACACTTTATTGCACACCTTAACAAAATAATACAAAAAAAAACTTACAAACAAGATTGGTACAATGGACGGTCTTATCGCTTAGAAGCGATTTCTTCCAGACAACCTTTCCTTCATCATACTTACCTACACATCATTATCATCAGTATCAGGGTAATTGAAATGGAATAAAAATAGAATCATCATCATCATCATCATCATTTCAGCTGTAAAATGTCCACTACTGAACTAAGGCCTCCCACATGGATCTCCATGAGGGGTAGTTGCCATACTCACCACGCTTGGCAGGCGGGTTGGTGAGCGCAGTACGGGATGTTGATATACGGAAAGACGCTGCTGCCCATCTTCCGGAGGTGTCCCTTAGCAGGCTCTTACTGCATCCACGGGTAGGAGAGGAGGGGTAACATTCTACTGCCGGCACCCCACGGCTAAAATAGAATGAAATAATGTTTTAGTGGTACAGTAACTGGAGTCCCTCGAAGATACCTTATGTTTACTTGCTTTTGAACGTAGTTCTGATGATGGAATCAATGATAGATCGAGGGAAATACTCATATGTAATTAATAAGCATACCATAATATGTATGCTTAGTTTTAGTAACGTTCTAGATTTAATCACTGAGGTCGTTTTTTTTGTTAAGAATTAAATAATTGTTTCCAAAGAACGACTCTAGTTATATTTAGCCTGGAGTCATCTGCCAGTAATTACTTGTGTTTTCAAATGCTCACATGGTTAACAAAAAGTAATTATAATTGCGTACGATCACAATTAATAAAGCACGCTTTAGTTTTGTTCCAAAAGAACGGATTCAACTAAAATATAGATGTACTGAGTCTAGAATCTCTTGATAGTAAGTCTATGACTTATGTGTTCCCCTCTCAGGGTTCGGTTCGAGCGCTCCCGGCGCGGGTAATTAGCCGCGCCTTCCTTCCGCTCGCTCCACTGCAAGCCCGAGCCCTTGCTTGCACCCTTGTGTTACTTGCCTGCACAAAAGTTTATGAAAAAAATATTTTTATCACAGGCCCGAAAGGGGTTATGAGTTGTCCTCCCAGTCTCCTGATAATTAATACGTTACATAATTCAGCTTATTAAAAATGACAATTACAATAGGAATAATCGTGAAACAGTACAAAAAACTTTAAGTCATTCGTCGTACAAACTTTAAAGAATCAGTAGCTATAGTAATCAAATAAAATCGTGATCACACATTATTTTATCGTCATTGATTCATCTATCATTTAATTAAAATATTGTAATAAAATAAAAAAAAAACAAAATATTTATTTGGCACAATGTTAGAACGTTGAACTACTGCAATAGTTAAAAAAAACTGTGTTTTAGAGTCAGCGCCCACCTCCGAAATACTGGTAATTAGTACATAATTTATATAACTACAGCAATAAAGTTATAATAAAAAGTTTAGATTTACTGGGTACCAATTTGATAAAAATACAGAGAAAAATACTCAATAAGAGCACGCGCATGTGTGAGTGTGAGTGTGTGTGTGTGTGTATAGCTGTGTGTAAGTTAACGTGATTTGTTTGCCTGGGTAGGTTTATAGAGGTACTATATGAAATATAATTTTGTGGTTTTATTGACTTTCCTCCGTCGACCGAGACACGTTCTCGGCTTGCCCGTTGACGAGCTCACCGCCGCTAACCCGGAGTTGACGTCAACCCGTCCCACATTAGCTGCTAGGCACACCTTCAATTACCAGTCCCGCCGGCGGGGCCGAAGAATACACTCTTTCGTTTTAAGGTGCACTTTGGCACCTGGACGTTAACCATCATTACATGCAAAAATCTGGCAACAGTCCAAGCCGTGGTTTAAGCCTAACGCCTGGTGCCTTTGAGCTTGTTGCCCCAACCTAACTTTTACGGCTGGGCGCCTTCTACGCTCGCCATAGTCCGGTAACGTTGTCATGGCCATCTGCGGTCAACACCATATCACCATGTCATTTCGAAAAAAAAAATGGTTTTATTGGTGGTAAAGATTTGCCGGTAGGAGATAAAGTTGTAAATTTAGTTTTAAGTGCATTTAAAGTGAGTAGGTTGGCCGCGAGCCATAATAAGACTGACCACAATGCTAATTCCGCGTTGGTTTTAGTCTCAGTCCAATCACGACCGCTAACAAGTAGTGCCGTGTCATCAGCATAATGTGATAATATTGCAACTGGGTAAAGACATTTGGACTAGATCGTTAATATAAATCAGGAAGAGAGCGGGTCCAAAAACACTGCCTTGTAACACTCCAAAAGTGATTTTATATTCCACACTGTACGCATTAATAATGGTTACAATCTGGCTGCGTTCAGACAGGTAGCTATTGAAAAGAGCATTGTCATCGCCTCTGATGCCCATAGAAGCGAGTTTGTTTAACAAAGTGGATGGTGGTAGGATATCAGACGTTTATTTAAGAGTTTTTCAAATTTTTAGAAGAAACATGCCCTAATTATTGACACATCATTTGTCGCCACCTTTGTGTATAGGGTGGTCTAGTGCTTTTTTGAAAACGCGGGGATGTGCGTAGAAGACATGCACAAATTGAACAAGTAGGTTAATATATTTAGAACTCAAAGTGTATCGGGTTTTTTTAATTAATGAGGTTAGGATTTTATCCCAACCAACGGCACAACTGTCCTTGAGGTTAATAATTATTTTGACAATTTCGTCCGCGTCAGTTGGAGCCAGCGCTATGGAGTGAAGAGGAGATGTTAAAAATGGACTATTTTAGATGATAGATTACTTTTCACATTTGCAAAAAACCTATTAACAAATTTCAAAGAGGTAGTTATTTCAGAAAAATTGTTAATCAACTCCTCAGAAGTACTGTGCTTGCGATTGAGGTTCGTAATTTTTTTAACAACGTTCCACGTAGCCTTTGTATTGCCCCTGGCCTTAGCAAGTTCATTTTGCTCAAACTCGTGCTTCAGCTTTTTGAGTAAATTGTTACAGAAATTTCTATAACTTGTTTATGTGATCTTTAGTGACAAATTGTTCTTATTTTTATTAAATTTCTTGGAAAGCTTATCGCGGTGCCGAATGCATCTGAGGAGGCCAGGAGTTATCCGAGGGTTAATAATTTGTGTTTCTCTGGAATGATATTGTGGAATGTTTTGAGGCAATGGACGTTAGTGTGCTAATAAGTACTTTGGTAGCGCTAATTCTATCATTTAATTATAAGACAGAACTGAAATCCGTGGATTATATTTCTGTAACTGCGTTTTGGATGTTCAGTTTTGTCTTAACATTATTTTTACTTTTGCGCTTGAGCCTCAAATCAAAAATAATAGGTGCGTGATCAGTAATAGTTGAATCAAGAATAAGAGCCGTTGCGGTTCCAGGGGATTATTAAGATAACATAGTCGAGGCAGTTATCAAGCCTAGTGGGTGTAACATAGGTCGGGAGCATTCCGTGAGAGGATACAAGATTGAGATAGTCATCGCAATAAGGATCAGTTAAAATTGGGTAGATATTTATGCTGATATCACCCGTGAGTATGATGGAAGAGAAATTCTTAAGTTGAAGTAGGATGCCGTCAAGACCATCAAGAAAAACTTCAAGTTTTTTAATTCCTGAAGAACGGTAAATAGCAAGTACTCCAATTTTATTGACGATATTTATTAATAAACAGTTTGAGTCTGTAAGGGTTTGAGTAACGATCGTGCCTCGTAATGAGATCAGGGCAAATGCCCAGCCAGCAATCGGAAAGTATAATGATATCCAGCTGTATCTTTATCCTGTGCAGAAGTTCTAAAAGAGCATTAAAGTTACAGTCATTTAATACATTTGCATTAAGGCATTTGATATTAAGGTGAAATTTATAAAAGACTGAAAATGATTAATGTACATATAAACCTGTTCCGGGGAACAAACGTAGGATTCTGAAAACAAAGTATTTAAAATCTCATCAGTTTGCATCAAATGTAGAAATGGGAAGTAATCGTGATAAGGTTTAATTTTTTTTAGTCAAATGTGTAGTTACGAGTACATAATTTTTGAGGTGTTATTTTACCGCTACAACAGCAAGAGCGTTTTTAACAAAGAGCATTACCTATTATTATGTTTCCAAAGGAAATCAAATCTAGAAATAATTTCCAAAGAACACAATCTAGAAAAAGAGTCAAGATTTTTTTAGGAGTAATTCTATGAATTACGCTTCTCCTCTCAGGATAAAATGACGTACTCGTATAAAACATGGTACTCCATTCTGTTTTACAAACAATTAACAGCAGCCTACTCAATCAAATGTTATGAGTATGTTACCTCCTTCTGTTTTGTTTTTCGTCAGTTTCAAATCTAGTGGTAATAATACGTCTATGACTTCTGTATTTTTAATGACTTCTGTGAGTTCAGGATCTCATGGTTCAGTTCTAGCGCCCCGGGGCGAGTAATTAGTTGCGCCTTCCTTCCGCTCGCTCCACTGCAAGTCAAAGCCCTTGCTTGCACCTATACGTTACTTGCTTTCCAAAGTTTATAAAAAACTTGTTGTTAGTTATCTATCCACCCCCATCTTTGAAATACCTAAAACTATATTATTTACCATTGCGGTAACACATTAGTAGAAAAAATGGTCGGGTGCGTGTCGGGCCACGCGCTAGGGACCGTAGACCTGTTGTTAGAAGTTGACGTATGTTTTTTTTAAATTTATCAAAACATTAACAGGAATTAATTGAGTTTTCGGTTTAAAATATTTCGGTATGTTTGTGAAACCGCATCACTAATTTGAGCGACTATTTCTCTGAAACTAAAAAAGCTAGCTTATTATGGTTAAAACTACGTTTAGAGTTTAGAGGGGGCGAACGCTCGAAATAAACTTGAATATTTCGCAAACGGACCCTAAATCGAAAAATTGTCTTCGCAACCCCTAAATTATTGTAAAATACCTATTTAAAATCTCACCAATGGGAAAATCAAGAAAAAAAAATCATCCCCACCTTATGTCTGTGGGAGGTACATCAAATTATTTTTGTTTCATAATTTTTTTGTAGCGTTATCACGGCGTTGTTATTTTATATGTCCATGCAAAATTACAGTTTTTTAGGACTAATAGTCTGTTCGCAAAGTCGGTGACGGACGGACGGACAGACAGATAGACAGACAGATAGACAAAGCTAAACTATAAGGGTTTCTTGTTTTTCTACGAAACCCTATAAAGTGACCCTAATACTGAGCATTTTTGTACTTATGAATGTCGGCTGTAAATAAAGGCAAAAGACTTAAAAATATGCTGATAAATTACTCCAACTTTACTCGATTTTTTATGCAGGCCTCTATTTTATGGGGCACGTGTAGATAATGTATCACTTAGAAGGAAATCACCACTTCCAGTTGGATATGAGAATCATAATGTAGGGACAAAAATGTCCCATTTTAAAAGACGTTTCGTGTTCATATTCAAATTGTCATCGTTCCCCAAACTCCTCATAATCCCTCAAATTCTAAGCCGGCGGGTGTTGCGCCGCTGTAATCAAGGCGGATTCACTTGGATTTTAGTCTCTGTAGTTGAGATGAGAGCTATTTTCGTACTGCTTTTCTATTAACTGGGTTCCCTGCCAAACGATAAAAAATAATGTGTTGGTCTGTCCACGGGTCGCACTTTTAAGTTATTAAAAATAGCTGGGCCTTCCACGGCGCTGGATTTTTACTTGCACTAAGCGCTTTTATTTAAGTTACCTTGGAGACTATGTTATTGCAATATTTTTAACATTCGCACATGATGTCAAAGAATTGAAATGTCTTCTTTTCGGTTTCATAACTTCTTTCGACGCCTTTTCAAGCTTCAGAAAAGTGATAGTAATCCGGAGGAGTAGACCAAACGATTTCCACTTTGGATGTTGAGCCTTTCAGCTTTTGCGGATGATACTTTTTACTCAAGGACCTTTGAAATACCGCGTGATGTTTATGAACTGCACATGCAGTGCATTAAAACCCTCTGAATGTCCACACAGTGTGTGAATGTGTTTTGCATTTAAAAAACTCATTACAGGCGGCAACCGGCGCGCGGACGAGTGGCGTCTTTGAAGGCACGGCCGCAGCCGTGGTATTATTCCAGATTATTCCCGCTTCTATACAAATGAAATCTCGCTTAAACTCACTGCAATTTCGGAACCAGAAAATAAGGCTCAAAATGATTTTGTACGAGTTGAATGCATTGGCGTTTCAATTAGATTTTCTCAGTCGTAAAACACTTGAAGCTAGGTACGAATATATGTTTGACAAAGAAATGCACTTTTCAGTTTCGGTACTGGTATTTACCGAAACTCAAAACATAAATGTGAAAAATACTGAAATGAAAGCTCTAACAATACCCTGCCCTCACCACATGATTTTCTAGTAAATGATGCCTCATGTCTACCTATAAGAAATAAATAAATAACGCTGGACAATTCACACAGCATCATCTAGCCCCAAATTAAGCAGAGCTTGTGTTATGGGTACTAGATGACTGATACACTTAATATAGTATACTAAATATATAGATATTTTTTTATTATATGTAGAAAAACATCCAGAACACCATGAACAGACCGTACAGACATTTGTTTCCGAGGCGGGAATTAAACCCGCAACCTCTTGCGTCGAGGTCGGACCTTCACCCGCTGCACCACAGAGGCCGTCTTTAGGTAATATAATATAACTAGTCAAATTAAGCTGGGTCTAAGTGAAACGAGCAGTTTCGAATGAGCATTATTTATTCAGTTAGTATGCCCTGGGGACTGCGCTTGTGGTTCTTGCCATTAGTCCGATTGAGCACTAGCCAGTCGGGTGCTTCTGCTTACGTACCTCCCGAACCGCTAAACTACACTCATTTCTCTTTCAATTTTATCACTTTATCCCTCGCAAATAATCTTAAATGGAATTGTGTAGATCCAATACATTACTCCCAAGGAGGTTAAGGTAAAATATCGACGTCTTGTTGGTTACGGGGCGCCGACTCGTATAGATGCAGATGAGCGAACTATTTGTCTTGCCAGATAGCTGGGGTTGATTAAACCGTGAAACATTTAGCAAAGGTAGCTCATAGGCTTGGCTGCTGTAATTCCTGTGATGCTATTTGATACCTTTATTTTATCCGATCACTACTGGCAATTTACTACAAATAGTTATTGCAATGATACCTAATGGTTTGAAACCTCACACTACCTAAACGTAGAGTTGTTTATTATAACGTGGTTATTAAATTGTTGTTTATCTCAGGTTACCTAATATATTAGCAGTGGGATGCCGGCAGTAGAATGTTACCCCTCCTCTCATACCCTATGGATGCAGTAAGAGCCTGCTAAGGGATACCTCCGGAAGATGGGCAGCAGCGTCTTTCCGTGTACCAACATCCCGTACTGCGCTCGCCAACCCGCCTGCCAAGCGTGGTGAGTATGGCAACTACCCCTCATGGAGTTCCATGAGTGAGGCTTGTGTTCAGTAGTGGACGTTATACGGCTGAAACAACAACCTAATATATTGATGGATTACTTCAACACCATTATAAATCAGTAGGTCGTATTAGTGTCTATGCTGTCTTTAACAAATCGTGGGAGAGGAGGCGCGATGAGGGCTCATGTAGTGATTAGGACAAATAAATGACCGACATTATTTGTAATGAATGTTTAGGTGGTCGTAATCGCATCGCGTAAAGTGTCGGCGCCATTACTTCACAGCTGCTGTTGGCGAGATATTGCCTCAAGCACCATTTACCGTTTTGGCGTGGATTTATCCCGCTACACGCGGAGGGACACTTTACATTTATTCCTACAAAATTAGCGGTCAGGTTCACTACTGATAAGGATATTACGTCCTTTGAGAAGTTGCTACCTTCCTGTTTATTGCAATTAGTTTTAACTATTGCGAGTACCTATCTCAGGTTTACGTTACGAAGTTATTAAACCTGACATATTAACGCTGTTAGGACAGCATATGGCAAAATATTTTAAGTATTTCCTTTTTTATTCTACAAATAAGCCTTCTATTAAATCTTTGCGAAACTAATTGAAAGTCAACACACGTCCATTCGTCGCTCGAAAGGTACGTAAGTTTGGATACAAACCAAGAAAATACTTAGGTAAACTTTAACCGGATACAAAAGTACGGCTTCAGACACAAAGGTAGTAGTAAGCAAAAGTCGTTACGCAGTCAACATTCGGTAGGTGTGCCTGAAGGAGTCACAATTTCCTGCACTTAATAACACAGGAAGCAATTTTGACGACTCATCAAACGACGGCCTCCGATTGACATCGAACGTTAGCTAGATGTCTATCATTAGCTGCCTTCCGGACCGAATTTTAATAGCAAGGTACTATCTAACTACCAATGTGTACGCACATAATGGATATAGATGCTATTAATGTTAACCTTTAGTGAATGCTTAGTAATAATCAGGTAGTAACACGTTAGGTATTTAGCTCAAATAATGTTAACCCATATCAACTTAGGTTTGATAATGCATCAATGCACAAATTTGAAAAATCGTGAAGGAAAGGAAAACATCGTGAGGAAAATCGTGGCTTAGTCAGCTTCAGACGTAGTGACCTGACTTTCCTCTGACTACTAGCTGACTAAGCTGAAAGAATACATATATAAAAGATGTAGGAAGATGTTAAACATAATAACATCTATAAAAGATGTTAAGGCCTTACTTTTGGTAACATAATTATTCCATGGTTCTAATGAGGTCGCCTATTTGTTGTTACATGAAGTTAACATGAAGAACTCGAGTAGAACTTTATATTTGAAACCCAGGTTTTAGATAATGCTAAAATAATAACACTGAAAACGTTTAAAAAAATGATTTCCGAAACGACTGCAGGTAACAAAAATAAACGTCAAAGTTTTAATAGCTGTAAACTGAATAAGTAATACCTCCAAGTAAAATCGCCTCCTAGGTACGATCGTTCATGTTACAAACGTCTTGCTCAAAGCTCAATTTCAGAAACTTTGAATTCTTCAACTTATCCCTTGCAAAAGTAGTCGCAAAAGTGTACAAATCGTCGGCTGATTCGTGAGAGATGGTTCTCGTCATCAAAGTTTGGGAATTGTGGCCATCTGCCGCGTGCCGCGACGCTCTCAGATTACCATGGAGAGCTTCGTTTAATCGTTTTATTAATACGCCGACAAATCGTCGGAATGCCACTTCTGTTTGAATTATTTTAAAGTAATTATGTTTTGGTAGGTACCTGCAGTGATTAATTTATCAGTATCAGTAGTATAAATTATTCACTACGATCCTTTGTTAACCCCGGACAATAAAGAGGTGTGTTATAAGTTTGACCGCTATGTGTGTGTGTCTGTGCGTATGCTGTAGCACCGTAGCTCTTAAACGAGTGGACTGATTTGCATGCAGTTTTTTTATGTAAAAGCAGCTTTTCCGGCGGTGGGTCTTAACCATGTTTTATCAAAATCGGTTAAGAAGTTTACAAGATATGGGGGTGAAGGAGGGGATGAGTATTCGAATGTTTCCAAATATATCCGAGTTTGGTATCAAAAGGAAGGAAATTATGTGTACAATGCAAAACTGAAAGTAATATGGAAATCGGTCAAAGCCATTAATGAGATATGTGGGTTAAAAGTAGGGGTGCGCAATCGAATGTTTAATCGAATGATACAACATTCAATATTTGTTTTATTTTTATTATTTATTTTAAAGTGAATGTGCAACTTAATATTCTGTGAATATTTCAAGCGTCTACCTCTTGCCGTTATTAATACCGAGCAAGAAACGACAAAAAAATCACTTTGGTTGTATGGGAGCCCCCCTTAAATATTAGTTTTATTATGTTTTTAGTATTTGTTGTTATTGAGGCATTAGAAATACATCATCTGTGAAAATTTAAATTCTAGCTATCACATTTCATGATATTCAGCCCGGTGACAGACAGACAGACGGATTGCGGAGTCTTAAATAATAGGGTCCTGTTTTTCCCATTTAGGTACGGAACCCTAAAAATGCTGGTGTCTACACATTACAAAAAAAAATTGGTAAATTCCGAGACTAGGAAAAATGTCGGGGGTGACTTAAAATTTTTAATTTCATAAACTTGTTAAGGATTCTCTCTTCTCACTTTTCACACAAGTACAAGTATATAAATTAAATTAATTTCAATGATAAATTAGTTTGTCGAAATTTAAATTTCATATCACTGAACTAGCAGCTTTAAAAACTAAGTATTCCAAATTACAAATCGTTAGCTTGATAGTTCCTGAGATAATATGCGGTGACGGACAGACAGACAAAAAGACAAATCATAAGTTCAGAACCCTTAAAAACGTTAGTTAATATCAAGTTTAACTTTTTTACAACTACCTCAAACGAACTATTTTTATTCCCCTAATGCAACCGTTGTCAGATGAATCAAGAAATAATTCATTAAACACAATCGGAAGCTTTGCCCAATTAACCAAAATTTAATACCAACTCTCTCTAGTGGCTATTCTATTTGTCGTAATGAAGAGAGATATGAGCATCGCTAATTGCATTCCTCAACTTAGAGGTTAATGGGGATAATATATTAGCAAACAAGCCTTAAATATTCCAGACGAGTCCAGCAGGCTTCCTCAGGTAGCCGGTGCAGCTCTTGTTATTAGGGACCGTAAATAATAAGCATTAAGAGCCTTGTCCTGTTTTATTTACAGACACTACGTGCGACTTGTCCAGCTCGTATAAATCAGCTTATTATATTGAAAGACTTTTATACCAACGGTCGAGGCTAGAACTTTAGTTAGGATATTGGTAATTAATCTATGTGAAGCATTCATTTACCTTTATTTAATACACCTTGAAAGATGTGTGGTTTGTTATATAGTCAAAGTCAATAAGTTAAATTGAATAAAGCACATAATTGAATTCGTTCGCTTCAGAAAACTTTTTTCCAAGTGAGGAAAAGAAGCGAAGAAGAACTACTTGCCACTTCTATTAGTTGTTACAATGTTCCCTTAATATTATCCTTAATTTAATGTCCGCAAGATGACCATTTCTTATCGCTGTTAAACCGAGAAACACTCGGCCAAGTGTCTATATCATTTAAATAATCATCTGTGGAGTAATAAGTTTTTTCTATTGTACCTTTTGTTGTAATCAGCAAACATCTAACAGCTGTCCGGTATAACACAATAAGGGGTACATTTTTGCTCTTTATTATGTTATTATGTCATACATTGGATTATAAAGAACTGCGTTCAAAAATGCGAGTGTTTTCGACGCGATGTGTGAAATTGACACCGACGTCCAGCGCCATTGGCTCTGATTGGATTAGGTTCGAAGCGCTGTCGATGCACTGATGCCCGGCTCAAACGTAAAATTTTACGTGACCACTTTCGAAACGTCGACTTTCGTGACGCGATTGCATACTTGAATACCGACCTCGGAGCTTTGATCGCTCACTACGCGCAGCGCATTATGTAAATCCACCAAAGCCTGCAATAGCGACACTCACCTAGTAACATTCCGGTCATATAAAATGGCAGCAGTCAAATTCAATTTTAATACTGTCTCTTATTTGTAGTTATATTATATGGTCCACTAAACTGAGAGGGTGATATGAGTGCCTTGCACCCACACCATTGTTATTCATCATCATCATAATTTCAGCCGTAAAACATCGAAACTGAACTAAGGCCTCCCTCATGGATGTCCATGAGGGGCCATTGTCATTAACTTGGTTGATTTCGTAACTGGTAACGAAAACCAGTTACGTAGTGGGACGAAGAGGCAAGGTAAGCCTAATCTATTTAATAATGTCCCAGAAAAAAAGACGTACACGGTAGTAGGTATCCTACAGCATGAAATAAAAATTAATTATAACTTTTGAAACTATCATGGTTGTTAACATTATATGCAATATTTACGGGATGTTTGCCATGATTTGAGTATTTTTGAGTTTCCTTCAGGTAAACTCAAAAATATCATGGTAAATATCCCGTAAATTTTGCATATACAAATTAATTAACACAACATTGATAAGATAAATATTTATTTAGAAACAGGTTACAATAAAAAATAATAATTTGTATATTCTTTTTTATAAGGTTCTTTTTTAATTTGTGAATTTTATTTGGATTAAAACCAACCTGTCACGGTGAGGGTTTCTGATGGGCAGCAGCGTCTTTCCGTGTATCAACATCCCGTACTGCGCTCGCCAACCCGTCTGCCAAGCGTGGCGAGTATGGCAGCAAACCCCTCATGTTCTTGGAGATCCATGAGGGAGGCCTATGTCCAGCAGTGGACATAGACAGTAAGTAGTCCTAAGGCTGAGATGAAACAGTCTAGTGTGGAGTTTGTATGATAAGTGGTTAATATGACTGTGTATTGAGTGAATGAATGAGTAATGCTAATTTAAACTACTATACGCCTATTAAAAGTTCAGTGTAATAATAAGATAACATAAGAGAGGCTAAGAGGCCAGGAAGTTACTGGCGCTTTATAAATCATCTTCCTAGATAGATGTGAAGGCCAATTTTATTCACTTTTCTATTTACCAGGTCTTTATAATTTTGTTAGTAAATAATGTTTATTTGGTAATATTGAGTTAATAAAAGTGCAGTATAAACCTTTAGTAAATTACTTTTATAAACCTCGGCGCAGGGTGCCGGCAGTAGAATGTTACCCCTCCTCTCATACCCATAGATGCAGTAAGAGCCTGCTAAGGGATACCTCCGGATGACGGGCAGCAGCGTCTTTCCGTGTCTCAACATCCCGTACTGCGCTCGCCAACCCGCCTGCCCAGCTTGATGAGTATGGCAATTACCCCTCACGGAGATCCGTGAGGGGCCTGTTTTCAGTAATGGACGTTTTCGGCTGAAATTATGATAAACCTTTTGCCGGTAAAAACCCTGTATAAATAGTGAATGATTAAAAAAAAACCTTTTGCCGTGGGGTGCCGGTAATAGAATGTTGCTTCTACCCTCTTGCCCGTGGATGCAGTAAGAATCTACCAAAGGATACCTCTGGAAGATGGGCAGCCTGTTTCCGAGTGTCAAAATCTTGTACTGCGCCTGCCAACGCACCTGCCAAGGGTGGCAATTATGGCGACAACCCCCTGATGATACTGGAGATCCATGAAGGAGGCCTTTGTCCAGCAGTGGAATTCCTACGGCTGAGAAATTGGTGATGATGATGATGATGATGTACCTTTTACTTTGTGTAACATAATACAAATGTCCTCTGAAGCGAATGCAGTGAAGCATTATGGCGACCGTGATCCTCTTACCGCGATGACAGTGAGCGAATCAAAATGGTGTGTTTTATAACCGGAATATCTTTTTAGATGGTACGCTAAGGAAGATGACAATTAAAAACGTAATGAGAGCAAACATCGAGAGAAATACACCCTTTTCAGTAAAACAACTACACCTACAACCCCATCTACGTATTTTTTTTTCAAAATGTAAAAAGATAACAATTATAAACTCCAGATCAAATTCACACCACATCAACTAGTAAAAATGAGAAACCTCTCCATTTTTCCATCTTGTATAATAAGTAGGTAAGCCGTAATGGCTATAACTTACGACTTTACAAGGGACGTCTAAGAAAGTGAAAGATTTTTAAAGCGCTGCACATATACCTAATCTATACTTTCTTAATGTTATTTTCATGGTAAAATTTATGCGCCATTTACCGTACCGTTCTGTTGTTGTACGCTTGAATTACGTACCAACTTTTCCTACATAACGACATGTGGATACTTTAAGCGTTTAATGTAGCAGTAAGTACGCAAGAAGTTTATGGCAAAATCTATAAACCATTTTCGGGTATTTTGGGGAAAAAATTTGAATTGTAATAGACAAATTGAATGTTTTATTATTTGGAAGTCGAATAGAATGACTTAGAAGATACCAAAGACAAACGACCTCCTAACTAAGTATTATAGATGCGAATCTAAGTTTCTGACACAAAAATATTAATTAATGGAAAGCTACATTATCAACTAGTAACACAGGCTATAATTTTTATCCATGTATTCCCACGGGCCGTAAGGTGCCGGCATTAGAATGTTGTCTCTCCTCTCTTGCCCGGCACATGATGTCACAAAACTATGTTAAAACCTAACAATGAATTTGTTAGTTGTCTTGGCTCACCTTGACCTAATAACAATACCGGATCCTTTTGCATATTGTCACCTGCCTGTCACATGAGTCAACCCAAATTAACATCGAAAAATCCTAAACAAACTTTTAAGCAAAATCTAGCTTGCGCCAACCAAGGTTCCAAAACCATGACACCAATACATTTCTGCAAGTAAAGACGTGGCAGCAAACACAACTTTTATGAGTTTGAATTTCAAGAATGTAGCCGTAAGTCACCAAAGAACGAACGTACGAGCTGTTCCTTCACATATTAACAACTATAAAGCACCAAGTTGTCTGGCAAGTTTTCTTTGCTCTTTGAAGCAGGCCATCTAAATCTCATAAGAATGCTTCGGGAAGGTAATATCCACATCTCATTACACGTTGCTTTGAAGAATTATGACTTGGCAAAGTCCTTTATTGGAAATACCTTCACGAGCCTGAAATATTGCTATGTCATGAAAAGCTAAAATTTCTAATTAGAAATTCTTTAGTAAAACTTTATTAAGTTTTTAGTTACTGCAACGAACCTAATGAAAATGCCGCGTTGTCAGTTGATGCTCGCGAGAAAAGCCCGCCTGTCTAAATTAAATAAATTTTTGCTTGAAACTCAAATGAACAAAGTCTTTTTAAGACTGAATGGCTTTAAGGGAGCAAATTATTTGTGAAATGTTATGTAATGGTTGTGAGCAAAACGGTCTTTAATATTTTTATTTAAATGCAGAAAAATTACGGGGCTTAAAAATATAATTTGCTTATGAACGTGACTAAAAGGTTAATGGTTATTTTTTGTCCAAAATAATGCTTGCTAAATATTGTTAAAATAGAAAAGTTAATAATTTCATACAATTTCCTACCTACCGTTTCCGATGACTCTACCATCAACTATGCTGCCCCTTCGATACGCATCATAATGTAGACGACTTATTGCTATAGCTGTTTGAACTGGAAGCCAGTGTTTGGATTCCTGATACATTTTTATGAGTTATGGATTGGGTGAGGCTAAGGCCCCTTGTTATTCCCAACTTTGTTACCTTTGAGAGTTGTTCAGTAATCGTTTTCTTATCGATTGTTCGGCAGAAATAAATTTAGTACTCTAACAGAGCATTTGGCTGTCAGAGACACGAATTTGTCTACAATTTGTAGTTTGGAATGGCCGTCAGTGTGGCAGTAAGAGTAGAACCGACGCGTTACAAACAATTACATTACCCCATGCATAGCTTGGCACAGCACCAACGTTGACTCGTTGAACAGAGTCGACTATTTCAGCTGTTATTGTGTGTAGCTGCACTTTATGGTCCGCCTTTTGAAAATTTGTAGCACTTCTAAGGCGGCCCGGGTATTTGGTATCATGTTTGTGTTTATGTCTGTGTAGATTTAAACGTCACTTTTTCAGAAAAGACGAGTAATGAGACGAGTAAGTGTTATCTAACTAGACAATCACGTCATCATCATAATTTCAGCCGTAAAACGTCCACTACTGAACACCGGCCTTCCTCATAGATTTCCATGAGGGATAGTTGCCATACTCACCACACTTGGCAGGTAGATTTTATATTAGTTTTATTATAGGATTGTGATACACGAAAAGTCGCTGCTACCCGTCTTCCAGAGGTATCCCTTAGCAGGCTCTTACTGCATTCACGGCCATAAGAGGAGGGGTAACATTCTACTGCCGGCACCCCACGGCATCACATAATTACTTCAGATAATCACGCAATTATTATTAAAGAAAACTTTCTGAGAAAAAGACAGCAAAGTAGAATGAATCGTGATTTATTAAAATAGAAAGGTTCTCTAAAGAGATCTTAAAAATAAGACTATTGGAAACGAAGGAAACAATTTAGTTCCTTGTGTTGGCAATAGCAGACTGGGACTGCCCGCGGGCTCGATGATATTAATCGACACAAAGCTGATTATAGTCTACTGTTGTATCATGTTGCTCCCAAGGAAATTTTTATTGCTTTCAAAGCTTTACTTTCGATAACTGAATAGCGTATTGAATATCAGTTGTGAGATTGCACTCATGTGTAGGTCGCGATGTAGGCTGAGTGCTGCCCGACACCAGGCCTACATAACAGCCGGCTTAAGGATCAGGCCCGTGTTGGGCTATGCAGTTAGAGTGTTAAGCCGCCATATTAAAAAAAATGTTTATGTTAAAATATGAAAACTAGCTTTATAGAGCATTGCAGAATGTATTGTCACCAAAGATCTGAAATTATATAAAATGTTTTGTAATGTTTTTAAGGGGTGCCAATTTTGTCTCCGAAAATCACAATCAATAACAAGTGTCTCAGAAACATCACCATCCATGATATTATGCATATATCCATAAATATCCACAGAGCTCGTCATGATGCATAATATCTTATTATAAATTATATCCATAAATATAATTTATAATAAGATATTATGCATCATGACGAGCTCTGTGGCGCAGCGGGCGAAGGTCCGCCTGCGACGCATGGGGTTGCGGGTTCGATTCCCGCCTCGGGACAAATGTCTGTACGATCTGCAGATATTTGTTCAGGGTGTTCTGGGTGTTTTTCTATATATAATAAAAATATGTTATGTTAAATATGTAATGTTATGTTACCTAATATGCTATTTCCATAATTTTGATCGCTACAAACATATGTGTCATAATACTTATTCTTCCGAACATTTTGAAAAAAAAATACGTACTCCCGATTTGTTTTTCCTTTCAAAACTACTTGTTTTTATGGGCTGGGTTTCAGCCCTTTCGGGTTAGAACACATATTATAATACACCTTTGATTGATTGTTCGGGCGAAAGATGATTTTGAAAATACATTTTATGGATTACTATATAGGGATATATATGTATATTATTTAGGATTTTTTTTAAAAAGTCGAAAACTATACGGCACAAAGAGCACTAAAACTGGAACCCTAAAAAATTGTCCTTCGCTACAGTAGAATTGTTTATGTTATATACTATATTTTTTCTTATTTATTGAATTGTATTTACATATTTAATATATAGATATACATACATAATTCATTTTTTATGGAAATTGGTTAATGTATCCTCAAGCCGTGTTGGCCGAGTGGTATGTACCCCTGACTTTCAATCTGAAGGTCGTGGGTTCGATACCGGCCGGGCACCAATGGATTTTTTTTTCTTGAAAAATGTATGTGCACACTTAACACGTGCTTTAACGGTGAAGGAAACATCGTGAGGAAACCCGCGGCTTAGTTAGCTTCAGATGTATTGACCTATTCTTTCCTCTGACTAATAGCTGACTAAGCTGAGAGGATGGTATAGGTGCTGGGCAAGCCTAATCCATCTAACAATGTCTCAGGCACTGCAGCGTCCCGTACAGCATGATTACCAGTTGTTGACGCTGTATAAATCATCTATAATAGATGCAAATGCCTTTTTTTTCATCAAAAATCCTTCGCGATAATCGGTTTGCATCGTTGTTGTCTCCATAGGTCTTAAATTTCAACAAAATGGGATCGTCTGTTCAAGAAGTACCCTCGACGAGTGTGTAGAATCTATATTCACGACAAAGAAAATCGATTCAACTGAATGAATGGAATCTGGTAACCTTGCAAATAATTACTTTTTTAACGTAAATGTCTGGCGGAATATGGTCACTCACAATATCCTGCTTCCACTCTTTCGCAGTTTAGCCCCATGGAAATATCTTTTGCTTTGCTTGATACAGATGAGGGCGAGGTAGAGAGTTTTTAATGAGATTAAAATATAATTGTGCGGTTGGGTGAGACAATATAATCGACCAAAATAATAAAACGTTGCAGAAAATTTTAGTTCCACTACTTACGCACATTTTCAATATATGTTTTTCTCCAGGAATTTTACGCAAATGCTTAATAAAAGCCGTCGTTGTACCAATCTACAAACGTGGCTCAAAAGATCTTGCTTTGACTTAAGACGCTTCGTTAAAGTTCTTCATAATAACAATTGTTATTAAAATAACGCTTGCATAGTGGACCCGATTTGCTACTGGTAGAGCTGTAGTGCGAAAGCGTGATCTGCAAGATCCTCTCTATCACTGCCGAACACGCCCAGACTGGTTTCACTGTTAAACCACATATTACAGTACACCCAGATCTATTCTAAAACCTACGACGAACATCTAAAAATAAATTAATTACTGAGCGAGTTGCTGAAAAGCTTGTTCATCGACAACGTTAAAGGGAAAAAACGTATTGTTTTGTATTATAACTTTAGACAAGAATATTTATTGTGAGATAATTATCTATATTGGTAAATGCATGTCAAAAGTGGTGTGTTGTTTTATGAAGAGATTGATAGATACTAAACTCACATTTAAGGAACATAGAGGTATATATTATAATTATTATAAACATTTTAGAAATAAAATAAAGCAGCACAGGAGTGCAGGGCATCCTTATTGCTATGAGCGATCTCTTTTAGGCAGTCTTGGGATGGACTAGTTTAATTTGGCACATCCTTACAAATAAAATCTATTATTTAATTAAAATAGTTATTTTTAACATATTTTACATGATATTTATTCCTATAATGGTGTCGATTCTGTTTTACACTCTAATATGGGTTATAATAATAGAGATTTGACGTTTCTAAATTTAGAGATGACTGGCATATACGCTGCGCGACTAAAAGTTCTTTTAATTTAAAAGAATAAAAAAATCAGAAGTGACAGCGTAAAATTGGTTATAATTGTTTCGTGATAATTTTAGAACGGCACAAACCGCTATATGTCATCTTCGTCCGTCAATTTAGTTAACTTTATCTAGTTAGTGCAACAACTGAATTGCCACCAATATATATAGTAAACTAAAATTCAAGCCGGAATAAACAATAACCAGCAGATTAGAGCACAGTTTTCATTCATATATTTAATTAATTAATTTCAAAGATTCTTTATTGTGAACATGTAAGGTAACAAAGTTACTTAATATATATCTACAATATAACTAGTGTACATTTGAGTCCTAGTTTTTGCAGCCCGGGTTGGTTACATGTTATTTTACAAGCAAGAATTAGCTTTACGAAAACTTATTACAGGATAATTTTATGTGAGATAGACTTGACAAAGTTTCTCATTCCAAAACAATGTTGGGATTTGAAAATTTAAAAACGTTAACTTTAGTGTAGCTTAACGTTAGTTAAAGATAAAAAGCGGAGATTTAATTTCAAAAAAATAGATGCGGGTAGAATATAAAATACTGTGGAAGCGCGCAGCAAACAACAGGAATGGTCGTGGACTAGCCAAGGACACACACACAAGCGCACACGGCCTACGCCCGACAGGGACGCATAGCGGGCGCCTACCTTCGCCGTTCATATCGCCTGATAATACGGGCGAGTGTGGCGCGCGCTAGCTGACAGCAGCAGTGTGCGCTCACGCACATGACGTAGCCTATTCATTGCACTCTAGGAAATAGTGATGTGGTAACTTGTATCGATTATATTTATCGATAAATGGGATATTTTTCTTTCGTGATATACAAATATTTTGAATTAATTTATTTTTGTTTTGTGGATTTTTTTTCATGTAAAACTTTTCTGATAATTTATAAATATAGACATCAATTCTTGGTAAACCTATTTTTAAATGAAGCTTATAAAGATTGGTGTGGAAGGGCGTGCAATATGACAATTTTAGTGCTTTATTTTGTACAACTTGTAATTTATTTATATTAGTACGGCAAGTGCTGCTCCAAACGGGACACGCATAAGTGATGCACGGTCTGACCAGGGTGCAGTATATGTGTAATTTTGTACGGCTACTCAGACTAGAACGCCTATTTAAAATGGGATTCAGGGCGTTAATGGCCTTTAAACCTTTTATATGCAACTTGGACGTATTTACAGACCAATTTAGTTTAGTATCAAGAAATGTGCCTAGATATTTGACCGAACGACTCCATGGAATAGTGTGGTTACTAATTTTTAGTGTTCTTGTTGGCAAGGAACGCATTCTAGTAAATAGTATCGCTTCTGTTTTGGTACCATTGATCTTAAGCTTCCATTTGGTAAAATAGGATAATAACTCATCGATTGCTAACTGAAGGCGACTTATTATCAAATCAATGTCGACCGATGACGTATAACATGCGGTGTCATCTGCGAAGCATGCTAGATTTGTGCGAACCTGAATGGGTATGTCGTTCAGGTAAAATAGGAACAGGCAGGGACCCAATATCGAGCCCTGTGGTACTCCTGCAGGAACAGATGTTAAAGGCGATAAGTCATCTTTAATATGCACTCGGAAACTACGATTTGCTAAATAGGATTTTATTAATTTAACCAAAGATATAGGGATTTTAAGGGAAACGAGTTTGTGAATTAAGGCTTTATGCCAGACGGTGTCAAATGCTTTTTCTATATCTAGCAAAAACATTCCAGTAGACTGTCTCAAGTTGAGATTGAACGACACCGTTTCTGCCACTTTTGCTAGTTGCTGAACAGTCGAGTGACCTTCACGGAAGCCAAATTGTTCATTTATAATTCGGTGGCCAGAAGCTCTTAACAGCCGCTTATATATGGTTTTTTCGAAAAGCTTTCCTAGGCACGGTAAGAGGCTAATCGGGCGATAAGACGTTGGGTCAGCAGGGTCCTTGCCAGGCTTGTGAATTGCTATGACTTTAGCTAGTTTCCACGCAGATGGAAAATAATTTAGCAGAAGACAAGCGTTAAATATTTTGGTAAGCTGTACAATGCATTTTTGTGGCATATTCCTTATGAGGGTATTGGAAATTTGGTCCGGGCCTGGAGCTTTACGGGGTTTTAGGCTCAACATAAGCCTTTTTACTTCGGCAGGGCGTACTAAGATGCAGTGGTCATGGTCAGTAAAAGGTGGGTCATCTAGAGTGCAGATAGATTGTTCGACAATAGAATTTTCTGAGCTGTCCCATTCGTCAGTGAGTAGCATATTATTGAAGAATGTTTTAGCTAGAATAATACACTGATCTTTCTGCGTGGCCGTTAACAAACCATCCTCATTTTTTAGTGCTGGTAACGTTACCATGGGGGCTGGCCGAAGGGATTTTACAATTCGCCAAAGGTCCGTACCAGGGTTGTCGACATGCTTAAGTTTGAGACTCCATGCCTTGTCGTTATGTACTTGTGTAGCAGTTCTTATATATATTTTGAGTTGTTTAATTCGTTCGCTAAGGCCAATGCGTACCTGTCTGTCGAGTTCGCATGTTAGGTAGCGTTGGAGACGGTTTTTGGTATGTATTTTTCGTTTAATATGCCGTGGGAGCGACGAAAGATGCCACGGCTGTAATGAAGTTACTGGAACACATTGGTCTCTGGCTTCTAATAAATCCTGTTGGAAGTTTTTAACGGCATCTTCTATTTTTTTGGTAGACGCGATCGTTTCACTGGTCAGGATAGTACGTTTGTTTAGATAATCCCGATATTTGGTCCAATCAGTCTTGCTGTAATTGAATTTAGTTATGCGATTTCGTTGAAATTTGATATATAATTTAGCTAAAACAGGAAAATGATTTGATGATAAAGCTGGTACAGTGATGATTTCGCCAAGTGAATTTATGTTTTTAGCGAGTAGAAGGTCTGGTATAGATGGAGTATGATCAGCACAATAAGGTATGAGAGTAAGATCGCAAGGGGCATGTATCACAAAATCACTGCTGAGCATATGTTCATAGAGTGATTTGCCTCGAGCGTTAGCTCCTCCTGGGGACCATAGTGGATGTTTAGAGTTCATGTCACCCATGGCCAAGACTTGCTTTCCAGATAACATAAGGTGATCAATGTCGCTGCAGATAAGTGGTAGATTGGGGGACTGATAAATCGAGTATATTAAAAGTTTAGAATTATTAATGTTTAGAGAAATACCTATGGCTTCGAGATTTTGAGTATTAGGAGTAGGTAGTACGTTGTGTGCTATATCCATACGTACAAGAATAGCTACGCCCTGGCCTACACCGTTACTACGTTTATCCATGCGATAACAAACGTAGCCGGGAATATTAAGGGTAAGACGGTTGGTTAGTATAGTTTCGCAGAGTGCAATGACATCAGCTTTGAGTCTACTCACCGCTAGTTCTGCCAACTCCTGTTGCTTTCTGTGAACACCATCAGCATTCCAATATAATAGTCGTAGTTCATTGCAACTAAACATAGTGACCTAGATGTGTCAATAATAGTATAACTTTATCCATAAAAGTTTTGCATTGCTTGAAATCGTGCTTGATTGACTGTAAGGTCGTTAAGATCCCCAGCATTTCTCTAGTTTCAGGGTCCATAGGGTTCTTATCAGTTGGAGTTAAAGAAATGGCAGGATTGTTAACCTGCGGTTGCCTGGTAAGGAAGCTCGAGTTTGGCTCCTGGGCCTGCAATTTTCTGGTAAGTATGCTTGGGTTTGATTCCTGGCGCAGGATTTGAGGTTTGGTGGTTTTAACTTTGGTGCTGGTGACTTGGGCCCAGGTTTTCTGGTCATTCAACATCCGAGCTCTATCCGAAATAATGGTTTTACGCAGCGAATCACGCTTAGACTCGATACGCTCTAAGTACTTTAGTCGTTCATTGCATTTGGTGTAGTTTGCAGGATGTTCTTCTTGACAGTTGCAGCACAATGCTGGTGCGTCTCTGGTTTTTTTTGGACATTCCCATGTTGGATGAGACAGAGCACATTTCACGCAGCGTGCCTGTCTATTGCAGTTTCTTGATGCGTGGCCAAACCCCTGGCATCGGAAACACTGTGTGCCTGGCTTCTTACTTGGCCTGTATCGTTGTATGTCAACGACGCAGCTGGACAGGTACTTTATATGCTTGAATTTGGCCATGTTGGTCCCACTTTGTAATTGAACAAGCACGGGCGGGCATTCGGTGGTATGAATTGTTTTTAGTTCGGATACTATAGCTCCTGGGAACCCAATTGAGGCTAGTTCTTCAGCAATGTTAGTGTGTGTAAACTTCGGCAAGCCTTTGATGACTGCTTTTGGGAGTTTTTCGTCTCTTCTGGTGAAGGTATGGAAAGTTACATTATCTTTCATGAGGCCATTTTTCACCAACTGATGGTTCTTGGCCGAGTAGCATTGAATACGCAGTATCTTACGACCCCTGTATTGCATGTGAAAGTCTTCTTTATTAAGGTACTTTTTTATGGTGCTTTTAGTATTTTCTAAGGTCCACTCACCTTGAAGCTCAATGACTATGGGGGGGATATTATTAGTCGTCTTCTTTTTTGTGGCCGTTTGGTAGGGTTCCGTGGGGATGTCATCTACTGGGAGGTCACCAAAACGATTACTCGTAGGGGTAGTCTTGTCCTTGGTAGCTTCTTTAGGGTTAGCAATGAACTTCTTTGGTTGCTTCCACTGGTCTGGTGAAGTAGTGTTTTCTCTCGGCCTCTTGCCAACTGGGGACGCTGACCGCGTAAGAAATTTTTCCATGGTGAGATAGGTGACTGGAGTGGTGGGGTGGTAGGAACTATCGATAAATTATCGATAGTACCTTACCCATCACTAGTCTTCTTTGTGTGGCGACAAAATACGGAGTACTTAGTGAGCGTGCGGTTGGGGGAACAGCCTACCGCCGAAATGATGATCATTCATATATTATTCCCTAGTATAGTGCAGAAACGTACCAATAACGCAGTTGCAACATAAATGCCAATTGTCGAATTGTGATCCGTATGTCGCCATTTATTGCATAGCACGTCTGTAATTTGCATACGTTTGAATACTAAGTACTGGCGTCATGGTTTGGACCCACTTTAATTGAATAGTTCGATTTACGCTACATTAGTCTTTCGCATTTTATTATTGAACTAAACGTTATTTGTTTGAAACAACGTATACATTTTAACGAAAGGGTAATCGTGCTGTGCACAATTTTTAGGCATAGCTTTTCCCAACTATCACATTAATAGTAAGGTCAAATTGCTTGTTTTCTGATTATTGTTTTGTGATAATCTGATCCCCTTAGAACGAGCGTACGACTTCGTTCAATAAAGTCCCATTGCATTTGATTTGTGGCGGGGATAGAACCTGCAAGCTCCTGCGCTCCTCGGCTACTAACAGTTTGTTGCTAAAACTTTCAAGAGTTAGGCTCGGACAAAAAACATTGATTATTAAATCCCCATATATCAACAACAACAACACCTATTAAAAAGTCCCCATGATAATCGTTATAATGTAATGTTCTTATGTTTTAAATTTGAAAATCAGATCATCCGTCCAAGAGTTGTCCGCGGACGAAAAATAAACTATTAAACTCCCATTCTCATCTCAAACACTACCCCACATAAATCAAAATTACCCTAGGACAATCAATCTGTATTAATGTAACCTCCTTATGCTCTAATTTTAATTGAAATCCGTTTATTCGTTCAAGAGTTATCCTCGAACAAAACACCGATTAAACCACCATATCTCAAAAACTACCACCAGAATCAAAACTGCCGTGGGGTGCCGGCAGTAGAATGTTGCCCCTCCTCTCTTGCGGATGCAGTAATAAACTGCTAAGGGATACCTCCGGAAGATGGGCAGCGGCGTTTTTCCGTGTGTCAACAACCCGTACTGCCCTCGCCAACCCGCCTGCCAAGCGTGGCGAGTATGGCAACAACCCTTCATGATCAGTACGTAGAGATCCAAGAGGGAGGCTTTTATCCAGCAGTGGATGTCTTGAGTGAATTAATGAATCGGCTGAGAGAATGAAATGAAATCAAAATTCTCCCACGACAATCGATTTGTATTGATGTCCTTAAGTTATGAATTTCATCAAAATCTGATCATCCGTTCAAGAGCCATCCTCGGACAAAAATTGCGGTCATACTAACATTTAGCCGAAACGCCTACCTCTAGTTTCCACTAAGAACTTCAATATATATAATAAATTGAATTTGGAGTTAAGCAAATTTGAATCCCACGTACATAAAGTTAATAGAGACTGTCTTTTTCTAACGATAGAAGGGATCTATGATTTGTATGTAGTCGAAGTGGCTACTTGCTACGCCGTGGCTCGTAGCACATCGAAGACAAACACGGCATAAGCAAGCAGAGGCATTCGTTTTAGCATAGTGGCAGGTAAACCTATTTAAAATTCGGTTGAGCGCGTACTAACATGATTTTTTCAAGTAAAAAACGTTTGGCCACGAGATTTAGAATGAAATAAAAACGAATTTCTATCTGCATAATCATTACTCGCAAGATATCAAAGCAGTATAGCGGCCGAATAATAGCATTACTGTATTGTTTTCGTATTTTGAGTTAGTTCTATAGTAGCATTATAAACGTTTATACGGCTAATGTAACACTTATTTGGACACAAATTATACTGCCTGGGGTCTTAAATAGAGTAAAATTATTAAATGACATTACAGGCGCATTATATTCGCATTATTTTGGGCAATTAGGTTGCCAATGGCATTAAAGAAGCATTATTAAGGTCAACATAGTTGCCAATTGCTATAAAGAAGCATTATTGCGGTCAATGTAGTTGCCAATCGCATTACAGAAGCCTTAAACTAGCAATATATTATTGCAGTTGTAATAGGAAGAGGTTACTGTGTGCTTTACATCAGGTGGGCCTTCGGCTTGTATCGTCATTTAGAAGTATAAAAAAATCTTAATAATGAAGATGTTAGAAAAGCACACACAGTTAGACCTTTAATTAACTTTACATCATTGCAAAATCAGCGGTACAAATGTTGTAATACATTTAACTACTTTGACCGGCCATATAATATGGACGAAGACGGCAAAAGTTGGGTGACATCATTTTGTTGGCATCAAAACAAAATTTATAATACTGGTCTTGACTATTTCTTATCCCATGACTTCGACTATATTGCTGCGCAATGTAGTTTACTGCAAATGTATAAGTAATAAGTTTTATCAAAAATGTTCACCCGCCTTCAATATTTTGAGGTTTTATATAAAATATTAGTACAAAAATATGTGTGAAATAAAGAAAACAATTATGTATTCTTACTATAGAACGAATGTTGCATAAGTAACTTAATAGTATTGGTTTGTCAACATTAAATTAAGTACCATAATTATACGCGGTTTATCTATTGCTTACATTCAAAGCTTCAGGTTAAATTTAAATAAAATGCTCTTGGAAGGTCAGAAGCTTGAAGAAGATTTATTTTATTTATATATTATCTAATTATTTGTGCCCATGAGTGTTATTATTATTATTATTTTTGTATATCTCTTCGTGTTTTAATGATATTAGTTTAATTTATCAGCTCACAGTGTAAAGCATCATAATGGTTTTGAAATACCAATATAAAGCATCAAGATGCTCAATGAACTCTTAGAGGAGTTTATACGGACTTTAAGTTACAAGTATATTAGTAGTTTGTTAAAATGCTTTCAGTGTTACTTGGGATTACCCAATTGCATGACTATTTTATTTAAGTTTTTTATAAAACAACATCAGCATCTTATGTTGCCTGAGCTGCAGAAAGGTTGACTTAATCTCGCAGATACTCGTACGTAGCGCAGGTAATAAGTTATTTATAAGTAGTCGACTGCAAGCGCGGATCGCGTAGCTCTTACCTACGTGCCACAGCGTCGCTACGAAATCTGGTTTTAAGGCTTTGGATACGATACTACAGTTAGACAAGTAACTGTGTGTTTAGTTTTGTATTTTGTAATTTGTGACGAGTCAATATGGTCCACGCGGCCGCACTGAATAAAGTATTTTTTTAATTTAGATTTTTTTTAATTTCAGAAATACTTTTAATTCGGATATGCGTTCGAAGCAGCGGTTAGAAGCAGTGCTTTACGTAAACAAGGTGTGTCAGCCAAGTTTGGAAAAGAAAAGAGGTGCCTGTCCACCGAAGCGAGTAAAGAGGAGAATAGAGAGAGAAGGCTGACCAAAAAATTGCATAACGACTTCGCTCCGAAAGTGTAGCCAAAAGGCAGCCTAAGGCGGTTGTGTGCGCCTAGTTGTAAGCTGGTTCTGTTATGTCTACTAATAGTAATTATTATAGTTATTAAATAACTAAAATAATAATTATAATAGTAATATAATAATTATAATACGTAGCCTTTTGGGTCTCTCTGCTGGGCAAAGCCCTATTCCCTCCATATATCCCGATCCTGAGTTACTTCTGTCATTATCTTCTGCCTTATTAAAGCAAAAAAAAATGTTTTCTAAAACAATACTGTTTATTTACATATAACATACTTACCACGATTTAAGTTATGTTAAGTTTCCTGATTAAAGCCCGAATTTCAGCATTTTTTAAATCCTGTTACTGTTAGCCTGTATCGTCCCATTGTTGGTCAAAAAGCCTCTCCCCATTCCCGTTACTCTTAACGATTTTGCGCCACTATTTGACAGATCCATAACTTTTAGGGTTCTGGAGAATACAAGGAACCATTATAGTTTGGCTTTATCTGTCTGTCGTAGGCTTTTTAAAGAGACTATTTGTCTTAGAAAGCTGTAATTTTGCTGGGTCATATAAAATGCTAGCTTTTTTTAATTTCGGAGAGATTGTCGCTCAAATAAGTGATACGGTTTACCAAACATACCTTAAACCGAAAAGTCATAATAGTCCTGTTAACATGTTTTAGTAAACGTGAAAAAAACATTCACCAACTTCTATCAACAGGTCTACGGTCAACTACGTAGCTATACTGTTACAAATAAAACTAGGCAAGAGCGAGTCGGACTCGCGCACCGAGGGCTTCGTGCCATCATACAATATAATATATGATAAAGGCGGGTTATATTCGTTGGAGAACTTTGACAGCGCCATCTCTTGTCTGATAGCGGCACTTATGTAGATTTATTACACTGTCGATGATTTTTAAAAAAGTATGCTAATAAGAGAGTTCGTTATGATTTCCCCGTAATCTTTACATATACTTCTAATAGCAATAAAAGTTTCACGAGTTTATCTCCGCAAACTTCGGAGATAAGGGGGAAACGCTATTTTTTTCAACGTTTTTGTGAATAAGTCGAAAACTATACGGCTTAAAGCAAAACTAAAAACTGTTTATTAATGTGCAAATGAATACCTTTCATATGATACCACACACGACCTAGTAACTTCACAAAATTTTTGAAAATCCCCCTTCCACCCCTCTTGTCTGAAAAACTATGCAAATGAGAGAGTTCGCTATAATTTTCCTATAAAGTTTACATACACTTCTATATGCCGTGGGGTGCCGGCAGTAGAATGATACCCCTCCTCTCATGCCCATGGATGCAGTAAGAGCCTGCTAAGGGATACCTCCGGAAGATGGGCAGCAGCGTCTATCCGTGTATCAACATCCCATACTGCGCTCACCAACCCGCCTGCCAAGCGTGGTGAGTATGGCAACTACCCCTCATGGAGATCCATGAGGGAGGCCTGTGTTCATCAGTGGACATTTTATGGCTGAAATGATGATGACACTTCTATAAGCTGTAAAAGTCTCACGGGTTTATCTCTCCAAACTTCAAAGATAAAGGTCTCCCCTTTATCTTCGGTCGTTTTTTCAACATTTTTTATATATTATATTTTTTAATAACTCAAAAACGATTCCGCTTAAAGGAAAACTGAAAACTGTTTATTAATGTGCAAATGAATTTCTTTCATATGATATCCAACACAACCTAGTAACTTAACCTAAAAAATTAGAGATCCCCTATCCGCCCCCCTGCAATCATAATAAGAACTTAGACGACAGAGTGATTCTATAAGGGTTCCTTTTTACCATTTTGGTCCGGAACCCTAAAAATAACACACACACTAAATATATATAATATAAATTTCATAAACTTTTTTGTGGCCAATTTTAAGGCGATGGTAAGAGCGAGTCCGTGCGCGAACGTCGGCGCACAGACGGCGCAGGAGTGGCGTGCATAGATGAAATACAGCGCGCGCGACGCATTTCTCAGATCTGGACACTCCCTAAGACCTTCCTATTTGTAACTTTAGGAATATCTGAAGGTGCTCGTAACCCTTTTCCTGTATCTCAAAAGCTTTTCGACCTACTACAATTTCATTATAGCTAATACGAGTATAGCATATTATTTTATCACTATGATTATCTGTGCTACGAGTATAACGGTAATATCGGCTACACCGGCTACCTTATTTGGCTCCCTTTTTCACATGGTTTTAGTCAATTAGGTACCTAACCAGTTTATTCAGAGGAAAGCTTTGCGCGAGCTTAACAAGTCTAAATAAAACTTGGAATCTTGAAACGTCAACTTTCTTTAAAGCATGTTATGACGAGAAAGGAGAGGTTAAATTGAAACTGGCGCCGTTACTTAGTATGCATTGAGCATGTTGTGTCCCGCTCCGGATCGAACTAAGGATCACGTCTGCCCAATTGTTTTCTGACGACGTGCATTATTCTTATAAATCAAATCAGATATCATTACGTTTGTTACAATGTATTTCCAGTAAAAAGGCATCTTCATCATTAAAAGTAAATTAACCTGATTTTCGCAGGTATTATAAACAAAACAACAATTATATCCTCCTATCTTGCCCGTGGATGCAGTAAGTATCTACCAAGGGATACTTCCGAAAGATGGTTAGCAGCGTCTTTCCGTGTATCAACATTCCGAAGTGCACTCGACAAACCTGCCTGCCAAGCGTGGTGAAGTATGGCAACAAACCCCTCATGATTACAACATACCAAGATGAGAATAAATTCAATGCGAATTTATTGAAGAATGAAATTGTTTGTGAATTTTATGGATGTGAGAAGCCAACGTATGAATTTAAAGATAAAGATAAATTTATTCGCACACAAACGTTAACAATTTTTATAACATCATATAACATGATATTATGTAAATTGTTAACACGTGAATGTGATTCGTCTGTAACACACAAATAGTTATTTACATTAAGTACATCGAATTATGCAACAGATTACTTGGAGATCCATGAGGGAGGCCTTTGTCCAACAGTGGACATCCAATTGCTGAGATGATGGTGATGATGATGATAAACCATAATATAGCAAACACTCTTACCGTAGTCCATATCAAATTGAACAATTGTTTCATGTCATTTTCAAGTATAATTTTGCGGACAATTTTTTATGCAAAGTGGCGTGAATTATCTATATCATTTGTGTTATGAGCACGCGACTCAATTCCACGAACGCGATCTCCAAATAGCGTCTTTAGTATTCATGGGGGCTGTGGAGATGGGCCATGACATTTGCAATTTTTGTTTCATTATGAATTCAGATGTAAGGGATTGTTGGAATGAATTGTCGCCCGTATGGAATCCTGTAAGTAGAATGCTTTATCACACACCAATATAATTATGATACAGTTGTTTGGTATATTGGATGGTCTCCGTGGTTAAGGCCTTGATCTATTTCAAGAAACATAATTTACGGATCAGTGTTTTAATAAGTGATATAAAATTGATAATGGTTTCTATAAATAAACATTTTCAAAGTTCGCATATCATGTTCTTAACGTGGGTCTTACTACGCTTCTTTGAATTGAGAACGATATGTTAATATTTTACATTTGGATACTATAAACAAATATTAATAGATAAAAGTTGTAAGAAATGTTAATAGATAACATTTGTAACATAATGTTAATAGACAAAAGTTGTGAGCCAAAAATTTGAAATGTTAAAATTTGGCTCATATCTTCCAATTATAAATTATTTATTCATAAAAAGGTCACTTTACTACACGTCAATTAGACTCTACATCTGATAGAAAAAAACATAAGTTTTCCAGTACACCTTTTACTTTTCACCGATATTCCCTTCACATGGTTACAAAAATGAACGATTGTTAATGTTGCTCGTTTATTAGCTGGACGTGGACCTCAAAAGGTCATTATTTATGAAGTTTAAATACAGTTCCAAGCCTATCCATCACTTTTCGTGTCAATAATCCGGTCCGGCGTATCGAGCGCCAGCGTAAAGTTTTTGGTAGATATCAATCATTTTAACAATATTATAAACTAGTTTTTGTAGTGCGCGGTTTATTCAATTCTGTTTAGGAATATTTGAAAATGTTTGCTTGTCAGGTCCCCCAGACATTTGTGTAGCCTGGGCTCCCAACTGAAGTTTAATCCAGAATGCTGCTCAGTCAGTTTGCTAAACTTTCTGTAGCCGGTGTTATTTATAATGGCTCTCTTTGACGGCCTGGGGATTATTGTTAATTATTTGGCACTCTGAATAGTAAGGTTAGTATTAAATTTGACATAATGCAATTAGTGAATTAAATTAGTTTTGCTAAATGAAAAATATTCGTCAACTTTTTTATATATTCATCATCATCATTTCAACCGTAAAACGTCCACTACTGAACTAAGGCCTCCCTCATGGATCTCCGTGAGGGGTAGTTGCCATACTCACTACGCTTGGCAGGTGGGTTGGTGAGCGCAGTATGGGATGTTGATACGCTGCTGCCCATCTTCCGGAGGAGTCCCTTAGCAGGCTCTTATTAGCATAATATAAAAAAGTTGACGAATATTTTTCATTTAGCGAAACTAATTCAATTTGTGAGAAAGCGTTATTTTATACCATTTTAAATTTTAAGTCGATAGCAGTAGCAGTGGTTTTCAAGAGATCCATTTCTGACAGGTAGACAGACAGACAGACCGACAGACAAAGTCACATCATAAGGGTTCCTTTTTACCATTTTGGTCCAGAACCCTAACGATAAGAAGGTAAGTCGATATTATTATCTATTTTTATCACCGTCAGTATTATACTTTAAGCACAAACTAAAAATTATGGCTAAACGGAGAATTTTTTTTGACATGAACGAATACTTCACCATGAAAACAAAATAATAATAATAATATACATATAGTAATTTCTATATTGGATCGGGTATTTCTTTTATTTATTTTTGACTTGTAAACGAATGTAATTAATAAATAATAATAGTGTCGTGTCGGCCCCACGCGCGGACGGGCGTTCAATCCCATGATGATGATTTTCTTGAAAAATCGAAACGTGTCGGAATAATCTTCGACGTTACAATACTACGTGAGTAATTCCCGTTTTTACAAAATGATTAAGTGTTTTTCCAAATACCATTCTAACAAAAATATAATAAAAAATTATGATTGAATGGAAGATTTTACAGAGGCAGGAAATAAGTGAAATCGGTTGTAGTGAAGAGAGAATAAAGTTTTAAGTTGACATTAAACTTTGATGGAAAATGTTTATTTTATTATTTTTAGTGGGTACGTTTAAATAAAAGCTTGTTTGTGAATAAGTTTTTTTTACTTATTATTTATTTTCCTACGGTAAGAGTACTCCAATTGTCACCTTGTTCAACTAGACTCCTTTTAGTTCCTTTTCTCGAATCATGCCCCATATCCTGCTCCATATCTTCCAAATATCCACAACTCCTTGTCATCTCTCTATAATGATGCATGGTTATCGCTTAATCACCTGACACGTCCTGCTCGTCATCATTAATAATTTGAAATCTATTCATTTAATTACGGCGTCATGCGCCTGCACTTTTGTGTAGCGAAACTCCGCTCGAACCGGTTTGTGACAGAGCGTACGCGTCCAACAACAAAAAGCGCCCGCGCGCGACTCACTATGATGAAGATTTGAAAAGAACATTTTGAATGAACTTTGCCTGCTGTTTTACCTCTGTGTTGAACTAGACCAACGGTCTTAAACTTAATAAAACCTATTTTTTTACAGTTTTTACCGACCTCAACACTGGATGAAAGAATTTACTGAAAACCTAGTAGGTGGTAAGTTCATAGTTCATTTATTTATAAGTTACAGGTCACATAATATTACTTTAGTATTTACATATAAAAACATTTATTAATTAAAATTCGTTATGTTCAAAGTAATCAGAATCATGAACAATAAAATAACCAACAGTGTACCAGATATAACATTAAAATCATTAAATATAATAAATTTTTATTTAAGCACGCTGCCGGTGTCTGTATTCCCAGATGGGTCAGAGTGGATAGGTTATTTTTAGACAAGCATGCTCCATCATAGGACACATCATTACCGGTCTCCAAGTTAGATGTTGGCCAAACGCTTGCCTATTGTCGATAAGAAAAACGTAAAAAAAATTCCGAACAATAACTAAGCTATTGCTGACTAACTACTACTAGAATTTTGCCACTCCTCTCTTGACAGTAAATGCAGTAAGAATCTGCCAAGGGACCTCTGATTCCGTGTATCAACATCCCATACTGGGCTCGCCAACCCATCTGCCAAGCGTGGTGAGCATGGCAACCACCCCTCTTGATCACTTGGAGATCCATGAAGGAGGTCTATGTCCAGCAGTGGACGTGGACAGCACTCCTACGGCTGAGATGATGATGATGATGATTCGCTAGAATACAAATCATACGTAATTTACCACATTATCTGCCACCCAACAAATATGACTAAAAACATCTACTATTAAGTAAGGCGTATTATGTCCCACTGTAGAGCAAAGCTCCACTGTTAAGAAAAGCTCCATTTCTGAAAAAATTACTTATTTAAAAAATATATTTCTATTAAAATCAATTTCGTTCTCCAAATCCAGTATCATCCATCAAAAGGATAAAAAAATAACTGATAGACTACGTCTAGTTACATAATCTGTGGGTGTAGGACCACCGCATGCCACATATGGCCGCCCGCCCTCGGTGAAACGCTGACTTTTCTATTTAGCGGGCCCCAGCACAAAAATATGTTTTTCTTCGAGTGAAATACTAGTATATGATACTAGTGAAAGACTTTTTATTTGAAATATTAACTTCATTGATATAATCGAAATAAAAGAGAGGAATAATTGGTTATTCAAAAACTAATAGCAATTATCGTGTTTATTGACTTAACCGATTCTAGAATACTATTTCACTTGAGCAGGTAAATGAAAACGTTTAAGATCATCTTGTTATTTATGTTTTTCATAAAATTAAACAGTAAAAATATTATGCAGAAGGCGGAAAATGTCTTCGTATTGGATAATAAAGATTTAAAAAGCGTATAACTTTCCATTCGCTTCGGAACATAGAAAAGCAACTTAGCTACGGGCACAATACGGAGTGTTGATGGATTTTATGCAATTTTCAGTATCTATCACATCCAGCGCTGCAAAGGCAAACCCGTTGGGATTATGTTCGATATTTTCGATCCTACGGGCAAAGTTCGTAAGGGGATCATCTTAGCTACATTTCTGCTACTAATTTATGGTTTTTACTTATTCAATACTGATTTTGTAAATAACGAATGTGCCAAGTATGAAATATTTTTTTTAAGGTTTTAGGTCTAGCAGCTAGAAGTACATATATTATAAAACTCAGGTTCCTTTTTAACATTTTGCTCCGGAACCCTTAAAATTAAAATAAGATAAAATACCACAAACGTAATGAATTAACATATCGAATTTAATTCAAATATGGAGCGTAACAAGATCCATGTTTTAAAGTGACGATATGTCGGAAACGTGCGTTGAATAAATTTTTGTTCATAGAAGCCATTTTCAATTTCACGGCTCAATCTTTGTGTGCTTGGGGTGAATATGTAAAAGGGCATTCGTTGATGTCAACAAAGTGTAATGGTTCCGTGCTGGCGCGCTCGCTTGATCTATGAGTTAGAATCGGGACCGATTTCAAATTGAAAATAATTCCGGGCCTAGTCGATATTGTTCAATCAAGTTTTTAAACAACGCTACCTGAACCTGTGTGCTCTGGTTTGATTGGATTCGTGTTTCCTTTGTAACAATGGTTGGCAGTGAATTCATAATCTATCTACCCAAATACCAGGTCCCAAGAGCCCCAAATGTAGGGTATATTTTATAGCATGGAAAATGTACTAAAACCAAATCTATAATGTATTTTTTTAATTCTTTTTTAATTAATCTGTATTGTTTCTCTTCCAGCTATCCCGGTATTTTTTATTATTTATTAATTTAAATTAATCTTATTCAATTTTAAGTATGATTATTAATATTAAAATAATAGTACTGTGAATTTAAGATCTCAATAATAATATTGATGTAATTATTAATCACGAATACGATGATAAAATTACAACAAGTTTCTGAGAACTTTGTTTATAATCATCAAGTTTAAATTGCCATAAAACTAATAATGGCGATAATTTTTAATAAAAAAAAAGTTCCATCTAGCTTCACCTCTGATCTATTTTCCATATTTCATAAGTAGGTACATTTCTTAGTACCTACTTATAGAATATGGAACTTTCAACCAACTAGCAATTAGGCACATCATTATAGATTTTCATGCTCATATCAGACCACAAAATAAAAAATACTTAGGTTATTATCGTTATAAGCTATGCCTTAGCCAATGTTTTAAAGTAAAAGGGCTTCTTGAATACCTACGGTTAAAATTTATATGTATAATTATAGAAGACCAGCTTCACAGAAAACAACCAGTCAAACGGCGGTTTTAAATCAGCAAAAAGCCCGACTTCACGTAGTCCTGACCTGGCGTTCAATTTTCCACTTGAGTGTTTCACTTTGTTGAGGTCCTGTAGAGTATATTCATCGATCACTGTCGTTAGATATACGGCGTTCTAATTAAATCTTAAAAATCTAAAAGTCCTTTAAAACGGGTTAGTTAGTACCATTTTACATCACATATTTAACTTTTCATAAAAAATGCACGCGCCACTCATCATTAAAAACAAGGTTTTTTGTTTAGTTAGCATAGCTGTCAAAAGCCTCCCCCGTTTTTACACATAAACATAAATAGATACAAAACATGATTCTGTAAATAGACAGTTCTATGTGTTATCATGGTTTAACATCTTCATGACATTCAAATAAAATACCGCGAGCAGAATGTAAGAGAAAATGAACAGTTTGTTCACAGCCTAGGCGTGCGACTTCTGACAAATTATTTAAGAACGTGTGTAAGGGGACGCGGGCTATTATACGCATGATGGATGGCGCTGATACCGGCAAATGTTACTTTTAATCTTTTCAGGCAAAATTTGCGACCATTATGCCAACTTGAGTACACAAGTACGATCCTTTTAGAAGGGATTGCACAAACAAAATAAAAATTAGGCAGCCGCTTAATGTATGACAATATAAATAAATTGTTTGTTTAATTAGTATATTTGTTTCCATTGGGTATACCCAAACTTATATTACGCATATTACGGCGCAGGAAAACATCGTGATGAGACCCGCGGCTAAGTCAACCTCAAGACGTGTTGACCTGTTCTTTCCTCTAACTACTAGCCGACTCTGCTGGCAGGATGGTATAGGTACTGGGCAAGTCTAATCCATCTATTAACGTAATAGGCACTGCAGCGTCCCATTCAGCATGAATACTTGTTGCTGACGCTGTATAATTCATGTAATATAGATGTAAAGGCCTTACTGAAGCAAAACAATTCAACATTTTTCTGAAAATAATCCCGTTAAAAATGTTTTCCTATTCCATATTTACAATGTAACTTTATCTTCACTCTTTACGTTATGACGTCGTTGTTACGTTCGTTACCTACTAGGGGGATATCCATCATATTTCTATCGGACCCTGCTGTGACAGCTGCGTAAAGGTTGTTATGGATATTAGGTGGAATTAACAACAGTTTGTGATACTTTTGACGTGGAATAATGTGTGATATCACTCAATGTTGACAGGGACAAAGCATTTAATGCTTCATATGTTGGACACTCAGGTGTGTTGTGGTTGTAGACAATGACATTGATGTTTAAATTCTTTTCTTTTTTATAAATTGTAGCAGTTTAGGTGTTTTCCGACTCAAAAAAAGAGGAGGATGTAATGTTGTATTTTTTATACTTTTAATCTTCGTTACTCGTACCTCAGAACTCCGTCGTATTACGTTTAACCGATTTGGGAAATTCCTTTGGAGTTCTATAGATCCGCGTTCAATTAGGTCCCATTTTTTGAAACTCAGTTCTAACTGATATAACTCATAAATAAAATTCACGATTGACGACATCGAAAGATGGCTAAGACAATATATCTACCTATCTCTATCCACTAATTATTACACAAACCTAGACATCATTGAAGTCGACATTTTTGTTAAAAAATTAAAAAGATATGAAGCTTTTTATTGGCCATTTGTTTTAAAACTGAAAATATTTGCATATTGAAAATCTGTAACTATTTCATCTTTGTCAGTAAGTATACCAACTACCCCCTCATGATGGAGATCCATGAGGGGAGGCCTGTGTTCAGTAGTTTACGTGTTACGGCTGAAATGATGATGATGATGAGTATACCTTCTCATACGTTTGTACTATTTTAGCTCAGTTATTTGTTTACAAAATTACACGTGGGTAAAATACCTACAGGTAGGATTGGCAGCCGATCTGAGAAACTTGCCGTCCCCGTGGGAAATCAACACAACAATTACATCTCGAATGCTGCTTCCAATAACATAGGTTGGAGTTTTAAAAAAACACCTCTCTGTGAGAGAAACTCTCCGAGAAAGTATTTTTCGTGTAGGTAATAATATCTTCTCGACTCAGTACAATGATCTTACCTATTTAGAAGACTGCTCAGCTCTGCAAATCGTTTAGTGATAATACTATGAATATTCAGAGACTTTGGCTGTCCCTGCGGATGAAACCCTTTCGAGCATAAGAGAGGAAATTCGGATGGTGAGTTTCAAAACAATATGATATTATCGCGAAGCTCGAAGCTAATAAGATTTACCTAAATATTAATGCGCATCGCGGCGTCCATTATTTGGAGGTGTTAGCTAAATACAGAAGGAATGGCGGCTTTGTTTACAAGTGTCCCAGAATGAGCAAACATTTCGAGCTCCGAGCTCGTGTTGCGACTATTTATTATATCCATCAAAAAGTCTTTTGAAAGGCACCTGTGTTCGGTTTCATGGTAACAAAAGAACAACCCCAACATTATAGAACAATCATGTCCTCCAACCTTTTTCCCCATAAAAGAACGAAATGATTAATTATTTTTTCGACCTCTTCAAAATACCGTCTTATTCTTAAAGACTTCCGTTATTTTCCGACTCGATGACGGCAAGACGGTGATTTTCGGCTATAAATTAATATTAAATTACGGATTAGTTGGAACGCAAATTGTTTTTTGGGGCCTTTGTTTTGCAGGCGTTTAAACGGTATTGCCCTGTCTTGAGTGACTGTTTAAAATGATTGTATACTTAAAAAAACAGTAGCATGTTTGTGATTTTTTTATGTACTAAACTCACATCGAGACTTATTAAACTATGTTATGATAAAATCGAGAGACTTCTGTAAGGCTTTTACAGCTTTACAGAACTCTCTGTTTTTGTTTTATGCAACACATACTCGATTCTTAGTACGTATTTTCTGCCCGATAGTAATAGTGCGCTAATCTCAGGCTCTGTACTATACGTTATTATAATAAAACATAATTTTCTTAAAATTATTAATATTATTTAAGCCCGTGCTATCCCACTGCAGGGCTAATTGTCTTCCGTTTTGGCAGCCGCCTTATTATCCTGCTGTAACCAGCGGTAACCAGCAAATCTACACTTAGATATTACATAGATATCCTTATTATAAAGAATTCATATCACTGACTTAGCACGAAACCTCTGGAACTATAAAAGCTTTGAGGCTGGAGTTCCTTTTAGTACCTGACCTTTCTAACAGGGGGTTAAAATGTACATTTGATTTTTATTTGCACCCTAAGGGTCAATAATTTATATTATTATTATTCATTTTTGTACAAGAACAAACTACATCTAATAAATTAATAAGGTACGAAGGGTTACAAGATGGGATCTTGTAACACTAAAATGGTGTGACAAGTCAACAAGTCCCAATGTGTACCACTGTTACACGGTGGGAATACGTTTTTAAAATGTCTTCCCAACGTATCACACCCAAACGGAACAGTAAATGACTCCTGTTTTTCTTTACGTAGGCCAGCATTAACTTTAAAAATTACAGTTTATGTCTAAAATTACAGCAAACGTTAAATAAACAAAAAAAGCGTAATAGACAATATGCTTTGGATACTTGGAAAAAAATGATTTCGTAGCGCTAATGATCATTAGGTTCTACATTTTCGACGACAGCTGTCAAAATCCAAACGGCCATATCTGGAGAACTACTCATCCTAGACTTCCGGTTGTGGGCTCAAATGAAAGAAATTGATGTAATCTACTTTTTCGATGACAACTGTCAAATTCCAATGTTGTAGCTGTCAAAAATTGTAGGCTCAAATGAAAGATATTGATGAGACCAATACATTAGATAACAGCTGTCTTAAACCAAACGACCATATCTGAAGGACTGCTTATCCTAGACTTCCCCTTGTGGGCTCACACGAAGGACCTTCTTTTTATTACTTAGTTACTAATTATTATTACAAAATTAAATTAATTAATAACAATGGCAGTTACCGTGGGGTGCCGGCAGTAGAATGTTACCCCTCCTTTCATGCCCGTGGATGCAGTAAGAGCCTGCTAAGGGATACCTCCGGAAGATGGGCAGCAGCGTCTTCCCTTGTATCAACATCCGTACTGCGCTCGCCAACCCGCCTGCCAAGCTTGGTGAGTATGGCAACTACCCCTCATGAAGATCCATGAGGGAGGCCTGTGTTCAGTAGTAGACGTATGGCAGTTAAAAGTTATAAAATTCGAAATCGAGCGTAAATCGTGTTCTTATTTGTGGGTATATATATAATAATTCCCGCGATTATTAAGGGCGAAGCCGAGGTGGGCCAAAACTAACAAGAAGCACCAAATGTTATAATATACTATTATAAAATTTGGTGCTTCTTGTTAGTTTTGTATAAATACTCGGTGTGTTTTGTATAAATGTATGGAAATAACCTATTATTCCACTCCAACCAGTTGGCTGGACTGGAATTCCGTACAACTAGTTGGTCTGTTGAACTGAATGGACCAACTAGTTGTAATAGAACTCAAAGAAGCCTTTTCTTCCAATCTAACCAACTGGTTGGTAAAAAATATAATTCGGTTAAATTTTATTCCTAATGAACCAACTAGGATTCCGGTCAATCAGTTGTTCGGTTCAGTTGGTCGGAGTGGAACCATTTTGTTCCACTCCAACATCAACTGAACTGACCAATTAGCTGTTGTAGTTGTAGACTCGACGAAAATGTCCGGGCGTCATGGATTATTACGCTACTTTCGTAGTCATACTATTTTGTCATAACAGTATCACGAGAACTACCCATCCAGACTTTCCGCTATAGGCTCAAATAATTAAAAGCATTCTTCTCCTACTTTCATGTTCTTTTGTGTTTGGTTTTACATAATTCTGTCAGTGTCTAGTATCTTACTACGAGTGGGGTTAATTTTATACATTTTGTTGATGGTCGGCAAGGACGTGGGGTTGGGCTTTGAGGAAGATTATGATCTAGTTTTAATTTTTACAGTTGTGATGAAAAAAGTAAAGTTCGTAAACGCCTTGCTAGCTCTAAACAAAGTCTGGGATGAAGGGAATATGAGCGAGCAGTTCTTGATACATATGGCAAATAATTTTGCGTTTGCTGTCATTTTGAAAATTAAATTTATTTAATTTATGGTATGGAAATTAGCTTACGCTTTTTTATTACATTCAATACTATTTTAACTTAAATACATTCCAATAACTTAAAACTTAACTCTGATACTACACACTCGATAAATATCGTGATCCTGGATTACGATCTAAATATCGTGATACATATCGAGCGTGTAGCATTCGCCTATGTCAACTGGCGCAGCCTTAATCTCAATTTTTCTAGAGCTGGCCCGATTGAGATTTCATCAGTTATGTATAGTAACATGGTCTGTCTTACGGCATCATCGTTTTTTTTTTTTTTTATTTTTTTTTTATTTAGTATAATGTTAACAAAAGTAAACCTATACTAAAATATATTACAATCTAGCCAGATTGGCCAATGAGTAACTTAATGCTAACTTAGTTTTATAAGAATGTAAACTGTAAGATAGTGTCCATCAGCACTTTTCTTATTGTCTCTAATTAAGGGGAAGACACTTTGTTATTGTGTTCTTTGTTTAAAATATAATATTCACTTGCACTGTCACTGATTGTACTATGTTAGCTCAAAAGGTTTTGTTCTCTTGAGCCTTCTCAATATGTCGGTATGATCGAGGAGCTGGATTGCCTCGATGTTAACATGATGATGCAGTCTGTGTTCATGACTCTTTGCATATTTCTGTATGACTTTGTCGACGGCCTGTATATTGAGGTCCCGATGGAGGTCGTCGTTTCTTATGTACCACGGCGCATTGACTATTGCTCTGAGTACTTTATTCTGAAACCATTGAATGATATCTACATTGCTTTTTTTGGTACAACCCCACAGTTGTATTCCATAAGTCCATACTGGCATGAGAACTTGTTTGTAGAGAAGTACTTTATTGTGTACTGCCATTGAAGAATTTCTTCCAAGCAGCCAGTACATCCTTTTGAAACGAATTTCTAGCTCTTCTTTTTTCTTTTTTACATGAGCTTTCCAGCGAAGTTTGGCGTCCAGCGTCATGCCCAAATACTTTGCTGTATTTTGGTATGGTATGATTTTATCGTCGATGAATACAGGGTGGTAATCTTCTCTTTTATTTGTAAAATTGATGTGTATTGATTTTGATTCATTTAATTTAATCCGCCAGATTTTTGTCCAATCATATATTTTATTTAAAGCTACTTGAACCTTTTCGGCTGCTTCAGCTTGTGTTTTTCCTACAGCCATTATAGCAGTATCGTCCGCGAAAGTTGCTATGGTGTTGTTTTCTGTTTCAGGGATATCACTTGTGTATAATAGGTACAGGACCGGACCTAGTACACTTCCCTGTGGTACCCCTGCTTTGATTGCTTTCAGTTCTGAAAACGAATCTTCTTGTCTAATTCTAAATGCTCTATCCGTAAGATATGATGCTATTAAGTCTACATATTCTTTTGGAAGCATTCTTTTTAACTTAAATAATAGGCCCTCGTGCCATACTTTGTCAAAAGCCTGTGCGACATCAAGGAAGATAGTGGTGCAGACTTCTTTATTTTCTAGAGTATTTTCTATAATATTTGTTATTCTATGGACTTGGTCAATCGTTGAATGTTGTTCTCTAAATCCAAACTGATGTTCCGGAATGAGTTTTTTTCTGAGTAGTATTGGTTTTAGCCTTTTTAGGAAAAGTTTTTCAAATAACTTTGAAATTATGGGTAACAGAGAAATCGGTCTGTAAGAGGAAGTCTCGTGTGCTGGTTTTCCTGGCTTCGGAATCATTATCACTTCAGCAACTTTCCATAGATCTGGTACATGTTTTAATCTAAAGGCAGCGTTAATTAAGTTAGTTAGTTTTACTACACCTTTCTTAGGTAAATTGTGTAATATGCTCCCTGATATGAGATCGAATCCAGGGGACTTCTTGACATTTATTCTTTGTTTTATCTCTCGCCAGACTTCTCTAGGTGTAACAAGTTCTATGTCTTGGTTCTCACTGCATAACTCCGTTGACAATGGTTCATAGTTTTCTAAGCTTTCGTTTGGCTTAAAAATATTTTCCAAATGTTTTGCAAATGCTTTGGCTTTTTGTTCACTACTGATGGCCCATTCTCCTGGTCCACTTTTTATTGGTGGAATTTGGGTAATAGGTCGTTTCATATTCTTAGTAGCTTTCCAAAGCGAATAATCTGTTCTTCGGTCATTGGTTAAGCTTTGTAAATATGTATTTGTTGTGGCACTGTCATACTCCTGGATTTGCCTCTTTAGTTTTTTTGTGAGATAATTAAGTTTGTTCTTGTCTAGCGGGGATCTGGATTGGTGCCATCGATTTCTCTGTTTCCTTTTTTCTTGTATGAGTTCTATAATTTCTTCGGGATATATATTTTTAGCTTCCCTTTTTTTTGAATAAAGTGGTGTATTCTCCCATGTCGTGTTTTGTAGTAGTTTAATGAATTTTTCTACTTCATTGTTTAACTGTTCAGTTGTTTTTATGGCAACTTTTAGATCAATTTTATACTCTAAGTCTAGTTTAAAGTTATGCCAATTTGTGTATTTGTTGGCTAAACTTGAGTTTTTATTTGTATATAGTATATGGTTGCTTACTTCTAGATATATAGCAGAATGGTCCGAGTTCATATCAAAGCTCTGTTTTGTCTGTAGATAATTTGGTGATATGTTCTTGTGGACAAAAAAGTCTATTAGATCGGGTATTTTTTGTTGGTCAGTTGGCCAGTAAGTAGGAGTTCCTGTTGATGCTACGTCACATTTGACTTCTCTTATTGCGCTCATCAGTTCTCTTCCTTTTGTGTTGGTGAGTCTGGAGCCCCAGTATGTATTCTTAGCGTTAAAATCGCCCCCAAGAATAAATTTATCACCTAGTGTTTGGAGAAAATCTACATACGATTCTGTTTTAATGATGTGCCTCGGAGGACAGTATATTGCTGCTATCGTAAGTGAATTTCGATTTGTCTCTATGCGAATTGCCATTGATTGGATATCTGGCTCTTCATATTTTTTGTATTCATAATGTTTGATATTGTTTTTTACGATAACTGCACTACCGCCTCTTCCTTTGTTAGCTGGATGTAGGGCATGGTATACTGTATATCCTTTAAATTTAGCGTAAGATTGTTTTGTAAAATGAGTTTCTGATAATAGACAGAGATCAACATTTTCTATGTCTAGGATAACTTGAAGTTCCTGTTGGTGCTGCAATAGTCCATTGCAATTCCAGGCCATTATTTTAAGATTTTTAATCATTTTGGATGCTTTGTTGTAGCTGTTTTGGTGCTATTTTCAATCTTCTTCAAACGATCATCAAAAGAAGTCATTAGTTTTAAAATTTTATCTAAAGTGTCGTTTTCGTGGTGCTTTTGCTCACTGGAGGTTGTTGTTGGTTTTCCAGCAGTTACTTGAGCAAAAGACACTTTTTTATTAAGTATAGACAGTGGCATATTCGCACTCCGTGTTGTAGAATGGATCTGGTGACAGGGCTGGGAACCTCCGTCTTTCAAGGCATGTTGTTGACGGTCTGCTGGTGTTTTTTTTGTAATTTTATTACGCATCTTTTGCATTTCTTTGGCTATCATGCAGCCTCGGTAGTTTGCAGGGTGTTGTTCGCCGCAATGCACGCATTTTGGTTTTTCTGCTGCGGGTTTCGTACAAAATATGGTAAGATGCTTACCAGTGCACTTGACACATCTTGGCTCTTTTGCACAATACTTTTGTGTATGGCCATAAACCTGGCATCTTTTACACTGTGGGATCAATTTGGTTGATTTTATGGGCTGTATTTCAACCACGCATCCCAGTATGTATTTTATATCATATACTTTTTTGATATCTTCTTCATTACTGAAGGTAAGTGTAAACATATTGAGTGGTTCTTTATTTTTCCAACTCAATTTATTAACTGCATCCTCTATCTTGAAGCCCTTCTGTTGTAGATCTTCAATTATACGTTCTCGTTTGCAGGTGAAAGGTAATTTCTTTACCATTACTCTTATAGGCCGCTCTTGTTTATTTTCATATGAGTGCCAGAGACAGTTATTTTCTTTTAACGTCTTTGTAATGGTTCGATATGATTCACTATTACATGCGTTAATTTTGACGCTACCACCATTCAGTATCTTAACCGTGAAAGTCCCAGCAGCGTGTTCCATTGACAAGGAGTCGTAAAAGTTTTGATAGTTGTCCACACCGTCCACAACGATTGGAGGTGGTGGGGGAACTTTTTTAGTTTTTTCATTGGTGATTGTTTTATTTTGCGGTGAGAGTTCAGGCGAGGCGTTCAATTTTCTTTTTTTCCTTGACTTGACACGTATCCACTCCGTTTCTTTGGCAAGTTCTTCCTCGTCAGTATCGTACTTCACACTTGTGTGTTGCGTAGATGTTTCCATAGTTGACGTTGATGGAGCTTGCGTCTGATTTTCTAATACACATAGTAGTTGATTTTGTAAAATTTGCACTTGATTTTTGAGATCTTCTATGATATTTTGCAATTTAATGCGTTCTTCTTTTTCTTCTAGATAGCAATTTTGTGCCTCTTTGTACCGATTATACAATGTATGCTCCAGTTCAGTTTTTAAAGTAACTTTAGATGGCGTTTCCATTGCTAAGGTTAGTGAAGGCTTCGCCTTAACAATATAATTTGTCACCTACAAACGTGCCTTACGCAATGATTAACTGGGTCATCATCGCGGTCGGCCGTCGCGGCGGCTTTGTTATGATGCGTTAGCACTTTTACGCGGTTCGCGGTTGAACGACTGTTTTCAGCGAAAATCGAACGTTGACTCACGGCATCATCGTGAATAATATATATTGTGTTTTACGTTTGTTTTGAATCGTAATTTCGATACACTCATTTTTAACGAGAACATTTAGTAAACGTAGCAATGTTAAACGAACTGCAGAATAGAATGATTCCAGAACATTGTTCGTCCGATGACGTCTTGTTTTTGTTATTATTTTCGTATGTTTATTTCTTTATTCGGAGAAAATATTTAAACAACGTACTTCAAGCAAAAGAAAATATCACTTAGTTCAATCAATGAGACACAAGAATTTACGCATATTATCCTTGACGCCGTGGGGTGCCGGCAGTAGAATGATACCCCTCCTCTCATGCCCATGGATGCAGTAAGAGCCTGCTAAGGGATACCTCCGGAAGATGGGCAGCAGCATCTATCCATGTATTAACATCCCATACTGCGCTCACCAACCCGCCTGCCAAGCGTGGTGAGAATGGCAACTACCCCTCATGGAGATCCATGAGGGAGGCCTGTGTTCATCAGTGGACGTTTTATGGCTGAAATGATGATGATGATCCTTGACAAGTGCTCCGTCTTACTGAATACACAACAATGAGGTTTACTTACCAGTCTAGATGAGAACACGAAAACTTTCTGACTAATTTTCTTTCTCTTAAAATTAGTCAATCCGTTTCAGTTGGTCCATTTAGTTGGTCAGAGTGGAATACCATGAAATAACGTGTGAGTTGAATCCGGGCGAGCACGCGCCACCCAGACCGGCGCTTTGACCAGCGCCACTAAAAGCGAATCGCCGTAAACAAGTATTAACGCCAAACCTGCATCGACCACTGCACTCTCCTTTATGGCGAATGATAAAAGCGCCCCGCTCTGAGAGCTAACGCACGTTTTAACGCTTTTCATACTATTCAAGGATTTGATTGGTGTTTTATTAACGGTAATATCCAATCACGATTATTACTTAGAGCTAACGCACATTCTACCGCTTTTAATCAAATCCTTAAATAGTAGCATAAGAAGGAACTGATTGTTTTTTTATTAATGCAGAAGTCTAATCTTGGTTTTGTCGTATTTTATAACTAGTCTATTCAAGTTGTAGGGTTACATTATTGTATGTATGATGTGAATCATCTTTTCCCAGAAAAATATCGCACACAATATGACGCAAGAAAATGACGAGGTTATGACGGATGCAAGAAAATGACGGAGTAATGACGTGAGAAAAATAATGACATTCGATTTACTGCTTAGCCCGTGGCTCATGCCCGTGGATGCAGTAAGAGCATGAGATGAGGGTTAACATTTTACTCCCGGCACCCCATGGCAAAAAATATAAACCACAAATAATTATTTCCACTTAAACCAGGTTTTGCCCGCAATGTTGTCGTAACCACTATGAATGAGGTAATTTTAAATATTTCTCTAACGTGCTGTTATAATTTTGAAGTTTACTCGTATTATTCGTTTTCGTGAAATATATATTACATATTTCAGTATATAGTGAAGCTCACGGGTATAAGCCAAGTAAGTTCTCGTATCACCTGGCTGTTGTGTTAATTGGATCGTCTTGTAAGAAGTTTCTGACAGTTCTACAAGTATCAAGGATAGCAGCTCTCTGCATTGTCACATAAAGGTTTTCTTCCAGGCTGTTAGAGGTTTTTATTATTATTATGAGCCCATCAGATCTCACTGCTGGGCAAAGGATTCCCCATATTCCATTCAAAAAGTTCTGTTTCGTTTATGTAACATTTTAAATTTTAAATTACAGATATAGTTCATCTAAGCTACTTTTGCAAATGGCCACAATGCGGAGGCTATGCGAAATAAAAATGTAATGCCCTCCTCATACCTTTATCAGCCGACCCATCGATGCTCGTAAAGAGGAATTAGCAGAAATGTCTGCACAGCCATGCATCCTTTATGGTTTAGCGATAACAAAATCTGTGGTTTGTTGCCTTTAAACCTTTTACTATACCTATCGGTGAACGCAAACGCAATAAAAAAGTTGAAGTTCTAAAGTGTGTGTTGTATATAATCCATGTTCAACTCCAATATTCTATAGGTAAATAAGTTTGGCACCATTCACAGATGCAACACAGTTTATTACACGACCGATAAAACACTTAACAGGTACTACTCACTTTTACGTCAAAGTCGATGTCTCTAACTCTGTATCTTAAGTTGCAATATCATTTTATTCAGCAACTTAAACTAGTTTTAGTATTATAGCGCTGTTATTAAGTACAATTTCAAACTGTGATTTATAGGACGTTAAAATGAATAGTAGCTTTACCGTCAGGTAAGATATAATGCCCGCTAATGCAGGCTGGCCAGTTCGGCCGCGTAAATAGGTCCGAGGCCGTGTTTTACTGGTGATGTATCGTTAGGGAGTTGCTTTTTTCTAACAAGACGGACGCTCGGGGCTTTCCCGTCGGTTTCGGAATGTTAAATATCTTCCTCGTTACTACTTCAGCTGTTATTTTAGTTGATAATATTTATAATTGATTTTGTTGTAAATTCTGTCGGAGCACTTTTTAAATAAAGGTTATTAAAAAAAGTAAAATGGATTAAAATGCAGCTATCTGAAATGTATATAAAAATGAGTCTTTTTCACACATCAGGTACCAACTATATTTAAGATTAATCCTGTACTTCTTAACTTTTTACTTATATTAAGAGATGACGTGTAACTTAAGACGAAATAAGCATATTTACCTTTTATCCGGTTAGTGCTGTTCTAAAATTAAAACAGAACAATATTACCTAATTTTACGTCAGTTTTAAATTTAGAAACGTCACATGACTTATGAGAGAGAGAGAGAGAGAGAGAGAGAGAGATTTATTACAACTAAAGTCATGATAAACAAAGAAAAATATCTAGTTTTAATTCCGCTAATGCTGAGATGCATATGCACCGCCCTCCCGCCCGCTAATTATGCACATGCAGGGGGAACCAGGCTGTTAGTGCAACATGCATACCCAAACCCACACGACGACACGTGTTTCGCCTCTCCGCGAGGCATCTTCAGGTTAAACGCCGAGATGTTGACTGGTCGGCGGCTGGAACGAAAGAGACAACTAAAGTCGTTTTCCTAAACAAAGCAGTAACCAACCACCCCTAAATGTAATCTTATCCCCTTTTGTGGTGCCCTGGTATAAGGGGTTGAGTCAAATAACCTCACTTTTGATTGACATTTTCTGCAGATTTTGACCCTTGGAAATTTTTTTTGATTTTGAACCCAAGGTTTCATAGGTACCAGCATCTCCTTGAAGTGGTCAAAGCTGGGACTCCTGCCTTCAAGGCTTTTTCTTCCGTCTTATCCTGATTAAGCCGTGTTGGCCGAATGGTATGTACCCCCGACTTTTAATCCGAATGTCGTGGGTTCGATACCGGCCGTGAACTAATGGATTTTTCTTTCGTGAAAAGTGTAAGTCCACATTTAACACGTGCTTAACGGTGAAGAAAACATCGTGAGGAAGCTGCGGCTTAGTTAGCTTCAGACCTATTGACCTGTTATTTCCTCTGACTAAACAGCTGACTAAGCTGAGAGGATGGTATTGGTGCTGGGCAAACCTAATCCATCAAACAATGCCGTTGGCAGTGGTGGCTGGAGTGACGGAACCCTTGGCAACGGTGGCACTGCGCAGGGCCCCGCTTACCTCTCCAGCTTTCCACTTTTATCCCCGGCATCAGTAGCACCTCCATGATAGCGTAGATCGCGGGCAGGAGGTTCGGGGTCGGCTTAAAAATGCCGAGGCATATGCAGCCGGGGCGTCCCTTGCTCGCTCGGATGGGCTTGAAAAGCTCCGCCTTGAAGTCCTTGGTTTGAAGATCCTGCGCTATCTCCGCTGGTGGCGTGTCGGCTGGGATGCCACGAATAGCAACTTTTACCTGGCGCTCCTCGGGCTGGGAGTAGGAGAACCAGCTAAGTGGCTCATCCAACTCCGTGAGGTATTTCTGGATTGCGCGGTATTCGTCAGCCGACTCCGGGGTAAAGCGAACGCCCTTTCCGTAAGGCCTGGCGTTGGGGGTGTGGCCTAGTATGCCTTTGATGGCCTGAAAATGCTGTGGCCAGTTCGGCATCTGTTCCACGATAATGGGTGGATAGCTGGTCTTCTTGTCAGGTTTTGCTGGCTCGTCAGACAAACCTGAGTGGGATGGTCTGGGCGTACTGCCTCGGAAGGGCGGTCAGTGGTTTCCTGTTGGGGCGGTTGTGGTGGGCGAGTGGGCGGTGTGGCCGCCAGGGACGCGTACGTCGTCAACCTCATCGAGGAAGGTGAAGGTGGTGGAGTTGACGTCGCCTTCTCTTCAGCTTGGTCTTGATCCTGGTCGTGCGTTTGGAAGTCGATAGCTTACTTTTTCCTCTCTTCTGGTGAGGGTTCTTCGCGCTTTCGACGCTGGCCGGGTGTTGAAGGCAGCGGGCGGGATCGAAGAAAAGGATTTAAAAGTTCCGTGTGCGCGCGTAAGCTTAGCGGGTAGCGAGGCCAATACTGTCCCATTGTGTCGACAGAGTTTCTATTTATAAGCCGTTGACTGCCTATAGGGTGCCGGCACTAGGCAGCTTGTCCGTGTTCTTACGTTAGCACCAACCTGATATTAGTGCCTAGCTCTCAGCTTACTAAAACGTATAACGTTAAAAACTTAGCATATGAAAGAGTGCTCTGATCCAACTCGCTTGTAATGTTTGCACACTTTTTAAAAAATGGAGTTCACGGGCGCGTACCAAAGTACTCACACACTTAAGAGGCTCACGTAAAATCCAGACTGCAAATGACGTCAAAGGCTTTCAAACTCGCCGACGCATAGCGTCATCGTGGACCTACCAAACATGTCATATTTTTGATATCAGAATTTAGGAACCTTACCACAGAATTCTCTTCAAAAAGCACTGCATACAGAATGGGTATATAGAGGTACTTGTGTAACTTGTATCGCCGTCATAAACTTGTGATAGTGATGATTGAACCTTCTGAAGTTATCAAACTTGTAGAATACTTTAACAATACTTCTCAGACAAACCATACGGGTCTGAGATGTATTCATAGGTTTGTAATATTTTTCATGATCAGTAACTTGAACCTTTATTCTATCGCAGCCGATTTATTCTCAAAAGTTGAAGCACCACGAATCGCATTCGTTCTGAGTGTAAGCTTAAAGTTTCAGTAAGGCAGTTACGTTCCCCTTCCGGACGATCAACGTAAATTATTCCCCCAGAAGAAATCTCCAAGGGCTGAATGACGGATAAAGGACGGGCCATTTTATTGCCGACACCAGCCTGCGTTTGTAACCGCTTTAAAAATCGACCCTCGAATGTTAATTGCGGGATAATATTATTCAATACCCAGCCTCAATTTTAAAAACCTTTCTTAAAATTTGGAATCTGTCAATTAACGCATATTTTTTGACAAATTGACCGATTAATAATTTAATAACAGTTCTAAACGCTTAAATATCCTCTGTTCTAAATGTTTTATGAGAGTAATTTTCCGCGGCTGAAAGGCGTTGTAACTGATAATTAAAACTCAGTTACAGCAGCTGTTCCTGACGCTATTTTTGAATTTTAATAATAATATTTGCTGTCATGGAGTTAAATTTTACTGTAAAAGTATTAATATACACCTAAATATGCGCATTGCTCGGTAACTGGTAAAGGATTTAGAATAATGTTCCAAAATAAATGTTTTGCTTTGCGCTTTGGAGTGTGAATGTATGCAAATTATGAGTGAGTAAGGAAGATAGATACAAGCGTGGATCGTAGCAGTTTCGGAGCGCATTCGTAACAGGCCAGACGCGAGGCAAGGTGCCGCGCCGGCTGCTACTTCCTGGCTGCCGTCTCGCCTCGTCCTCGCCTGCCTTTTGTTACACATCAAATCATTCCAGCAAATAAATAAGCAAAATTAAAGGATGTGACGGTAGGCCCGAGGTGCCGAATTAATCTTTGGGATGTACATAATCCGCTTACTGTAAGGGATTTCAAAACTCGTTTCCCTGACATAATCGACACGAATTTTTCACGTATATTTCTTTCAGTCGCAAATCCAATTTAATTAAGGCGAGGAACTCGCGGTTAAAATCCCATTTAAGCCGTTTTTATTACCGCCCGTCGGGCAAAGACGATTCGCCACCGCGCTCGAAGAATTTGAGCGCTCACGAGGATTTTCCTGGCTTTTATCTTAGCAGTCTTCAGTAGAAATTGTTAAACATTTCAATGCAAATCATTTGTTTAAAAATATACAACTTTCTAAAATTAGTCTGCAGTTTAAACAATTCGATAAAAAAATTGCCCTAATTATTGAAAGTGTGTATTCTAACATATTTATGTAAGCTCAATTCTGATGATAGGATCTATGTCGAATAGAGGGAACTCCTCAACTTTGGTAAATTAGAAATGATGAAGAAGATCCCTTCCTAGACTTGTAATAGTGAATACTTGAGCCCCTCAAGGTGTATTTTTATGCCCTAAATTTAAACATGTGGTTGGGATTTTAGTTTCACTTAATAATGTTTGCTAGCCCAGTTCCCACCAGGGTACAATATAGCGGTTTAGGTATTTTCAGCAACATTTTGGAATGTTTATCATTGAACTTGGTTTTTTTCAATATTAAAATAAATAACTACGAATGTTTATCTCTATAGAAAGTATCTTTATAAAATTTGACCTGAATGAATGTTAGTAAAAAGTACACCGGCAGGTAAATATACCCTTTCCATCGAGTTTCCATCGAACACAAAGTAATGCAATTTCAATGTAACAAACGTTCACTCACCTCAGACCGGCTCTTGGGAGCGGATCTCTCGGATGTTTACCCCCAATTCGAAAAGATCTGGCTAATCCGGTTCTCCCAGGGGAAGCGCTACTCTAATATGTTAACCTTACCCAGCCCTTTGCTTAAGGTACTCATAAGGTCTACTGTTGATTAGGCTTTCTTGTTATGCTAATCTGGATGTTTGTGAGTTGATTAGAATATTTCAGCTATTGAACTTGTTAAACTTTCGTAATTTTTTAACATATTATTAGTTTACAAAATACAGGATTTTATCGCGTACCGCGATTTTATCGCGTTTTACTTATTTCCCCGACGTTTCGACCGGTTTGCACCTGGTCATGGTCGCGACATAATATTTTAGCTATTATTATAATTTTTTTAAGTTAATGCCACCTATTTTTCATTAATTCCTTAAAAAGTTAAAATTTGTATATTTACGAGTAGGTTAGAAAAAAAAAACACGGTTTTAACAAAGTAACCAAATATTATCACTAAGACTTTGCAAAAATACATGATTTTGTTCCGGCAGTCTACACAATTTTCTTTTGTTTGTAGGCTTTTTTATTTAAAAGATTTTATATTTTTATTATTCCTCAATTTTTACTCGTTTATATGGCCTCAATATCACTTCTGTGCAAACCTTGGCCCAAAATGTATGAAAGCTCGTCCTTCTCCATCAAACAGAGATACAGTTCACCGAATACAACATTTTTAACGATACAGATAAAGATCATTTATTCACACAAGACATGGTTGCATACATTGGTGGAACACAGTTATCTTTTTTTTTTAAATTTATTTATAGTTACAAGAAGTTACAATTTTATTATACAGCATCTAAAACCACTAAGGTTTAACTGATTTCTGAAAATAGTCTTCACCAAAGATAAAAATAACAACAATATTTTAAAATAAGAATAATGGCTAAATAAACTTGAAAAAAATAACCAAAATATTTAATTTAAGCGTAATCAGGTGACACAAAGTATTTTTTTAGTTTTGATTTGATGTTCTTTCTGGTTAAACTATTAACACATATTTAAACGGGTATTTATCGCGCTATTTACCTTTATTATTGCCCGACGTTTCGACAGGATTGCACCCATCGTGGTCCCGGGAAGACTCTCAGTCTTCCCGGACTAATACTCTCAGTCTTATTTGACTCTCAGTCTTAAATATGTGTTAATAATGTGTCGTGATCGCGAAAGTTTAAAAAAGACTATTGGTTAAACTATGTCTTAAGTCGAGAGGTAAACTGTTTATGTTCCGGGGAACAAGCAGTTGTCCGCTCGCCATAGGCGTTGTTCGCACAAGGTGTGCAAAGCTTATTTCTAGAAATGGCTCGAGTGTATACCGGGTGTGTAACAATTTGGTTCAAGGATTCGTTAAAAAAGTTCTCTTTGAGCAGTAAATATTTTATTTGAGAGTGTACCGGAATTATTTGTGTTTAAAAAGAGCATTTTCGTCGTGATAGTACTTATTTGCGATTTTAGGTAAAATAATATTCTTAATAATTTTTAATTGTAATTTGTAAATGTTGTCTAGGTAAGATTTATATGTTCTTCCGTAGCTAGAGGGCCCATATATATGATTCAGCAAGTGCGTGATAAAGCATTATCTTAATTTTGTATGGGATTCTATTTTTGAGTAGAATGATGTTAGCCAGAAATTGTCTTAACTTACTGCAAACGTTGATCACGGACCTGGTAGCTCCAGTTAAACTTATCGTCGATAATTATGCCAAGGTAGGTTTGTTCTGTTAGTATATCGATGAAGGGACAGCTACAAGACGAAACGTTATCATGCAAACACTTATGATCATGTGCAGTTAGATTATGTACAGGAGGTGGTTTTATGTATGGTGACTTAATAACTAGTAATTTCGTTTTATTAGCATTTAGCACTAAGCCAGCGTCGTGACACCATCTCGCTAGAGCGTCCAGATTTTGTTGTAGTATTCGCACAGGCAGACTGGGAATTTCTAGACGCCGTGACAAGACAAATGTCATTCGCGAATTGGTAACATGTACAGTTCGAGATGTAGCCGCTCATATCATTAACGTAGGTTAAAAAATGCAAGGGACCCAAGACTGAACCTTGCGCTGTACCTTCTGTTACAGATATCGGATCGCTGTACGTATTTTCAATTTTTACAGAATATTTTCTATTCTGTTAATAGTTTTCACACCAAGCCAGCAGGGGTCCACGTACTCCGCAGTCATCAAGCCTGTCCACCAGTTGGGTGTGACTTAAGGTATCGAATCTAGAGAGAGACATATCTCGCCAGTCTACAGGCATGTGAATATTAATATTTATAAATTGAAGTATAATATACGTCTCGTTTTGTTTATATTATACATACAATTTAACATATTGTGAAATAATTATCATTAAATACATAGTTATCTAGATTAATTTCAATGTCAAATTCCAAATTTAAATCAAATTTACCTTAATGTCAAATGAATACCATACAATAATCATCATAATTAAAACGTCAAATACTCTTCAATTGTGTAGAAACAATGTTGATAAGAAAGTTCATAGTTTTTTAATAAGTAAATTAACTCCTAGTTCCTTGATATCAGGGAGGCAATTTGTTATATATTTTTGTAGACATAATGTAACAGTTTCGACTAAACAATGCAGTTCTGACAAAAGGTAATGCCACTCTATCTTTTTGTCTAGAGCTAAATTTATAAACATCATAAAAATTCATAATATAGTTAGTACCCAATTGGATTTAACTTTACATATTTCTAAAATATACAAACATGGCATTAAAAATTATACCTTCATACCACGCCATCTTCTCGAGTTCTAAAGAAAATTACGATTTAATTATCTGTGCATAATAAAGCTTTTGTAGTAAACGGAGCAATCGTAAGATTTTGAACAGAGGCCAACGGCGCGCGGTAATGATCCGAGAGTGCATGCATAATTTACCCACAAACAGCTTGTTTTGTAATGTTATTAGTCGGTAATCTCGCCGGAAAAGCAAACAACATTAATTTTGCGCCAGTTAAATATTGAAACAATCTACTATCAGTGCTAGGAGCTTTGTTTAAAGCTAGTATTTAAATTAGAGTGAATATTGCGGGTCGAGGTATTTATATCAGACGGTAGAAGCTTTTTACTGTTCGATGGTAGTATAATAGAAACAGTTGTTTTGATTTTGCCATTTGTGAGCCTTATGGGCTGGTAGATAAAATTAAATAAGATTCGACATTTTCTTAAATTTGTAATACTGCGATAGATGTGTATTTTTGCTTCTATGAAACAGAATATTAAGTAAAGTTAGTGAAACGAAAATGTAAATTGAACTTTTATATCCTTAGAGATGATTTAAACAGTTTCAGCAACGGTATTCATGTTGTACGGGACGTTGTAGTATCTGGCTCATTATTTAGATTACCTACGCTTGCCCAGCACCCATACCATCCCCATGGATTAGTCAGCTTAGCCAAGCTAAAAGAAAAATCTATTGGTGCATGGCCAGTATCGAACCCACGATCTCAGATCGAAAGTCGGAGAAACATACTAGTTGGCTAGTGAACCCATTCTACGTGGAACTAATTTGACACTACATATTGACCTTATATTACTTATTTGGCCTAAGTTACTTAATCCTACTAATATTTTAAACTCGAAAGTTTGTGAATATGTATCTCTTGCACGTAAAAAAATAGCCTACGGATGAAGCTGAAATTTTGCACACGTATGACCAGGATTAACACATAGGCTACAGTTTATCCGGGTACAATACATGCACAGCGGCGGGCATAAGTTAGTTATTTATATATATAAACATGAAACCCTTATAGTATCGTTTTGTCTGTCTGTTCGCCTGTCTGCGGCTTTGCGAAGAGGCTATTAGTCCAAGACAGCTGTAATTTTGCATGGACTTATAAAATAATGACGCTGAGATAACGCTACAAGGGTATCTCCCATACACGCAAGGTGATTTTTTTCTTGATTTTCCTATGGTGTGGTTATTGTTGAATAGGTATATAAAAATCATTTCAGGGTTGCAAAGACGATTTTTCGATTAAGGGCTCCAATCGCAAAATATTAGTGATTCAATTTTTTTTTGAGCAAGCCCCTCTAAAATCGAAACTAATAGCTTTACAAATTTGAAAAAAAACATGAATATAGTTTTAACTATGAAGTTTCTAGGAAAACTATAACGGTTATGCTTGCTTTTTGGGGTTCCTTACCTCAAATGAAAAAAAACGGAACCCTTATAGGATCACTTTGTTGTCCATCTTTCTGTCTGTCAGTCTGTCAAGACCCTTTATCGCGAAAACGTGAAGAGGCATCGAGTTAAAATTAAAACCATGTATGTACTCGATCTACAGCCTTTTTAAGCTGTAAAAAGTCGATATTCTACGTTAACCTAAAAAAATACGAACGTTTATGCCGCAAAAAACGCATGTTTCGATATTCTCAAAGGAGTCAAAGTTAATAGGGTACATCCCGTAGACCTAAAACTATAAAATTTGGCAATATCGTCTTATACTCTCTGATACAGAGAAAAAACCGCAAATACATTTGCAATGGAATAATAAAAATTTCATACATAAAAAGTAGGAAATAAATCATCGAGGTTAAGCAACCATACGCGCAATCATAAAATGGATAGGTAACCGAATCTTTTTGTGCATTCTGATCTGATTAGTAAATATCTAATTTACTTAAAGATTTAAATCTTTTCCTAAATCAGATCAGCTAATTTATAATATAGTTTTGTTATTTTTATAGTGTTTAACCGCACTTAGGTGGAACATTTTCAAAGAAATTAATAACCTTATCAAAAATGTTTTGTCCCTAGTCATTGCTACCGAATGAAACTTCAGACAATGAACAGGAGAACTCTACCTCTAGTAGTTACCTGTAGATGGCGCTCTAATCGGTTGCTCAAACCGATATCACCTTATCAAGAATTTCAGCGGGTCTAGACATGGGTTCTGTAGCTTAGCAGTCAAAGCATTTCCGGCCTTAGGAAGCGTCGAGTATCGATTTGACAGACGTGGGTTCGAATCCCACCGGAACCGTAAAATTTTTTGACAAGGTTATTAATTTCTTGGAAAATGTTCTACCTAAGTGTGGTTAAACACTATAAAAATAACAAAACTATAGAATAAGCTGGAGCGACATCTGTAGTCGTTGTTAATGAATGCAAGTTCAGACAATTAACAGGAGAACTCTAGTAGTTACCTGTAGATGGCGCTCTAATCGGTTGCTCAAACTGATATCACCTTAACAAGAATTTCAGCCGGTCCAGATATGGGTTCTGTAGCCAAGCGGTCAAAGCACTTCCGGCTTTAGGAAGCGTCAAGTATCGATTTAACGGACGTGGGTTCGAATCCCACCGGAACCGTATAATTTTTGATAAGGTTACTCATTTAATTTATAATAACTATTATGTTCCTACATACCTACGGAACCCTCGGTGGGTGAGTCCAGCTTGCGCTTGTCCGGTTTTATTTAGTTTTTGAGAAATTGTCGCACAAATAAGTGATGATTTTTTAAAACCGATAATATTATTTTTAATTAATATTCTTAACTCAACCGAAAATTCCTTATTCATCCTAAAACAAAAATTACCAAGAACTTACAAAAAGGGTATGGATAGCATTAAAATTAATTTCAGTTCTTGTGTTCCTATATAATAAAAACCTATTATATAATAAATAATACCTGTAAAACAGGTTCGTGTTGACAACCCTACAGTTAAGTACTGATAACGATTTTTATGAATGAGTTAGTAGTATACTAAAAGAGTTAAAACTGTTTTTACCCATTTCCACACTCTTTTATGTTTGCAAATTATAATAATTGATAAGATAGTAAAGGTAAAAATGGCAGCCAACGTCAAATAATTATAAGGACTGCGAGGCATCGCTCAATCAATCAATCGGGTCTTCTACACTTCTTCTTCTTCTTCTTGGGAAGTGCGGGTAAGAGTCGATCCTACGATCTTTACTCTAGCTTCAACTTCGGAAGCAACTACTTCCGAGTCCAGGGGTGTTGCCGTTTATGGCATTCTATTTATTCCAACGCCTTACGAGGAGTCGGTTGACCTTACGAGGAGTCAGTTGGGCCTAGGAGCTCACGGGGCAAAGGTCTCCAGGAAGATTTGCTGTCTGGGGGCCGCGTGTGCAGCGGGGCGATGGTGTTGAGGTGTATATGGTGGCTATTGTCGGCCTGATCGTACATTCGACGTGCCAACTTAACCACAAAGTCCTCAACACTGGGCATCTGCACATTGCGGGCGATGACGTCGTTCCTGACGTAGCGCCCCGCTCCTGTGCAGACTCGTAGGGCAATGTTCTGCTGAGCCTGCATTCTCTTGCGGTTTGTACTTGAACATAGCGCGTACCACGCTGGCGTCGCGTATGTGAGTCGTGAGCGGATGTAGGTTTTGAAAACCCCCATCTTCGTCTTTAGCTGTAGTCTCGATGCTAAGACAGGTCGGAGTATTGCCCGGGCAGCGCGCGTTTGTTTTAACGCTCGCTCTACCTGGGCATTCATCGTCAAGGATCTGTCGATATCGACGCCGAGGTACCGGACGGAGGTCTGCCATTCTACTGCTTGGCCTCGCAGTTGGAGTGGCGACATCGGAGTGCGTCGGCGGGTCGCTCAAATGAAAACGCAAGGCATCGATGACACCCGTCAAATTCAAAAAGCCATGTCTCGAAAACTACTCATCCTAAGACTTTCTCATAAGGGGTCAAATGAAAGGCACCGATATTATTCTGAGGATGAGATCTACTTTTTCGATGACTGCAGTCAAACTTTAAACGTCAATATCTCGAGAAGACGAATCGAAATCGAAGACTTTTTTGTGAGCTCTAATAAAATACCTTGATAAGATCAGATAAGATCTATTTTTAGCTGACAGCTGTCAAACCTCTAACGTCGATATCTAGACCTAGATCCTAGACACTCCGTTAAAGGCTCAAATGAAAGACCTTGATGAGATCTACTTTTATACAAGAAATCTATATGTATACCCGAGTCTAAGTAACTTTCTGTATTATAGACTTTACAAAGGTTTTTTTCTTCTGCCGAAAACCTAGGTTGTCATACTTGGCTTCTGGCTCCTATAACCAACTGAATTTGACAAACGAACAGCTTTAATATTATATAAAACAGCTCTGCATGTCACATTAAATAGGTAATAGAATGGCTAGACTAATTCCGTGGAAGCGATGAGCGAGAAATAACTTCAGCCAGTCTGACTTTGCAATGATAATTTAATCACGATGTAAGTGAGAAGACAACTCACTGTATAAGCTTGGAATGCAATAAAACGCTTGATTGTGTAACATAAAGACCGTATTTTATAACGCATTTAATCTTGAATTGACTAAATTTTATGGACGGGGTAAAATTATTTTAACTAGATAAACGATTTGAAATTAACGAATGTTTGGCCAATTTTATGTTTAGCTTTTGTAGTAGTAGAACTTTTTGTGGAGAGTTTATTCGTGGAAGTACTATTTCTGTCGCCAAACAGGAATGTTTGCATTTCTGTTTTTCCGGTTTGAAGGGTAAGGGGGCTGGTGAAATTACGGGCACATATAACTCTATGCCTCAGAGTGACGGGCGTAATGCAATGCAGCGTTGGTCACGTGATTAGTGAAAGTGATCACCGCGGCATCGCGATTGTTATAGGTCCTCTACCTGCACGGCTTTACATTAGGTGGGCCTTCTACTTATCTGGTCATTAAGTCGTATAAAAAAATTCTTATTATTGTCGTCCTAAGAATAGCAATGAAAGGAATTTATTTGTACCAAACAAAACCAAACTTTGTCGCTGATCGATATAGTCTTGTAACTACTTCCTAAATGTTATAAGATAACTAATAGAGCACCTTGAACAACGACACTACCAATCGGTGTATCATTTATCGAAGATTCACTCACAATCTCCTATTGGGGTATCCATGCTTAGTCATGAATAAGTTAGTGATATCCGGTACACGTAAACCTCAGCATCGCAAATTCAATGCTGTTCGTAGCAAAGCACTATTGTGTATTTGAGAACGGCACTATAAAGGGAATGATTAACCTTAGCCAACCAGTAATCACATGTGCCTAAACATATGCAGTACGCGGCGCTATGTCCGGTAACATAGGACTCTGTAGTATATAAACATTTCGGCATGAGAAATATCCTAAAGAGTATGTAACGATTTTATAATTTATTAAAAAAAAATAGAGAATTCGTTAGGTACATAGCACCAAGTCACCCAGAGTCCAGCGTAAGAAGCGTCTACTCAGTTTCGCTAGCTGTAAGACATCCACTGCCTGACAAAGGCCTCCTTCATTGATCACTAAGTACTGGTCATGATCATCCTTGTCATACTTACCACGCTTGGCAGGCGGGTTGGCGAGCACAGTACTGGAAGTTGATACACGGAAAGACGCTGCTGCCCATCTTCCGCAGGTGTCCTTTGACAGATTATTTCTGCATCCACGGGCAAGAAAGGAAGGGCAACATTCTACTGCCGACATCCCACGTCTACTCAGTTCACTTCCATGGGATCCAGCAGGCTGTTTAGATCAACTAAAGAATATCTATGCTTTAGTTTAACTAATTTAACTGACCACAAAGACTGCGATCGATTTACAATAAAGAAGTATTCCTTCTAAATGGTTAAGGATTTATTTAAAAGGCCGTGGGGTGCCGGCAGAAGAATGTTACCCCTCCTCTCATGCCCGTGGATTCAGTAAGAGCCTGCTAAGGGCTACCTCCGGAAGATGGGCAGAAGCGTCTTTCCGTGTATCAACATCTTGAACTGCGCTCGCCAACCCGCCTGCCAAGCGTGGTGAGTATGGCAACTACCCCTCATGGAGATCCATGAGGGAGGCCTGTGTTCAGTAGTGGACGCTTCACGGCTGATATCGATGATTTAAAAGGATAGTGGCTAGTAATTCATAATAGTATCTAGAAATTATATATAGAAATTGTATCATACAGTATCTAGAAACAGTGTGGCGCCAGCATGCATCGTCCATTACAAATTAATTGAAAGGACTATGTACAGTCTCAAATCCCTATGGCGGGCGCGGCTGGGGGGTTACTTAACTGTGATGCCCACACTGTACTCCTGTAACAGTAGAATATAATCCTAGTGGTTAATTTTTTTTAACGATCCTAAAACAAGGTTATTATAGCAGAAATCAGCTAGGTAGCTGAAATGTTTAAATTGCCTTCAACTTAGAAGTATTCCATATTTTTTTACAATGTATTGAATTTATCATTGAAAAGCAAAATTAAAAATTTTAAAAACCACCCGACCATATACTTTCAATATCATTGAAGTAACACGGTACCAAATTTCGAATCGATCGAACATAAGGAAGTTAGTCAGATCTCCTCATCAACTAGAAAAAATCTGATGGTCTTCAAACGGCTGAACAGATTTTCATGAAACATGGCTAAGAACACTCGGGATAAAATTATCTATGACACAAAAAAAATTAAAAGAAAATCGGTTCATCCGTTTGGGAGCTACGATACCACAGACAGACACGTTAAACTTATAACCCCCTCTCTTTTTGCGTTGGGGGTTAAAAAGGAATATAAAAGGATACTCGTTGAAGTTCATCTCATCATCTCATCTCAGCCGCAGGACGACTGTTGGACATAGGCCTCCCTCATTAATCTTCAAGTACTGATCATAAGGATTGTTGCCATACTCATCACGCTTGGCAGGCGGGTTTGCGAGCGCAGTACGGGATGTTGGTACACGGAGAGACACTGCTGCCCGTCATCCGAAGGTATCACTTGGCAGATTCTTACTGCATGTAAGGGTAAGAGAGGAGGGGCAACATTCAAATGCCGGCACCACATGGTAATATTGCAGCGCGTGCCCGTGCCATAGACACGCGTGGCAGTGTACTTGGGAGTGTCAACAGCGGACATAGAGCTTAGGATTGCATTCGCTGCACGCATCGCATCTATGGCCGGCTGCACGGGCATAGCACACACGTTACTGCGCCATTACTGATGAGCTTATCCGTGAGTGTGTCCGACCTTACCACGCTTTACAAAATGTGCTTGAGCTTAAACGTTACTATAATTTCTAAGCCATGTTTTCCCACTGTGATTCTAACTGTACTTAATTGAGATATAACGTCCGTAGATTTCAGATGAATCCTTTAGCTCCATTGCTTGATCACAATGGCTACGTATGATAATGTTCTCTTCAAATGAGCGTTGCCTTGAAACGAATAATTCTGCAACGCAGGCCCTGTGCCACATACACGCGTGGCAGTGTACTCGGGAGTGTCAACAGCGGACATAGAGACGAGGATTGCATTCGCTGGCACGCATCGCATCTGTCGCCGGCTGCACGGGCTTAGCACACACGTTTCTGTGCCATTACCGATGAGCTAGCTCTGAGTGATCCCAGCCTTATCACGCTTGACCTATTTTTGTGTTTTTACTCCTTCCATCAAATGTTTAACTTGTTGCTGAAAATACCCGAAACGCTATGTCTCCCCAATAAATCTGAGAAGATACCTCAATTAATTTATCACGGATCATATCATCAGAAGTGGTTTTTGAAACAAGGAAACCTTAGTGACGCAAAAAACCTTACTGCGGGTTTACCAACCTAATTACCCATTTTAATTTCTCAAGGATATCATCAGAAATGAAACCAGCCGAGAGCGAGTCGGACTTGCGCAGAATTCCGTGCCAATAAAAGGCAAATAAGGGGGTTCTATAATATCCCTGCAATCTTTACATATACTTCTATTAGCTATAAAAGTTTCAGGGGTTTGTCTCCGCAAACTTCGGAGATAAAGAGGGGGTAACGGTATTTTTTTCAACATTTTTGTAAATAAGTCGAAAACTATACGGCTTAAAGGAAAACTAAAAACTGTTTATCAATGTGCAAACAAAGGCCTTTCATATAATACCCCACATGACCTAGTCACTTCACAAACCAATTTGGGACCCCTTTCCGCCTCCTTGTCTAAAAGACAATGCAAATCAGAGAGTTCGTTATAATACACCTAAAATCTTTGAGATCCCCTTTCATATTATGACTGCAGTCATAAAAATAATATTTTTCAACATTTTTATATTTTGATACTTTTAGTACATATTCATACGTATGTTATCAGGATAGCCCTGGCATATGCCACTTTGCCCTAAGGCTTTCTGCTGTTTGATTGTTTTTTTTAGGTGGTTTATGACCACGACTATATATTACTTATAGATATTAGGTTTACAAAATAAACAAATTATAATTTATGTTATTTCTAGAACACGTCATAATTTTGTAGAAATACGTTTATTATCAGGTGAGTAAACGTATCGCATTATTAAACATAAGATAGCTGTAATTTTCTCTGCGCGGGTGCCGACAGAGCATTAGCTACAAGACAATTGAATTTATACAACGATATCCACAGAGTTGGCATTGTACCAATTAACTATCTACGTCGCTATTGAGTATCTGCGATGCAATTTACGCTCTTAGCTGAAAATGACTTCATTGATATAATACTCGGCTACGAGAGCACTGGTCTGCGGCGTATTGCTGACTGGCTGAACTCGCCTAAATGATGGGGTCACTGGTCAATATTTGAACTTCTGGTCGGCTTTTAAATGCAGATTTTACAAGTATTGTGCTTTCGATGTTTAACGGAAAGAACAATGTCAGGCTTGGGCCTACACAACTTTTAAAACTATATTCACACGGGCACAAAGTTTTTCCCTACAACAATTTAAATATTTAATTCCAACTTATTAGAAAATATTTAGTTCTTTTCGAGAACTTTTCGAAAAGAAAATCATTTTCATAAGTAATCATTTTGTTCATCATCATGTTCCAGGTTTTTCTTTTTTCAAAACAATATTGAGCCCCTGCACAATTTCTTGATGATTTGTTAACTGAATTTGATAACGAAATTGATGATGATAATAATGAATGCAAATGGTGAAAACGAATAAAACTATTCAATTACTGTATATTTTTCGTTTAATTTACTTTCTGTAAAATACATAACCTCCAATTTAAAATGTCTGATTATCTTCTTTTTTAGAAGTTCAATGTAAAAGTGGAAATCACAGAAAAGCTTTTGACATTATACTACCCAAAAAAACAAAAGAATTTTCACTGTCCATGACAAATTAATATTGAGCCAAAGTTAATATGGACAACTGACATTGTTCTATAACCAAGATTTGTTATGCCACTTGTAAAAAACAATTGTTGGATCGTGTTTTGATCGTACATTATAAGATATTATTCTAGATAATAGTCTAGATTTGTTTCAAGAAAAATGACCCATGACTTTGTATTTTAAGAAAATCCTAAAAAGAATTCATCAGTCTTACTTAGGATTAAGATATGATAATATAAACTTGTATTGCATAAAACTTCACAGGAAATAGACTATAAATAAAATAGGCTTTAACCACAAAAAAACAAGAAATATGCAAGAAATACATGCAGTCTTTTCGATTAAAGCGATTTTTCCCAGACAACCAATTCAGACAATAATTTAGATGGAGAGGATTCATTTTGAGATTAAACTACTATTAGTTTAGTATCCTATCATGAATAGTCGGGAGTTTTATAAAGAAAAAACATGATTGGTTAGTTAAAGCCACTAAGCATGCAGGTCTTGTCTGCGACAGCCCATCTTGGGCCCGGGTCGTGTGCCAGTGATAAACACATCACTTTTTCCTAACGAGACAAGGTGTCGCGGGCCTGCTGAAAACATGTTCAGTACCTAACGATTGTTAACACCGCGTCGGGCGTTGGAACGATCACGTTTCTGTCAGCTGTACACAGCAAACATTTTTTTACGAAACGTGATGGTTTGGTTTGGGGTTTCGGAATGTTTTCGTCCGATTTCGGGATGGAGATTTTTCAACGCGGTTCAGTAGGCGCCGCCGTGTCGTACAACTGCACCGATGACAATAAATATCGGGCGCGGCGAGCCGTGAAATCGAATAGGCTCCATCTGTGAGCGCTTTACAATCAGCAGCCGCTGTCGTATGTCTGTGCCCGCACCCGCGCCCGCCATAACTTGCTTGATGCATACTATAATTTTAAACGTATAAAAGTTACATACTGGAGGATATTACTATTTTATGTGAGTACCTAACTAGTGTGTTTGAACTGTTAACACGTAATATCTATATTGGATCATTTATGAGAGTACTTCACCATACGAGATCTCGGTATAATGCTCGCTAAGCACCGTGTAGAGATGAATAACTAAGTAAGATAACTCAAATATTTATCCGTTGGTTTTACACATTACTCGAAACGTATTTTAAATGGCTAGGTAGATCGGAGTAATTTGCGGTTGTGACGCGGCTCCGCGTGCCAGCGTCCCCCGACGCGTGTTCGATTGGAGTACAAGTAATTCCGAGAAGGAAATTGAAATCTTAAAGCAATGCCCCACGGTCTTATGTTACTGTGTTTGAATAAAATGAAAAACAAATACGAATCTCTTTGCATAGAAACAGAGAGCTAATGTTTTTTGGAACCGTTCGTTTGAAATGTTTCATATGCCAGTAATGGATAAAGTTTGCACCAGTGTGCCTCTAATACTGGTTCAAAACAATGGTTTCATTTAAACATTTGTGTTTCTGTTCGGTTCCTATTATTTGCGACTATTTAGTTATGTAACTAAATAGTCGCAAATAATAGCCACAAATCGTGTGTATAGCTATAAAGTGCCATGTATTTTAGTTTGGTTCTACTCTTCTACAAGTGTAAAAGTGTCAGCCGTGTTGGCCGAGTGGTATGTAACCCCGACTTTCAATCCGAAGGTCGTGGGTTCGATACCGGCAGTGCACAAATGGATTTTTCTTTCTTGAAAAATGTATGTGCACCACTTAACACGTGCTTTAACGGTGAAGGAAACATCGTGAGGAAACCCGCGGCTTAGTTAGCTTCAGACGTATTGACCTGTTCTTTCCTCTGAATAATAGGTGACTAAGCTGAGAGGATGGTATAGGTGCTGGGCAAGCCTAATCCATCTAACAATGTCCCAGGCACTGCAGCGTCTCGTACAGCATTATTACCAGTTGCTGACGCTGTATAAATCATCTATAATAGATGCAAAGGCCTTACTCTTTTATATGAACTTCACATTTGATATTATTTCAAATGCCAGTGCTACGAGAAGGAACGTGCTTGATTAGCAGGGTCTAACTTGTTGAAATTTTTTCTGCCTACAAAGCGGTTTTGTCTTTGGTAGAATAGATAACCCAGAGACAACCAGATAGTCTGGAAAACCAGAACCAGATAACACTGTAGTAGGAAAAATAACCTTCCCGATGATCCTATCAAAAGAAAGGACTCACTGTCATTACTGCTATGAATCAAACCGAAGACAGAGTGTTGCAGAAGCAACTAATTCAGTAAAAAAGGAAACGCAGAAGAAGAAAGAAAATTAACAATAATTCATAAATTTAACAACAATAAAAATCGACTTCAATGATATAACCTAAAAAGTTGCTGGAAATACCCCATGTATGCTTTTCGCATTTAAATATTTCCCTTGATTTATCATTGATCCCATTAAGGCGCGGTACTACCAGATTTAATGATTGTAAAACATGTATTTCTCAATAACCACTAAACATAGAATTATGAAATTCATACATATTAAAGTTCAGGATATACTTAGAGAATGATGAAGCAAAAACGCGATCGAGGATATATTTATCGATAAAAAAAATCCAAAGTTACATAATAAAATCTAAAACTGGTGTGAGTAAACTGAATCAAATAAAAATTACACCAAAATATTTCCTTACGGAGTTAGATTTTTTAATTATGTACAAATATTTTAAGAAATGTCGAAATATCCAAACAAATCAGTACCAGCCGAGTCATCCAAATCGGTAAACGTAAATAAACCTACATACATAAACTGCTATAATCATGACCCTTCCTGATTATTAACCTTGTCTTAACGCGGGTGAAACCGCGCGGGTCAGCTAGTCTTAAAATTCTTGTTTAGGTATCGCGTACTTACTTTATTTCAACAATATTGTTTAATGATAAGTGTACGTATTATAAGAAAATACCTTACACTACATTAAGGCACTTACAATAAGGCTTAGAATAGCAATTGTTGTTTTTAGCAATATAGAAATAAGAATTCCAAATATTTTCCTTAACTTTCCGTCGCAAAATCGTACAGGCGGACTTTCGCAGTTGTGATTTTAATTAGGGTTTTTTAAATTTAATTGAACAAATATTACGCTAAACAAGCAGCTAACATTGCATGGGTGTACCTTCGTACGCAGTAATATAATTTTGTAGAAGTAGTTATATTATTTGACATGCCTACAAGGGACACACCACACTATACCTACATACCTAAGAGCTATCATTTCTCTTTTACCTACCCAAATTTTTAACTTCGTTGGTAACAACTTTTCGGCTTTTAGGATTATTGTTTTTAAAGCCATATTCAGATTAAAGGCAGATTCTTACGCCTGCTATGTGTGTAAATAGTTGGATTTTTAACTCTTGATAAATTACAATAGCCAAAATATTTTACAAAAAATAAACTAATAACGTATAAATAATAATTTTGGAGCTATGGCAAGATTGTGTATTTATGTTTGGTACCTCACTTGGAGACGGTTTGGCAGCGTCGCCTATTCGAAAGGGTGGCCACGGGTTGCGTCTCCCAAGTGGCGTCTGGATGCTCTGGCGGCTTGGCGACGTTGCTACTATATTGTACATTTGTGATAAATGTCGAGGCCATGGCCACTTGACTTGGCGACCTTCATGGTACCATATTATTTTATTCTCTCCAACGATACTCAAGTATACCAAATTTGGGTGACACACAGGGCACAGGCATGGCTAGTTAAATAAATCTCCTAATAAATCACCACCATGCTAGGCCTAAAATGCGTTCTAGTGCTGAAACCGCGTGCTAACGTATAAAATCCGTCGTGAGAAGTACGAAGTTGCGTGTCTACATAACCAGCGAGAGTATACTCCGCGGTGTGGAGCTCAGGAGTTTAATTTTCCTGTTCCGCACGGAGTCGCCGGGCGCGCTCATTACCGCGACAATGCCTAGCGCCTCATCATTTGCAACGCACTGCCATCGCCGCCCTGGGACACCCCGTCATATCGAGAGCGAAACAATAGTTGCTAGCCATTGTACGGATAAATGAGCGCTGCTCGGAATTATAAGTTGCAGGCAGTACAGTTGAACTCATTTGCAGTTCAGTTAGTGTGTATTGGCTGGTTATTAAGGTTTTGGGTACCAGTATCGAAGGAAGTATTGACGTGAAAGTATTTTTATAAAGAACTAGCTGTCGCACGCAACTTCGTCTACAACATATAATAGATAGAGTGTGCCATAGGCATCTAGAATAAAATGTAAATAAATAAAATTATTATAAATTAAATTAATTAATAAATATTTTTATTTTTATTTTTTATTTTTATTTCAATTTTATGTATTGTATAATTAAAAAGTGCGCGTGGTATAGATGTGATATCTTCTAAGATATTTCTTGAATTCTAATGATGTACAAGGCAATTCTGTTCAAAATTTCATACTTATGATAAATAACGTAATTATTTGGATAAGGATTGATACTATGATTATAAAAACACCTCCGCAAATAATGCACTACTTTAAAACGAATTGTGTAACCATAAAGAAAATATAGTAGGTCAACCTTTAAATATAGACATAATGTTTCTGCATATTTTTTTAGAACTTTTTAGAGGAAACAAATCCGCCATACATGATTTCTGCGTAACTTTAACCGTTTACGCAGCGCACTCAACGGAAGCTCTCAAACAAATAGATTTTAATCGCATTTCAATTGTCTCTAAATCATAAAAATAACACTTTATAATTTAGAGACACAATTGACATGCTATGTGGCGTTAACAAGTGTATATCTTTGACCAGAAGTTGGAGAGATATGAAACAAAAAATAATATTAGGTATATTATAGTTGATGTACACGTATAAATGCCACTTCGCATTTTAATTGTATCCTTATGCATGCTACATTAATACTGCTCACATTAATTCAGACTGTAAAACCTTCAATATATTACAACATTCCCATTTCCTAGTGCTTAACCACAACACAGTTATTAGACGGCAGGTCTTCGGAAGCCCGATGCCAATAATAATGGAATCCATTATGTAGAGTCGTGCACAATAATAGCTAGTTTCTGGGTAGGACATTAGTCTCATGAATGAATCATCACGATCGTCCCGGGCCGGCGCGGTCGTATTCGATTAGCGCAAATAATTCCGAAAGGGAAATTGAAAAGCTAAAGCGATGCCCTCAGGACTTGCTCTTTCTGTTATTTGCGGCGAGATGCCGCGCTTTTTGCCGATAGAATACATAACTACTTACATTCTAGTTTGTCGAAGGGTCACTTACAAATAAAAGAGGTTTTCACCGTCAAAATAACGTGAGATATTCATATAATTCATTTTGTAAAAACGGTGATTACTCACGTAGTATTGTAACGTCAAAGATTACGACGGAATATTCTTCAGCCTTACAATAAATACTACGTGTGTAATACCCGTTTTTATAAAATAAAGAGGTTTTATTGAGAGTTTATTTTCATAAAATGTCAGTCTCTTTTTTCTCTAAATTCAAATAAAAAAATAAAGGGCTGTGCTGTGCTAAGCCATAGGTTTCCCGCTACTTGCACTAACATTACCCTATATTGTTTTCTCAGTAAACGGATACAAAGTTACATCGAAATAATACGGCGCTAATTAGAGGTATTGTTCGGCACATTATTAGGATTGTCTTCGAGTTCAGTTGTAAACAGTAAGTAGTCGACGACGGTCGGTCCGTTCGGTAATCCGGCCTTAATTAGCAGTTGGTTCGGCGCCGAGCGTGGGAACACACACTGTCATGTAGAATGACCAACAGACTTTGTTGGTTGTGTCTGTTATTGTTTAATTTGCAGTTACGGTGAGATTAAATGTAGAAAATATGATATTTTGCTTAGTCAATAGGTGGGTGAACACACTAATAAAGGTAAATAACGCGATAAGTACCCGGTTAAATATGTGTTAATAAGGTGAACACACTGTAAGGTAGAATTAACAGCAGACTTTGTTGGTTGTAGACTACCGACCACTAAAGTTTCATTCGAACGTGGGTAAAGCAAGATTAAATAGTTTAAAATTATTGTTTGTGAATAAGTGATTATTGCTACGTTCTATTCTGAGCCTTCTTCTTAGTCGTGCACTCTTGTCAGAGTGGTCATGGCGGTCACTCCCAGCCCTGTGAGCGCTGCACGTCGAGCGATGTCTTTCCATTTCTGGCGGATTTTAGCTTTGCGAGCACACTGCACCGCCGTTCTGAGCCTACGCTGATACGTAAAACTGCAGTCGTTTTAACGTTTAAAACAACACGTCCTGTCTGATTTAAAAAATTCTGTGTTTGTCAACTATGTAGTCCGTTGCCTTTTGTGTCCGTTCATAATGCGACCACGGACGTGTGCCGCATACCGTATTTGCAAGCGTGTTGACGGCCGGTGTGTAGTATGAATGTCGAAACACCTGATATATTTCAGTTTATTTTGTCTGTATAAAAAAGTAGATACAGTTATTCGGCTAGACTGGTAACACCGTTTTCAATGAAAATATATAATACTTTTCAGGTTAACACGGTTTGAGGATCAGGCTACAATCAGCTACTTCTAGACCTAAGAAACGGCGGAAAAATCTAATCTACACGCAAAATTTGCGATTTGTTCGATTAAAATAACTTATTTATTATAAGTTATTTAAACGAAGTTTTACTTTCAGAAGAGTGACCAAACTATAATGGATATAGGTAGATATTAACATTTTATTGCAAATTTATATGTATGGCAATCAATTTCATACTTTGTGTTTCAAAGAAGCAGTGAAAACTGTGATTCCACATTTTATTATTAAAAGCAGAGGTAAATTAATCGTATTAGTATAATATGATAACTGGCTATCTAGGGGCTATCTTCTCCCGGCCGCTAATCCCACCATAATTGGTGGTCAGAAGACTATTGGACTTGAAACGGGAAAGCCAATGCAATTATCCGAGATAAGGGATTGTCTCTGCAATTACGAGGCTTTCCCCAATTAAACTTTTACTATTATTTGCCTGATACATTATGGATATTGAAAAATCTAAGAGCAGCAACAATTAAATACGTAACTTCTAGATATTAATTATTTATTAAATATTTTCCTGAAAAATCTAATAAATAATTATATATGCAAAAAAGTTTGTATTTTTATACATTGCAAAACCTTTAATAATTTAAAAAAGTCTAAAACGTCATTGGTGGCTAATGTCTAATGAAATGATAAACACATAAGTAGAAACTGAAAATGAGTACCTAAGCTACAATTTTAACGTGTCCTGTATGGCATTTGGAGTCAATTGGTTCTAAAGACAAGACACATAAAAGTGATATTATCTGTTTCGTTTTGCTATAGGATTAACAGAAACTTAAACAATCGTTTCAAACAATACCCAACAAATTACTTTTAAGAATACAAAGAAGTTAAAGAAACAATCCGAAGAAAAATGTATGAAAAATGATGAATATCTAACACAGGGGAATTTGAACAAACTTTTCAAAGAAACGGTGATATTGGAAACCAAAGTTAGAATAACATTTCCAGACACAATATTATCCGAAATAAAGTCATCTTCGACATGAAAGAAACACGTCGAAATTCTTAGGGGAAAATATTACTTCGCAATCGGGAAATTCTTCGCTGAAACAACTCGCGGGGAGGTAACGTTCATTTCGACAAAAGACGAGCAATATTCCGTGCACAAAGGAAAGCACCCAATATATTCAATGCAGTGACACAAGAAATGGCGACACAAAGTGGTAACAAAGCTTATATTGAAAGTTACATCGTTGCAAAATACCGTGGTATGAACTAACTTGTCTTGTGTTGACATCAAGAAGAAATTTAGATGCGTAAAGTCTGAAATAAATCTTTTAGCAGATAATTGTTTTTTTTTATTTGATAAGATAAGGAAAATATTGCTTTTAATATAGTCTATATTAATATATTATAGGTATTGCACCGTCCCGTAAAGCATGAAAACTAGTTGCTGACGCTGTATCAATCATTCATAATAGATGCAAAGGCCTTACTTACTCATTTACATCATTTCAGCCATAAAACGTCCACTGATGAACATAGGCCTCTCTCATGGATCTCCATGAGGGGTAGTTGCCATTCTCACCACGCTTGGCAGGCGGGTTGGTGAGCGCAGTATGGGATGTTGATACACGGATAGACGCTGCTGCCCATCTTCCGAAGGTATCCCTTAGCAGGCTCTTACTGCATCCATGGGCATGAGAGGAGGGGTATCATTCTACTGCCGGCACCCCACGGCATTACTCATATTAATTTTCAGATATCGCTAAGTACTACAATGTTTCGTTGATAATTAAGAAAACATTAAAATTGTAAAAAAAATCTTTGGATGTAACACTTCACGATTTTAGATTTTCCAGTAAAGTTATATTAATATAATTTATTAATTAGTTGTAGTTTTTATAAGATTATAAAGATAGCGAGGTTGAGCAGTATCTTAGTGTGTTTTTACGGTGTATTCCCGGTGTCCCCGTACGCCATGTCCCCGTCACGGGGACAGCGGGACGTGATTAAATTTATTTCCCGTTGTCCCCGTAGCGTAGATTCGGGGACGGGGACAACGGGAAGTAAAAGTTTTACGTGTCGTTGTCCCCATAAATCTGTATTCCTGTTAAAAGCTTACATTTTAGCGTGGGAAAAGAAAAGTGAAATAAAACAAAATATATTAATATGTATTACTATTTTAATTTAAGGTAAAAAACAAAAACACCAAATAATGGAAAAATTAGCGCATTTTTTCAAGAAAATGCCCTACAGTAATTTCACCGTTGTTTACTCTCTAGTTACAGTCTTGACGATGCCAAGTTTAAAACACATTGCTCACAACAGCAAGATAACATGACACTTGCGACTGATGTAAAATTGACCAAAGTGGCGATCTCCATCAAGCACACATGGTGCAACGTAAAATATCGCTGAGCGCTTTAGCAAGTGTAGCGCTGCTACGAAAAATTGTAGGTCATCTACGAATAATCGTAGCACCTCTACGATTGTTCTACGACGCATTGTAACATTAATTATTTTGATGAAAGTTAAACAAGTTACCCGTAAAACAAAGGTATTTTTAACACCCGACAAAAAAGAAGGGTGTTATAAGTTGGAACGCTATGCGTGTGTGTCTTTTGTTTAAAAGCAAGTTTTTAGGCGGTAGTTGTTAAACATGTTTTTTTTTAAATCGGTTAAGGTGATGGGGGTGAAAGAGTACTAATGTTTTCAAATATACCCAAGTTTGGTATCAAATGGAAGGAAATGGTGTGAAGAATTAAAAACTGAGAGTTATATAGAAATAGGCATTTTACAAAATATGTGGGGTGAAAGTGGGGATGAGCAATCGAATTATTTTAAATATACTCAATTGTGGTATCAAACGAAAGGAAAAGATGCGCTGATCGCAAAACTAAATAAAAAAATACTAATTAAAAATTTTAATTTTATAAACTTGACTTTCTTTCTATGAAAACAAACTGGTTCATGCATTAATATAATTTGTTGACATCATACTGGCGTTGACGGCTTTTCTGCCTGGAATTTTCACGAGCCAACCAATTAACGGCTGGCGAGTCGATACATTTCAGTGAATTTACATGCTAATGAAATAACAAGTGACGTGAATAATTATTGTTTAATTTATGTTAGTTATATCCTCACGCTTCCATGCATACAAGTTTGATAACTAACTACTGTTTCTCTTGTTTGATTATCACCACAAAACACGATAAATTAATTTGAGAGATTGAGCATGGGATAAATATCTTAAAAAATACCAAAGTTCCATAGTACGTTAACAAGGATAGCGTTCTTTTGGACATCATCGCTGATTTTAATTATATAATATTCTATATTATTAAATGATATTAAATTTTAAACCACATTTTAAATTATTCTTAAGAATAGAACTGTAGTGGGAGTAATATTAATATACATAGTATTGTAATAAATATCTGTAGTTGAGATGAGCTGTAAGTACAAATTATTCGCAAAGATTTTAAAATTGTACTAATATTCATTTTAAATCGTACGACGGCTAAAAAGTTTCTAAAAGTTTGTAAATTTCAAATGAAAAGCGCATGCGCTTGATTTACGCGCCACCCATCGAAACGATACGACCGCCTCCATGCTAAATGAACTTCAAAATTGAACCTTAAGTCGTTGGAATAAAAATAGGACCTTGTCACTCACAACACCATGATAATTGTAAGATTTTCATCATCTTCAATGCGAAAGCCGTCATTATATTTACGTCGGAATAATTAGTATTTGGTGACAAATTTTCCGTCCGTTTTCTTTGAAACTTTGTACAGATGCAAGCTAAATGGAATTTATTGTCGATAGCCTTAGAGTAACTAATCGTATGGCCTTCATTGGTTCGTAGAGCTTTAACACAGAGGAAAGAGTAGAGCTTTCAGTCGGCTCCGAGCCATGGAGGTGAACGCACGTGCCTCTACGTCGTGTTTGTCTTGCCACGGCAACTTACTTCGCCGTTTTTAATACAATAAAACGATAGTGAGTTACTACAGTTACATAAAGAGAAACTATAAATTACATTTTAAATGCAATATTTTGAGGAAGATGGCTTATGACATGTTAAAAAAATACGTTAATTTAGCTTAAAATTATAATACAAAATAATGTAAATAAATTTTAATTATAAAATAAAGCTGAAAAGTTTTATGTGGAACATTCATGAATTGTTGTATATTATTAGTATCTTATGCAGAAAACTTCTTATAATGTACATAGGTAAACAAATAACTATTTAAAAAAATACGTAGTGCCGTCATGAACAATACATATATTGCAATGAACTGTTTCTTGTATAAGTATAACTAAAAGTGGATGTAAATCGTAGTTAGCAGCACAGCGGGCCGACGGGACGGCAGCGGTTCTGGCCTTAAATATTTCCAACTTCAACTCGTTTTGGCTATATTTAGCAACTTTTAAAAAATAAGAAGTTATATTTTATATGAAAAAGTCAAAAAGAGAGGTCATGGAGTTGACCTACATATTTTTGACCATAGACAATCTTTTTACAAGGTTATTTGATTTTAATGAACCTTTTTTATTTCATCAGGACCTATTCCTTAGTTTGCTAACATTACTATATAATACTACTTGTAGTAGACCTATACAAATTAAGGAAAAGTCCTATTATAAGGTATTGACCTAGATTAGCTTCTTTAGCTGGGCCACCTAACAAATTAGTTCTAAACCAAAGTTAACTTGCCAAAAGCCTATACGAGTACAAATCTTTATGCCTTCTCATACAATTTTTTTTTCTCATTCATTTTTCAATGTGTTATTGTTATGGAAAAAAGCTAGAATCGTTTTTACCAAATCATTTTTCATATTTTAAAACCACATAAGTTGTATATACTTACTGCAATTTATTACAAACTCACTGAATAAAACTATAAAGTAGGTCTATAAATTTGTCTGTACTGGCATTTTTTATAATTTTCTTGTCCAGCTTACAGTGGCTACCAATATTTCAAAATTAATTTTAAATATAAATATTATTTACTGTTAATATTATTATTTTAACTAGTCGAGAAACATAAAAAAATAATTATTTTAGAAACAAAATTGTTGTTGGAAACATCGAAGAAGTCTATTCTCGCCAGGAGTCGGCATATTTGCCGCTTTGCCGACATTCCCTAGTTAATTAAAGCCCATTTGTACTCTTGTCTTGCAAAATACAATTTATGGAATGAATGAACATTTCAGCGTAGGCTAAATAATTTAATTCTTACTCCATAACAGTTTGTTAATGGTTCAGCTGTGAAAAAGTGTATATTAATAATAAATTACTAAAACCGTAAAAAATGGTTAACCTACCAACGGCTGTGGTAAATTGTACCTCTAACAAAAAAAAGATAATTTTCTATTTGGCAATCTCTTACCAATTAATGCAGTTAAGGTTTTATTAATTGAGATTTGGCTTTCTAATGCTTTATTTATGACTAGCTGACCCGGTGCCCACTTCGTTGGGCGGTAATTTATAGCCTCTCATCATGACACTCACAAATACTGTGGCTTTCTATTAGTAAAATAATTTTGAGAATCGGTTCAGTAGATCCAGAGATTATCCCCTACAACCTCATAAACTCACAAACTTTACCTCTTGATAATATTACTAAAGATATAGATAACACTTACAAATTTTGTACTAGTCACGTAACAATATGTGTCAAAAAAAGTTTTTTTTTTACAAAAATGGGATCTTAATCTTTATTTTAAGGCTCGGGTATTGACAAACCCGAAGCCCAGCGCCTCCTTGTCAATTCCAAATAAGCCCGCCTCGAACTGAAGCTCCGCCTACAAGAAGGTAAATAAGCCCACGTAATGTAAGCATCATTTTATAAACGTAGGTACACCCACCTTTACATTATGTACAAGCAAAGTGACAATTATATCTTGCCTTCTTTTCATGCTACGAACGGTACATAGGTTCTTTTACTAGCAGCATTGACTAAGAATGCATCTATGCAAGAGCGGAGTTTATGTCAATTTTTAAAAACAAACCAAGTTTATTCCTCATTTGAATTAAGATTTACGATTTTTGTTACAAGTCATCCAATTTGACAGGTAGTTAGTATTTAATCACTTTTTTCCAAAAGGTAGATACATACTAAAAATTGCCTATAGATATACAAAAACGTTTAAAAAGGGATATTAAGGCAGCCGTCGATCTTAATATCCCTTTTCGAACGTTTTTGTAACTTAATAATTTCTTACAGAACATACAAAAGTATTACGTTGAAATCTTACACAATCGTATTCAAAGTAAAAACACAAAAACTTCTTAATTTCCTCGCTATAAAATAACAATAAAAACGAATTGGACACATCGAGTTCCAACAAACAACGGAACAAATACAAACTGAGGCTTTATTACTGAAATACAGTTCTTGGGTAACGGGACAATGTTAACAAACAAAATCAACAGAGCGGGTGAAACTTTCGCAGCTAAGAAGTCGAAACTGTGTGTATACAATGTCTAGGAGTGAGCTCTAACAAGCTGGCCATCCGAAGTAATTAAACAGAGCGGGCTGAGATAATTCAGCGAGAGCGGTCACTGGCAGAGGAACAGAGGAACAGACAGTTTGAAAGTGTTGGCGGAGGCCAGCACGGCCTCTGCACTTGCAGATTAGTGCTCGCAAAGCGCTCGAACAAAGGGTATGCGCCGCTAATGATGGAGACGCACTCGCTCGGACGAAGGCAACCCGCCGCGAGGAATCATATTGTCTACACCGACCACAAAGGAAGAAAGTAAGTACTTATTATTTTCTTCATAGAGCTCTTTCTCTTTGCGAGCTTAAATAACATCTTATTGTGAAGATTACTATTTTTTTACGGAAATGTTTATGTTATATTTCGTGAAAAAGGTTTATTTGTTATTACTTTAGTTGTTATTTGAACAAATAAGCCTATCAATCAATTCAATTAAATCTTTGATAACCACAAAATTTATTAAATTAAACGTAGCGCTAAGCTAGGTTAAATTGTTTCGACCTAATCTCGGCAAACTCTTAAAATGTCTTGGTTTGACTAAATTTATTAAATAGCTATTATAGTCAATTTATAATTTTAAAATGTCTGTGTTTAAGAAATAAATTAGGGCTGAATGCTATGAAAAATCAAATTAATGTAGCACATTGATTCCTGTGAAATGATATCCGGCGGAAGGGAAGGCGAGACCTTTAAACCAAACAAATTGCTCCTATTATTTCTCTCAATTTAGTCTAACAAGCAAGTTAGAGTCAAAGGTTCGACGAAGCGGGAAACTCAATGGCCGTGAATTTTGTAATCTTCATTAATTACACCCAAAAGTTAACTTTTGCTCTTTCCACTCATTTCTGTTCCAGTTCATTTAAGTACTTCGATCTGTTCTTTATGGGCTGCGGTTTCACTGGCGCTAGATAACGGCAGGAATATTGGGCCCTAGGAAGGGAACAGAATTTATGGGACGATATGAAACTCGTGCGCAAGTCATTGTGATGCTTAATAATTATCTGTACCAATATCCACTTTTATCATCACCTCTTTAGGTAAAAAATATGGCATACCTAGTAGTAACTCTTTGTGTTATATAATGTAACTCTATATTATTTAATGAGAGAAAGTAAAGAGTTAGTTTGTGAGCTTGTGATAATCACCGAAAGTCACCCGAAAATTGATATTCCAATAAATTAAATACTTCGATGTGTTATTTTGCCGTGGGGTGCCGGCAGTAGAACGTTGCTCTTGCCCGTGGATGCAGTAAGGATCTGTCAAGAGACCTCCAGAAGATAGACAGCAGCGTCTTACCGTGTATCAGAATCCCGTACTGCGCTCGCCAACCCGGATGCCAAGCATGGTGAGTGTGGCAATAACCTGCTTATGACAACTTGGAGATCAATGAGGTAGGTACGTCCAGGATTTTCAGTAGTAGACGTCCTACGGCTAAGATGATAATGTGTTCATTTAAGGCTGTAGTTTCACTGGGCTCGGTGGGAAAAAGAGTTTTTGTCGATGGAGAATACGTAAAAATTGAGCGCAAGTTATTGTAAAGGTTCATTATCTATGACAATAACTGCCATTAATATTAACTCCTGTCTAATTCGTGTGAGGTTTTACTTTAGTCAAAAACATAGCGCACTAATTTAATATTCTAAAGTAGAAAGTTTCAGGTAAGTTCATAAACCACGCATCCGGTTTAAATAAAAAAATATTGATAAAAAAATATTTAGTAATTTTGAAGTAAAGTTCTTACAATAAAATGTGTTCTATTTTCTGTATTTTTTTTGTTTAGGTGTTTTTTCATTTTCACATTTATGTTTTTGATAAGATAGTATATTTATCTAGGTCATCTTCCGATGTCGTCACCCGTAAATTTCGTAATATTGAAGAGTTTCTTTAAACATCTGTGATTTTCTTCATCAGTTCCACTTGACAAAATCATACTTTATGAATGCAAATGCTTGATATCTATATGTCAACCTTCAATATTTCAGCATTTCCCTTGAGTTCTCATGGATCCCATCATCAGAACTAAATTTTAAAAATAAGCAACCTTATTAAATCTGTATCTATTCAAACTTAAATAGAATTTTCTAAATCGGTTCACAAACGAAGGGTTTCTTAAGTAACATAGATCTAAGAAAATTCAATAAATTCTAAAGTAGCAAGTGAATTAAAAATAATAAAATAAAGTAATGTTAGTTTAATCATGAGAACATCTAACATTGAAAAAGTAAGGAAAAATTAAACTTTTTTACAGAATTAAAAAAAGGAGGAAGTTCTCAAGTCGATTGTATTGTTTTTTGATCATCTAAATCGTTTTTTTTGGTGAAAAATTAAACTTGTAAGTAAATCGTGTCAATTTGGTTTTTAACAGCTTTTATTAAACTCCATTAAATAGCAGACGTAGTTAAATCCTCCATTCCCTCCGTAAAGAAATGAATCATACGTCCGAGAAGCTGAAAGAAATCTTCATATAAATTAAGTGTACAAAGTTTGTAACCACTGTAAGAAAAAGCTACCGGATAAACTTTTGTAGAAACATTTAAATGCACTAGTGGCGCCTTTTTGATGCACTGAAACCTAATTCCTTTGAAGGATATTTACGGTGATATTACAGTTCACGATAATATTCATCATCATCATCATTTCAGCCGTAGGACGCCCACTGCTAGACATAGGCCTCCCTCATGGATTTCCAGGTATTGCGGTTGGAAGCGGCCTGCATCCACTGTCGACCTGCGGTCTTCACCAAGTCATCAGCCCATCTTGTAGGTGGACGTCTTACGCTGCGCTTACCGATCCATGGCCTCCACTCGAGAACCTTTCGGCCCCATCGGCCATCTGTTCTTCGAGCTACATGGCCTGCCTATTGCCACTTCAACGTGCTAATCCGTTTGGCTATGCTGGCTATGTCACGAGTTCTTCTACGTATGTATCTCTTAATTTTTTAATCGATCGCTTAAAGAAACCCCGAGCAAAGCCCTCTCCATAGCCCGTTAAGCGACTCGGAGCTTATTTATTAGGCCAGCAGTGAAGGACCAAGTTTCGGTTCCATATGTCATTACTGGTAACACACACTGATTGGAGACTTTGGTGTTCGGGCACTGAGGTACGAGTATATTGGAGAAAAAGACGTTACGAGGTTTCCTAAACGCTACCCATTCGAGATGAATTCGACGATTGACCTCTTTCTCGAAGTTGGACCTACCTAATTGGACTGTTTGTCCTAGGCATACAAGCGTCGACAACTTCAAAAGCCGAGTTCTCAACTATAACAGTGGTAGGTACAACATGGACATTCGACATAACCTTCGACTTGTCCATGCACATTTTAAGGCATACCCGTTGAGAGACTCGATTGAGGCCTTCGAGCATCGTGCTTAGTTTTTCCATAAACTTTGCCATGACCACGATATCGTCGGCAATTCGAAGGTGAGTCATGTATTCGCCGTTGATATTGATGCCCAGTCCTTACCATTCCAAAAGCTTGAAGGCATCCTCCGAAGCAGTCGTAAACAGCTTCGGAGAGATTACGTCTCCTTGTCTTACGTCTCTTTAAATGGGAACTCCTTCGAACTCTGTTCCTGTACTCGAACTGACATAGTGGCGTTTCTATACAAAGAATTCAACACTTCGATATACCGATGGTCAATATGGCATCGCTGGAGAGCCGTAAGCACCGCCCATGTCTTGACCGAATCGAAGGCTTTCTCATAGTTCACAAACGCGAGACATAGTGGCAAGTTATACTCTTCGGTCTACTGTATGACTTGCCGCAGCATATGAATGTGATCTGTGGTACTGTTGCCTTTTCGGAACCCCGCTTGTTCGGGAGGCTGGCTTGTCATCAAAATGCGCTCGAGACGATTCGCGATGATCCTTGAAAACAGCTTGTAAACATGGCTCAAAAGCGAGATCGGTCTGTGTTCCTTAAGCAAGGTGTTGTCGCCTTTCCTATAGAACAATACCACTACGTTTTCATTCCATGCCTTCCTTTGCAAACGCCACATAATCCGGTCCAGTGTCAAGTCAGGGATTGCCTGCGACTTGTATTAATATCGTTGACCCACCGCACCATTCATCATCATTATTTTTTTTCATCATTTCAGCAGTAAGACTTCCACTCCTGAACATAGGCCTCCCTCATGGATTTGCAGTTATTGCGATTGGAAGCGATCTGCATCCACCTGCAGTCTTCACCAGGTCGTCAGCTCATCTTGTTGGTGGACGTCCTATGCTGAATTTTTCCGTGGCCTCTACTCGAGAACTTTTCAGCCCCATCGGTCATCTGTTCTGCGAGCTACATTGCCTGCCCATTGCCACTTCAACGTGCTAATCCGTTTGGCTATGTCGGTGACCCGAGTTCTTCTACGTATCTCCTCTTTTCTGATTCGATCGCGTAAAGAAACCCCGAGCATAGCCCTCTCCATAGCTCGTTGAGCGACTCTGAGCTTATTCATGAGGCCAATCGTGAATGACCACGTCTCGGTTCCATATGTAACACACACTGATTGTAGACTTTCGCCTTAAGGCACTGAGGAATTTTGGACGAAAAGACGTTGCGTAGTTTCTCAAACGCTGCCCGAGACGATCGAGAGACGACCCGAGTTGGATTCGTCGGTTGACCTTGTAACTCAACATGCGTGCAATAAATGCATATGACTATGACCATGACCTCTTTCTCGAAGTTGGACCTACCTTATTGGACTGTTTGTCTTAGGTATATGTACATACGCGTCGACAACTTCGAGAGCCGAGTTCTCAACCATAACTGGGGCAGGCACGACATGGACATTCGACACAATCTTCGTCTTGTCCATGTTCATTTTAAGGCCTACCCGTTGGGAGACTCGATTGAGGCCTTCAAGCATCGTGCCGATACCTCCATCGACTTTGCCATGACCACAATATCGTCGGAAAACCAAAGGTGAGTCATGTATTCGCTATTAATATTGATGCCTAGTCCTTTACATTCCAAGAGCTTGAAGGCATCCTCCAAAGCGGTCGTAAACAGTTTCGGAGAAATATTGTCTCCCTGTCTTACGCATCTTTTTAAGGGCATAAGACAGGGAGACATTATTGATCATGATCTCGCTTTTGATCGAATCGAAGGCTTTCTCATAGTCCACAAACGCGAGCCATAGCGGCAAGTTCTTCGGTCTTCTGTATCAATTGCCGCAGCGTATGAATATGGTCTACGGTACTGTAGCCTTTTCGAAACCCGGCTTGTTCGGGACGCTGAGACTCATCAAACATGCGATCGAGACGATTTGCGATGACCCTTGAGAACAGCTTGGAGCAGAAAGGAATAGGCTGAGTTGGTTGTGTACTAGGCGCTCAAGAACCTTTAAGAGGAAAAGAAGAATGCAGATGGTGTGAAAGTCAGCAGGTATTGATGGTCTAGAATTTTTGGGAAGGGGGATTATGTAAGCACCCTTCCAAATGTTATAATTATCTCTTACATATTAAGCTTGTATGCTGCGGTTGCCACAAATCGCAAACGATGGTAACTACGGAAGACCAGCGCTGTGATACGACCTGCTCTGCCACAGCTCATGCTAAGTAGTGGCCTTTTTTGTCATCGTATTCTTCCTTTACCTTTTACCTTTTCCTTACCTTTACGTACTTAATTAGTTTTAAGAATATAATATTATGTTATCTCTGTGACAAAATAAACAAATTTATCTATTATCTTTATCTTTTAAATGCTCGGAAAAGTGCTACTGGAGATTGAATGTCTTTATTTTACTGAACAGAATATAATCAGGTTACTTACCACCCTATCTGTGATTAGTTATAGGAATTAATTACTAATAGGGGCTCTTAATAGCCTAGAAGGTTGGTAATAAAATGGTTTAGATAAGTATTATAAAGTGACTTGTTCGGTGTTGAGACAAAACTATTGAAAGTAGCTAAATTTGAACAATATGATCCATTTGAAACGAGGCCATGGCCATAACCAATTGGGTAAACGAGTTCTTGAGTAGGGATTGCGACTCGGAAGTGGGACGCCCACAAGCTAAGCTAGGTGTGGTGCGAACGGTCGCTGGCAGACGCTGGATGTGATAAGCCGAAGACAGGGTGAAATGGCGCAGATTTGGGGTGACCTATGTCCAGCAGTGGACAAGTGAAGGCTGATGATGATGACGATGATGATGATGATGATGACGAAAATGGTAATGATGATGATTCCTACATCATTAACATTATTTTCATTGTAAAGGCAGCAGAATGTTGCCCATCTCCTCTTGCCCTTGGGTGTAGTAAGAATCGACCAAGAGATACCTCCGGTAAGATGGGCAGCAGCGTCTCGCTTTGTATTTACATCCTGTACTGCGCTCGGCAACCCGCCTGCCAAGCGTGGTGAGTATGGCAATCTAAATATCCCCTCATAACTAGTACATGAAGATCCATGAGGGAGAACTATGTCATGCAGTGGACGTCCTATGGCTTATATGGTGATGATGATAATTTTCCTGTCATGTCATCACTGTATCAATGAGTCCTAAGGAAACTATACATATAGGATTAAAACTATTTAAGATTCATGAGAACAGGATAAAAAGTACTGCCCATTTGTGCCAGTCGAGCGGCTAAGTGCCCGTTGAATGTGAGTCGGTAGTAGGTACAGACAGCGAGTTACTTGTTCAGTTTCCGCTAGTCACATTTTCGCAACAAGGTATTCACATTTCGAGGACTGGAAAGTTGGCGTTATCGCGTTTAAAATAGAACGACAAACACATCTAACTTTGTGATGCAAAATGAGGCCGGATAAAACTGTTTCAGCCTAGTACTGCACTTTTTCTTTAATTTTTTATCTTCGGCTAGACAAAAACATGGATGAGTTGCTTGGCCAACTTTTTTGCACTTTTTTGGAGTCGGATTTAAAACAAATTAATAAAATTTTAAATTTTAAGTAACCACCGACATGTTACTTGCAGGTTATCAATTTTATTTTTGTAATGTGTTCAGTTTTGCAATCAACACATCATGCCCCTTCATTTGATATATGTATATATTACATACATATATATTACACATATGTATATTTGAAAACATTCGATTGTTCACCCCTTTCAACACCCATATCTCATTATTAGCTCGACCGATTTCTATACTTATAACTTTTAATTTTGCATTCTTCACGTCATTTTTTTATTGAAATAAATAATTTATGCATTCACACAGCATCATCTAGCCCCAACATAGGGAAGCTTTTCTTATCTATATAATATAGAATTCAAAGTCCTGACTGACTCACTGACTGACTGACTGATATATCAACGCACAGCCTAAACCACTGGACCTAAGGACTTGAAATTTGGCACACATATACCTTGAGTATCCTTGAGGTGCACTAGGAAGGGATTTTTCTAAATTCCCACGGAATAAGGAATAAATGGGATTTATATTTTCAAATCAAAGTGGCTTTGCGTGAAAAAGGGGATTTTTCGTTTTATGACTTCCACGCGGACGAAGTCGCGGGCAAAAGCTAGTGGGATAATATAATTTACTACATAGATATATATTTTTTCGGCCGCTTTTATATAACATTGCAAACAAATCGGTCCGCTCGTTTAATAGCTACGGTGCCACAGACATCCGTGAAACTTATATATAACACCCTTCTTTTTGCTGGGGGTTAATGATTATTGTTGATACTCGTATCGTTTTTTAACAAACATTGAGGTTTTCTAAACATGAAACATTAATCATTTCAGCCGTAGGACGTCCACTGCTGGACATAGGCCTCCCTCAGGGATATCCAGTTATTGCGGTTGGAAGCGATCTGTATCCACCGTCGACCTGCGGTCTTCACCAGGTCATCATCCCATCTTGTTGGTGGACGTCCTACGCTGCGCTTGCCGGTTCATGGCCTCCACTCGAGAACTTTTCGGCCCCATCGGCCATCTGTTCTGCGAGCTACATGGCCTGCCCATTGCCACTTCAACGTGCTAATCCGTTTGGCTATGTCGGTGACCCGAGTTCTTCTACGTATCTCCTCATTTCTGATTCGATCGCGTAAAGAAACCCGGAGCATAGCCCTCTCCATAGCTCGTTGAGCGACTCTGAGCTTATTCATGAGGCCAATCGTGAATGACCACGTCTCGGTTGTATATGTCATCACTGGTAACACACACATTGATTGTAGACTTTCGTCTTAAGGCTCTGAGGAATTTTGGACGAAAAGACGTTGCGTAGTTTCCCAAACGCTGCCCATCCGAGTTGGATTCGTCGATTGACCTCTTTCTCGAAGTTGGACCTACCTAATTGGACTGTTTGTCCTAGGTATACATACGCGTCGACAACTTCGAGAGCCGAGTTCTCAACCATAACTGGGGCAGGCGCAACATGGACATTCGACATAATCTTCGTCTTGTCCATGTTCATTTTAAGACCTACCCGTTGGGAGACTCGGTTGAGGCCTTCGAGCATCGTCCTCATTACATTAATCCTCTAAGAGAAACATTAATCCTCTGTCTTAATCCAAGTGGTTTTTAGAAAAGCAAGTTACAAAAACCAATTATAACAGCCAGGAGCAGATTTATGTGGAATATATTGCGATTTTATTTTAACATATTCAGAGAGGGTCGCGACACGTTCCGAACAGAGTTCCTTACTCCCATTCCGTACTTTGTAGGAACATTATAAGTACATACCTACCAACGAGTTAGTGTACAAATTGATTTATTGAAGTTGAGCGCGTTCTCGAGTTGCGCCTGAGTATTCACCGTCCTGAGCTTTACACAGATAAAGTGGAAATAAAAAGAAACTTCACTAACAGAAATCCTCTTGTCGCGAGATTTACGAGGGACGCACCTCCGACGCAAATAACGTATGTACATGTAAATTTTATGTTTCCACGAATAAAAAATTCTATCAACGATACGATGAGTTTTGGGGTCCTTGACTTTCCATTACTGTTCACACAAAATTAGGTTAACGATCAAAAATTTCGAACTACATTAGTGATCAAATTTTCAACTGTAACTATTGATGGCATGTTTTGTTAAAACCAACAATTTGCTTTATGAAATCTGAATGTAGGCATCCGAAGTATTGTGATCATTTTGTAGATAATTATACGTAGTCACGCAAACACCGCTGGTGGCCGCCGCGCCCGTGGCGTTAAATTCATGCCAGCAACAACTTTCTTCTAATGTTAATGATGGTAGTGAGAAGTTAACTTAACCCTTTGATTTTTCCCGGCAGTAGAATGTTACCCCACCTCTCTGCCTGTGGATGCAGTAAGAATCTGCATAGGGTATCAACATCTCGTACTGCGCTCGCCAAAGTGCCTGCCAAGCGTGGTGGTTATGGCAACAACCCCTCATGATCAGTACTCGGATCTCTTAGTCCATGAGGGAGGCCTATTTCCAGCAGTGGACGTCTTACGCCTGTGCTGATAATGATGATGACAGAGATGTGAAATCATAGTAAATCATAGTAAAGTAGGTTTTTATTCTAGCCTCGTTATCGCGTTTTGGTGGTAATTGTATTGATTTTCTAATTCAAGCTGCACGTAATGTTGCAAATGCCTAGAGTATGACTGACCCAAGTTTTTTTTCACTTTTATTCATTATTGTTAAAGTCGCACTAATTAGCCTTCTAGGGTTAAATTAACTGTATGTAACCTCCATCAAATGAAAGAAATGCTGTACTCGTATCATCTTAATGGTGCGTATACTTTATTTTATTTATTTAAACAAAATCCAATACTAATATAATAATAATAATAGGTATAATAATACGCTTGTTTATAAACACTTATTTTGACTCAGCTAGCCGACTTGTCGTTGGCAATGCTTGTTCGTCATGCTTTCAAAAGATCACGTAAGGAAAGGAAATATTTAAAGAAAAACTTAACTAACTTAAGTAAAACTTATTACACTTAAGTAAACTTAACTAAACTTAAGTAAATATTGTCAATAGGTAAAAAATAGAATTGTCAAACATATTTTCGAACTAATGTTCTAAATGGTAAACATAAAGTTATTTTCTTATCATATGCAGATAAGAATTATTATAATAAGCCCATCTGATCCCACTGCTAGGCAAAGGCCTTCCCCCATTCCTTCCATGCATCTCTATTCTGAACCGGATAAGAATTATAAGATTTTTTTATGTTTACTTATCTACTAATCTTAGTTTTATATGCTATGGTATATTATAGAATGGCGAAAAACTGATATTTCTGGTTGATTTTGCTTCCTAAAGTTAATTGTAAAATAAATTCCACTATTTTAGAGGTTTCGTGAAAATTGTTATATTTTACAATCAATAGGTAAAGCCTAATTTCCTACACCGTATTTTATTTGAAAATTTTTATATCAACTATAATAAAAACAAAAAAACATAAACTTCTTAGTTTATGAGAAACATGACTTTTTCAAATACCCGTTTGACGTTTCTACAGATGGTTAGCCTCTACAGGGTATGTGCATAGGTTAGCTAACTAGGGTTAATTGAATTACTTCCAAGTTTCAACTTTTTCACCAACCTACTTAAAAATACATGAAACCTTTTATTTCAGCTCATTTTCTGTCAAGTAGTGGGGCTCCAGTGTTATTCTGGCATGATGTTTATTCATTGAATTAACGTCCCGCAAATGCAAGCACAGTTAAACGCTATTTTCCGAGCATATTTCTGTTTGTCAATTAAAATATACGAGTACGAAATCGGAAAATCATATTTCCGGACGGGTTTATTAAATTAGGTGTGGCAAAAATGTTTGACGATTGACCGCTGGCCGCTGGCAAATAATTTTTAGCACACCCAAGTAGTTATGATAATTATTCTTAGTTTGTTCCCTACTAATATATAAAAGTGAAAGTGTGGATGTATGAATGTATACAAGGTGTAAAAGGACAACTACTGAAAACTTCGGGAGGTCAATGTATTCGTCAATATGAACAACTTTTACTAAGGAACTTTTGCTGTAAAAAATGTAAAGAAACAGCTGTTCCATATATTTTAGTAAAGTAGGTATTGTACTTTTGTATGGAACAGCTGTTTCTTCACTTTTTACAGCGAAAGTTCCTTAGTAAAAGTTGTTCACATTGATGAGTACATTGACCCCGCGAAGTTTTCGGTAGTCGTCCTTTTACACCCTGTATATATGTATGTTCCGTTTTCACGTCAAAAGGGTTGAGCCGATTTTCATTAATTTATATATACATAGTATAATTATATAGTATAGAAATAGATTTGAACATGGAGACGGACGTAGGCTACTTTTCGTTGCGTAAATTAAACCAGACGGGCTTAAAATATGGGGTGAGAGTTAATTTGTATAGAAAGCATTATTTTTTTACTTAAGATCCTTGAAAATTTGTACTGACATTGTCAAATAAAAAAAAATACACATGTGTTTCAAAATTTTTCTTAAATCATCCCCTGGCGTGGTGTGCCGGCAGTAGAATGTTTCCTCTTCTCTCTTGCCCGTAGATGAAGTAAGAATCTGCTAAAGGATACCTCGATTATATAAAGGATGAATGGCAGCAGCGTCTTTCCGAGTATCAACATCCCGTTCTGCGCTCGCCAACCCTCCTGGCAAGCGCAACCCTCCTCCAAGCGTGGCGAGTATGGCAAAATATTTTTTTTGGAAAAATGGCATCTACCTACTCAAATGAGAGAAAATGAATTTACGTTATATTTTTTTCTGTGAATATATGTTATACCGGGCCCAGACAAATGTTATTATATATATGTGTAGATATGAGAAACCCGCACAGTTTTACTGGTTAATTCTTGAGCATTAAAACATGAGACTATTACCACAGCTATTACTCAAGGCACATAGAACATAAATTATGGTAAAAGAAAAGATCTAAAACGAATAAATCCGTCTCAATAATGATTTTATTGGAATCATAAAAAAGGGCTTAACATCCATATCACTTAGGTTGGCTTACGTTACAATCACTAATGGCTATCAAATTTAAATAAATCAGGCCAAGTGCGTGTCGGGGCACGCACTGTGTAGGGTTCCGTAGTTACCCGCAGACCTGTTGTTAAAAGTCGTGTGTTTTTTTTACGTTTACCAAATCTAAGGTCAGTTTTCGGTCCAAAAGTACTCACTTATTTGAGCGACAATTTCTTTGAAACTAAAAAAGGTAGCTTAAGCGTTATAGTTTCCATTTTCTGTTCATGGTTAAAACTACATCCTTGCCTTTAAAGCCTATATAAAATAGCAATTTAGAGGTTAGCAATGTGTACAAGTGAACGCAGCATGCCGAAGCTGTTAAATACAGGAACATATTAATGAATACTGTGTTTCAATGCAGCATATTTGAATTGTATGTCACGTGCCAGCCGGCTGGGATTGTTTGCGAGGTGCGACCGTGTGAGCATTCCTCGCGGCATTATTATCGACTTTTCTTGCATTCTTCTGCGTGGAGTAGCAAGTTTACATACCTTCAAACTTGTGGTACGAATATTATTATCTGTGCCTATTGGAGATTCTGTAGGTTTTTTAATGTTCATTTTAGGGTTTCGGACCAAAATGGTAAGAAGGAACCCTATGGTATCACTTTGTCTGTCTGTCTGTCACAAATGAATATCTCGATAACTACTGATGCTATCGAATATGAATTATTAAATAAAAAAATATTAAAGATAACACTTTTTTATTAATAATTCAAAGTTATTTACAAAAATGTTGAAAAAACGACCGTTTCATAAAGTAAAAAAAAAGGTAAAAAAGGCAGGGGGCCTTTTCTCCGAAATTTGCAAAGATAAACCCGTGAAAGGAAAAGTTTATAGAAAAATTATATATAACGTACTCTCTCATTTGCATAGTTTTTTAGACAATGGGGGGGTTTAAAAAAAAATGTGAAGTTACTAGGTCATGTGGGATATCATATGAAAGGTTTTCATTTGCACATTAATAAACAGTTTTTAGTTTTCCCTTAAACCATATCCTTTTTGAGTTATTTACATAAATGTTGAAAAAACGACCATTCCCCCCCTTATCTCCGAAGTTTGCAGAGATAAACACGTGAAACTTTTATGGCTAGTAAAAGTGTATGTAAAGTTATAAGTACTTATAGGTAAATTAGGGCGAACTCTCTAATTCGCATAATTTTTAGACAAGGGGGGTGGAAGGGGCTAAGCTTTTAAATTGTTTTGTGAAGTTACTAGATATTATAATAATAGAAAGTTATTCATTTGCACATGAACAGTTTTTAGTTTTGCTTTATGCCTTATAGTTTTCGACTTATTTATAAAAACGTTGAAAAATTAGCTCCTTATCGCTATTTGCAGAGATATACCTCTGAAACTTTTATTGTTTATAGGAGTGTATGTAGAGATTACAGGAAAATTATAACAAACCCTCTAATTTGCATAGTTCTTAAATGTTGAAAAAACGACCATTCCCCCCCTTATCTCCGAAGTTTGCAGAGATAAACACGTGAAACTTTTATGGCTAGTAAAAGTGTATGTAAAGTTATAAGTACTTATAGGTAAATTAGGGCGAACTCTCTAATTCGCATAATTTTTAGACAAGGGGGGTGGAAGGGGCTAAGCTTTTAAATTGTTTTGTGAAGTTACTAGATATTATAATAATAGAAAGTTATTCATTTGCACATGAACAGTTTTTAGTTTTGCTTTATGCCTTATAGTTTTCGACTTATTTATAAAAACGTTGAAAAATTAGCTCCTTATCGCTATTTGCAGAGATATACCTCTGAAACTTTTATTGTTTATAGGAGTGTATGTAGAGATTACAGGAAAATTATAACAAACCCTCTAATTTGCATAGTTCTATAAAAATCATCGAAAGTTTAAAAAATCTACATAAGTTCCGCTTTCAGATAAGAGATGGCGCTGACGTAAACCGCCTTTATCATATATTATATTGTATGATGGCACGGAACCATCGGTGCGCGAGTCCAGCTCGCTCTTGCTCGGTTTTTTTACTTTAAGGCATAGTGCCGTTTTTTAGGACCTTTTTTATAAACTATGTGACTGTTGCAAAGAAAACAAGCTTTTGATTTTATGGATATTTAAAAATCAAGTTTTAATAGCACATTTGACACCCAAATTAGGTTTGATTCAAATAAATTCATCTGCCATCCTGCGGGCCGGCGGTAGCAGTTTTTGAAAGTTATGAGTATTGCACAATTTTTATTAGTCACGAGAACCAGAGGCGGTAATTCCAAAAAAAAACTGGTCAATCACACTTATATACTGATCTACACAAGAAGTGATGAAACAAAAAAAATGCTTTTCATAACCAGGGTCAGTTTTAAGTTGCAAACTGAACGACATAATACTTAGATATAGGTACTAGTAAATATCACACTTTTCCGAACTTAAACTTATATAAACGCTTTTATGTTGTCTGTCGTTATCTAAGTCGCAAGGTTCTTTTTAAACATTCTGTATAACATCTAATAAATTATCCTAAGATGTAATTACATCATCATTTCAAGTCTTGAGACCGTCAAATCCGGTCGTGCTTGTCGCAAAGACACTACGCCACAGACGTTTTACTTGAAGGTTGAAGTTAGTTCGGGGTAAAGTTACTCGACTTCGCCCACTCATACACTTTGTAACGACAACTTGCTCAAGTCAGTTTTGCTCACTTGAACTTAACACATCATTTGGATAAGGAGGATTTAGTTATAGAATATAACTTTCGAGTATATTAGATGTCAAGTTACTTACCAAAAATGTTGCTAGCTGTTGTATAAATCAATCAATCAATCATTTATTTATTAAAACCTTATCAACATATAACATAATTTACCTACCGTAATTATCAAAACCTTACTAGGTATCATGCTAGGGTCTTGATAATTACGGTAAATACATTATTTATCTACGATTGTGACAAATAATAAACAATACCGAAAAAGGAGAATGGGAACTTGTGGGCCCAAATAATTTAAGTTGTTATAAAAGTTGTGCATGCTTTAAAATATTGATATCTGTGTGTGTTTCAAAATACAAAACTCAGTTGAAAGTCAAGGACAGAAATTATAAGGATAATTGTTGATCTTGAATAATCGAATAAATAATGTTATGTCATTTATTTACATAATTCTAGAAGCAACCCTAGATTGTGTATTTTTTTAAATCTGTAAGTTCAATTTCTGTACTGAAGACTTTACAAAATCTTTTATACCACAGTTTTCTGACTTAAAAAGTTCTAAAAATTTTCAGCGATGATTTAAAGTTAGCTTTTATCTTACCCAACTTTTATAAATATACTTTTAGGTCCATGTATGTATACACATCTATACACACCAAGGTGTAGCTTTATTTTACGCTCTAAGATGTGTAGGTAAGCCACGATATTTATATTTGAGAGGAAACCTACTTGCGGGACTGCCACACCGACTGCACTAGGAGGGCATAATGTGCCCGCTACGTGCCGAAGTACCGACCATAAACTATACGTGTCACGCGTTATGTAGCAGCAACCATCACCAACACGCGTTATGTAGCCGAGGATGTGACAAGGTCCCTGACAGAGAAATGCGACATTTGCTTGAGGGCCGAGAAGTTGGAGTCTAGCTGTAATTCTAATTTCGTATAAGTTCTAAGTTCATTTATGGTGTGAGTGAGTGTTCCAGGCACCAAATTTTTTGGTGAAGGATGTCGTTCCGGGACTTGGAAAAGTACTTTGATAAAGTGAACAGTGAAGTGAGTGCACGGGTAGTGCCAGATTTCTATCGAAATATTGCGTTGGAACGTTTCGTGGTCCCTTTGCCTTCATTTATACATAGCAAACATGCTGGTAGCTAGGGGGTGGAAGGTTTTAGATGCGATGTCATTAATCAGATCGGAAAAAGTGAGAAACTCGGTCACACTCACGCACCAACTGAAACGCTTGATAAAGGACTCAAAGCAGCCACACCTGACGCCTTATCTCACTGCGTGGAAAAACACCGTAGTCAATCTGTGCTCACGTACACTGTCCGAGGATATGACCAGCTGTTGGATAAAGGCCTAAACTATTCCCTTACACCACATAAAATACCGATGGATTCCATTGTTGCGAGTATTGAAGACATCATTGCCCGGAATAAGATACCCAAACCAGACTCGGATTGCCTGCGTCAAGACCTCTTGACGCGAGAGGTTTCTACGGTAGTGTGGTAGTCAAAATTACCGAAGCCCAATATATCAAGATGAGAGTTTAAAGCCCTACGTTGTCTACGTAACGATATTGAGATATTGGTGCTTCTAGCCGACAAAGGTAATGCGACAGTAGTCATGGATACCGCGGCGTATGATTGGAAAATATCGGTCTTACTCAGCGATATGCATACCTACAAGCCAGTTTCTTCAAACAAAATGCTAGGGTGGTCACTAAGGTAAAATATTTACTGCTCACTATGCCCGATGAAGTGTATGGTAGGCTTCGACCTGTGAATCCAACGGCGCCTAATATGTATGGTTTGCTCAAGATACATAAGTAAGACTGGCCGCTACGTAGCGTCATTGGTGGCGCTACGTAGAAGATGTGTTCACAATTGTTAAGGAGGAGCATGGAAGGGTTTTTGGCACATTTACAAACTTGCAAACTTTAGACACCCTAAAATTGCGTTCACTGTGGAGCGAAAACGGTGTTGTTGCCTTTCTTAGACGTGTTGGTTAAACGAGAACATTCAGGATGCTTAGCTCACGCAGTATACCACAAACCAACACACATGGATAGGTATCTAAGAGCCGACTCTCATCATCATCCCTCACATCTAGCCTAGGTACCCAGAACATTTATCAATAGAGCCATAAAATTGTGTGCCCCTTAGCACCTGGATGTGGAGCTCTCACATGTGAGGAAGGCACTAGAAGAGAATGGGTATGCTTGGAGACAAAGTTGTTGTATAGCCCTTCCGGTAAGCCGCGTCCAATGTTAGTAGAGAGATCTGCAGCGTACCTACCATTTATCGAAAGGGTGGCAGATAAAATCGGACACTTGTTGCGAAGGAAGCGCAGCATCAGGACGATATTCCGTCCCCATGCACAGTTTAGGAATCTGCTAAGATCGCCAAAAGTTACAGCGATCCTCTGGCACACCGGGTGTGTGCAAGATTCTCTGTGACTGCGGACAGTCTGACAAGACGTAAAGGAATATTTCCACCAGACTGGCAAAGCGTATACGGACCATGAAGAACGCGGACGCAGATAAGTCAGCCATACCAGTGTTTGCATTGACTTCCGGTACTGCGCACTACATCCGTTTCGACAAAGCTCATGTCGTCGCTAGGGAGAAGTTTTTCGTGCCCCGCAAGATCTGTGAAGCTATTGAGAGAGTTATAAATTTCAATAGGGATCAGGGATGGATGGTTCCGCCCTGATCTGAACTGAATCCCTGTCTGAATCGGAGCGGTATTTACACAAACGATGGGCCTTCTACATCTTATGTAGAAACAGTAAGCGTGTTTTGTTAATCTACGCAACATCACGCAGACAGTAGCGATGATGAACCCGTACTGGATTCCGCCACTTATCCAACAACGTCGTCTGCAGCAGCGCGAATAGCACCTACAAAAGTGGTATCCGGCCCCCGCGCCCGCGCTTCTCCACCCGCACCGAACGCTACCAGGTACGGAATGCTGTGGCATCCTTACGCGCCGAAGGGACTGCTCATTCAACCCTGTGAAGATGATTCTCTTGAAAAATCGAAACTTGTCGGAACACGCTTCGTCGTCATAACATATAACGTGAGTAATCCAAAGGAGTAATCCTCGTATTTTAAAAAAGTTCAAAGTTTAAAACTTTTATTGCGTTCATGTTGTACAATGGTCTTGAAATGAAGGGTGTCGTGTTCAGTTCGTGCAAAGTTCATATGATGACACACACACCACGCCAACGTCATCACCCCAGCGTCCACGACACTTTTAATTGGGTATATTTTATGTATGTTTGTCTTTAAGGCATTTATTGTATGGGCCCTAGATGTATACTTTCTTTATTTGCCGGAAATAAATAATATATTTTAATAAAATAAATCATCACTTACATTTAAGGACTAACTAGTTAACATTTTGATCACTTGTTATTAATTCCCGCCTAGTCTGTAAGACATAAAAACATGACAGAATGGTATGCTATCTTGGGATATAGTCCTGTGTGCACGTGGGCATAAGAGCAGAGCAAGTGTAAATAATTCAATCGATTGGAATCGGCTCCCGTGAGCTTTGGATGGAATATCAATGTAGGTACGTACCGCGATCAGAAAAACTCTACCGCAACGTTACACTTGCTGCAGGAAATGAAACGTTAAAACCTATAAAAATGATACATTTCAAAAAATACTTTGCGATTCTAACAACAAGATTTAATCACTTTCATTTGATACCCATACCTTAAGGGCACTATCCGCTATGTTGTGGTGGTGACCATTTTGTAAATTTTGAGTTTTGCAAATACACACATTGCAAGTAAACTAAAGGTTTGTAAATATACACAATTTTATAATGTATTTTTACGTTTACCAAAACATATTAACAGATTCATTGAGTGTTCGGTTTAAAATATTCCGGTATGTTTGGTACACCGTATCATTTATTTATTTCTCCCAAACGCAAATAGCTTGACCGTTATAGTTTTTCTAGAAAGTTCATAGTTAAAATTACATTTATATTTTTTTCAGATTTGTTTGACTGTTTAGATTTTTAAGGATGGGGGGAAATATTTCGCAAACAGAACTCTAAATTGAAAAATTGTCTTCGCAACCTCTCTGTGGTTTCAAAATACATATTCAACGATACCCCACACGATGTGATCCCATCGTGACAAACAACAAACAAGAAAAAAATTACCCCATCTTACATTGGGGGATACTCCAAATTCAGTTGTGTATGGTTTATGTATAAAAAAAATATAAATATACGGTCGAATTGAGAAACCTCCTTTCTTTTCATCGGTTAAAAATAGTTTAAAATCTTTTATTTCATTACTATATAGAAAGGTATTTTATTTATAAAGGTATTTTAATATCTAAATAATAGTATGTTGCACTTTTGAAGTTCATAATATGTGCCAAGCTTACTGTAGTTTTCACAAAAACTGAATGATTATTGTCGTAAACTAACTTATAAACAACATGGATAAGCAGTCGGAATTTTGCGATGGGGCGTGGCCCAACGGTAAAAGTAGCGAGCGTTAAGGGTGTTCGCTTGAATCTGCGGTTCGAATGCCGTCAGAATGTAAAATTTTGATTGCATGTTTATTTTCATAACTGATACCTTAGTGGATTCACACTTAAAATAATGTTGAATAAAAAAGTATATATTTGACGTAAATTATGACAATCTTTTTTTTTTTTTTTTTAATCTTTATTTATTTTAAAGGAGTTTAGTCACACAGTGACTATGCCACTCCCGTTAAACTAAACACATGTAAAACACAAGAATATAGAAAAATACACTTAAATAACAAAAAGATAAAGATTGATTAGCATTTTAGCCTCCTCAGATAATGGTGATGCCAGTACACAGTTGCACACACCTATGTTGCTACTAAACGTAAAAGACATATTTTGCCGCAAGGCCTCGTTCCGAACACATTCCATCAATACATGATGAACATTTTCTTCTCTGTCACACTCCACGCAGTTAGGTGTATCTGATAGTCCCATTAAAAATTTAAACTTGTTTGACAGAATGTGTCCACATCGAAGTCTTAACAATGTAACAACATCTTTCCTATTTATTTCTATGTGATCGCCAAACCACGGATAACGAGGAGGTCGGCTCTGTATTGTTTTGTACCAGATCCCCTTAGTAAGCGAACGCTCATCAAAATACTCATGCCATATTTGTCTACAACTTGCTTTGGGTATGAACAACAACTCGCTATGTGTAGGTAGACATTTGTACGCAATACCGTCCCTTATCGCTTGCCGTGCTGCTTGGTCGGCCACCTCGTTGCCCGTGATTCCAACGTGAGAGGGTATCCATTGGATAACTATTTCTTTATTCATTGCGCAAATCTTATAAATCGAATCAAGAATGGTGTAGGCTATCGGAAGTCCTCGAATGCTCGAAGATAACCGAGCCAAATGTAAAAGGGCACTTTTACAATTTACAATCAGACAGGATGACAAACTTACTACAATTGACTGATGAAACATACGATAATGCTTCGGAAATAGCGATAAGCTCGCAATGCATAATACATATATCGGAATCTATAGTGAATCTAGCATACATATCTATCTGTGGATCTACAAAAGCAGACCCACAACCGATGTCATCCTTTGATCCATCTGTATAAATTTTATGATATGAACTATATTTATCGCTAATCTGATTAAGACATAAATTGTGTAATTTGCTTATCTGAAATGACAATCTTTAAAAGGGAGAAACAATATTTTCAGATTATATGTATGTATGTAATTTCAGATTTATGTGAAACGTCAGGAGTTCCATACTTTAGGCGTCCTCATATATAAGTACTTGTAAGCGTAACGTTGCGATGCTTTATGCGTGATAAAGGCTCTGGTCTGTGATTGTACGTTACAAACCTATTCTCTCTACGCGTCAGCTTTGTTATTCGAGTAAATGTTATGTTACTGTAAATATGAGTTGACGCGCGTTAGGCTGTACCTATGTGAACATTATGTGTTTCTTTTTAAACAACATCAAAAAAAGAGGAGCTTCTCAATTGTCTATTCATATTCATTTATTTGCGAAACATGAGTTACGTAAGATGTCAATAGTATTATAATATAGTATCTACAGTCATGATCAGCTCATAAGCATGCAAAAAATATTAACAGCAACAATTTGATTACAATTCTATTTATAAGTCACGATTTAGATTAATATTATATGTCAGAGTGAAAATAATAATAAGAAGTATAAACTAAAAAACAAGACAACGGTAAAACATAAAATAGGTTTGTAATTGAAACATGATGTCTATAAAATACTCATTGATATGATAATTAAGCCCATTGTTTTAAGTATTTTTTAAGTCTTGCTTTAAAACTATTATTGTCACATATTTCTAGGATGTTATTAGGTAAGTGGTTGTATGTCCGGGGTGCCATACAAAACACACTCTTATTGAACATTGCTGTCTTATTTAGTGGACAACTGATTTTAAGAATTTTCCTCTTGCTATTAAACTTTTTAAATAATTGCATATTGTTTCTTACAAATAAAACTATTTCATATATAGTATATATGTATATATATGAAATAGTATATATATACACACATATATATATATATATATATAATAATGTAGGGAATGTCAAAATATTAAGAACAAAATTAACAAAATACTCTCTACAACTATCTGTAGGTTTTAGGTTACACATGGCCCTTACGCATTTCTTTTGTGCCACGAAAGTGGCTTCTTTTCCGGTAGAATTGCCCCAGGATATAATACCATATCTTAGGAAAGAGGCAACATAACCGTGATATGTAGTTTTGACTGTAGAAGGGTTTGCTACCTTCTCATTTTAGGGTTCCGGACATGATAAAAAAGAAATTAATAAAAAAGAACCCTTATTGTGTGACTTTGTCTGTCTGTTTCTCACAGATATCTTAAGAACTACTGCTGTTATCGACTTGAAATTTGAAATGGTTTAAGTTAACGCCTTTTCACTAAATAAAGCATATAAAAAAATTGTTCTTATTATCATTGCAAGGGGCAAATAACAGCACTCTGTCGTTTATGAGCTGTTTTAGTAAATGATAAAAAAGACGGGTGGCGATATTAACACCGCGAAGCGAACACCTATCCTGTTATTGCCATACTTACTATCATGATTGGGTTCATTGAATTAGTTTTCTAATGAAGCTTATAGCATTATTTAATTCATTAAACTCACTTGCCTAACACTGCTTCAGCTTTGATCTGAGATCTGCCATGCTGTGTACGACATGGCAGTAAAAGCTGAAGCCGTAGAGTTACAGAAACTGCTCTGTAGATTATCAAACCTGTAGATAGAGAGTGAAGGAAACATCGTGAGGAAACCCGCGGCTTAGCTTCAGACGTATTGACCTGTTCGTTCCTCTGAATAATAGCTGACTAATCTGAGAGGATGATATAGGTGCTGGGCAAGCCTATTTTTATACCTCAACATTTGCATAAGTGTGGACATTATTATACTTCGAACTTTTTTACACATAGACCAAAATATACTTTGGCACTTTTCTACTTTGACAAAATGTATTGTTGGCATTTTTATACATTGACATTTTTATACAAATGGACATTATTATACCTTGTCATTTTTCATTTTGGACAAAAGTCGTCAAACCCGCCTAATCCATCTAACAATGTCCCAAGCACTGCAGCGTTCCGTACATCATGATTAACAGTTACTGACGCTGTATAAATAATCTATAATAGATGCAAAGGCCTTACTTTAGATAGAGAGTGTCATTCATTAATTCATTAATTTTTATAGAGTTTACGAAACCGTGGTCGACTCCCCCGATTCTAATAAATTAAGTTAAAACTACACTGGTCTCCAAACCACCAAAGATTGTCAAGGCACTGACGGCGTGCGGAAGCCGAATCTTAGGTTACATTCAAATGACCAATGATCCCCGTACACTTATTAACGGAATAACCTGAAACCTCCCATTGTAATGTATTCAAGATTTGATGGCTACCCATTGAAGCAAGCTGCCAATTGAAAGATGTGAGGTGCAGGAGACAAGGCCGCCGGGACAGCATTGTTTTACGGTCGTCGTGAGCCAACGAACTTCGGCAACTGCTTTATGATCCTAATTTATAAGTGAGCGGCGTCGAGTATTTACGACTCTTTCTGGGACTTAGACGTCCCGCGAGTGCGTTCGGCGTGATTTTGGCGCGCTTAGCATGCATAGTTACTGAGAGTTATGTTATTGCGAGAAAAATGAACGGGAACTCATTTCACTCACGATGTCACCCCAGCTCTTTGGGCTTCATCATCATTATTACCATCTTAGGCGTAGGACATCAACACAAGTGCACTACCACCCCAACTACAAGTAGGTACTAATCAAGAGGGTTTGTTGCCATACATATGACAGTTGGCAGGCGAGTTGGCGATCACAGTAGTAGGGTTTCCATGTTAATACACGGAAAGACGCTGCTCCTCATCTTCCGGAGGTATCTTGACAGATTTTACTGCATCCACGGGCAAGAGAGGAGAGGCAACATTCTACTGCCGGCACCCCATAGCACGGCTTTGAGCTTGGCTACTCTTAAATATGAAGAAACAGATTCTGCCAAGTTAAGCATATATAGTTATTAAGATAAAGGTTTATTTCGAGAAAAAATTACGCGAACTCATCTGCCGACCGTAGTTTCTCTAAAATATATGAAGGAATTTCATGTCTATTCTATTTTTTTATCTGTCATATTAAGGAAATTATTTCCTTAGTCAAGCTAATCTACATTTTTATTTTTCATAATTGAATATACATTTGTATATAAGTGGGCATTATTAGGGTAAAATCAGGATAGTTGCCTCAGTGGGATACTTGCCGCGGTTTTGAAAAAACTATGTTATAGACGTCAGTGGCATTAGCACTTTACTATAATTGTAAGAGCCCCTCCCGCAGACCTCAGTGCCATGTAAACCGTCAGCCTCAGCGTACGCGTTTCGTGCTTGAGAGCAAATATCTTCCGCGGCGAAACTTCGACGGGCGTTCAAATTATATTGGTAAGTAATCTCTATTGAATATTTTTATTACTGTTTGTTGGTTCAGTCAACTTATTGTTGCTTTGCATGTATTAGGGTTTAAATTACATTGTTTATTATGTTTTATTGTTAAATCGTTTTTATTTATTTTGTAAATAAAAAGGGCAAGTATCCGTATCAAAAAGGATAGTCGCCCTAGTTACTTTTGCGTATAGTCGCCCTAGGGCAACTATCCCCAACCATGAATGATTTAATTAGCGAAGACAATTTTGTTTCTCTTGGTGTTTTTAGGGTTTAGTTCGGGCACGAAACCCTTATGGTCTCGTTATGTCCGTCCTTTTTTAAGGCTCCGTAGGTACCCAAAGGGTGATTACGGGGACCCTATTAATACCTATTTCCTCTTGCAGCTAATAGTCAAGGCTTGGATTCGAGGAACTACTCCTGCCATTGCAATTAGTGGTTTTCGCGGCAGCGATATCTACCCAGTCAATCCAAACGCTCTGTCTGACGCTGAATTTGCTATATCAGATAATGCATTGGGGGAACTTGCACAAGAGAGTTTGATCCACTAAATGATGAAACACCAGGCTTTTCTGGAGAGCCTGCGTCAGGAGAGCGCACACAAGACCCTGCACAAAGTCTTGCACCGAATGGGACGGATCAAGTACCTTTTGTAGACTTCCAAGCACCAGGCGTTTCTGGAGAGCCTGGTTTAGGAAAGCGCTCACAAGACCCTGAGCAAAGTCTTGCAACAAATGGGACGGATCAAGTGCCTTTTGTGGACCACCAGGTTCCAGGCGTTTCTGTAGAACCTGCGTTATGTGAATACGTACAAGAGTTTGAGTCTGATCAAGGTCTTGCACTTAATCAGCTGAATGAAGCGCCTCCACTAAGCGGTCAAGTCCCAAGGCTATGCTAATAAAAATAATTTAGTATCTGTCTTAAATGAGACTGCAGAGGAACAGAATGGCGTGAACCAAAATCTTACGCCACCTAGGCCTTCTCCAAGTCTTCTGAATCTTTCTCAAGACTGTTTAGCCCTAGAAGGTGGCGTCATCGAAAAATACATCTTGGATGGCACTGAACTATTGTTTCCATCGCTGCTATCTTTAAATGAATCGCAAAAGGAAAATCTTGAAAAAGAAACAAAAATTATTTCATATAGTCTTTATCCCGCGTCTGATATTACCCCAACATACCAAATTGTGTTTTTATAGTTTTTATGTATGAAACTTAATAATAATTGATAATGTTGATAATTACTTAATAAAAGATTTCAGCACATATTAAAGACTGATTTTCTAATTTATATAAATTGGTTTTTAATTAAAAAATCTTAAGTGAGGCATCTATCCCCACACGAGGCAAGTATCCTCCGAAGCATTTTTATCGCTAGGCTACTATCCGCTAGAGTAGGCAACTATCCCTTTTTTGAGAGGTCAAATAAAACAGGATTTACTGAAAACCATTATTAATTATGTTAAAAAAAATAGGCTAATATAATAGATCAAAGACCAATGTTATGATATACATCTTGCATTATTCTAATTAAGTACATATTTTTTCGTAAAAGAGCTTTTTTGAAAAGTAAGGCAACTATCCTGATTTTACCCTATATTCGTAATTTTTGCATTTTGGACCAAATTCGTCAAACTCTCTGTTAGTGAAAATGGACACAGGAATAGATAAATAAACCGAACAAAAGCGAGCTGGACTCGCCCACCGAGGGTATGTAGGAATTCCGTAGGTTTGTGGGAACATAATAAATGTTAGTAAAAGTTTTTAAAATTTACAAAAAGATTCGGTCACCCATCCAATTGACCGCGCGTAGGGTTGCTTAACTTTGATGATTGATTTCGTACTTTTTTAAGGACGATGTTTTTTTATGATTTCATTGTAAATGTATAGTTTTTCTCTGTATCTACAGTATAAAACGATATACCTTACCAAAGTTCATAGTTCTAGGTCTACGGGAAGTACCCTATGAATTTTGGTTCCTCCCGCATATTTTTTTTAGGTTACCATAGAATAGTGGTTTTTTCACAGCCTTAAAGAGGCTGTAGATGGAAGTGTATGGTCTTAATTTCAACTGGATACCTTTACACATCGATATAAAAGGTCTTGACAGACCCACAGACGGACAGACAGAAAGACGGACAACAAAGAATCAAGAATCAAGAATCAAAAAATACTTTATTCAGTGCGGCCGCATGGACCTTATTGACGCGTCACAAATTACAAAATAAAACAACACAAATAAATAGAATAAAGCACATAATTGAATCTGTTCACTTCAGATGACACGCGAGTTAGGAAAAAAGAAGTGAACAGAAGAACCTAACTCGGTCGTTATAGTCATCATTTAACAATTTTATTTTGTCTTATGTTACGTTTGACGGAGTGGGAGCAGATTCCGTCCCAAGTGGTTTTGTCCTCTAGGTAATCTGATATTTTATAATAAGCTTTATTGCACAGATTGCGTTTAATAATGTTTTTGAATTTATTCAATGATAACTTCTGCAACTCACTTGGGAGTTTGTTGTAGAAGCGTATACATTGCCCTTTAAAAGATATTTTCACCTTATGGAGCCTAGTAGTGGGCACAGCGAGTTTATTCTTATTTCTTGTATTTACATTGTGATTGTCGCTGTTTTTCTTAAACGAAGCAATATTTTTATGGGTGTACAACAGGTTCTCATAAATATATTGACAAGCTACTGTCATTATATTTATTTCTTTAAATTTAGTGCGAAGTGATTCTCTGGGACCCATATTGTAGATAGAACGAATAGCCCTCTTCTGCAGCACAAATACGGTGTCTATATCTGCAGCACATCCCCACAGTAGTAAGCCATAAGACATAATGCTGTGGAAATAGCTGAAGTAAACAAGTCTAGCGGTATCAACGTCTGTAAGAAGGCGGATTTTTTTGACTGCATATGCTGCAGAACTAAGCCTACCCGATAGTTGTTCTATGTGTGGGCCCCATTGAAGCTTATTGTCTAAAGTTATGCCTAAAAATACAGTTTTTTCTACAAGGTTTAAACTTTCACCTTTTAATTTAATCTTGGCATCAGCCTGTTTTACATTAGGAAGAGTAAATCTAATGCATTTTGTTTTATTTTCATTAAGTAATAGGTTATTGACATTAAACCAATTAACAACCTCTGAGATTGCATTATTCACCTCGTCATAATCGGTGGTACGTCGTTTCATTTTGAACAAAAGTGAAGTGTCATCAGCAAACAATACAATCTCATGATTGTTTTTGACAAGATGAGGTAGATCATTAATGTAAATTAAAAATAGAAAAGGCCCAAGAATTGATCCCTGCGGTACACCCATTGTGACTACAGATCCCGAAGAACGTTTTCCATTAACATCAACTCTTTGTATCCTGTTACTGAGATAAGAAATAAGTAGATCCAAAGAGATATCTCTAACACCATAGTGGCGCAATTTTCCGATTAATGTTTCATGGTGTACACAGTCAAATGCTTTTGAAAGGTCGCAAAAAACACCTAAAGCGTCTTGCGACCTCTCCCAAGCATCATAGATATGCGAGACTAACTCTTTACCAGCATCAGTAGTGGAACGGCCGCGGGTAAAGCCAAATTGCTTGCAGTGAAGCAATTTGTTGTCGGCAAAGTGCTTAGATAGCTGATTTAAAATAAGCTTTTCAAAAATTTTACTAAATGTCGGCAGTACTGATATCGGCCTAAAGTTAGTGGGGTCCGACTTAGAACCTGATTTAAATAAAGGTATTATTTTACTGTGTTTCATTAGATCAGGAAATACGCCACAGTCAATGCATTCATTATATATAAGAGCCAGCTCAGGTGCGATTGTGTCTACCAATGGTTTTACAATGTTTACAGAAATACCCCAGAGATCTGCAGTTTTCTTAACATTTTACATTTTAAAGGCTTTAACTATATCGCTGCTGTCCACATATTGGAAATTAAAATTACTATCACATTTAGGTACATTTTTGCTAAGTAAGGACTCGGCGATCATGTGAGAAGAGTTTAAAGACTTTGTGGTAGAAACTGGAATGTCAGTAAAAAAAGTTTCAAATGCTTGGGCTACATCTTCATCACTTTTGTAGGTTGTATTATTATAATTTATAAGATCCTATAAGTATTCCGGTTTTTTTCTTTTTGAGGTACGTAACCCAAAAAAACCAAGCAAAATACTACAAAATGAACAGCAGTCCCACGCCGCCTCCTGCGTTCTAGTCGCCTGCGCCCGCGCCCGCACCCGCGCCTCCCGAAGTTATATTTTCTACTCCCGAAATATAGAACTGGATGTCATCTATCGAGCAATACTTGAATGAGATCTGTACTATTGCATTTAAGTGCAAACTAAATCAACATCATCATTCCAGTTGCAAAACGTCCACTACTATATACACATGCCTCCCTCTTGGATCTGCATAGTTGCCATACTCACCACTTTTGGCAGGCGGGTTGGCGAGCATAGTACGGGATGTTAATACACGGAAAGACGCTGCTGCCCATCTGCTGGAGGCATCCCTTAGCAGGCTGTTACTGCATTCACGGGCATGTGAGGAGGGGTAACATTCTAGTGCCAGCACCCCACGGCCGAAACTAAACGCTGAGCAGAAACTAAGAATAAATGTTTTGTGCGAATAATGACTTGAAGGACTCCATAGACACTATTACATTATTTCAATTCATTTTATTTTGTTGTGTAGGTAAGTATGATGATTATTGGAGAGGAACTTAATATTATCTTAGCCATCTTTCGATGTCGACATTCGTGATTTTTTTAATATTGAAGAGTTTTCTTCTTGGAGACCACAGATCTCCAGACAGAATAAAAGATCTACTGTGGTTTGATTGGTGTAGGTAGTTTGAAATGTCTCGATCACAGAGCCACTAAAATACAACGATACCTAGAAAACTAAAGATCAATATTTGAATTAAGACCAAAGAGCATTCTAATGGGAGCATAAATTAGTTTTCAATTACGCTTTGACATTTCGCTGAGCCAGCGTACACGTCTCTGAGGGAAGGTATTATGGCGCGTGCATGACGTTCTGCACGCAGCCAGCTATATTTCACCTATGACGTTTTAATATGAACACGTACCTAGCGTTGTATACATGATAAATTGATGTCTTTTGGCAGAAAAGTTACACATCCAACAATTGTCAGCCCCGCGTAAAAGGATACAATATTTTTGAATCAAGAAATACCGCCTGAGACGTAGGAAGTTGCGGGATCGATTCCCGCCGGGGACGAAATGTTTGCTTTATCTGCAGATATTTGGTTCGGGTCTAGGTGTTTTTCTATGTGAGATATAGGTATATATTTTATGTCATGTATGACATTCGCCGCTAACTTGACATGAAATCAAAACAAAATAATACAGAAAACAATCAGATTTAACATTTCTAAAAAATTTAAATAAGAAAAAATTATAACTATTCTTACATACTTAACTTAATTTCTTAAAACATAAGAAAGAACTTATGAAACATACAAACATTATTACATTATGAAACAACAAAATAATACAGAAAACAATCAGATTTAACATTTCTTAAAACATAAGAAAGAACTTATTAAACATACAAACATTATTACATTATGAAACAACAAAATAATACAGAAAACAATCAGATTTAACATTTCTTAAAACATAAGAAAGAACTTATTAAACATACAAACATTATTACATTATGAAACAACAAAATAATACAGAAAACAATCAGATTTAACATTTCTTAAAACATAAGAAAGAACTTATTAAACATACAAACATTATTACATTATGAAACAACAAAATAATACAGAAAACATTCAGATTTAACATTTCTAAAAATTTTAAATAAGGAAAATTATAACTATTCTTACATACTTAACTTAATTTCTTAAAACATAAGAAAGAACTTATTAAACATACAAACATTATTACATTATGAAACAACAAAATAATACAGAAAACAATCAGATTTAACATTTCTAAAAATTTTAAATAAGGAAAATTATAACTATTCTTACATACTTAACTTAATTTCTTAAAACATAAGAAAGAACTTATTAAACATACAAACATTATTACATTATGAAACAACAAAATAATACAGAAAACAATCAGATTTAACATTTCTAAAAATTTTAAATAAGGAAAATTATAACTATTCTTACATACTTAACTTAATTTCTTAAAACATAAGAAAGAACTTATTAAACATACAAACATTATTACATTATGAAACAACAAAATAATACAGAAAACAATCAGATTTAACATTTCTAAAAATTTTAAATAAGGAAAATTATAACTATTCTTACATACTTAACTTAATTTCTTAAAACATAAGAAAGAACTTATTAAACATACAAACATTATTACATTATGAAACAACAAAATAATACAGAAAACAATCAGATTTAACATTTCTAAAAATTTTAAATAAGGAAAATTATAACTATTCTTACATACTTAACTTAATTTCTTAAAACATAAGAAAGAACTTATTAAACATACAAACATTATTACATTATAAAACAACAAAATAATACAGAAAACAATCAGATTTAACATTTCTAAAAATTTTAAATAAGGAAAATCATAACTTTTCTTACATCATCATCATCATTTCAGCCGTAAAACGTCCACTACTGAACTAAGGCCTCCCTCATGGATCTCCATGAGGGGTAGTTGCCATACTCACCACGCTTGGCAGGCGGGTTGGTTAGCGCAGTATGGGATGTTGATATACGGAAAGACGCTGCTGCCCATCTTCCGGAGGTGTCCCTTAGCAGGCTCTTACTGCATCCACGGGTAAGAGAGGAGGGGTAACATTCTACTGCCGGCACCCCACGGCTTTTCTTACATACTTAACTTAATTTCTTAAAATTTATGAAAGAATATATGAAACATAATAATACATAAGAATTAATCTGACTAACGTTTCTTACTAAAATTAAGTGTACCTAGTTTTCTAGGAAATTCCGAATAATTATGTAAAATGCTTACGATCTGGAACCCATAACACAGGTTGTGTTATGGGTTCCACCCATAAAATGTTATGGTTCACACCCAAAAAGAATATTTTAAACCGATTTTTTTCAAGCTAGTTTTAGTTTTAGTCCGGTACCCGAACCGAAAATATTATGTTTTCATTACTTAAAAACCATTATACACCAAATCTTCTTCAAATAGCCGCATTGTTTGTCTTTTGATATTTAAAACGTCCACTGGTGCTACATAAATGAGAAACCATTCAGAACTGGATATTGGTTAATGTAAAAACTTGGCAAAACTCATTTAAAATTCAAACGCCAATATAGATGCAAAAGATGGCACAGTACGAAACTGCGAAATGCAAGTAAATGCAAGTGCTGTAGGACTGAAGAGAACTAAATATTAATCGGTTACAGAACGCTGCCAGAACGCCGAATAAATATTCGTTAACGATATGCCATTCGTTTATTTCGATGCCAGACAAATACTTTACATAGTTTTACAAGTTAACTAAGTTAACTCATCAGTCACTGAAAACAATGAAATAAAATGACGACCTCTGTGGCGCAGCGGGCGAAGGTCCGCCTGCTACGCAAGAGGTTGCGGGTTCGAATCCCGCCTCGGAACAAATGTCTGTATGACCTGCAGATATTTGTTCAGGGTGTTCTGGATGTTTTCTATATACATATGTATAATAAAAAATATCTATCTATGTAGTATATTGTATTAAGTATGTATATCAGTCATCTAGTACCCATAACACAAGCTCTGCTTAGCTTGGGGCTAGGTGATGCTGTGTGAATTGTCCAGCATCATCTATTATTTATTATTATTTATTTATTATTATTATAATGAAAACATATAATTTCATACATAGATGCGGGTAAAGCATAAATTTTACCTATATGGATTGACCTGGATAACCATCAGAAATAATAAAGAATAATAAATGAATAATACTGGATTGCCGTGGGGTGCCGGCAGTACAATGTTACCCCTCCTCTCATGCCCGTGGATGCAGTAAGAGCCTGCTAAGGGACATAATGCGGAAGATGGGCAGCAGTGTCTTTCCGTGTATCAACATCCCGTACTGCGCTCGCCAACCCGCCTGCCAAGCGTGGTGAGTATGGCAACTAAACCCCATGGAGATCCATGAGGGAGGCCTGTGTTCAGTAGTGAAAGTTTTACGGCTGAAATGATGATGATGAATGCTGGACACAGCTCAATCTAGTCTCAAACTTAGCTAAGCTTGTACTATACAGGGTGTATTATGTGTACTAAGCCGAAAGGGGATACACGAAATGACGCTGCTGCCCATCTTCCGGAGGTAGCTTTTAGCAGGCTCTTACTGCATCCACGGGCAAGAGAGGAGGGGCAACATTCTACTGCCGGCACCCCACGGCAAACGGCACGGTTTAAGGTCGAAAAAATGTTTTGAAAAATTATAAAAATATTGTTACTGCTTCCTCAAGGTTGAAAATTCAGCCATGTCACTTTTAATTATTATTCTTCAATATAGTATTAATGATTTAACAGAAATCACCTAATTAATACGATTTACAGTCGCTTAACCCCAGAGGTCCTCTTTTGACGAACAGGAAGAATGTCATAAGTGACCGCCTTCTCAGCATCACTGTATGCCTTAATTTTATAACCGCCATTGGTATGATAAATAAATAAAGGAAAAATAGCGTAACTGTTAAATACTATTTTATGAAGTAGGGGAAAGATGTTATAAGTGGTTTGGTAATTTAAACAGACAAGGAAATTGTGGTAAGTTAACTACCTATCGAAATAAAGATTTATCAAATTTGAAAATGCGAAAAATGTATAAATATAACTTATGAATACTATGATAAACACATAGGGTCTAAGAAATAATAACGAGTCGCATTAGTTCAATAAGTTTTTATAAGTAAAAATATATACCTTCGTTAATAATGTAAAATTTGATCTCAAACAATTAAAAAAAATCTTTCAAGTACATCTGAAAACTTGTGTCATTTTAATTTAAGAAATAAACAAAACATGAAAAATTTCACGAAAAATACAAAATTCCCATACAACGCACGTTGTAAGGTAACAGAAAGAAATAAAAGCATTATGCATTAAGAAATACTTATACAAATTGAAAACTCAGATCTGTTCTATTTGTAATTTTATTCTATTCTTTTTAAAACTGCTCCTAAAATATTGATTGCATGCACTTGTAAGAGAATTGCTGAGCGCGTTACAATCCTCATTGGTTCTGTAAGAGTACAGATTGTAACGCGCTCAGCAATTCTCTTACAAGTGCATGCAATCAATATTTTAGGAGCAGTTTTAAAAAGAATAGAATAAAATTACATTGTATAATAATAAGGACACTAGTCCTATAACGGCACGGATCAAACCCGCAAAGCATCATAAAGCGCCATTAGGTATGTTTTAATATTTAGGGTTCCGCATTGCAATCTACAACATCAGTAGCAAAAGTACTTGCAACATCATTACGAACTCACATCCCAAGTTTAGTAGACTACCTACCGGTGGCTGTAAGGCTATGGCATACATTTGATTCTTAAGCGATTCAAGTCAGAAGATGTTTCTGGACGTGGACGGATTTATGCTTCAAAAGCACATCCGTTTGTCTTAGAAATGCCACGGTTTTGGCCATGAAGTTTAGAAGAAGTCATGAAGAATAGATTCATACACTTCGTTGTCATGCGCTACCTACACACAATTTTCGTAATCAATGTGAATTTGTGTGTAAACATTGTTCTGTTTACGTTTTATTATCACTATTCAAGCGATGAGTGTAACATGTGTGTATATAAAAAACAACTCAAATACTACATACTTACAAATCTACCTACTTACAAACTACAACCTAACTTCAAAAATGGTAGAAAATCTATACATTTGACTTTAATGTTGATTTGGATTTGATAAGTAGTTACCTATTTAAAAACAATCTAAATGTAGCTACGTAAATACCAATCTAGAAGGTTGATTACATGTTTCTTTTGTTCAGTCCCGAAGATAATAGACTGAACAGCAAATAAACCGAGCCACTACCACAACTCTCAATTTACTCCAAAAGTATAAAACTTACAAATATCAAAGTTATACCATGGATCAAAGCAGTACTGGGTGTTTTTCTATGTATAATAAAAATATCTATCTATGTAGTGTAATGTATTATGTATATCAGTCATCTAGTACCCATAACACAAGCTCTGCTTAGCTTGGGGCTAGATGATGCTGTGTGATTTGTCCAGCATTATTAAGGTATTTATTATTTTATTGCTAGAGTCCATACTAGAAATCGTCGCTCAAAAAATTTCAAAATCTCATCTTACTTCTGGGCGGCGCTTTAATTTTTGCAATTTATACCTACGTTGCCAATAATATACGTTTGGAGCGCTGATTGTATTTATAATTATGTATCTTCAATGCGATAGATGGCGCTATTATATATTTCAGTCTTATGGGCAAAGTTCTTGTGACGTTAATTATAATATACCTTGTGCAATTCATTCTAAGTATCTCATATTGCTAGAAAATACTAGCGGTGTCGTATGAAAAAAGGAAGCCGTGTCACATACATGAGTTCATACACAAAATAGTGTTTAACCCTGCACAGAAACTCTTACACTTGAATTATTAAAGTTCAATCAAGTGACTATTATACAAAGAAACTTTTGTATCGAAGACATTCCAGCGCAAGTGCGATACAAGGAAGTACTTATGCGGTCTAATACAGAATGCAACATGCAAAAGCCATTGAGGAACATCTATGAATGGATGTCCGACGAACGCCGCCGGGTCCCGGCATTGTGTGAACATTTATGCGACATTATGTACTCGCTCTCACCTATTGGAGTTTCTATACACATTCAATTCAGTGGCTATTACATAATTTGGTTCAATCATAATGTAAAGTATCACTATAATTATTTTATAATATAGATATTTATTCTATAATTTTATTTTTATATGTTATATTTTCTGGAAAAATACCTTTGTACCTAATCTAAGACTATTTACTTATTTATTCATGTTAGTTTTATTTATTTTTTCTCTTAAACTTTACGCCAAGTCTTACATTCTACATCTTACGCTCTTTTAAATTCCATCCCAAGGTTACCTGGAAGAGATCGCGATAAGGCCGCCCTTTGTCCTCCTGTGTTGTTTTTTACCTTATTTCTAAATTGTTTATGTTCTTTTAATGTGGTGTGCAATAAAGAGTTTTCTATATATCTACATATCTATCTAAAGTATCCTGGCTGTAATTAAGTATGAAGAATATATGATGCGAGATGCGAAGAATATTGAAGACCCAATCAATAAGTGTGAGAAAGGAAACATAACTATTTCAAAGTAGTAAATACCGGCCTAATGTATGCTAGAACTAAGTATCAAAAAATTATAGATTAGACATAGGATATTAAATTAAATTTGTAATAAAAACCACTACAATCACAAGAAACACTGCAATTAGGGCCAAATTGTAAGCGTCATCCTTGGTAATTTCTATCTATTTTTATTATTCAATCATTACAAAACCTTAACAGCTTCAAACCATTCAATATTTAGTCTCTAAATCATAAAATAACATACTTAAATGTAAACAAACGAAAATAACTACTGTCTGCGTCGGGGTGGCATACTTTTGTTTACCGAACATTGCATTGGATGGTTTTTCATCCGCAAACACGCAATTTGAGATTGATCTCCAGTGTTGTGTAGCCGCACCAAAAACACCATTATAGCGCATTCGGTTGGGGGTGCATTGGTTCAAATATCCGTCGCTCGGCGATGGCTCACCGACACGAAGGAGGAAGGAGATTTCAATGCACTTGATTTATGGCCCACATAATGGAGCTTTACCCTGTATTTTGCTGCATGCAACTAACCGTTCGAACCTCTAGCCTAAGCATCCTTTGTATGTATGGAAATGTAGCGTGGATATTTGAGAATATTAGAAAATCTTTGGAAAATTAACTTACGTAGCACATGTTGACTCACTGCCAACGTAGTAAGTAAATGTGCTCAGTACTCATGATACCCGTGGTTTAGTGTGGGCCGAACCTTCATCGTAAATGTTCGTCGATAATATCGACTCGATATGTATCCGCACAATTTATTTAAAACAACATACATATTAACGAGACCATTCAAAATTCAAGACTGAGTTGTATTTTTTACAGTTCCTAAAAGCAAAGTTTCACTAGATGCAAAAATTAGCCAGTGAGCGTAACTCCCCCAGCCAGCCTTAGCGATACGTCATTGGCAAATTGAAAACTTAATTTATTGCTCTCCCATCGTCTCGGCTTATGCATCTTACTTTAGGCGACAACCGGGGTACTGGGGATTTCTTATTCGAATCTCCCTAATGCAAAGTGAGTTTGTAAAAGATACAATGTAAAAAATACCCCTATAATTGTATGTGAGATTTAAAACTTAAGATGACGCATCGGGCCGAGAAACACGAAAACGGCGAAAACAAGTACTTTTGAATGCGCGATGTGAGAGGATGGATGATATTGATTCAAATTTAAAAAATGTCATAGATAAGGGAAAATCTTGAAAAATTTAATGAATCGGACAAAATTTTGAAAAGTAACCGGCTTTATCAAAAAAAAAAAAATACAAATTTCTCACCAAAAAAAAGTTTAATAATTCGAATGCTCAGAATTATCCGCGACAACACCCCATTATTTTTTACGAATAAAATAGCCAGATTACTTTTCTATTTCATAGTTCGAGAATTTTTTTTTTTTAATGTGTATATTATGATTAATTAATTAAAAACTCAATCAAATCCATTTGCGCCTACTCTTGTTTACTCTACCCAACAGTGTTTGCTCAGAAAATTTGATCAGGCGCTATCTGGGCCGCCGCGCGCCGGCGCGCACCGGTGCGACGGCAACGTTGCGACTCCGACGAACGCACGATTGCCTGTTCGCTCACCGTCGGGCTGGCAACGCCGCACGGCGCGAGACGCGTGCTGTTTGTTTTGGTTATTGTCTTGTACTCTGTGCGACGACAAACGAGTGATTTACTTCAGAATTATTTTCAAAATTATAACTTAGACTTTAGTTTACCTACTATATTATATTGTAGCTTCAGAACATTATTGGTAGTAAGTTAGGTAATATTTTTATTGACGATGGTCAACCCACATCCTCAACAGAGCCAGTAGATAGAGAGTGAGTACTGAGTAGGTACCTAATACCTATTTATCATTTCAGCAATCAATTTAAAGTACCTATCTAATAATAATACTCCGTCTATTTTTTATTTTCAAGTGTGTAGGTACTAAGACTTGTCTGTACAAATACAAAGTAACCATACTGTAGGAAACAAATATCAGAACAAAAAGCTATGGAGTCGTCTCTTGATATTTTAGAAACCTATCTAAAATAATAATATTTATTACTTAGGTGATGTTCTATCACCTAATAAATATTATTCGAATCCGACGGTTATTGTGTTAGCTTTAACTTTTTAATAATTATAATATAAGGGCGATTCTCTGTAAGCTCGTAATCGGCTGTCCCGACCGATTTTTTCATAAGTTAAATTAGTTTATTTTTCAAAAGTCACTTCTAATGACACTTAAAGCCCGACACTTTACGGGCCCATTGTATTTAGAAACATAACTATTCAAAGTTTTTTTCTAGACGTGATAGAAGCCCTAAAAACACAGTCCCCTGGCTGTCCCCATCACTGTTTTCAGACCTAGAAATGAGATTTACGAAGAAGTTATTGAAACTAAATACATTTGGCAGTTAATATCATAAACTAAAATAATTAAATTATATTATATTTGTAAAACAAGGTCTCATTACCTATTACATTTATTTAGTAAAGTCCTGTAAACTTTGTCCCCAGAATTTCTATACAGTCCCCTGCCAAAAATTTAAAGCCATAATAAAAAAAATATGTTATGTTTAAAAACGTTTTTTTGAGTGTATCGAAAAGCAATTGTTGTGAAGATGGCAACCATGCCGAATGCGGCGGCGAGACGCCGTTTTGTTAAGTGTCAGAGCGTCATTTGTGAGGTGAACACGTGTTTGGACCGCTACCTCATACAGTCCTCTGGTAAGTAATAATATTTATGTTAATTACTTTAAATATCTCTATGTATAATTTATTGGTTTATTATTTATGTCTAAATTTACCTGAAGGTTATTTTTAAACAATTTTAAATCAGTTTTGTAAACATTGTGAAATTTAACCGAAATTCACAGTCCCCAGGCAACAGTCCTCAGCCTGAAAATGCAACAGGAGACTGTTTTACATTACAAAGGACTGTGTATTTTACGTAATAGTTATTTTTTTTATGTATTGTTTGTAAATTAATCCGCTGGTTTGTTTTGTTAATTTAATGTAATCATTAAAGTATCAAATTACCCTCAAAAGAGGGAAGAAATCCCAACCAACAGAATAAAGAAAAATCTTTGCGGAAGTTAGAAAAGAATATGAAAGCTCGTGAGCACAGCTGCATTAAAGAAGTGTAAATAACATTGTATATACCAGATATTGTTCGTTGTTTGGCGACGTCATTACGTCGTAACGCTTTTTTTCTCTTAACGTACGATATTTTTATGGAACTACACCGAAAGTGGCCATGGCAAAGGTGCACCTGATGGTATCGGAGCAACGTGCAAAAGAACAGCTGATTTCGTGTTAATTCTGAAGGCGACATCAACCATATTGATCAGATTGTTAAAGTCATCCAAGAGCGATGCCTTGACATCAACATGTATCGCAATCAACGGTAAAGACATCCAGGCAATGGTCGTTAAGGTTTAAAATAGAGGAACCGTCCGTTCAGAAGGGTTTAAGAACATTAAATGTGCATTATGTCGCAGGTGTTTACTCCTTCGTCAGTCTTCAAACTAAACGCTTACAATGAAGTCTCTTGTGAGCTCTATAAGATAAGCAGTATCTACCTTGGTCCATAACCTAGATGGACAGTATAAGAAGTATTTACAGAGTCCGAACCGGAAGATCTTGAATCTGCTGAACGTGAATTGACACCACACGAATCCCTTCAAAGATTGGATGATGATATAGAAGAAACGAGTGGAATTCGGAATTCATGCTACAACAATTTAACAATATATAATAAATGATAAGCAGTATCTACCTTGCTCCATAACCTAGATGGACAGTATAAGAAGTATTTACAGAGTCCGAACCGGAAGATCTTGAATCTGCTGAACGTGAATTGACACCACACGAATCCCTTCAAAGATTGGATGATGATATAGAAGAAACGAGTGGAATTCGGAATTCATGCTACAACAATTTAACAATATATAATAAATAATTAAGTTCTTGTGAAATTTACAGCTAAAAATGTAGAGTATCGTTATGCTGCCGTAATTTATGACATTGATAAAGGATTTACGTGTCCTTTAAAATTTAAGATAATAAGGACCTTTCAGACGTCTCGTTTGATCATGTAATTTAAAGTTGAATAATTCTGAAGTGATTGTTTTCTGATTTATTGAAGGGAAAGAGATTATTTTATAAGTTTTCTACACAATTAGACGTTTTCGAGCGCATTTTTTAATGTTAAGTTAAACTTTATTATGTGTTACTTGATTCAAAAAATATCTTTAGCTTTTGATTGGAGATCTCAGTTGAATCCTATATTTAAGACTTCTAATAATTAAATTAATATTAATAGTAATTATTTTAATGAATACTGCATAAAGCATTTACAGATTGATATTATAATAATGACAATGTAGATCTCAGTGAGTACAAAATGCTTCTAGCACACAAGGTTAATTTTTGATATTAATGTTTAAAAAGTTATGTTTTCTGTTGATGTTTTTTAAAAAAACTTTTGTTAATTATTGATGCGCAAATATGCCAATAAAATAATAAATGATTGATTAATGTAAAATTACTTTTTTCTAAGTACAACAGTCCCCTGAAGCCTCAAACATTCCCCTGTCATGATTTTTTGGAAAATTGCTAATATCTCGAAAAATACGTATAATTTCAGTGGGCCCCCTTATCTTACAGATATATTAGTTTATTTTCTTCGAAATATAACTAAGTTTTTTGGAAATAGTTAAAAAAAATTGCCAGGACAGCATTTGTATGGGACCTGTACAAGCTTACAGAGAAACGCCCATAATTATGACCTTATTTATAAGGTCTATTTATGGAAAAAACCCGAAATCCCGAATTTTTGGATTAGGTCACTATATTTGTGAAGGTGCGATATAATTACATCATTTTATTTTGTAGCCACCCAGAAATATCACCAACTTACGCAGAGTTACACAATGTGTTGCCGACATTTGAGGATTCAGAAAAACGGTAAACTTAACACTTTTTTTAAATAATCACGGTTATTTTATTGTCTTTTTACCGACTTCAAAAAAGAGGAAGTTGTCGATTGGGTTATTATTTTTTCCTCTTTTAAATAAACGAAAGTAAAATTACTCTCACTGATTTATCACAAAGATTTTTCAGGTATTTAGTAAGTATTTAGTACCCATCCCTCCGCCACTGTACTCTAGTCATATGGTAGATGTCTACTTCCTTTAATAGTACTGTAAGTAATTTTGTTTCAGTTAAAAAAACCAAATCCTGAAAATGAAGAGTTACAAAATGTGTTGCCCACATCTGAGGATTCGGGAAACGGTAAACTTAAGTACCTTTTTAAACTATAGCGATTATTGTCTTGTCTTTTTACCGACTTCAAAAAAGAAGAAGTGGTCGATTTGGTTATATTTTTTAAATGTCGTTGACTGAATAAATACTAAAATATGTGCTTAAATGTCAGATTCAAACAGAAACACCCGACTTGGGGCATCGAGTAATAGATGTTAATCATTTTACATCACAACTAATACAACTCTCTTAACATGAATCTCTGTTTGACTGCGGATCAGCCTCAATTAAATTAGTTTCTGAACATCGAATAGGATTACAATCGGAATTTACATTTGTCTGCTCTATGTGTAATTATAAAAACAAAATAAAATCTTTGGCTGATGTAAACAAAGATGCTGTTGCAGAAATAATGGCAGCAGGTTGTGGTCACGCGCAACTGAAGCATTTTTCCGCAGCAGTAGGATTACCCATTATATCTGAACACACTTACAATAAAATGCAGGACGATGTTTGTGTCGATTGGGAAGAAACTGCCTGGGAGGAAATTAAAATAGCCGGAGAAAAAGTAAAAGGTTGTATACTTTTAGGGGTTTATTTTGTACATCAAAACTAACAACATTTGTTCTGCGACTTTTGTCAAAAGTAATAAAATAAAACCGGGCAAGAGCGAGTCGGACCGAGGGTTCCGTGCCATCATACAATATAATATATGACAAAGGCGGTTTTATATTTGTTGGAGAACCTTGACAGCGCCATCTCTTGTCTGATAGTGAAACTTATGTAGATTTTTTACACTTTCGATGATTTCTAAAAAAGTATGCTATGTAGAGAGATTGTAATAAATTTCCTCTAATCTTTACATACACTTCTAATAGCAATAAAAGTTTCAGAGGTTTATCTCCGCAAACTTCGGAGATAAGGGGGGGAACGCTATTTTTATTAACATTTTTGTAAATGACTCAAAAACTATACGACTTAAAGGAAAACTAAAAATTGTTTATTAATGTGCAAATAAATACCTTTGATATGATACCCCACACGGCCTAATAACTTTACTTAAAATTTTTGAAATCCCCTATCCGCCCCCCTGCAATCAAAATAAGAATGTTTTTCAACATTTTCATATATGCTATATTAGTAAAAAAAGTGTTGTCTTTTACCATTTCAAATTTCAAGTTGATAGCATCAGTAGTTCTCGAGATATCCATTTGTGACAGACAGACAGACAGACAGAGTGATTCTATAAGGGTTCCTTTTTACCATTTTGGTCCGGAACCCTAAAAATCAGCTGTTCCATACATTTTGTCGCGGGTGAACGATATTTTCTATGGAACAACAAAAATTTTTTTGAGTTTTGACAAAAGTCGCAGAACAAAAGTTTTTAGTTTTGATGCACAGAATAAGCCCCTAAAAGGATGCTAATTGATTAGAAATAAGCCTGTATTGTATGAAAAAAAAAACAATCATTAAATAGTTCAATAGAATTTTTGCCTTTTTTTAAATGGTTGAATAAGAACAAGGCGACTCCATGATTATCAATGCTCTAGGCAAATCGAGTTGACGCGTGCCGCCGCCGCGCCGTTAGCAGCGCCACGTACGCTAGACTAGCGCTGCCGCCCGCTGCTAGGCGTGATCCTGTCGAGTGCGACCGCGTAAAATTTGTCCGAGTGAAGGGGCGCGGTACTCGATTTTTGAAACAATAGTTTATCAATGCGTCACCTTAACCGGTGTAACCTAGTAACCGAGACTGCGGCTGAAACCAATTTGCATGAAGGTAATGACTCCGTATTTCTAAAATAATGCCGGGTCTCGTTAGCTATAAACTGCTCCACATAGCATACAAACTACCGCGTAAAATATTAAGGTGAAAGCTAAAATCTCCCAATTAGAGCTGAAATAAATGCGCTTCTCTCTGTACCGATTTGACCTGACTGCGAGATTACCGTCGTTTGATTTATATATAGTAATAGCTGTGTTGAAAAATAAATTGACCAGTACAATATAACTAAGTATTTTTTTTTTAATTTAATCATCATTCCAGCCGTAAAAAGTCCACTACTGAACAGGCCTCCCTCATGGATCTCCATGAGGGGTAGTTGCCATACTCACCACGCTTGGCATGCGGGTTGGCGAGCGCACTACGGGATGTTGATACACGGAAAGACGCTGCTGCCCATCTTCCGGAGGTATCCCTTAGCAGGCTCTTACTGCATCCATGGGCATGAAAGGAGGGGTGACATTCTGCTGCCGGCACCCCTACAGCTAATAACTTTAAGTTTAATTTAATAGCTACCATCTTTTTCGATAGCTTTCAAATATACTAAAAAGTTCTAGAACTTGTCATAGATTTGCTTTCAGTTCAAGGTTCTAAAGAACAACTGGAAAACCCTTGAATACGTCATTCCTTTTTTTTAGAGTTCCGTACCCAAAGGGTAAAAACGGGACCCTATTACTAACTCCGCTTTCCGTCTGTCTGTCTGTCTATCTGTCTGGCTGGCTGTCTTTCTGTCTGTCTCTCTGTCTGTCACCAGGCTGTATCTCATGAACCGTTATAGCTAGACAGTTGAAATTTTCACAGATGATGTATTTCTATTATGAATAAAATTGAATAAAATAAATATTTAAGGGGGGGCTCCCATACAATAAACATGATTTTTTTGCTGTTTCTTGTTCGATATTAATAACGACAATAGGTATACGCTTCAAATATTCACAGAGTATTAAGTGTATTTATATCACATAGAAATAAATAATAAAATAAAAATAAAATCAATATTTAAAAGTGATTTAAATGCTTATTTTGCTCGATATTAATAACGGCAACTGGTAGACGCTTGAAATATTCACTGAATATTTAGATGAATAGGTATAGTAAGTATATAGTAGTTGTTTTTTCAATTAATTGTACAAAACCCTTTGTGCGCGAGTCCAACTCGCACTTGGCCGATTTTTTCTAAATAATAATAATAAAGTTGGAACATATTCACACAGCATCATCTAGCCCCAAGCTAAACGGAGCATGTGTTATGGGTACCAGATGAATGATGTATGTTTATACATTATACTACATAAATCGATATTTTTTTTATTATACTTGTGTTATATAACATGTGTACTAAGCCAAAAGGGGGTGATTCTGACCATCCCAAGAAACAAATTTTGTTTTACGACTTTTCAAGATTCAGTGATTTTCATTAAAAAAAAGACCACGAAAATTTTAAAAACAACAGCTGATTATACGATAATGACACCCTAAAAGCCGGCTGATTCTTGACAGGACCTTCGCGAAGAGTTGCCGTACTGGTACAAATAAAAATAAATATAACCACATATAGGTTTTTTTTTATTGAAAAGTAAAGGAACAAAATAAAAATCCGATTATGACTTCAGGATCATTTTCACATCACACCATCTAGTAAAATTATAATTAATGGAATCAGGCGTTACTTTGCGGAAATCCATTACAATAAAATGCAATAATAATATTTAGTTTTAATTTCGCTTATGCTGAGATGCAGGAGCACCGAATTAAAACTAAATATTTTTATTGCATTTTATTTTTCATCATTACAGCCGTAAGATATCCACTGCTGGACATAGGCCTCCCTCATTGACTTAGAGATCCAAGTGCATGAGGGGTTGTTGCCATACTCACCACGCTTGGCAGGCGGATTGGTGAGCGCAGTTCGGGATGTTCTTGCACGGAAAGACGCTGCTGCCCATCTTCCGGAGATATCCCTTAGCATTTTATTTTTACCATCTAGTAAAATTATAAATAAAGATATTAAAAAACATAAAATAAATTTTTAAAAATATGAAATCCCGATTTTTTCCTTCTAAAACTATTTGTTTTCATGGGCTGAAACCCCCCCTTTCAGGTTAGCACACATGTTATTATACGTCCCTATAGCGATGAGTAAATCGCATCCTCCACGTACGGTATTCACAGTGCAAAGTGCTGCGTTATTCAACATAATAACCATTAGTTCGGTTCGTTAGTGGAATATTGCTAACGAATGTGTGGCAGGAAAGCGCGGGACGCATCGGCGCGCATCGCGTTGCAGACGACAGCAGCGCGTCCCGACCGCGCTCCGCCGCGACCTCGCTCAAAGCCGACGCTTGCTGAAACGCACAATTAGCACACACAGCTCAAAATCCCACAAAACCTACTGTGCTCACCCTCCAATTCATATAAAATTACTTACACTGGCGCAAATAACAATTAATTTGTCATGTAATGCAAACAACATTAGGTACACCAAGCTTTAATATCGCTGGAAGATTCATGAACACATGCGCTAGAAGTTTATGATAACGTGCTATGTTTCGCTTTGTTAAGCTTAACAACAAAGTTAGTGATCAGATTCTCGCTCAATTTATTAAATAGCAACTCGTGACCCTGCAATTTTTGGGTTCACACGCCGGTAAAGTTATAGAGCGGATAAATTAAGTATCTACACAAATGTATTAATAACAAAACTGCTTTGGTACTCCATTGTTACTGTCGTCAGAATCAGGCTATTTCTTGATAGGCAAAGTTTAATCTCATTAAAGAAAAATCTGGGAACAGAGGAAGCTCAGGAGTCAAGCTACCGTGATGGGGATGATTAATACGGCTCATTTGCGGCGTGCGGCGCGCCGACTCGGCTACGCCACGGACTGCGGCGCTACGTGCCCGTCTACGTACATCGTTTACGCTTCCGTTCAGAGAATTTATTAGATTCTACCCCATTTCTACCTTTTATCTCTATTATATGTATTTAATGCAACAATATTAACCTGATGTATCGCAGCGGTTAAACGTCGAGAAAAGAGTCGTTTATATCATCATTTCGATGATCTGTTTTCGTAGATTAATAACACTATTCATAAGACTATTTCAGTTTTTATTTTGTATTATTATACCTTTATGATCTCGGTAAAAGTAAAAAGAATAAAAGTTCAATATCGCTCGTAATTTTCAAATGAACAAAATTCGCACAACCACAAGAATTTTCGTTTCAATTATCGATTAAACTGGTTCTACATTGGAAGGAGTGCGGCGGCGGAATGTAAGAGGTATTATTCGTGTAATTGGTTCCTAATGCCACGTAAACCCCCCAAACGTGTTGGGAGACTGGACCCGGAGATAAAGAGTGCGAACACTGCCACAGATTCTATACGTTTGTTTATTTTAAACTGAAAGCTCTTAAGGATTTCCGACAATTTTGACATAATCGGTGCAATCGGTGGTTTTCCTTCGTCATAGAATTTTGTCATTAATAATAATATAACTTGGTTATTTTTCAACGTGTTTGCAAATGGTCTGTTTCAGGGACAAGACGATTTATCACTTAGCAAAACGGTGAGACGAGACAAGTGAAGTTTCATAAACGCAAATATTTTACGTCGGCGAGAAGTTTTTATAGATCGTACCTACTGTGTCCCAAGTCTTGCATGGGACAAATGTAGGAATTTTTCAGTGTGCAATGCCCTGTCGCGCCTGAATCCTCGGAAATTTATGACCACGGTCCCGTCGGTGACCAGTTTTACGAATACTGTACAGCTACAGCGGTTTTGTGGGTACACGTCTCCACTGAGTCTTGAGATATGCGCTTAGAGATATTTTTGTGTAAATTTGAAAATATTTTATCATTTTGTTAGGAGAAATATCACCGTAAGTATTGGAATAGGTATTACGTATCTAGTTATTTCAAATGCGGTCCAGCCAAATTCGATGTGGAAATATTGTTAGGACGACGCATTGGCGATATTGGCTCTAGGGATTTCAACATTCGGAATTGATATTTTAAGTTTTATGCTTCAAATTAATAGTTAGTTTACACGATTGGTTTACTGCACAACAGAAAAAAAAATCCCAATAAAAACATAGATTATCATTTTACAGGTCAACGAAACCGCCCCCGTATTACGTATCTATATAGCGACAGGTTTGCAACAGGCGCGGATCTCGTGATCAACGCTATCAAGCATCAGTTTTAATTTAGATAACAGATGTTTTTGTATATTCGTCACAAAGTTAATTCACGAATTGACGTTTGACAGCTATGATCACGAGATCCGCGGCTGTTGCAAACCTGTCGCTAGATACGTAATTAGCCTGCGGATTTATGCCTCTAAACGTTCTGTACATAAGTCCATTTCAAAACGGTGGTTGGATTTTAGTTGGACCAATAGTTTTTATTTCAAACGAAACATGTTAGCGATTAAGATTTTTCATATAAAGCTAGCTTTGCGTCTTAACTTCGTCTAACTTTGTATGCAGGCAGTCCCCGTTATACTGGAAGCTTTGTCTTTACTATTATTTAAAATTAATTGTTTACTTAAATAAATTCAAATAATTGTGAAAAGTTCAAATAATTGTTTATCAATGCGTCGCCTTAAACAAAGCACCCATATTTAACGAAGTTTTATCTGTAATTTTTTTTTATTAATGCCTATTATACATACTGAACCAATTCTTTATTTTTACTGTTATTATATAAATACATGACTATTATTTATTATATTATATTACCACCGTTTCCCTTTCACAGTATTTATTACTATTTTATTTGTTTGTAGCTCTACAATATAATGACTAGTTAATATAGGTTTTTTTTCAATTAATACTTTAATCTATTTAGTTAATCTTTATTCAAAGAATAAAATGTATGATGTTTTGGAGGAGGGCGCTGGTGCTACGACGCAGTTGTAAACTTTTGTAGCATCAACGTTCACACATGCTTTGTACAAATATCAAATGTTCTCAAAAAAGATTTTTTAATTTAAAGAAGTTCTCACAAACCACAAAGTTACCTTCTACACTATTTCAACGCCAATATATGTTGGTAGTTACAAACTTTCGTTTCGAAATGTATAGCTGAAGTGTAGAGAACACTCTTTTTTTTTTCTTTCTTTCTTTATTTATCAAAAAAAACTTATTATAATCTTATATAAGCGACACTTTAAACCATACAAGGTTTGTCCAAAATACTAAAAATAATAGTGAAGTGACATACCCTCGATTTCACCATGAGCCACTATAAAATTACAATACCCCAGCTTTCCAAATGGTTCATTGAAAAATATACCGATTTAAAGTCTTAAAAAGGAGAGCCCATAAAACATTTACGATGTCCAAATTAAGTTTGTATGCAACATGAATATGCTTTTTATGATAATTTTGCAGTTGTTAAACCTGTTTTAACAAACAATAAAACGAATTCGTAAATATGAAACTGCACGTATACCTACCTCGTTGAATTGCAAAGAGACGTATTTTGGTAACAATAGCCATTATAGGCAGGGTCGATCCTGGGCCGACCACCCCACCGCGAACCGGGAGTTTAATTGGCATTTTTAAAACACAAATAAATACGTGCCTCGATGCATGTGAGCATCAAGTTGTAAATGAATGCAAATAATGCTGATTAAGTTTACCTGTGTATGTAATGGCATTTGTGGAACATGAACAACACCATGTTACGGGGTGTTTAACTGCATAACCACATTAAATACATTACGTACAACAAAGAAGGAAGGTCGTCCGCTTGTCTGGTAATTTACGATCGGAGAGTATAAATATCATTTGATTGCTATTTGGAACACTTTTATCAATTTTCTTTGGCCTTTTAGTTTCTGAGCCTTATAGATGGAGCTAGTGCCCGAAGTAAGCGAGGTAACAATAAATAAATAAATACACAAGCCTCAGGGCGTGAGTTTTGCTCGGGTTCCAAAATTAAAAGTTTATGATTATTTGATGAAATATTTAAGCTGGGTCGTTCAGCCATTATGCGCTATTTGCTGGTAAATCATTTTGGGTGTTCAGCAATATGTGTTTTAAAGGCTGTTTATATATTTTTGAAAACCTTGTCAGCGCCATCTCTTGTCTGAAGCGGATTTTTTTGACTTTTGATGATAATTAAAACGCTATGCTAATAAGAGAGTTCGTTATAATTTTTCTGTAATTATTATATTACAAACACTTACATATATTAGCTATAAAAGTTTCAGGTGTGTATCTCTGCAAACTTTGGAGATAAGGAGGGGAACGGTATTTTTTTCAGCAAGTAAATAAGTTGAAACTATACGGCTTAAAGAAAATTAAAAAAAAAACTGCACAAATGAACCCTTTCATATGGTACCCCACATGACCTAGTAACTTCAATTGAACACAGTTTGGGAGCCCGTTTTCCGTCCCTGTTGGAATATTAATAAGAACATTTTCAATATTTTTATATATGCTATATTATATATTAGTAAAAAAGTGTTGTCTACTACTTTCTTAAATTTCAAGTCGACATCAGTGTTCTGTAGCCGTGGGGTGCCGGCAGTAGAATGTTACCCCTCCTCTCATGCCCGTGGATGCAGGTCCCTTCCTTGGCAGTCGGGAAAAAGGCGCATATACTCAACTAGCTTTTGCCCGCGACTTCGTCCGTGTGGAAGTCATAAAACGGAAAATCCCCTTTTTCACGCAGAGCCACTTTGATTCGAAAATATAAATCCCATTTATTCCCTAACCCGTGGGAATTTATCGAAAAATCCCTTCTTAGTGCACCTCTACTTTACTCAAGGTATACATATGTGTGCCAAATTTCAAGTCTTTAGGTACAGTGGTTTAGGCTGTGCGTTGATATATCAGTCAGTCGGTCAGTTAGTGTGTCAGTCAGGACTTTGAATTTTATATATATATATGTATTTTAGAATTGATTATACTTCGATTTATATCATTATTTTTATCGAAGTCTTATCAATTAATATCTATATTTCCCTGCATTCCAAAGTCATGAGACTTCTGGAAATGCCCTAAAGGTTTATAATTTTTGCCATTTTCATACAAAAAATCTACACTTGTTGCTATAATTTATGTGTAGAACCTTGATTTTTTAAGGGCATCATTTGCCCGCAAACCTTGATATTATATTATAAATATGTCGATTACTTCAGCCGTTTCGGAGAAAAATAGTCTTGACAGACCGACACTCAGGCAAACAACAGATCCTATAAGGGTTCCGGGTTATCTTTTTGAGGTTCCGAACCCTAAAAAAACTAGCGCCGCCGCGCCATCACTTAGGCTGTAGGGAACTATTTACCTTTTTCCTTTTTATGATTATTATTATGATTACATACGTAAGCAAGAACCACGAATGTTTTATTTACAAAAGTTTTGTTCCAGGATTCCTTATGCCGACAAAATAACTCCAGAGCCGATACTCCACAACAACGCCAGAGACACAAAGGCAGACTCCATCAGGAACAGTTATAACAGCCAATTCAAAGTCGGCATCTACGGCTGGCGGAAAAAATGTCTGTACATTCTCATAATAGCGCTTTTGTTTATGATGATCATCAACCTGGCATTGACACTTTGGGTATTGAAAGTCTTGGATTTCAACTCAGTGAGTATTCTATCGGTAGAGATGTTATTTGTTATTGTTTCCTTTGTCGCCGGGCCTAGAGACATGCAATTCTAGTGTCTACACCTAAATGGCATTTTTATATATCTATTCGAAAGAAGGAATAACACCCGCAGGTATAATGTCATAGAACTTCCAGTATTTTTTAATTGATTAGATGATCATCTACCTGGCATTGATACTTTTGGTATGAAAGTCTTGGACTTCAATTCAGTGAGCATTCTATCATTAGATCAGTTATTTTCTACGGCTTTACATTTTTTTTGTCGGCCTAAATATAGACTAATAATTCTAGTGTTTACACGTAAAACTAATTTTCTAACCGATTTAAAATAAATTAGGCCAGGTGCGTGTCGGGCCACGGGCTATGTTGTGTTTCGTAGTTAACCGTAGACATGTTGTTAAAAGTTGGTGTATGTTTTTTTACGTTTATCAAAACATTAACAGGAATTAATTGAGTTTTTGGTTTAAAGTATTGGTATGTTTCGTAAAACTTACAGTTATTTGAGCGACTATTTCTCCGAAACTAAAATCACTAGCTTAACTCCTACAGTTTTTCTAGAAAGTTCATGGTTAAAAACTACATTCACGATTTTTTTCAGGTTTTTAAAGCTAGCAGTTTAGAGTTATAAGGGGGGAACGCTCGAAAAAAAAGTTCAAATCTTTAATATCTTGCAAACGGAACCCTAAATCAAAAAATTGTCTTCACAGCCCTTAAATGAAACATTGTGACCATGATTATATGTACATTTTGACACTGGGGCATTCCGACCGTTGAAAATGTTGTTACGTTGACTACCCATTCCTGCAGGGTGATTCCGTATCTCGCGACAGATTTTGCAACATACAATTGTAAGCAATATTGCTGTCAAATGTCAATTCCTTGCTGTTCTCTAATACAAAATTAACATTTGACAGCAATATTGCTGTTAATTGCCAGTTGCAAAACCTGTCGCGAGATACGTAATCACCCTGCTGGAATCATTACAGTTTTCTAGGACTAATAGTATCTTCGTAAAGTCGGTGACGGACGGACCGACAGACAGAAAAAGCGAAACTATAAGGGTTTCTTGTTTTACTACGAAACCCTAAAAAGGGAGAAGATTCATAAGTCATCTATATATTTTTGAATCTATGATAACTCAGTTCTCCGTCGTTTACAAAAATCTTCTTGGACTAGATATTAAGAATAAGACGAATAAGAATAATTTATTTGCTCAATAAAGAGGATCTAACAATGCATAAAGTTACAACATGAAATATTAATTAAAATGTAATTCATGTTTTAACTAATAATTCATGTAATTAATTATATAATAATTCATATACTTCCAGATTTATGTTCGTTTTTTTTAAATAATTTAAAAATATATCAGATAAAGTTATTGACGCGGCGACACCCCACAGCAATATAACTTAATATAGTAGAATGTTGCACCTCCTTTCATAGCCGTAGATGCATTAAGAGCCTGCTAAGGGATACCTTCGGAAGGGGCAGCAGCTTCTTTCCGTGTATCAACATCCCGTACTACGCTCGCCAACCTGCCTGCCAAGCATGGTGATTATGGCAACTACCCCTCATGGAGAACCATGAGGGAGGCCTGTGTTTAGTAGTGGACAATTTACGGCTGAAATGATGAAGTCATATAGACGGTATAGATAAATGAAAAAATAATTAGATACTCTTCAACCTGCCAAGCGTTGTGAGCATGGCAAAAACCCTTCATGATACTTGCAGATCCATGAGGGAGGCTATGGATGTGCAAGTGTGATGTGATATGTAGTATAGGTATTCCAGCAGTGGACGTCTTACGGCTGAGATGATGATCATTATCAAGAATTAAATTAGACTATTGAGTAGAAATATGATAGTATTTTGTAAGCTTTCGCGATCTGTAGGCATACTTTTTGCTTTTTATACATACTTTTATTATTAGAATAAGGTAATTACGCGTAATTACCTCATTTTACCAACCTCATCATTAATAAATTAAGGTAGGTAACTATTATAGATGTGAAAGTTGGTGAAAGACTGCTGGGGGTTTAACACATATTTAACCGGGTATTTATCGCGTTATTTACCTTTATTATTTAGTCTTCCACGATGGGTGCAATCCTGTCGAAACGTCGGGCAATAATAAAGGTAAATAACGCGATAAATAACCGGTTAAATATGTGTTAATAATGCTGGGGGTTTCCCCAGCAACTTTCATTTATGTCCGTTTGGACATAAATGAAAGATCCTGTCGACGAACAGTACAATGACGAATCGGTCATAGGAGAACGGTTGCGGAATCAGTAACCGTCACCTAAACAGAGCAATCATCCATGCATTTCGAGCACGTTGGGAACATGCTCACGTTGCCTTGCTTTACGTCCCGTATTTTCTCGTGTTCTTTTCTTGAGTCGTGTTTTATTTGAAGCGAACGCATTCAAAATTGACTTATAAAGTTTGCTTTGACGTTTCCAAGTAGCACTATGTGTATATAGGAAAGACCTAGATAAGGCTGATTCAGTCTTTCATGTAACACATTTCGACACGGGTGTCAACACTGTAACAATTTATCGCGTTATTATAAACCACACGCATAATTAAATCGAGATCCCAAAGATTTGACTGTATTGCACTGGCAACATTCGTGGTCCCAGGAAGACTTCTTATCTGTCCCATTTTTTTCATAATATTCATTAAAAATGCACAAAAATAAATTAAACTTTAAGTAAGTTAGTAGAGGATGACTCTTGAACGGATGATCGGATTTTGATGAAATTTAAAACTTATGGAGATTACATCAATTTAAATATATAGTGTTGTTCTATTATGACCGGTTCCTACAAAAATAAAACAGTTCGTTTCACTTACGCTCAGTAAAATATGACAGCAGGCGTAAGACGGATGGGAGGGTTACCTTCAACGCTCCGTAACTGCCTACTCTGTATGAAAATGACACTGTGGTGTTTTTATAGCTATTTTCAAACATCAGCTAAAATGTAAAACTTATCATCTGTAAGAACACAGAGCTGTCTTGGAGAGAAAGAAATCAACATGGCCGCCAACATGGCTGGCCAAATAACTTACAAATTTATAAATTAACTTGACACTGGCGGAATTGTGTTAAACCAAACACAAAAGGCCATAAAATAAAAAGACAAGACAAGACAAGAGCTGTCTTCTCAGTGTTCCGGGCGTACGAAGCTAGGTTACCGCTCAATTTTAACCGGTGCACTTATGGGGTACGACTATTTTCTACCTAACCATTAACGAGTAGATACGTAGTGTACCGGTTAAGATTGAGCGTTGTATATAGGAACCGGGCAATAGAGGGGCAACTATTTATTTTAATCTTACATTATTCTGTGACTTCGAATCAAAATGATATGTTGTTTCAGGAGGGCATGGGCCAGCTACGGATAGTGCCAGGGGGTCTTCAACTATTGGGTCAAGCTCTCGTGTTAGACTCCTTGTTTTCTTCGAGCATCAAGTCGCGGCGCGGCCAACCTATATCCATAGAGTCCAGTCGGAACTTCTCCGTTTCAACGAGGGATGAGCACGGATTGTTGCAGAGTAGATTATTTTTAGGTAATTTACCGACCACTAACACTACGCATTTCACGAAGCGCCATCTAGCACTAGAATACTTCATCATTTCAGCCGTAAAATGTCCACTACTGAACACAGGCCTCCCTCATGGATCTCCATGAGGAGTAGTTGCCATACTCGCCACACTTGGCAGGCGGTTTGGCGAGCGCAGTACGGGATGTTGATACACGGAAAGACGCTGCTGCCCATCTTCCAGAGGTATCCCTTAGCAGGCTCTTACTGCATCCACGGGCATGAGAGGAGGGGTGACATTCTACTGCCGACACCCCACGGCGATGAGTAGGTATAAGCTTAATGAAATGTAATTATTATATCCGCTCGCGTGCCCCGCGCGGCGCACCGCGCGGCCTCCCGTGCCCGGCTCCCTGTAGCGTTGCTAACCCAAACGCCCGGCGACAAATACTTAGCACACGTCGCCGTGCCCCGCCGTTTTTACGCCTGCGGCGCACGGGCCGGCATTCACGCAATCGTTACTTGTGACTTAATTTGTTTTAAAAGATTGTCAAATGTTATATTTTTTATGTTAAATCTGAAACTAGCTATTCAATGTTATCTTTTGATTCTCAGATTACGACTCTGGTGCAGAGTTATGCTGTGCTGAACTTGAGATAGCGCGTTTTAAAGCTCGTCTTGTATTTAAAAGCTCATACCTCAATAATTAAAGCGTTAACTTATAGTTTTTAATCTTTGATTACGTTACTTATAAAATAGATAATAGGATAAGAAATTAAAACGTACACTTGTCTATACATATTTATTAATTCACAGGCCTCTGATTCCACACCATTATCTGGCGCCGCGCGGCGTAATTTATGTTAAATGTGACAAGGCATATCATGCACAAATATCATTTTTAGGCATAAAATGAAATTAACACTAAATAAGTAGTCTTATATTCTTTTAAAACAAACAAAAACCATAGAGATAGCATTCACCACTTCTGAGAAATATTAACATTTCTGCAACAGTTCCCATGCTCTCAGTAAAATCACTTAGTTTTACTTTCACTCGAAAAAGTCAAATCTTATGTTTCATGCTGGAATTTTTATATTTACGTGTTAGTTATTTACATTCCTTGATTTACACAATAAATCTTGAAGCACAAAACTAAATTTCACAAGAAAATCAGCAGAAATATCGCACACATCTAACACATCCCGCACCGAATCAACACTCAATGACAAGATTGACAAGGAACGTTTTTTTCTTACTTTCTTTTCTTTTGTCTATGGCTTCGATACTCGAATGGAATTAATTATGACGGGAAATTTAACGGAGAAACGAGATAAATAATACAAACTGAGCCCTAGAGCGACAAGGACGAGTATATTTCACTTTTTCGACCGCGAAGTCATGTTAACTACAGGTTGACACGGGCATTTTGGCATGGCGGCGTCATGTCAACTACTAGTTGACAAGGGCATAGTAGACTGAATCGCGATGTTAACTACCAGTTAACATGGACATTTTAGCGTTGTGCGTTTTGTTAACTACTGGTTAACACGGGCAAGCGAGCGGTTATAGCAAAATCTATTGAACATCAATTTAGCTTTATCTGCTTAGCTTGGGGCTAGGTGATGCTGTGTGAATTGTCCAGCGTTATTTATTTATTATTTATTTATTTATTTATCTATTGCTAGTAGCCCGCAGTTTCACCCGCGTAGTTCCCGTTCCCGTAAGAATACGGGGATAAAATATATAAATGCTGTCTACGTCTACTGCTGAACATATATATCATGGATCTCCAAAATCACGAAATTTAGCATGAGGCATTAAAAAGGACATGGAGTGCGTTTTACCCTGATATAAGCCGTTTGAAGCTGCGATCAGCAGCTTATAATTACAAAAAATACCTAAATTAATTTAGGACGCAATACAATGGGACGTATATTCTCCTTAGCCTGACCAAATACTTGAGTACACTAGAGTGAATTTATTCGTTCTTTCTAGAACACGATTCACGGAAGTAAACAATAAAATTTCTTCTCACTGAAATGGAAGCACTGGTGACTAGTACTAGTGAGAGCAAATAAAAGTGTGATTTGTTTCTCAGGTCACGATCGCCTGGAAGTGACCGCTGGCAGGCTAGAAGTGCGGGACTCCCGGGGGGTGCTCCTCCTAGGAGCTGGTGACGGCGCAGTAACAGTTGGCGCTGAGTCTCTCGTCGTGGCCAGCCCCGCCGGCGTCAAGCTGCAGACGTCGGCGCAGACGCCGCTCGTCAAAGCACCACCTGCTAAGCAGCTTACGTAAGTTTCTACTTACGGGCACTTGTGCGTGTCTTGTGCGTGGATAACATAAATTTATATATTTGCCGTGGGGTGCCGGAAGTAGAATGTTACCCCTCCACTCCTACCCGTGGATGCAGTATGAGCCTGCTAAGGGACACCCCCGGAAGATGGGCAGCAGCGTCTTTCCGTATATCAACATCCCATACTGCGTTCACCAACCCGCCTGCCAAGCGTGGTGAGTATGGCAACTACCCCTCATGGAGATCCATGAGGGAGGCCTTAGTTCAGCAGTGGACGTTTTACGGCTGAAATGATGATATTTACATTCCCAGAATTAAAGTAACGAACAGGTTGCAAATAAATCACAGCATAAATATAGTTACCTACGTAAAGTTAAGTAAATATAGAAAAAATAAGGCTACCAATCAGCATTTAAGAAAAACAGTAGCACTGCTGCAGCTGGTGGCTTTTAGTTCTGGTTTACAGAAGCACATACATGAGGCAATAATTTTCATTTCATATTATGTAAACATCCAACATTACACTGAAAAAAATGGTTACCAAATTAGTAAAGGTTGGCTGAATTACATGAAAACTATGATAAATATAACAAAAACTCGCTAAATTTCGCTATTGAACTTACAAAACAAAAAAGGTTGAATTTGGTACCAGAGTTTTGATGTAACTCAACAAAGAATATTGTACATTTTACCAAACAAATGTCAACAATTTAGTCTGGTTGATGTTATCATAAAAATATGATAAATATTACCAGACCTCGCGGTTGAACTTACAAGACTAAAACGGTTCAGGTCAAAATATAGTCCCTACCAGAGTTCATGGTGTAAATTACCAAAGAATATTGTACATTTTACCAAACAAATGTAGACAATTTAGTCTGGTTGATGTTATCATAAAAATATGATAAATATTACCAGACCTCGCGGTTGAACTTACAAGACGAAAACGGTATAGGTCGAAATATAGTCCCTACCAGAGTTCATGGTGTAAATTACCAAAGAATATTGTACATTTTACCAAACAAATGTCGACAATTTAGTCTGGTTGATGTTATCATAAAAATATGATTGATAATACCAGACCTCGCGGTTTAACTTACAAGACTAAAACGGTTTAGGTCAAAATATAGTCCCTATCAGAGTTCATGGTGTAAATTACCAAAGAATATTGTACATTTTACCAAACAAATATAGACAATTTAGTCTGGTTGATGTTATCAAAAAAATATGATAAATATTACCAGATCTCGCAGTTGAACTTACAAGACTAAAACGGTTCAGGTCAAAATATAGTCCCTACTAGAGTTCATGGTGTAAATTACCACAGAATATTGTACATTTTACCAAACAAATGTCGACAATTTAGTCTGGTTGATGTTATCATAAAAACATGATAGATATTACCAGACCTCGCGGTTGGACTTACAAGACTAAAACGGTTCAGGTCAAAATATAGTCCCTACCAGAGTTCGTTGTGTAAATTACCAAAGAATATTGTACATTTTACCAAACAAATGTCGACAATTTAGTCTGGTTGATGTTATCATAAAAATATGATAAATATTACCAGACCTCGCGGTTGAACTTACAAGACTAAAATAGTTCAGGTCAAAATATAGTCCCTACCAGAGTTCATTGTGTAAATTACCAAAGAATATTGTACATTTTTTTACCAAACAAATGTCAACAATTTTGTCTGGTTGATGTAATCATAAAAATATGATAAATATTACCAGACCTCGCGGTTGAACTTACAAGACTAAAACGGTTCAAGTCAAAATATAGTCCCTACCAGAGTTCATGGTGTAAATAAATTACTATAAATCTAAAATTTAAAAACACCCCCCCCACACAAGTAGCTGATCATCATGAGACCCTCATCTAATGAGTCACATAGCAAAAGCTGCTAAAACTGAACATAACAACAAAAGGAGGATGGCGAAATTGGACCCACCCGTTTAAAAATTAACTAAGCGCCGTTTACGTGCTAGTTTGTGTGATTATAATAACAAATTTATAAGAGTTTTATTAAAAAATATTGAGTCATTAGAAGTTGGGAATCAAAAGTACGAAGTGATTCTAACCAATGAAATGCAAGTAGTAGAAGGAAGATTGCCTCAGACATAGCAGTAGTAGATTTTTCTTTTGAGGCAGTACTGTTTGGATCGATAATGTGCCCAAAGAATTCGCGAATTCTTTCTAGACAAAGGGTTGAGAGCCGCCTGAATAACCCATAGTCTTTATTGTTGTAGGTAGACTGCAGATTAGCCGTTCACAGAATATACGTTTACATAATCAACAAAATTAAAACCTATTTCTTTCATATTTTCATGTACTTAAAGAGATCAGTGATCTTATCTCAGATTGTATAGCAGTAAAACGTACCTACGTACCTACCTACGTAAATTTGCGTTATTAAACCGACCTTGATACGTATGGCTTGCAATAAAAATACCTATAGTTACTAACTTAGGTAGGTTGGTATTTAACTACTAACTAGGTACATAGGTACAATGCAAAATCTATCTGGAAGTTAAAAAGGTACCTACAATATAAGTACACACAGTAAATATACATATATTGCAGGCAGGTAATCTGTCTTTCAATGGGTGGTCTAAGTTGAATTTTTTTAACTAGTAAGTACCTAGTTCGCCCCGAATTGTGAACTCGCTAATATCTTGGAAACCCCTCGTCCGATTAAGGGAAGGATAGGAAGTTATTGTCGGACAAACATTCATACATACCCACATACATACATCATCATCATCATCATATCAGCCCGTTGACACCCACTGCTGGGTATAGGCCTCCTCTTCAGCACGCCAACGTAAACGGTCATACATACATACATAGATATAATTACAAACGCCAGATTGCCCAATTTGACTCTGAGAACTTCGCTCGCTCGTTCAACAAGATCCATTCGTCGGTAAAAGTTAACAGTTGTAAGTAGGTCTGTGCATTTGTTCATTCTTAATATACGAAGTAGGTATGTAGTTAGGTACTTAAGTTGACCGAGATGTACCAAAACAGACCGTTCGAATAGTTCATTGTTTCGTTTATTGTTAACGCTAGAAGATTCAAAATCCATTAGAAGTTTTATTAACATGCGACTAAGAATTTCAACTAGGTATTTCAACCATACCTAACAATAATAAAGTAGGTACCTATTAGAAGTAGTAAAGTAAAGGTACCTAGTCTGGAAGAGATCGCTTTCCATCAGCTGGTTTTTACCAGACGTACGAAAGTACAAAGGGTTATGTTTTTCACGCGTATCTTGTATGTATGTTTGTAAATTTCTTTATTACCTCATATCTTTCAAACGGCTGGGTGGATTTCGACAATTAAGCTATCGTTCTATTTGTCTGAAGCACCCGAGTGTTCTTAGATAGGTGTGTGAAAAGAAAAAACAAAATGGCGGCAACCAGACGCCATATTGTAAAAATTTTAAAAAATTAAGTCGACGAACACGCATGCGCGGTATCGTTGAATAGGTATTTTATAACCATTGTTAGGTTTCATAAATCATTTTTAATTTCAGATGACTATTTAGGATCTATAATGGTTTAAAGTTGGTCATCAACCATTGTCAACAAAAAAATTCAATATTGATAGGTAAATAAAACTATGATAAAGTTCTATAGGTCTTAATAACGTACAAAATAACTCAATTTGAAATAAATAAGTAATAATATTATACTTAATCCTAACTAAAAAGTGTAAAATAAAAATAATAATTTTAAAAGTCAGAAACCCGACTCCGTCTAAAATGACTTCAAATAAAAACTAAAAAGAAATAAACAAGACAGTGGGACTCGGAACCTAGCGACTAACAGTCGGGACCCAATAGACATAGACAGACAGCTCAAAACTTGCCAATAAATGGGTCCCGACTGATAAAGTTGCTAGGTTCCGACTGACTTGTTATTTTCTTTTTAGTTTTTATTACTCGGAGTCGGGTTTTTAATTTTTTTAATTATTATTTTTTAATAGATCTGGTTGCAAATCACATGTTTTCAAAGCATAGAATCATACCTACATCCTACATCTGTGGATTAAACGGTCGCTGGTGCATATTTCTTAGTGACATCTTACAAATATACCTACCTACCTACCTATCCTACAATTTTTTGGTAAATTAGATTGTAACCAACAAGCGACCCGCCCCGACTTCGCACGGGTGCAATGCTGATACTAAATATACCATGTATGTATTATAGATTTAAACCCTACTCTTGAATCACTCTATCTATTAAAAAAAACCGCATTAAAATCCGTAGTTTTAATGAACTAAGCTTTAGAATAATAAATAAAAAATAACGCATAGAAGCCGCGTCTAGAACAAAACACGAGCGATATCGTGTGTCCACTTCATTTTATTTGTGTGCGTGAACTGAATGCATCTACGTTCCTTAAACGCACACAAATATGGCTTTCAGAGTTACCATTACCAGGCCGTTAGCCAATAATTATGGGAAAACGAATGAAGAATGGGATATCGTTCAACGCGTTTAGAATGTTTGATGTGTGATGTGTTTTATTAATATTATAGGTAGGTATGTATTAATTGCTGAAATTTAAAAAATGGTTTTGATATCAACACGGCGGAATTAGATAATTATTCTGTGATATCAATTAATAAGTAGTAAGTGTTGTGTGTCGCCGCTGCGGCAGCAGTATTTTTTTTATACTGAATCTGGTCACACTGTAACTTAGTTCTAAGGTAGTCCTCAGCACGCCCGCACACGCCCGTAAGCATAATAATAATCTTCTGCATAGTATTTTAATACTTTTTCATACTGAAAAAGTATTAAAATACTGAATCTGGTCACACTGCCGCTGCCCCCACTTCCCCACTCGCCAGCGCGTCGCCCGCGCCGCGTGCGTGCCGTTCTTTCTTTTTGCGCGAACTCTCTCGCCAGCTAGTCGCTTTGCTAAAGTTTTCTCGCAGTGCTTGGTTTCACGTAATAATGGATAGTGACCTTGAAGAGGACTTAAGTGTGGGTGTCGCCGAATATTTGAACGAATGGGGATTGTCTGACGAGACCATATCAAACTTTGAAGGTGAGTGCCTATTTTGATCGATATTATATACCTATATTTTTAATAATGTGTGTCAATGAACGAAGAATTCAACTTGAAACGGAGATAGCCCTTCTTTTGTCAAGGCCCGATATCCCACGTGTTTTTTTGTAAATCGCTATCACTACAAAAGGGTCAGAGTATAGAAGGGGACGATAAGTATTTAGGATGCCTAGATATTGACCTAGAAATAGCGGTTAGGTACCTACCTTATTAGCTATTTTACCTTGATAGATTTACAAAACGAACTTCAGTAAATTTTACCAGATTGGTTTGGTTGGCATACATTTCCACTGCACAACCGTTTAAAATTCAAACCGTTGTGTTTCTCCATCCCTGTTAAATTTGGAGTAATTAAATTTTTTTTCGTTTTGCTCTCAGTGACACGGTGAATTTCTTTGCCGCTTGACGCTCAAAAGATTCAAGAAAGTACGGAATCCTTACCTCGACTGAAACGTGATGATGAACAAGATAGGGCTAGATACTGCCCAAGAGCAAACCCATTTGCAATAATATATTATATATAAATAAACTTATATCGTGGTTCTTTTTTTTTCAGATTGAACTGGATTTCGAATCCAAGTTCAAAGGATCAGAGCTCCGACTATTCAAAAAAAGGCCCATACCTATTTTTAAAGAAAGCTCTCATTCATTTGAAAACAGTTAAAGCTGCTTCTGTTGTGTCATTAAATTGATTGAGGAAAATCCAAGTAAAGGTTGGTTATTATATTAAGTAGACCTACTCGTATCGATCAAAACTTTCAAGAATTTCACACAAAAACCGAACTTGACGTTTTTTTTGTGAAATTCGTGAAAGTTTTTATACTAAAACCATTTATATTTTTTAGTATATTTAAAGTGTATTATAATAGCAAATAGCTTTAAAATAACAGAAAGAGTTCTGGAGGTTTAGCAAAAAAATCTCTGATAACCAGACTGGCTAAACTTCTTAATAAAACTTATAATATTGTCTTCGATTTCCGCGATTGTCACTCATTTAAATAAAACACTTTGAACGGATTTTATCGCGTGTATAAAAAAAAATTGGCTGTATGTAATGTACCTACACCTTTATTTTTTAATTCAGACTATTAAAGTGGGTAGTTAGCACAAAGTTATTTTGACGGAGCAAAACTATGTTTTTCTTAGTCCACCTTTGACAACAGTAACTGTAAAGTTATCGAAACGTCAGGGAGGCTCAATAATGAATACACGTGGTAAAATTCGTTTAAAGTGTTTTATTTAAACTAATAACATAAACCAATTATTCCAACTTATTGCATTTTTATTTTTCAGATGTTAGAGACTTCTGTTATTGCGCGACAATCGGATATAAAATAGTTCCAATTGTGAGAATACAGTGCAAAGAGTCCATTTGTATGGCAAAAAAATCCATAAAGCCAAGCATTCAAGAAGCTATGAACAGTTTCATTCTTCATGCAAAGGTATGTATAATTTCACTTTTAAGACTATTGTGAGATGACGACTTTTCCATACTAACAACGATTTCCACCCCCTAAGCGTTAACCACGTTGAATTACGGTGAATTACGTTTTGAACCCCTTTAAATAAATATGAGTAATACCTAAGCAATACCTAATTGTATTTTCTCAAACATCCAAGGAAATGTCGTTCTTAACTTCGTGATTATAGAACGCGAAGCACGTCTTTGTACAGCACAAATTGAAGATTCGTTCGTGAATTTCATAGGTTTTTCAGTATAAGCTAACGCAAATAAAAAGAGCCCTGTCAAACTCGTTGCGCAGTATAAATGACTACTGTGCAACGAGTTTGACAGGGCTCTTTTTACGTGCTTATAGGTATAAGTACTAATTTTGCAAATGGGGGAGGAGGAGGAGCGTTTGTGATAATGTTATTTATACGGGAAACAACGCTAACTAATAGGAAATGTGCTTTTCCAAACAGGAACACTTCCATTGGATGGCGTGGCGTTGACAGATAAAGTGGACTTATGGTGGCGACATCACGGTGATAACGTTTTAAGGAAAGTATATAGTCGTGAAACTAGGGTCACTTCGGAAATGTTCTTATAACTCCTAAATTAGATCAATTTTCAATAATTTATTAATAAATAAATGTCGTTCTGTAGTTGTCCCAAAAAACTTGCACAAAACTCAGGCCGCTTTTTGTTGTGCAAGTTTTTTGGGACAACTACAGAACGACAAATTGTTAACAGTAATTTAATCCATATTATAGGTGTTTCCCTAGTATCTAACAGGCGGAAATTATTGAAAATTTATCTAATTTAGGAGATATAGGAACATTTTCGAAGTGGCGCTAGTTTTGCGGCTATACTTAACGCAAATGCCGAATGCGGCCACCCTGGTGCCTGGTACGGCTTATCAGCATCTTGGCCGAAACCTGGCAGCCTTGTGTCCTTTAAAATAAGAAAGGTTTTGAATCCCATACTGATATAATTTTAAGATGAGTGATCTACAGATTATTGAATTGTATTTTTGATTGGTAAAATAAATTTTATGATATGTACTTAAAATGAGTTTATTTTACTTTAAACCACCGTTTTCATTTAGCCCTTAAATAAGGTTACTGGTAATTCGACGTATTCTAGAAACTGCTGATTTTCGGCTAGCCTACATGACCTTTTTAACTGCAAATTGTGAACTTTACTGTATATATCCCTAAAAATAAAATGTTGAATTACCAATAAGCCTGTATATTTTTGAAGTGTTTGTCGAACGGTCTTAAAACTTTTATTTTTTTTAGATCCTGTATTTCTTGTATGGTTTTTTCTTCTACTTTATTTTTAGGGTAACTTATCATTGAAAATTAGAAACTTAGTAGCTAATCTGCAATATTGCTGACATGGTACACACGTACTTTCGTGGCCACTGCTGGCCACGAAATTAGTACGTAGTTTCAAAATCTAAACTGCAATATGATTTCACTCTCATACCATGTCAGCAATATTGCAGATTAGCTACTAAGTTTCTATTTGGTAATATATACCAAAAAGTCCTGTACATTTTACTAGTGTTAGTTTGATAAATTAACCAAACTAACATCAGTAAAATTTACACTATTTATTTGGTATGTTTTACTAAACTAAGACCGGTACAATCAGACAAGCGCTGATAAAATATTGGTAGACATTACCAGTTAAAGTTTGGTAATAACTACAGTACAAATCTGTTAGATATTACCAAACAAATGTTAGGAAAAATACGAAACAAACATGATAGACAATACTTAATTGTATTTGATAAAATCTACGATACACTTCTGGTAGATAATACAATATTATCTCTGATAAAAAGCACGATACACATCTGATAGATTATACTAAACTTACCTTGATAAGAACTGCATTACACATCTGGTAGATATTACCAAACAACCTTTGGTAGTAACTAAAACCAAATCTGGTAATTATTACCAAATTAACGCTGATAAAATAGACCAAACGTGATAAGTAAATACTGCAAAATGTTGTTTGTTAGAGTTTACCAAATAAAATAGATTATACTTACGAGTTAAGTTTAGTGTTCTCTATCAAACTGATTTAATACATTCTACCTTATAATAAGTGCTATCTACCAAATTTGTGTTGTATATTTTACCAAATACCTTTGCATTTTCTATTAAACTACCTTCGGTAATTTGTACCAACAAAAAGTAACAGTAGAACATGCAAAATGTATTTGGTAAAAAAGACAAGTATGTTGGGTAAAATATACAATATCACTTTGGTAGATTGCAGCAAACTACATTGTACTTTTTTACTAGGGTACTTTGATAAAAAGTTTACTAAAGTATTTTGGTAAAAATTATACCAAAGTACTTTGGTGAGAAATTTTACCAAGTTACTTTGGTAAAAATTTATACTAAAGTACTTTGGTGAGAAATGTTACAAGTCACTTTGGTAAAAATATATACTAAAGTACTTTGGTGAGAAATGTTACAAGTCACTTTGGTAAAAAAATAAACTAAAGTACTTTGGTGAGAAATGTTACTAAACTACATTGGTAAAAAATGAACAAAACATAGGTGTAATCTACCAAATAAATTTGGTACAACACCAACTTAAGAAGTTTGGTAAAATCAACAAAAATTCGTGATAGGACCGAAATCAACCTAAAACTTTAGTAACATTTACGCAAAATCTGTTAAATCCAACCTAACATTTTTTTCAGTGTACTAATGTGCGTCTATTATATAAAAAAACATACAAGCTAAGTGCTATATAAATTTTATTTAAAGATAATGGTTGTAAAAATTGTTTTAAACTAGTTTTACTCCAACTTGGGCAGGTTGGAATCGCCTACTCGGTCGCTGCAAATATACGCGGGACAGAACATCGCTCTGGAATCCCGCGCGGGTGACATCAGTGCAAGCTGCCTCGCCACTTTTCGCCTCAAGTCCACAGTAGGATCGGTAAGTTGTTGAGTTTTGACAATAATTTTTCATTTTTATTTTTGCGAACATGATTTTTCTTACCTCTTTTTGATTACTTGTGGAGTTTGAATGTTCTTTTAACCTATACAAAAACTCAAGTATTTTTTTTAAGTTGTTCATTATTATAATCCACGTCCTGACATCACCCACTGCTGGGTGTAGGCCTTCTTTAGTATTCAATAATTAAATAACTTGACTTTGAAGCTTTAACAACAGTTTAACCGTTCTAAAAAATTGCTTACTCGTACTCCAAAGTATAAATAAAATATTGTTGAATCAGTTCCATCGACTCTTGAGTTATTTTGCGCTTCGATCGTAGACTTATTAAACAATACAGAAAACAAGGAATTGGAGCTTCCCCCCATATATTTCCTAGTTTTCTGTATTGAAGTTTTAGCTACCCCAGCAGTATTAAACGGGTTGTTTAGCTAAAGTGTGTTAAAATCAACATATTGAAATGATTTGTTTCTTTTGGCTGTGGAACACCAATTTGATTTAACTTAGTGTATTCTAATAATTACAGATACGTCTCGACGCCCCTATATATATGCCAAAGCTAAAGTCAGCGTTACCTCTGCCGCCTTCGAGCCCTCACACGCACGACCCACACCATCAAAACATCTACCAGCTCTGCGCTTGCGCGAACGGGAAGCTATTCCTCGCGCCGCCACACGGCCTGTGCGCCGCCAGAGAAGACAGCCTTATTTGCCGATGATGATTGACTTTTAACATACAAAGTATATTAAGAAAAAAGAATTTACACCAGGCTTTTTATTAAATAAGTCGTCAGGGAAAGCCTTGTTTGCCGAAGATGATGCCTAAGATTAAGACTGAGTCTCACAACTTGAGGTTGAGTCGTGGGAATCCGTCTTGGATATCATTATTTCTTAAGACATAGTTTTATCCCCGACAAACTCACCACATTTTATCCTTGATGTACCGTCCAGACCATGAGTACGCTAACGAATTCTTCGTTGACCGAACGTGGTGGAAAAGTGTTGATCTGTATCAACCACGCAGTAGGTTACCGATATTATACATAAAGAAATAAATTGACATCTATTTGAAATAAGTGCTTCTATCCTAATAATAATTATTTGTAATTAGGGACACATGGCGAGGCGTGGTGATTGCGAGTGGAGTAAAGCTATAACTGAATGGTGGCCGAGACAAGGATATAGAAACGTTGGTCGTACGGCAGCAAGATGGGCAGACGACATTGATAAAGTCGCGGGCGCACGATGGATAGGACAGGCGCAGAATCGTGGTGGATGGCACAAACTAAGGGAGGCCTATACCCAGCAGTGGGTGAAGTCGGGCTGTGGATGATGATGATTATGATGATGATGCATCTATCCTTATATAAACAGATATTCAATTCAACCATGTATAATATTCTGGAGAATTATATCTTGATATGTTTACGAATTGTTTTATTTTACAGTGTAGGGGTGAAGTTATTCAGTCGTCAGCGTTTTAAGTTCCACTAAGTAAAAAGTTTATATCTATATAATACAATTTACTTCATCTTTGTGATTAAATAGAAGTTAGATACCTACTCATTTATTAATGGGTCTTTGTGGAATGTTCTGAGTAGTGCTGATTTTATTTTGTAGGTAGGTAATATTTACCTATTATTAGTTTCACCTTCTTTATTATATCGATAATCAGCCAGTAATGAGCAGTTTAGACAACTATAATCGAATGATGTTTTAAATGTTGTACTGTTGTAGATGATAGTAAATACGTGTTTGCAAAAAATAATCAGTTTTGAAGTACACTTCATAGATGGCGTATATATTAAACAAAATACGACCGATATGACACTGCCAAGTTTTAATAATTATGTGCAAGATAGCTATGTACGAGTATGAAAGAAATAAAGGAACTAATATTATTATGTATTTAAAATATCTGATAATAGATTTGACATGGCATTTATAAGATAGTATTGCTTTAGATAAAATAATAGCGACGAAACAAAAGTGTTTAAAAATGGTCATGTAATTGAGAATGGTTTGGTCACATTAAGAATAACGTACAATTTTTAATATACTCCGCCATCTACTATGGTTGAACTAGTCTTTGGTTGGAAAAGGTTTCATTACCTAGTCTTGTGCTATTTATAATATCTTTTAAACCACAAACATTGTTGTAATTGTAAGTAAACATTATGTCCGTTTAAGAGTTCTAATTTTTGTACGATCTTCCTTGATAAACCAAATTAGTAAAACAGCTTCACTATATGATTGAGACATTAAATTAAAATCTTCTAGAAGTGTTTTAATTACAATTAGCCGTGAGTTTTTAACTCGGTGTGAATAAGGAAGTGCCATCTAGTTTTATGTATATCAGTCTTTCTAGATTTAACCCAGACTTACCTACACATTAAAGGTAATAAATAACACAAACAATAACCTGCGTATACTTCCTTACTATATTATAGAGTATAAAATATATCATAATTTTTGCGGCCTAAGTAAGAAACTCTAAGAACATTTTAGTCCGTTACGTCCTCGTATGAATGCAAAATGAATTTGGGCTAATAGGGTACATTCATCAAGTTATCGAAAACATTGTCATAGGGATCAGTATTTTACGGAATAACCACGTGTTAATTGGTTGGCGATACGATGTACTTATTCAATTAATGTTAATAAATTGTAGGTTCAAATAGAAATTTATAAAAAATGTACAGCTATATTTTGTTGCGCATATATTACATAATGCATCATTCGTCTCTAATGTTTGTTGATATTGTTGTAAATATATCTTTAAATGTTTATGTATGTGTAAAAAATACTATATATCATACTTACATGAAATATGTTGTTTTTCTTTCCTATTTCAGCTGTAACGTATTTTCGAAAACATTTTGTTTTAAATTAACCGACTTCAAAAAGAAGGAACGACTAAATGATTTTGTTTGTTTGACGCGATTACTCTGCCTATTATGCATGTATTTTGATATTATTTTTTATAAGGTAGGTCATGTGTGAGATGTGGGCCCATTTTTTCATAACTAGATTCTGATGTCCATCAAGGCATAGTTTTATGTCCTAAATTTAAGCTTGCGGTTAGGATTTAGTTTCCCTTTACAATGTTTGCTTGTTTTTACACCCAGCTTTGATAATGGGGAATCCATGATAGATCGGGCGAAATAAAGTGTTTTCGGCAACAAGTCAAGGATTTTATATCACTTGAAGTCGGTTTTGTTTTTTTAAAACAGAATATTATCCCACTAATATTATAAAGCCGAAAGTTTGTTTGGAGGTTTGTTACCTCTTCACGCAAAAACTACCCAACGGTTGAGCTGAAATTTTGCACACGTAGGTATAGATGTGAACCAGGAATAACACATAGACTACTTTTTATCCGGGTACAACGCATGCGAAGCGGCGGGCACAAGCTAGTTTACTATAAAACTGCACAACACTTAAAAAGTGCATATTTTTTACTTACGCAATACCACTCCAAAAGTAAAGCAGATGCCATATAAAACAAAAAGCAAGTCCGCGCTTTGTGTGTTTACCACAGATAATACTCGTTTATTACACTAGATACATCTAGTCGGTTTGTTCTTTGTGCATTATGCGTGTTGATTAGTTACTACCTATTGTTTTTGTTGGCCGCATCCCTAATAGCTAATATTCCGTTACTTTAATAGTTTGTTTTAACATTTCAGCCGTAAAACGTCCACTACAGAACGCAGGCCTCCCTCATGGATCTCCTCATACTCACTACGCTTGGCAGGCGGGTTGGCGAGCGCAGTACGGGATGTTGATACACGGAAAGACAATGCTGCCCATCTTCCGGAGGTATCCGTTAGCAGGCTCTTACTGCATCCACGAGCATGAAAGGAGGGGTAACATTCTACTGCCGGCACCCCACGGCGATAGTTTGTTTATTCTTTCGAAAATAATATGCTGTACCATTTTTAATGATCAACCATTTTTTAATGCACGTACATTCGTACGTAAAAATAATTGTAGAGCTGCAGAGTATTCGGAGTACCTTCGAGAGATATCGTAAATTCGGTGCACTTGTCACATTATCACTTAGTCACACAAATACTTCCGATCCATAAACGAACCTAACGTCAATAGGAAGTAAGTACCTACCTACATAAATAACAAAGCACCCAATACGGCGCGTCCCAAAACACAATGAGTCTGAGTACAGTCACTGGCAAAGTTTAATTAAAGATTCATGATAAATTACCGCAGGAAGCTGCATCCAGCGTCTCACACGTACCATTATGAACACAATTCACAAGCTTGCTCCTTTTGTGGCATCACAGCTGCTTTCTAGGCGCTAATTAGTAGAAAGGCCCGTAAAGTGAATACAGTGACTTGCTTTTTCATTATGCAAGGGTGCGATCGGTTTAATCTTCTTTAGGGCTTCCAACGAATTCAGCTTATAGTAAGAATCTGACTAAAAATAGTCTGAATGCTATACAGTTTAAATCAAAACGTGGGGTACATTTTGATTCCCGCCGACGTTGGCAGTAGAATCTTACCCTTCCTCTCATACCCGTTGATGCAGTAAGAGCCTGCTAAGGGATACCTTCTGAAGATGGGCAGTAGCGTCTTTCCGTGTATCAACATCCCGTACTGCTCTCGCCAACCCGCCTGCCAAGTGTGATGAGTATGGCAACTACCTCTCATGGAGATCCATGAGGGAGGCCTGTGTGGACGTATTAAGGCTGAAATGATAAAAAATTAAATCAGAATTGTCTTGTTTCTACAAGTCGCTACGTCAAACTCGTTCGCGCTAAACACAGATTTAGTAACAGAGTAAACTAGAAGCCGCAAGTGTATCTACTTGGTCTGTCGCTATTACGAGACGATCTACAAGCATTTTACTTCCGACATTCAGTCCGCCCTCGGTCATCTTTGATACAACGTCAAAGTTAAAAACGAAAAAATGCCTTATTTTGCCGTTGCGAACTGCAAAAACACTTCAAAGAATGTTCATCGAGTGGATGGAAAGATTTTGTTTCATCGGTGAGTAGTTTTGTTACTAAACATACTTGTAGTTTATAAAAATCCATTGTTTTAATTTTTACCATGTTTTTTGCATAGCGGCGTAAATCTTGTATGCTTGTCATCCATTGAGGTGTTTGTTTGGCATGTGATAGGCATTATGTCGTGATAACACACAAGGTACAGTTTTTTATCAATATCTACGACGGCCGCTTATCACAATACATTGCCAAATTTTGTTAGTGCTGTACCCGTCACGTTCGACAAAATCTCCATAAAATCCTTCGATCAAATATAACCTAGATACAACATTACCTTATGAAACTACGCAAGAAAACGGCTTGATTTTTACTTTTGAAATCTGTCAAAACTACGATATATCTGTCAAAACTACGATAGAACATAAATCCAATGGAGTAGTTTTCGTATAATATTTTTTTTGCTTTATGAAATTTATGAAGAACTGTTATTTTACTGTAAATTTATGACCTAGATAGCTTGCCCTGGCTTCGCTCAAGTTATCATTTTTTGTAATAACCTTTCTCCATTGACTCCGAAATACATTCATATACAAGTGAGATTGTTTGTTCTCTTTTCATATAGCAACGACTGAACAATTTAAGTTAATATTTTTATTATCCCAAACTTCGAGGCATTAGGTAATACATGAATTCAAAGGGTAAATAATTTGATAACAAAAATACTTTCATTTATTACTTACTAATAGCATTTCATTTCTTACTAATAACAATTATAATAACAATTCATTTTCATACTCGTATTTTTATACACCGTCAGGTGACTGCTCCAAGTATTATTAATATTTTGGGTTGAAGTAGTTTGCAGAATGGAAATATTTTTTAGCGGTATACAATTCTCACTGAATTTACTACTTAGCTCTAAATGAGCCAACATCTTCTTGTATGCTGCTTTAAACTGGCACGTATTAGGGTTATTTTTTTACATTCTTCGAAGTCCGTTTTTGTGGTGTACATGTCTGATTCAGCAAAATGGTCTGAACAAACTACACTGGAGTCATTAGGTGTATAATATTCGTCATTGCGTTCTTCTTTAACCAATAACCGCCATATTTCTCTTTGAATTTCGTTTTTGGGAAATCTGTTATTTAAAACTACTTTTAGATTAAAATGTTTTAAAAATAAAGCGACTCCAATATTTTGCAATGTTATTGTTCTGAACCAAGGTTATATTTGTCCTTGTCTTACATTACGCGTGTGAAAGAGACAACATCGAAGCCAAAATAATAGGATATAAATTATTTTAAAACTAATTTAGAGATGATTACTAGATTATTTAGAAGTTTAATCACTCTATGTACTTGTAAAAATGTAATACTTTCCGAAAATACGAGATTCATGTTGTTTTTTCCTTGCGAGCGTGATATTTTTACAACTTTACGAAACATTTCGGCATTGTTACACGCGTGACAGTCGGCGCGATACTGACGGCAAAAGAGTGCAAACAATGAATTTTTGCACTCTTTTGTCTGGTCACTTTTAGTGAGCTTACGCGATATCTAGGTTATATTTGATCGAAGATAAAATCGAACAATTTGATAGATTTTAACGAAATTTAAATCAACCCGTTAATTTAATTAATATCTAATAAAAGATAATTTTCAATAAATCTCAGTTTAAAATATTTTTTTATATTATACAGGGTTTGCAAAGAGTAACCGGAAATAATCGGCCGGCCAATAGTTTAGATTGAAATAAACACATTAAAGTAAAAAAAAATCTGAGAAAATCAACTAAGTTAAAGTGCCCAACTTTAACTTAGTCGATTTTTTCATGTGATGTATTGTCACTCTAAACTTTATAAATTATAGCATATAGAACTTTAATAGCCTTTTTACTTGTAATTATTTTATCGTGTTAATTTAATTTATAATTATTCTATCTACAATTTGGTATGATGTATTTTCAGTTTGAATAACTTTATTGTTGGCTCAGTGTCTTCTAGTTTTTTCATGGTTGTGAATCACAACGCGCTTCTCCCAGGTCACTTCTAGTAGGTGAATGTGTTACGCTCATTATCCGTGGTGCACTATCGTACTTGTTCGGGTTCTCTTCTACTTACGGATAGCGGAAAGGGTGCAGGGCGATGACCTTGATGATGTCTTACCCATATTACGTACAATAGCACCTAAGTAGTGGATAAAAATTTAAAACTTAACTGGTGCGTAAAGAACAATGGTTTCGTTCGAAATCTTGTTAAAAACTTTGCAAATAAATTGTCAAGACATTACTGGTTGTGATCAAAACTAGGCACGATCGGTTTTATCGATTTTGATAAGCTTAGAGACTCTCTCTAGTTATTATGCAGCTCTGTGGCGCTATTAACGTTATTTTCTTCATACACAACTAAGTGAGTTTGCTTTTGTTCCGAGATTCTCAGAAATAAGTCTCAATAACAATATTAAACTGCATATAAGTAGAAAATAATACACACCATAACTCCCCTACATCTAATTGAATTACAGAGTTCTTTGTTGCGGCAGAGTCGTGCGGGAACTCTAAAAGCCATTTCAAAGACACCTCCTCAAGCCGGTTTCGAGCGAGAGGAAATAAAGTTATGATTTATGTAGTGAAATATGTTTCAGGCAATGGGCCAACGCTGTAAGCACCGACTGCCGACGCGTTTCGCCTCCTGTCAGTGACAGTATTTGTTTTGAATTTGGAACAAGACAAAACCATTTGTTTTCTAACGATTTTTAAAATACATTCAACTGTACATTACACTACTTGGATACACCGTAGTGTTTGGAGATCATCGTAAAACAAAAGGAAATTAAAATAGGCTGTGTAGGGTTCCGTAGTGAACCGTAGACCTGTTATGTTGTTATACGTATTATAAGTAGTTGGTGTGTGTTTTGTTACGTTTACTGAAACATATTAACAGGAATGTATTGAGTTTTCGGTTTAAAGTATTCCGGTATGCTTGGTAAACTATATCGCATATTGGAGCGACAATTTCTCAGAAACAAAAAAAGCTAGCTTGATCGTTACAGTTTCAGTTTGCCTAGAAAACTCATGGTTAAAATTACATGCATGACTTTTTTTGAATTTTAAAGCTAGCAGTTTAGACGAAACTAAAATTAAAATTTTAATATTTTGCAAACAGAAGACTAAATTGGAAAATTGTTTTCGAAAACTTTAAATGGTTTTAATATACCTAGCCATTCAACAATACCCCACAAGGTTTCATCCCCATCTTACGAGTATGGAAGGTAGGTACACCAATTTAAGCATTTTTTGTAGCGTTATCTCGGCGTGATTATTTTATATGACCCTGCAGAATTGCAGTTTTCTAGGAATAATAGTCTCTTCGTTAAGCCGACGACAGACAGACAGACAGACAAATCGAAACTATAAGAGTTTAGTTTTTTAATACGGAACCTTAAAAATGTTATCTTACAGCTAACATAGCAGAACAGAGCAGAATTGAGCATAACGTGGCAAAACAACGCTATATTTAGCAGTACTTGGCAGAACGGGTGCCATTGATAACCTTTTAATAAAATTATATTATACCTCTTTATTAGTTTAAGGTAATATTGAATTCAACTAAGCAATTGGAAAGGTCGTATCACGACGGACGTCGGAATCGCCCTGAGCCGCCGGCCCGGCCGGTTGTATGTAGACATGCGTTATCAGCCTGCTTGACACACAGCGCTTGTTTCTTAGCCATTTGATGAAGGTTCAGAGTGCTCTGTGTCGACCGCGGCCACCTCACCCCGGATTTGTAAAGAATTAAGGATAGGTGGAGCTGTGAATGGACAATATTAATATTACCTACATTATTTAGATTTATCACATTGAAGTCATCCCTTGCTTAAGCCAGAGAAGTAAAAAGGAAGTGATCCATACTTCCTTTTGGATCTTGGATTATTTTTTGAATAAAGTCTTTATGGGTAAGGCGTTCTTTCTATTGTAGGTTGTATAACATTTCAAAATATAGTACTACATTACAAAGTGATTACATACCATATTATTAGACGAGCTCTGTGGCGCAGCGGGCGAAGGTCCGCCTGCGACGCACGGGGTTGCGGGTTCGATTCCCGCCTCGGGACAAATGTCTGTACGATCTGCAGATATTTGTTCAGGGTGTTCTGGGTGTTTTTCTATATATAATAAAAATATCTATCTATGTAGTATAATATATTAAGTATATCAGTCATCTAGTACCCATAACACAAGCTCTGCTTAGCTTGGGGCTAGATGATGCTGTGTGATTTGTCCCGCATTATTTTTTATTTTTATTTTATATCGCTGATTAATTTAGGAAGCACTTAAACGTATTTTTTTCCACAGTTCTGAAATAAAATATGTCCAAAAGTAACTGAAGTGCTTCAAAGGTAACAAACATAAGTTGGGTAGCTTTATAAGTGATGGGGTTTTTTGTCAAGACTAGAATAAGCTTTCATACCATGCAAAAGAACATCGATCAAAACAATCGGCAACACTTCGATCGGAGCGTCACGTCCCCGGCATTAGATAAAGTGACGCTGTATTGGGTTGAATGGAAGGGCTAGGGTTCAGATCACGTGTGCCTTATGATTCAATTTGGCGCGGCGCCGCGGACCTTCTGACCTCCGTCAGGCATCGTGAAACGTCATCAATTCAAACATCTGTACCATATTAGCTTGAATAACTTTATTAAGCACCTACCTTCATATAAAAATAGATATTTGGTACAAATCAACCGGATAAGAGGACGCCGAGATACAAGCGTTAAATGCGTCTACAAAAACATTATTTATGTAGAGAATTAAATTTTTTTTTTAAATTTAGAACAAAAATAAACCGACGTCAATTATAAAATCCTTGACTTGATGCTTAAAAAACCCAAACTGCTAACTTTTAGACATAAAACGTCCACTACTAGACACAGCCCTCCCCCATGGATCTCTATGAGGGGTAGTTGCCATACTCACCACGTTTGGCAGGCGGGTTGGCGAATGCTAAACGGGTTGTTGATACACGGAAAGACGCTCATCTGCCATCTTCCGGAGGTATCCCTTGGCAGGCTGTTACTGCATCCATGGGTATGAGTGGAGGGGTAACATTCCACTGCCGGCACCCCGCGGCCAAACTGCTATATGTATGCCTATTACATTATGAGTATGTCCCACGACTTATCATGGAATCCATCATCAGAACCGGGTGTAAAAACAAGCTAACATTATAAAGTGAAACAAAAAACCTAATACCTAACCTCTTATGTAAAATGTTTTAATTTTACATAAGAGTCATTATTCGTCACAATTTTAGATCAATAATAAAGAGTCGCGTGTAAGATTCTTAAGACGCTCTATTTTACTTCTTGCCATGTATATAACTATGTCTGTTCGGGTGGAATCTTGCAACTCAATTTTGAAGGAGATACCTTCAACCAATTGAGCTGAAATTTTATAGGTATACACGTTTTGTTTGGATTACAATGCATGGTTAGCTATGTGACGTCAATCTGAATCCAACATGGCGGGACACCTAAGATGGCGGACTTCTTATTTTTAATGTACTCCTACAATATGGGTATCAAATGAAAGGCCTCGCTGAGAATAATTCGAAAAATGAAATAACGTCCCTCTAAATACAATATGGTAGAATACCCAAGATGGCGGACTAGTTATTTTTTTAATGCACTCCTACAATACAGATATCAAATAAAAGGGCTTGCTGAGAGTTACTCGAAAAATTAAATGACATCACTTTAAATCCAACATGGCGGTATAGCCAAGATGGCGGACTAGTTCCGAAGAGATCTGTCGAACATGCCGTTGTATGCTTAGGCTCGAAGCTTTTCGCTGATGGTCAAGCATATGTGGCCTTGGGTAGGGTAACATCATAAGAAGATCTACTAGAAGAGCTAGAATGTTCCAAATTACCGGCAAAATTAACGACATTGCAATAATGACGCGTTGAATGAGATGAACAGACTGAGACCTGTCCAGTGATAACTAAAAAGTAAAAAATAAATTAAAAGTAAAAAAACTTTTTAACAAACAAGCTTTTATTTTAAACGTACTAAAAATAATAAAATAAACTTTTCCATAAGAGTTTAATGTCAACTTAAAATGTCTTTACACAATTTATGTTGTATAAAAGCTTGTCGCGAGATTTACCTGTGTACATAAATAAGTAAATTAAATAACTTGAGATCTAGTTGATTAATTTTTTTTCAAATAAATTAAATACGAGTACCTGTTTAAATCTCGCGACAAGCTATTATTTAATACATTAATTGTGTAAAGACGTTTTAAGATGACATTAAACTTTTATGGAAAATGTTTATTTTATTATAAATACTTAAGTACCTAAGTTTATATGAAATATTTTTTGTTAAAAAGTTTTTTTACTTTAAATTTATTTTAATTTAGCTCGTGCTGCCATCCCATAGAAAGCTATTAAAATATAATGTCGAAAGTCAGCCGTCTGATGGTAAACGAACATAAAACAATCAGAGAAATATTGAAATTCCGTGAGAGTTCTCTGGACTTGTTGTTTTTACACTGAATCAGATTTTTTTCTGGGAGCGCATACCAGGTTACTTAGTAATTAAAACACAACTTAGGTTGGCCGCATATGACCCACCGATGCTGAGTAATGTCGTTTCCGCAAACTTATCGCCCGCGCGATCTTACACCAACCTACACTATGCCTTGAAGTAATCCAGTAGACACTTATTATAGTTTGTATTTGTTATAGTGTTAAACCACATTATGGTAGAACTTTTCAAAAGTAAATGACGACCGTCATTTAACCACTTATATAATAAAAATATCTATCTATGTAGTATAATGTATTAAGTATATCAGTCATCTAGTACCCATAATACAAGCTCTGCTTAGCTTGGGGCTAGATGATGCTGTGTGATTTGTCCAGCATTATTATTATTATATTATTATTACTTATCTACAGAACCTATCAAGATTTCGGCGTAACCCGATAGGTATAGGTTCCGTAACTTAGTGATTAAAGCACTTTTGGCTTTAGGAAGCGTCTAGGACCGATTTAACGGGAGCAAACCCCACCGGAATAGTAAAAAAAAATTATATTTTTCATTTACTTTAAATGTTCATATAGATGCAAGTGTTATGCATAGTGAGTCCAAGCGTCAAATTTATTCTGTCAAATTTGTTCCAAAACTGAAAATGGCGCTTGGATTAACTATGCTCAACTGCATCATACATCTTGCATCTATAGTGTTAAGCCACACTAAGTGTGGTTTACCACTATAGAAATCACAAGATATAGAATAAGCTACGGCCACATCTCTGGTCATTGCTACTGAATTAAACTTCAGACAATGAACAATATAACTCCTAGTAGTTACATGTAGATGGCGCTCCAATCGGTGCTCAACTTATATCACTTTATCGAGAATTTCAGCGTTACCTGACACGGGTTCCGTAGCTTAGTATTTAAAGTATTTATTCGAACTCAAAAATAATTTTCCATATCGTTTCATAAACGACGGAGTTCTGAGGTAACAAAGATTTAAAAAAAATACAGACGAATTGAGAATCTCCTTTCTAATTCGGTTAAAAAAATCATGAAGTATTGAATCATGATATTTACTATTTTGATAAATAAAACTAAAATTTAGTGTGTTGCGTTAATCCGTACTTGTTTTTCTTCCTTCCTAACAATGATCTATAGAGGTAGAGGTATGTAGACAACTGAACCGAACTAAGGGAATGTGCTGCTTAATATTAACGTAGGTACTGCAATTCGACGGCCAAGCTACGGGCGCCTGTCGGATTCCAAGCAAGCATCCAGCCTCCGGGTTTCAGCATGCCTGATGTATTTACGTGCTTATAGCAGTATGCTACAATGCTGCAGTTCCATAAACATTATTGTTACCCTAGTTACAATACAAGATATACCGCAACAAGGTGCCATTTCCTATAATTTAATTTTAAAATCCACTTGTACAGACTCACTACCGTGTTGTCATGTCAGTGAGTATTTAGGATACTCATTACAATTACATAGGTATTCCGAATGAACATGTTTTTAGTATACCGTTATTTCGTCGTGATTATTTTATATTTCCATGGAAATTTGCAGCTTTTTAGGACTAAGTCTCTTCGTAAAGCAGCAGCCGCACGGACAGACAGGCAGACAGACACAGCGAAACTATAAGAGTTCCTTGTTGTTCTACGGAATCCTAAAAAAGAAAGCAATATAAAATGGCAACATTTTCTAAATCATGTACTTGTGTACATTGGTACTCTGTCACTGTAGCAACAGGCAGGGACTGCCTGGGGCATAGTTAATTTTGCTAACGAAACAACCAAATGTGGTCAATACCCTCGGGATATTTTCCTTGACCGTTGGAGAACGTGTAAACAGTACCATTAGAAAAAAATCCTTTATTGCTCGTACATCCATGAACGATCGAGATTCGAACTGTCATGTAATGAAAAATATATTTAAACTCCGTTCTTGTAAATAGCTTGTTACCGAAACCTTTGACGAGGGGCACTACATTATTATAATAGTTTATAATTATAAAATGTGTGAAAAAACATAAGAGACAATATTTATGCCTTTTTACTGGTGTACAAAGATCAAATCAAATCAGTAGACTTTCTGGCCCGAAACCAGTAGGTACGAGGAAGTTAGAAGGATGATTACTCACATCATCTAGCTAACTGTACGTTATATTCCATACGACATAAATTATAGCAACCTAAAGCCAACCCAGTAAAATGATGAGGTACCTGCATAACTTGGTTAAATTTTGGACTGTAAGAACTGAATGCTATCTAACGATTAAAACGTTAGAACATATCTGTAGTTAATCAAAAATTTGCCGTCACCCCGCCGGCAGTAGATTTTTTCATCTCCTCTCTTGCCTGTTGATGCAGTAAAATTCTGCCAAGGGATACCTCCAGAAGATGGAAAGCAGCGTCTTTCCGTGTATCAACAATCGCCGAACCGCCTGCCAAGCTTGGCGAGTATGGCAACAACCCCCTCATGATCTTGGAGATCCATGAGAGAGGCTTGTGTCCAGCAGTGGACTGGACGTGATCAGAAGTCCTACGGCTCAGATGATGAATCAAAACACGGACCCTATAGACCCCAATTAATATTCGGAAATGCCACTCATAATTAACTTGCTAGCAAGAGCCTTACTTAATCTGACGTTTAAAGGCGGTAAGCCCCGCCATCATGTCTTGACGACGTGTCATGTGGCAGCTGAAAGATGGCCTTTTGGATGAAAAATATAAAGTTTATATACCCGGTATCCTGTCAACAAATAAACACTATGGATCTCGCGGTTCATATAAGCCTGATTACTATACCTATTGAAAGGGTTGATTATCTCACAAATACCAGTTAGAAAATATGTTAAGTAAGGGGCCGTCTTCACGAGCGAGGGAATCGCGGAGATGTTATCGTATTGCCACGTATGTATTTCTTTACACTCTCTTAGGGGCCGTCTCAATGAGCGAGAGAATCGCGACGAGTCCGCGCTATAGAAATACGTGGCACGACTATAACATCGCCGCGATTCCTTCGCTCGTGGAGACGGCCCCTAAGTAAGTCAATTTTATGGACTAAAACACCGAGTACCTAAAAATAAAAAGTAGAAAGTATGCCAGTTTAAGTCTAGTCAGAACGCAAATTATAGAGTTTCCCAACCGAAATGAAATTCGAAGAAATACGAATGTTATAGTCGGAGTTTTAGTATCTTAATATAAATGGAGATTCTCGTCCGCTCTATGCAAAATATCTAAAGATAGTTGAGAGTTATCCGTCCGCGCGATCCCTCTACAAACCTGGCCATTAAACTCCCAACTTCGCCGGAAAGCCACTACAATGACACGTCTTTTATGACACCTTCCATTAAAGTGGCTACATCCAATATTAAGTACGTGCCCCTTCCAAGAATTCATTATTAAAATACCTGCGAGACTACAGCTGTCTTAGTTAATGTGCGCTAAGATTTAAGACTCAATACGTGCTTGAGATAAATTGAAAGTAACGACCCTAAATATTTTCAGTGTACTGTTCTTTGCTCTTTGCATTAATGTAATTAATGCCGTTTTATCGCCATGTTTTCTGAAAATTGATGATTTCTTGAATTTTTGGAGGATCATACCGAGCTCTATTAATTTTCCGAATCGAACCCTACAATGCTCAATTGTATTTCAAAGAACGTTCTGGCTTTATGGATGTCATACAATATAAGTAAATTAGTTTATTTCCTCTAGGCGACAATTTAGCTCACGCTCTTGTCACAAATTGTCGGCGAGGGTAAATGCAGACTATTAAGGAAATACAGCAATTCAAACAGCCCTTACCCTACATTACGGCACAATCTTACCCCGACGAAATTATAAGCAACACCTTCTTGTGCCGTGCTACCAAGCAATAACACAAGCAATAAGTGGGCGTATACATAGCTTTCAAATTTTTTACAATTCTACATAAACTTTTCGCTTCCTATTGTTCAAATTTCGAAAGCTTTTACTTATTTGGTCTAGGTAGAAATGGGTAAGGAGGTAAAAATACAAAACTTTAAAAAGTATCTATGTAAGTTTGCTGTGCCAGACGCAGTACGATGACCTCCGTGTTAAGAAACCGACGAATAAATTTACAATTCCGTGTGAGAGTTCAGCGGCACAGGACAAATACTAAAAGTCTTTCCTGCAACTGGCTGTCCGGAATTTAAAACAAAGTAAACATCAGAGCTCTGGGATTACACAAGTAAATAAAAATGAACACCTCTAGAGTCAATGAAAGATGTTTAATAAGTTGGAAATATAATCTAGCTAGTACGTCCGACTTTCTACATTCCACATTCATTTGGCTATTATAGTTTATAACCTTACTAGCTGTTCTGGCGTTCACAGCCCTACTACTCAGCAACTACTACTCAACAAACAACCTAAAAACGTCACCATCTAAAATGTATGAGAAAATTAATAACGTTACAATTATTTCTTCTGTTAATTTTTACGATGTTTAAATCCCACTAATATTATAAAGCCGAAAGTTTGTTTGGATGGAGGTTTGTTACCTCTTCACGCAAAAACTAGGCTACGGATTGAGCTGAAACTTTGCACACGTATTGATGTTGACCAGGATTAATACATAGGCTACTTTTTATTCGGGTACAACGCATGTGAAGTGGCGGGCAGAAGCTGGTAGCCTATAATGTGATTTATGAAAATTTAAAAATAAAAAGAGGTCATTGAAATCGCTCCAGCCGTTCTCGTGTTATAAGCGGTGTAAGAAATCCGAAATCTACTAGACACACTGTCGATGGTGATGATGACACTGCTGATGAGTGACTTGTGAACGAGAAACCCACCTCGGTCGCCCTTCCGGTAGTATAGTAGGTTACCAGTCTTCAGAGGAATATCCTGTCCTCGCCCTCGCCCTAGGGAATAATATTAAATCTGACATATGCATTCAACGCCGACCTGCAGTTCTTACCAAGTCGTCTGCCCATCATGTAGGTGGACGTCCTACGCTGTGCTTGCCGGTGCGTGGCCTCCATTCAACTTTGGGGCCCCATTGGCAATCCGATCCCTTCATTTCTGATTCGATCCCGTAGAGAAACCCCGAGCATAGCCCTCACCATAGCTCGTCGAGCGACTCTTAGCCTATTCGTGGTAATGTGAATCTTATTGGTATGATTTTCGTTATTATAGTGTTAATTTTGGTCGATTTGGATTAAGTTATTCCATCCCGAACCCCCAGCTCGTAACAATATTTACTTACCTACACATCTGCAACAAAAATAGTTTGTGTTGACGGAATTTCTCTATCTCATAGCGCCACACCGTCTGATATCTCCTTGCTGTGCCAAGACTTGTTAGCCGTAAGTATGAAATATTGGACTTTTCAGACTTGTTCTGAGTCGTACGGAGCGACATGAGCTCTGGAAACGCATTTATGAATACTGAATATTAGAGAATCAGCTTTTGATGTTTTCAGAGCTACAATTGATATAACTTTTGTGTCCTTAATTTTTCAACAGAAAAAACCTACTTTAATGACCGTGATCATGGTAGTAAGGATGACGATGATGATGATCATCATAGCTACCTTTCAATAATGCCGTCGATGATTTTTTTATATTGTAGAGTTTCCATCCCCACCTGTGGTCTTCTTCATCAGTTTCAGATCATCAATACCTTCATACTTAATTCAAATGTTTAATTTGTTTCTGAAAATACCAAAAACGCTTTATGTAATGTATGCCTATAATATTTGAGGAGTTCCATCGACTACTCAAAGATCCCATCATCAAAACTGAATTTAAATCCAAAGGACCATTAAAGCGTTTGGAAGCTTTATACCAGAATGTCACAAAGTCAGATTAGCAGTATGTCTAATCTGACATACTGCTAATCTGATATTCCGCTAATCTGACTTTGTGACATTCTGGTATAAAGCGTCCAAACGGTTACAAAAACAAAAAAGAAAGACAGACCACTTGAGAATCTCCTTTTTTGGTGCCGGTTTAAATATACCTAGCGAAGTTTACACACTCCTGACATTTCTAAGAATGTTAATAGCTATTAGGCTATGTACAGACGGCTGGATTTACAGTCAGCATTAATTGTATCTCAGCCTCCAAACTTGGTCAGTTTGGAGGCTGAGATACAATTAATGCTAATTACAATAACTTTTTTTTATTTTAACCCAACAATGTCACAATATGTAATTTACAAAAAAATATTTTTTATCTACGTTACCATATTGATTTCTCCCTCCAAAGGCGGCCTTATCGCAATCCGTAAAGATTAAATGACGGACTGCTAAAACTAAGCACTTTAGGATTTTAATTAAAACTCGGATTAGGTACGTCAAGGAAATCCAATAAATAGGCGATTAAACCATTAAATTCTCGTTACCTTTAACAATATCAGAATTTTATCACTGCAAGCTCGTTATTCTCGTACAACATGAATATACAGCATTTCGTTTATAACCTGCCATACTTAAATATATAATATTAACCGATATTGCTACTTCTCATTGATATATTCAACTTTTAAAAACGAGAATGTTCTCAAAAATATAGTTTAAAATCATTTGCTATAGTAGAACTAAGCACGTGCTTAGTTCTGTTCTCTTTACGTTTACGATAAATTCTGCCTCTTTTCGAGGGATGCTTTAATAATAATATCAATAATGCTGGATACTCAACACCATCTAGTCCCAAGCAAAGCTTGTACTATGGAAATACTAAAATACGTTATTTTTCTAAATACATACATATCATACTTACAAAAACAGCAAGCCTCGGAACAAATATCTGCAGAACAATTACCAACATTTGTCCCGTGGCGGTAATCAAACGCGCTACCTCCAGCGTATCAGTCAGTACAAGACCAACTGAGCCACGGAGGCAGCCAAACTTCTTAATAGTCAAAGGCTGACCTGAAACATTCTCAGTCCCGAAACCAATTTAAGTTAATTGGCCTGTCACATATTCATTCGATTATTTCTACAGTACCTGTAAATACCAATACACCATTGAATATAATATTACCATCTTTCTTAAAAAAATATTCTGTGAGAAGTGTTTTTATGCCTTAGAATACCTACCTACTTCCAAAATGTAATTCAATGCACAAAACAGTCGTCAAACACTAGAATGGACGACGAGTTCATCTGTGTGTAAATAATAGAGCTGTATTGTTGTGTGTGAATAGTGAGTGTAGAGATGTCAGTCGCCGACGCCGGTTGAGAACTTTCAGACTTTCCCTCTTCACGCGGAATCGACGCAATGAATTATGCATGAGAATTAAGTTTGACGGCAGATAAGCGGCAGAAAGATTTATTGGCCGATATGATGTGTAGAAAACAATCCAACTTGTTTCTCACTTTCTGAATTATGGCTGTTGTTTTATTGTGATCACGTCAAGGGCTCTGGAAAGTTTTACGTTACTTCTTTCACGCTGTCATTCAATGGGATCAAAACAATTTCTAACATAACTAAAAATAAAAATAAATTTATTGCTATTCCAAATTTTATTTTAGAGGCTAAGAGCAATTTTTTTTGTTTGTTATTCAGGTGGTATTATAAGGAAACCTATATCCTTCCTTATAAACACAAATCGGTATTGTGGGCTGCGCAGCCTTTTATCAGAGTTACGCACGCTCTTACAGGACCTTTCCGGAAATTTAACTTCGTTAAGAATGAAATATGCCCCGTCGTTATTCCACGGCTTGTTGCGCGAATACTTACATTTCGAGCTCCACCTCTAGTTTTCTCATCAGACCCAACGGAAATAATTTCAACCGAGACTGAATTATGACAAAACTCCAACGGACATTGCCGCATCCGTAATGAGAATGAAGTCGAGATATGTCTTTAATTTATGATCACATGCTCGCTCGGACCCGGGAGGTAGGTATTACCATGAAATCGATTGTTTTTGCTGCAGCTTACATCCTGTTGGTCTATCCGTATAGTTTAGTATTAAATCATCGTACAGCAAATAAGGCCGGTATTTAGCACCGTTATTAAAATACTTAGGTACAATGTAGGAGTGATAAAGTGAGGCAGTATCTACAAAGTGAAATAGGTGGGTGGTAAGGAAGTATTTAATTAAATCTAGCGGCGGGGTCTTTAGGGCGCTGTACATCACCGCTGCTAATCACAGGTAAGCGTCGACGCGTTCACCTATTTAAATACCAGCAGGCTATTTTGTATTGTATGCGCTGGTAACCTGAATTTTGTTATACGTATTAGTTTTAGGTAGGTGTTATGATTATTCTATCTTATGTATATAAGTAGGAACACATCAAAGCAAGCTAGTAGGCGACACGACAGGACACAAGCTCTCTAGCGTACGCTAATTATGACAAAAACCTTAGATAAATAATGAAAGGAAACCATGTCATATGTTAAGCAAGCGTCATGGTTACCCCCAATTATAAGTCATGACAGATATATAATCAAAGTAAGTCATATACTTACCAAAGACATAAAATATATTTCGCGACCCGAGAATTAACGTTATGTTTGTTTAATTTTCAACGTTTCTGTTTCTTTCAAAGTCAGTATTGTCAGTTATGACAAGAAACGTCGATTTATTTAAAAATACGTCTGAGGACCATTTTCAGTGAAATTATTTTCTAATGATCTTTATATTTTATTTACTTTGCAACAGAAAATATAAAAATGGAAAGTAATTTAGTGCATACCTTAGTTCGAGGAGAGCGAGTCTCTAGCTCATATGCAGAGATATATCTTCCTGATGAACACTGTGATAACGACCAAGTTTCAAGTCCATCACTTACTGCGTCTGAGACTGCGACTAAAAAGATGTCTGAGACTGCGACTAAAAAGATGAATTTAAAATTAAAAACAAGCAATATTGACAACAAAGATGATTTGTGGACATCACCAAGCGATATATTAATTGGACACATTGAACTATCGCCTCCGTTCACATCCAAAATAACTAGAGGGAAAACTCATCAAGGAATTATATCTATTGGCAATGAAAAGCTACAAAGTGAACATGAAAAATTTATGGAAAGATTGGCTGTGCTTCTTGATGAAAACGATTCTGCTTGGAGTATTATATTGGAACATGAAAAAAATACTGTATACCATAAGGTAAAAGAAATCTACGACAACATTTTACGGGAAAAGACTTTTATCATGCATCGAGAAATAGATGAATTTTATGAAGCTACTCTTCAAGAAGTAGAAGAAAACATGAAATCTCAAGTTGATGACGTTTTGATAAGTACCTATGCTAATATTATTAGTGATTTGAACAATGAAATAAAACAAAAACTGGAAAAGGAAAAAAAAGTGGCGGACAGCCAATTGAATCAAAAATATCGGACCGAGGTTGCTAAACTTAAACATTATTATAAACTATTACTACAAAACGAGGTCTTTAGAAATAAAAAACTTATTAACCAAGCTATGAATGGGAGAAATGACGCTGTGAAAGCATTTCTTCGACATACAGAAGCTGAAAATATAACAAGTACTATGTATGTTTTATGCATGGAAAGAAAAAAATGTAAGATAAAACAACTTATTCTAAAAAACTACCAAAGCGCTGAAATAGCACATAGTTTTGATAAAGTAAAGGAATACAAATATTTAATCTCGGATTATCAGTCAAAACATCAAAATATTGCAAAAATCAATAGTGATTGGGAGGAAAAGATTCATAAAATTCTGAAAATATTTCTTAAGTTCATCAGCTTTAGTCTGAAGTTATTGCCTGAACAATCAACGTTTCTGCTAGATTTACAAAAAATGATGGTACTGCAACTTAACGAAATTCAAAAAGCACCGACAAAAGCGTCTTCAATTTTGATCAACGAAGAAAATTTTAAAAACATTTTTAAGTTCGAAGAATTTCTGAACAAAAAAAATATCTGTAAATCTGATCCGTTCGTCATAGTTGGTGATTTATCAGACGATGTTTCGACAGTGTATGGTAGTAGAGACACATTGCCACCCGAAGTTGACTTACCATACTTAAGATTGGAAAGGCAATATGAGTACGCAAAGTGTCACGGATTTGAACAAATAAAGACCCTCCTGGAAGTAAGGCCGTGTACTTGTAAAGACAATATTCTAACCGAGCAACAATCGCCGTCTACTGCTTCTAGCAGCTTAAAAGATAAAAATGAAGAAGAATTATTACCTAAAAAAGAATCCTCCGATGAACTTTTTGTTGTAGATGACTTTCACCGTTTGAGCGAATGTCCCGGAAGACTTTGTAAAGTTTGGACACAACGCTTTTCGTTTCCGTATTTAAACGCTTACTTAGATTTTAACGAAGAGAACTACACAAGGGTCAGAGCTATCTTGGGTAAAACACCAGTAAAAGATCTAGTTCCAGAACTTGTAGAGGCTTCGAGCAGAGTGTTTAGTGAACTACCATTTTCAGCTACTAAAGAACCATTTCATACGGTACAGACGCAGTATTCAAGCCAAGAAGATATATATGTTCCAGATATAAAATGTCCATGCCTCGATGGTTATCTTACCCCTGATCATGAAGAATCTTCTATGAAACCAGATCTAAATGACATACTTACTAAACGAAAACTTTCACTGAGACGTCTTTTACAACAGAATCCTAATTTGCTGAATTTTTTTACAGATGAAAGTTCTGACTTTGTTTTGTAAATTCATTTCTGTAAGATTTTTTATAATTATTTGCCATTTGTGTCCTTGAGAAGTTCTTTAATAAAATGTATATATTTTAAATGTTTGTAAATGTTTCCTAAAGTCACAAAGGACAAACGCAAACAGGACATGGGCATGGGGGAATAGAGAGGTGATGGGAAGCCTTTGCCCAGTATTGGGATCCAATAAGCTGTTTATGCTATATATATACATATGTATATATATATATATTAATATATATATATATTAGGGGTTAAAGTATGAAATTGCCGATTTGTACTGAAAAATTTAAATTAGTTTTTATATTGCCAGTGTGATTTTATTATTACAGTGCCCATCGGGGTACTTGAGAACTATGCTTTCAACATAGTAGTTTATTTTGACAATATAATGGAAATTAGTTTTTTTTAAATATTGCCATAGCCGTGGGGTGCCGGCAGTAGAATGATACCCCTCCTCTCATGCCCATGGATGCAGTAAGAGCCTGCTAAGGGATACCTCCGGAAGATGGGCAGCAGCGTCTATCCGTGTATCAACATCCCATACTGCGCTCACCAACCCGCCTGCCAAGCGTGGTGAGTATGGCAACTACCCCTCATGGAGATCCTTGAGGGAGGCCTGTGTTCATCAGTGGACGTTTTATGGTATAATATACATATATGTATGTATTTGCATGCCAAACTAAATAACTCATGATACAACTTTCGACCTGCACATGTTTGTAGGTGTACAGTTCTGTAAGTTCTCTGTTCAGTTGAATAGGACTACGTCTCAAGTTATTGAGGGATTAAGCAGGTGTAAATCTTCATCATATAAACAACACCATTAGCGAGGAGTGATGCTGACTGGTGCCGCGTATATTGGGCGTAAAGGTAAATTTACACAGCGCTAACAACTTAACTTATTAAGTCGTCACCAAAGTCGTCGCGAGCTTGTAATTCAGAGAAGGGAATTATAACATTCCAGACTTTAGTATACCGCCTTGCAAGTTGTGCTGGGATAGAAGATGTTTCAAATTGTAGGTACTGTGGGAGTACCGTCCAAGTTTTTGTTACTAATTTAGATACCAACTGAAAATATGTAAGTTTTGAAAATAGATTTAACGCACATGATCTACGACGTAGTCCGTTTTAACTTTTTCTTCGTAATTTGGAACGTATTTAAGCAGCTCTTTATACATCGCTAAAATTCATTGATTCTAGAAATAGTGAAGAACATTCAGTCTTTGCTTGCCAATTACCACATTTGTTTAGGTATTCTACAAGGGTTGTGAAAAGAGAAAGACCTTTATTTTATAATATGTTTTTACAGCATCAGCAACTGGTATTTATGATAGATAGATAGATAGAGATGGGACTTTGTTAGATGGATAAAACTGGCTCAGCTCCTATACCACCGTCCCATTTTTACAACTTTACCAAATGAAATGTTGTACAAATGGGATATGGGATTACCGAATAGTCTTTTTTTTTTAAATCTTTGTTATATTGGAACTCCGATTATATTAGAACTCCATTCATTAACCGATTTGGAAAACAACCTTTGCATTCGAACACTTTCAATTAGGTCCAATTTTTTTCAAAACTTAGTTCTGATGATGTGGTTCACGTGGAATCGAGGAAATTCCTCAAATGTTGAGGTGATTTTTGAGAAATTAAAGAACTATTTGTAACAAAGTCAAAGGTTTATGTTCAGAAAGTATTGTTTGGTGAACTGAAACTGATGAAGAAGAGCATAGATGGGCATAATATAACCTCTACTATATGATCAAACGTTCACAGGTGGTATTAACGAAATATAGCTATAATATACATATGTATACCTATTCAGTTGTCGTGGTACCTACCCTTAGCCGCAACTCATCACCATCATCATCATCAAAGCTAGTAAAAACGCTTGCTCAGTGATATTTTTATTAAATAATGTTTAATTTCAAAGTAATTTTACTTTAATTTGGTTAGTATTTGTTTTCTGTGTACGAGTATTATTAGATTTATTGTCTTTTATACCCTATCATAAGCAGTCCACATTTTGTACAGTTTAGATTTATCTTTTTAAATTATGTATACCCCATAGAATATATCCTTGATTAGTTGCTGTAAACATATGTATGCCTAATTACATTTGAGAAGTTCTCTCGATTTATCATGGATCCCATAATCTGATCTGTTTTAAAACAAGCAATAGTTTTGGAAAAAAGAATTTTCCAAATCGGTTAATTAACGTCGGAGTTTTAAGGTAACAAAGATTTAAAAAAATACAGATATCTTGAAAACCTCCTCCTCTTCTGAAGTCTGAATCCTCCTTTTTAGGGTTTCGTAAACAAGAAACCCTTATAGTTTCGCTTTGTCTGTCTGTCTGTCCGTCCGTCACCGGCTTTGCGAAGAGACTATTAGGTGCTATATTAGTCCTAGAAAACTGTCAACAACGCCGAAATAACGCTATAAAAAAATGCTCAAATAAATTATTAATTTGGGATGCAGGTAAGGTGGGAATGAACTTCTTTTTCTTTAATAAAATGCAATAAAAATAAAAATATTTCGTTTTAATTCCGCTTAGGCTGAGATGCAGGAGCACCGCCCTCCCGCCCGCTAATTATGCACATGCAGGGAGAACTAGTTTGTCAGTGCAAACTAGTTCTCATTCATTCATTTTATTGTCATAGATTTCCGCAAAGTAACGCCTGATTCCATCAATTCTTTTTCTTTATTTTCCCATCATGTGGGCTATCGTTGAATAGGTATTTTAAAACCATTTAGGGGTAGCGAAGACAATTTTTCGATTTAGGATTTCGTTTGCAAAATATTAATGTTTTAAACTTTTTTCAAGCGTATCCCCCCTCTAACATCTAAACTGCCTTACAAATTTAAAAAAAACATGAATGTAGTTTTAACCATGAATTTTTTATAAAAACTATAACAGTTTTGGAGAAATAGTCGCCCAAAAAATTGATGCGGTTTCTCAAACATACCGGAATTTAAACCTAAAACTCAATTATTTCTTGTTAATATGTTTTGGTAAACGTAAAAAAAACATGCACTAACTTCTAACAACAGGCTTACGTTGACTACGAAACCCTACATAGCGCTTGGCCCGACACGCATCTGGCATAATTTATTTTGAAGTCGTTTAAAAATATGTGAATTCAAAATAAATTGCGAAATGGAACAGACTTCTTAGGAGTAGGTACCTAAGTATTTAGCTGTCTCGCCCATAACGAAGCAGGTAGGTGTTGTACCGGTAATAATTTAAATCTGCAAAACAATCTTGCAAACAAACTCGCTGAAATGGCGTTTCAAAGTGACAACTTCTCAACTGCAATGAAGATAAGCGGTTGCCTACTGAGCAGTATTCTGCTGTTATCATTTACATTTCATTAATTTACAAGGTTCACTATGAACGATACCATGATATCGAATTGCTAACAATACTTCGTTGTTTAGCGTTTGCTTATCATATTTCAGAAAGCCTTCGTCTTTTTGGCTTGTCATGGTTAAATTTACCATTTAATTAATAACTTGCTTCTGCAGTAGGTACTTAGATAAAAAGTAGCCTATCCTGGCCTGCGGCATACATTTGCAAAGTTTCAGGCTGATCTGCTTGGCAATTTTTAGCTTTAAGATAACTCTTAAAGCAAAGACTGCCAAGCAAACAAACTATCTGATTTACAATATTAGTGGGATGTATAAAACAACACAAAGGAATGATTAAAATATGTCATTCTATTACGTTTAGATCAACTCCAGTAATCTCTGCATTGCTAAAGAAAGTCAGAACATGCACAAAAACAACTATACGTAGATGAACACAATTATTTAAAAACATATTTTTAATTCTTACCAAGTAGGTACTCAAATACCCTATTTCAAGCTACCTATTTTTACGAGTTCTACTCTTAGCTATCAAAAAGCTGTAGACATAATAAGCGCTTTAAGAGAAAACTAACGTGTTCTTTTCTATAGACCTGAAAAATGTAGGTGCGACTTTTTGGCTGATACCCCAGAAGTAGTAAGCATTAAAGCGCGCTTACTTTTAGCTACAGCTGAACGTATCGATTAAACACGAAACTGTTAGGGCATTGCATAGCGACGCATAACATAAGGTGATCTTTGTTATGCGAACAAATCACTTGATTGAATTTCATTCCCCCGTTTCAAAAGTGCCTCGTTTGTGTGTTTCAACAAGTTCTAATTAATTTTGTAAATCCACTCATAATTTGTACATTAAAAGGCTCTACGGAATAGTATCGGTAGCCCTGGAAACAAAGCCAATAAGCCATAGAGTTACAAACGTTACGAGTTTCACTGCAAAATACTGGTAAAGACAGGTTTCATTTAAAAAAAAAAACTCAGAGAATGTAATTAAAAAAAAAATCACCCTCGCCACACTAAGTGAGGCTAACGCGCGTTCACTAAAGTGCCCATTCGCCCCTAAGAGGGTTTTCTTGAAATTATTATTTGAACAAGTGTTACTTTCTTCAAACAAATGTTTGACGTGCTGCTGGAAATACCAAAATTTATTATTATTTTATGTATTCCTACATTAATTGAGTAGTTCTCTCAGTTAAACATGGTTCCCGATATCGGAACTGGGGTTAAAAAACGTAATGAGACCAATCCTGGATGTATTATGTTTAAAATACAAAAAGTATTTTTCCAAATCGGCTCATATATGACGGACTACTAAGGAAATAAAAAAAAAGTTTTAACAATTTTCATCATACTCATCTTACAAATTTAATGTAACGACTAAATATTTTATATTTAAGACAATTATTTGAGTTATAATTAAAACCTTCTACATAATAAGTATCAATCGCAAGTCTAAAATTGAAACTACTAGACTCAAAAAGAAATAATTCCATTCTAAACATCAGTAAGTCTATGATAACAAGCTTTAGTAGCTTCACGTGCTTCGTTCATAGCAGTGTACAACCAGATGCTCGGGTAAAATCCACGACCAACAGATAACAAATCTGTATGGGACATACAATTAATTTAAAAAATACGGGGTATACTCACGTAATAATTTTAAGTTGAATCGCGAGTATACGCGAAGGTGTATATGTGTACCTGGTGACTATTTTCTTTTCTTGTCGGCATTAGATTTGACTTTTAGTTACTTGTTTTAAGTGGGTAATGCCCGTAATCAAAAGTGTCAATTGGGACATTGTGTCCCAATATATTTTGTCCGAATCGTCAGCAAACCGTATTTTTTAATAAAATCTATATGGCTTTGTTGACAAACAAATGGAAAAATGGAAATTGAAGACGGTGATTATCTATACAAAAGTCATAGAAAACCTCGTAAATTAACTAAGGTTAAACCATCACGGCTCGGATCAGGGGCAGCTTTGCACAACAACAAAAGATATTGGAAGAAATATTTTCGAGAATTTGAAACTAGCGCAAATGACATTGTAAGTACTAATCTTTCTTCTATTGCTTAGTAAAATAAATAGTTCACATTAAACAAATTGCTGTATCTATTACGCACACAAAGTCTTGTGTTCCTCATTGATGCTTTAAATTTACTCGTGCATAATCTGACTATTTTGTTACTAATATAGCTGGAAGACAGTAAGAAAATTGCCGAGGTCTTACCAAGTGACTTGTATGAAAAAGTTTGTGAAACTTTGGATATACCAATCATAAAACTAGCCACTGAAGATACAGAAAATATCGGGGGTAAGAAAACACAGTTATAATATACTAGCCGCACCTCGCAGTTTCACCCGCGTAGTTCCCGTTCCCATGGGAATTTCGAAAAATCCTTAGTGCACATCTAGGATACTCAAGGTATATGAGTGTCAAATTTCAAGTCTCTAGGTCCAGTGGTTGAGGCTGTGCGTTGTCTGTCAGTCACTCAAGTCAGTAACGGAAGAGTTTTATATATAAGGTATATTGATTGTTGATATTGATGTTTTCTAGCCGACTTCGGCCATGACTACTGTGCATTCAGATAAGGAGTCTCCTAACAGGGTTTTAGTTTTCTACCCTTTCATGAGCTTTAAGGTGACTTGTGTACACAATATTATGAGAGAAGGTACATACGAGAGCACTTTGGGCACGTTAATACCCTGTTGACAAAATTGTACCGGATGTTAGCTGATGCACGGGCCTTCAGTAAATATTATGTCAATAAACGGCCTGACCACTTAAGCGAGATTTTTAAATAACACTAGTATTGTCTTTTCGTCTAAAATTCCTCAGTGCCTTAAGACGAAAGTCTACAATCAGTGTGTGTTACCAGTGATGTCATATGGAACCGAGACGTGGTCATTCGCGTTTTGCCTCATGAATAAGCTTAGAGTCGCTCAACGAGCTATGAAGAGGGCTATGCTCGGGGTTTCTTTACGAGATCGAATGAGGAGATACGTAGAACATAGCCAAGCGGATTAGCACGTTAAAATGGCAATGGGCAGGCCATGTAGCTCGCAGAACAGATGGCCGAAAAGTTGAGTGGAAGCCACGGACCGGCAAGCGCAGCGTAAGACGTCCACCAACAATCATTCAGTAGTGTGAAAGGTGCATCCGGGGAAGTACTACCACCATACCTATTTCTGCCGCCAAGCAGTAATATCTCCATTACTGTGTTCCGGTTTAAAGGATAAGGGGGCCGGTGAAATTACGGGCACATGAGTCCTTACAACTCTGTCTCAGTGTGATGGGCGCAATGTAATGCAGCGTTGGTCACGTGCTTAGTGAACGTGATCACCGCGGCATTGCAATTGTTATAGGTAGAGGTTACTGCTTAACATCAGGCCTTCGGCTTGTCTCGTCATTTAGTAGTATAAAAAAACAAGATGGGCTGATGACCTGGTGAAGACCGCAAGTTGACGGTGGATGCAGATCGCTTCCAATTACAATAACTGGAAATCCATGAGGGAAGCCTATGTCCAGCAATGGACGTCCTACGGCTGAAATCATGATAAACGAGTATATATTATTATTCCTCTGAAATCAGCCTCAACGGCGTAAGCTTCCACTAAATCTTTCCGTTCCTGCCTTTCTCTCGCCTTTCTCATCCAATCCGCACCACATTTTTAACTGAATATGTCTCTGTGTAAAAACGTGAAACGAAGAGATGGCGTTTCACGTTTTTACATATTTTTTATTGTGCTTGTTTGCAACAATGAAATTTAATCCTATTCTTTACAAAAGCTTTTATAAGTTGGGTAATGAAACATTTTTCTATGGGTAATTCTGTGATTATTGACGGAGAAAAAAATTTGCACAAAATTCCCTTAGTTCTTCCTTTAGTTAGTTCTTTTTTTTAACAGGATTTTTTTGCAGTTAGCGCGCCGCGCCGGTTAATCAAGGAGCCTATGGTTTCAAACAGAAAATGCCTTTACATTGACAGGGAGCTCGACTCAGATACTGATGTTGAAATTTGTCACAGGTATAATAATAGCCCAATACACTTCGTTTCAATTTAATCCCGAACGAAGAGTTCGATTATGTAAAAAACTTTAAAAGTGAGACCACTTTTATATAGTTAGATAGATAGAAAATGCTTTATTGCACACGTGCTTTAAACTCATCATCATCATCATCATCATCATCAGCCTTTATCGACCCACTGCTGGGCATAGGCCTCCCTTTGATTTTGCCATTCGCCTCTGTCATAAGCTATTCTTAGCCAGGTGCAACCCACGGTCTTCCGAACATCGTCAACCCATCGGGATGGTGGACGACCCCTTTTTCTGTGCCCTTCTCTCGGCCACCATTCAGTCAGCGTTTTCGTCCACCTGTCGTCATTTCGTCTGGCCAAGTGTCCTGCCCAACTCCATTTGAGCCCCATTATTCGCTCGCCGACATCCTGAACCTTAGTCCGCTCGCGAATTTTGACGTTGGGGACCCGGTAAACTAAAAAAAAATTAATTAATTAAATTTGCTTTAAACTAACAAATTATAATTACAATATACGAGTACTTCTCTAAATTGGAGTATTTGTAAAACGAGACTTAACGTACCTTCGTAACTTGTATGTTACGAAGTTGGTTGTGACGGTGTTGCAGGTGAGGTCTTAGATTTTATTTAAATAGGTACAGAAATCGTCTAAACTTCAAAAATGACTTTAAAAACTCTCCTAACAAGTCTTATCTATTCTTGTCGTAGAACTAGAGAGTTCTACGACATGAATAGATAAGACTTGTGTTACTTGCAACTTGTTTTCTCACTCTTTTTAAGTTGTGATGATAATGTTGTATGTTTAAAATAAACTTCAATAAACATTTTAAGTTGCCTTGGGGTGCCGGCAGTAGAATCTTACCCTTCCTCTTATGTCCGTGGATGCAGTAAGAGCCTGCTAATAGATATCTTCGGAAGATGGAAGCAGCGTCTTTTCGTGAATCAACATCCCGAACTGCGCTCGCCAACCCGCCTGCCAAGCGTGGTGAGTATGGCAACTACCCCTCATGGAGATCCATGAAGGAGGCCGGTGTTCAGTAGTGGACGTGTCACGGCTGAAATGATGGAACATTTCAATAACTTACACTATACCTACGAGTTAGTGTGGTGGATATGGAGACAAACCATTCTTAGCAGTGACTCACTACGCCTTTAGCTCCTCTGTCGGTTATTTAGTACTAGTGAGAACAAACCCACTGGGGTTTACAGAGTGTTCTTTAAAGTCAATTGTTTTAATTTTTTTGGAATAATCGAGTAAAAAAATACCTACTGCGCAGAACGTGAATGAATGAATGAATGATTATAACTTTATTGTACACCATAAAATAAAAGAAATAACAGTAGAAGATAAGATACATAACTAAATGTAACGTGGTTTTTCTTTATTTCTGTAATCTATGATTATGGTTTACTTATGATTCACGGTTGGCACAAATAAACTATGCATACACAACACACACGCATAATTCTACTTTGGCTTGATCGTACGAGAATTAATTTTCTCGTATCTATAATCATTTAACTAGTCACCCGAAACTAGAACGACCTAGATTAACTTTTTAAATTGAAAAAGTTATGCAATGAAAATAATAATATTAATAAATAATAAATAAATAATTAAATAATGCTGGACAAATCAAACATTGAAATGGTTTGTTTTGATTTAAAATCGTTACGCTTTAAATTTTATCAAAATAAGATCGTCTGCTTTAAAGGTATCTTCGGATAAAAATATTCTATTCATCCTAAAAAACTACCACATGTTAATAAAAAAACCTTAAAAATCGGCTGATTTCTTAAATAGAAAAAAATAAATTGAACCCCTATATCTTAAAAAAACTACCCTTTTTATATTAAATCCCCCCGCAACAATCTGTCTGCATTGAGTTATTTCCATAAGCTTTAAATTTAATTAAAACCGTATCAAGAATTATCCTCGGACAAAGAAAATCGATTAAACCCTCATAATTATTAAAATATGGGATTATCGGGTATTTATCGCGTAATTACCTTTATTTTATTCCAGACGTTTCGACCGGACTGCACCTGGTCGTGGTCGCGGGGAGACTGGCGTGCTGAAGTTAACCGCAGCAAAGCGAAGGCATCTTTTCAGACTACCCTCACTTGGTCTTCATAATTAGAAATTTGAGATTTAAGGCCGGTTCACACTGGGACAGCACACTACACTCACTGTATCAGCACACTTTGGTTTATTCACACGCCGAGTACACTTGGCTATCACTGGATTCCATGAGGCAGAGAGTCTGAAGCCGTCTTCACGATTAAAATTAGGATATTTCTTAATTTCAATCGCTTCCCGAACCATTATCTTGTAGTAGTGCCTCTCGTAGGAAATAATCTTGGGATTGTGGAGTTCGATCCAGTGATTGGGTTCTGAGTCCACTACATGCTCCGCTATAGCTGACTTGTTTACTTGTCGATTTTTGACCGCTGCGATATGTTCCTTAACACGTTCGGCGACTGTGCGCTTCGTCTGGCCTATGTAAGAACGACCACAGCTGCAATCAACTTTGTAAACTCCAGGTACTTGCAAGGGTACTACATCCTTTGGTGATCGTAGACGCTTAGCCACTTTTGTGTGTGGACTGTAGACTGTCTTTATTGAAAACTTCTTAAGCAAGTTTCCAATTTTGTCAGTAACACCTTTCACGTACGGCAAAAAAGCTGTTTGTCTTGCAACTTCAGGGTGTTTTTCTTTGCGCTTACGAGTGGGATGCCATCAATTGGTCCTGTAGCCATTCCGTTTAAGAACCTCCTGAACATGATCTAGCTCTCCTGGTAGATGTTCAGGGTCACAGAGGTCATAAGCTCTGTTCATTAGTGACTTAACTACAGAATCCAGATGCGACGGATGATGGTGTGACGCAGCATTCAGGTATCGGTCGGTGTGTGTCGGCTTTCTGTACACGGTATGCGATAAGGACCCATCCGAATTTACGATTACTACGTCACTAAGTCACTAATGAACAGAGCTTATGACCTCTGTGACCCTGAACATCTACCAGGAGAGCTAGATCATGTTCAGGAGGTTCTTAAACGGAATGGCTACAGGACCAATTGATGGCATCCCACTCGTAAGCGCAAAGAAAAACACCCTGAAGTTGCAAGACAAACAGCTTTCTTGCCGTACGTGAAAGGTGTTACTGACAAAATTGGAAACTTGCTTAAGAAGTTTTCAATAAAGACAGTCTACAGTCCACACACAAAAGTGGCTAAGCGTCTACGATCACCAAAGGATGTAGTACCCTTGCAAGTACCTGGAGTTTACAAAGTTGATTGCAGCTGTGGTCGTTCTTACATAGGCCAGAAGAAGCGCACAGTCGCCGAACGTGTTAAGGAACATATCACAGCGGTCAAAAATCGACAAGTAAACAAGTCAGCTATAGCGGAGCATGTAGTGGACTCAGAACCCAATCACTGGATCGAACTCCACAATCCCAAGATTATTTCCTACGAGAGGCACTACTACAAGATAATGGTTCGGGAAGCGATTGAAATTAAGAAATATCCTAATTTTAATCGTGAAGACGGCTTCAGACTCTCTGCCTCATGGAATCCAGTGATAGCCAAGTGTACTCGGCGTGTGAATAAACCAAAGTGTGCTGATACAGTGAGTGTAGTGTGCTGTCCCAGTGTGAACCGGCCTTAAATCTCAAATTTCTAATTATGAAGACCAAGTGAGGCTGGTCTGAAAAGATGCCTTCGCTTTGCTGCGGTTAACTTCAGCACGCCAGTCTCCCCGCGACTACGACCAGGTGCAATCCGGTCGAAACGTCGGGAATAAAATAAAGGTAATTACGCGATAAATACCCGATAATCCCATATTTTAATAATGTGTTGTGATCGCGAAAGTTTAAAAAAGACTAAACCCTCATATTTAAAAAAAAACTAACCTATAAATCAAAATACCCTTACGAAAATCGATTGATCTAATCGTAATACGTTTTAAATTTCATTAAAATCCGAGCATCTGTTCAAGAGTAATAATCGGACAAAAATTACAGACATACTACATACATACATTCAGCCTAAGCTTCTAGTTGCCACTAAGAACTTCGTTCACTTCGCTCGTTCGTTCGATAAATATTTCAAGTAAATGTTATACCTGCCTTGAATACATTTCCAGTGAGACTGAGGAAGAATTCAACATCCACAAGGAACTCTTGCGGAAGCCGGTTCGAGAGCAAGTCACATGGGCCACGCGCTACCTGCAGCCAGAGAAGGACGACGAGAAAAGTCTGGTGAAGAAAGCAGACGACCTTACAGACAGAGTAGGACTTCATTCCCTTAACCCTTTACATAAACCATACTATATTATAGTATCGGGTATTTGTCTTTTTTAATCTTTCGCGATCACAACACATTATTAAAATATGGGATTATCGGGTATATACAGCATGTCCCGTAATTGGGGTACTAAGCCGAAAGGGGGGTTTTCTACCCCCCCTGGCAAACAACGTTTGTTCTACGACTTTCTTGATTTTCAAGTTTTTCAGTGATATGATAACGTTCAAAGTTTATACCAATTTCATAAGAATGACAACCCTGCTCTCAGCTGTTACGGGCAATGACCTATTGACCGCCGGGGATTCCCGCGGCGCGCCCGCAACGCGCTTGTGCGTATATTGAGTGTGGGTATAGGTGCGTGGTGTGCGTAGGCGCGTAGGTATGTATTACGGACACACGTCTGTTATACATTAGGGTTGACAGCGACTTGGAAAACTTGTAAAGATATTTAATTTTGTATGGAAACCTGAAAATACGTTTTTCTGAAATCTTTCTTCGCCTTTGCATTCCTTTGGTGGGGGGTAATTTGCAGCTCCTGGCTTCATACACCAGTTACGGGACACCTTGTATATATAAATATAAATATATTTATATATATATTTATTTTATGTAAAGGTAATTACGCGATAAATACCTGATAATCCCATATTTTAATAATGTATCGGGTATTTATCGCGAAATAACGTTTGTTTTTATCCCGAAGCTTCGATTGGATTGTATTGTAGTCGCGGGCAGACTTTAGTATATTTTATAGCCGGTATTAAAATAAGGACAGCTCCTTAGTAACTTTTTAGGGTTTCGTAGTAAAACAAGAAACCCTTATAGTTTCGCTTTATTTGTCTTTCTGTCCGTCCGCCCGTCACCGGCTTCGCTGCGAAGAAACTATTAGTCCTAGAAAGCTGTAATTTTGAATATACAATAAAGAGATGACTTTATTGTTTTTTTCATATTGTGGGGTATCGTTGTTCTTATAACCGATATCTTAGTAGAATTTAGTTAGGTTTGGCTGTATTATAGAAAAAAAATAAACCGACTTAAAGAAATAATTATGTCTCCAATTTATTTTTTACAGATTGCAAAAGAATTCTGCGAATACATGAAAGAGTTGGGAGGTGATCATCAGTCACAACTATTCACACCAAAAGCGATAAAAGAGCTTTTCCAAGTAAGATTACAAAACTAAAGACACCTATCTTAGACCGGCCCACATTTACCCACATCTGGGTAACTGCCCTCCTAACTTAGTCAACCGTAAGTCGGGTTTTTGTCAATAATAAGAATAAGAATAATTTATTATTAATTCACGTTGCATGGTGTATCTTATGTATTATGTATTAGGCTTAGGTATTTGACTAAACTATTTTATTTCACAAATAGATACATTGGCCATGTCTTCCCGCCCGAGTATTAACATCCTGACCCACGCTCGCCAACCCGCCTGCCAAGCGTGTTGAGTAAGGCAACCAACCATCACGATCAGTACTTAGTGATCAATGAGGCTTTTGTCCAGCAGTGGACGTCTTACGGCTGGAAGACAGTGAGAAACTATGTCGTCTTGACCAGGTGGTTTTAAACCTTTGCCCGTCGATATGCTGTCAAGACTTTTGCTTTAGACTAGATGTAAAGTCAGGGCGTCATAATCACATTAGCGACAAAGCCTTTTTTATGATTAAAACGAATAAAATGAAGTCGTTTATTTTATAATAACTGCGCTTAACGATAATAAGAAATTTACAGTAGTCAGTAAATTATTATTTGCGAGACAGTGCTGATTTTTAACAGAGTTAAAAAAGGAGGAGGTTCTTACGTCTTTTATTAATTTATTTTAAAACGTTGTTACCTCAGAACTCCGTCGTTCTGATTATGAAATCCACGAGGAATTTAATAATTATGAAAGTGTCTACTAGAGTCCCTTAAAGCTTAGTTCAATATCATCATCCTATCCGTAGGACTGCTGTCCACGTCCACTGCTGGACATAGGCCTCCCTCACGCATCTCCAAGATCACCAAGATGCTGGCACCCCCCAGAGTGCCGGCAAGGGCTTGTTACTTGGCCTTAATTTAAAGTTGCGGCTGTGTTTTTAGGGTTCCGGACTAAAATGGTAAAAAGGAACCCTTATGGTATCACTTTGTCTGTCTATCTGTCACAAATGGGTTTCTCGAGAACTAATGATGCTATCGATTCGAATTTTGAAATGGTTAATAACATTTTATTTACTAATGTAGCATATATGAAAATGTTAAAAAATATTCTTATTATGATTGCTTGGATAGGGATATCAAAATTTTCAAGTAAAGTTACTAGATCGTGTGGGGTATCAAATGAAAGATATTTATTTGCAAATTAATAAACAGCTTTTAGTTTTCCTTTAAGCCATATAGCTTCCGAGTTATTTACAAAAATGTTGAAAAAACGACCGTTCCCCCCTCCCCATTTATCTCCGAAGTTTGCAGAGATAAGCACCTGAAACTTTTATTGCTAATAGGAGTGTATGTAAAGTTTATTGGAAAAATTTAGCGATCTCTCTAATTTGCATAGTTTTTTAGACAGGGGGGGTGAAAGGGAGGGTTTTTAATTTTTTTGTGAAGTTACTAAGTCATGTGGGGTATCATATGAAAGGTATTTGCACATTAATAAACAGTTTTTATGACCTGGGGAACGGTCGTTTTTTCTGCCTTTTCTCCGAAGTTTGCAGAGATAAATCCGTGATTTTTTTATAGATAATAAATTTAAATTCAAAATGCTTTATTCAGTAATAAAAGATACAAAAGTTTTAGCCAGGGTTGAAAACACCTTTTTGGTATTATAAAATACTTGTGTTAGGTGTTTTCGCTCTTCCAAATCATTTAGACAATACATAGGTATAAACATTAGAATTAAATAAATCAATGCAAAATAAAATTAACTTTACAATAGCTTAACTTATTATGTGTGCTAGGTATTATATTAACATTTCAAATCATTTCTTAACTATTAATAAAAATAAAATTTGGGCTTACATTTGAATAAAATAAGATAACATTTACAACTAAAATAATCATTTTCTGTGTGCGGGTAAGGGTGTACCTTCGACCGCTGTCCAAGTGTAAAAATGTTGCGTATTTAGTTAAATAATTCAAGTGCACAGCCACTGATACCCATTTTAAACAATTTTTGAATTAGGATGGACAGAGACGGAATCAAAGGCATTTTTGAGGTCCAGGAAACCCGTCAGGCACTTATTTCTTTTATCTACGTGTTCAACTACATGGTTAGTAAGAGCTATCACAGCATCTTCAGTTCAAACACCTTTCGTGAATCTAAATTGAGATTGAAACAGAAATAGTTACTAACGTCGTCTCTGTTCCCACTCTTGTAAATTGGTGTAACTAAAGATTGTTTGAGGGTAACGGGAAATGTTCCTTGAGAAAAACATAAGGTTACCAAATTACTAATAATGGGAGTTAAAATACTTTTAGACAATTTTAGGAAACTTGTGGGGATATTATCATATCCAGCGCAACATTATTTGAAAAAAAAAATGGCATTCCCTCCCTTATCTCTAAAGTTTGCAGAGATAAGCACCTGAAACTTTTAATGCTAATAGGAGTGTATGTAAAGATTACAGGAAAATTATAAAAAACTCTATTATTTGCATAGTTTTTAAGAAATCATTCAAAGTGTAAAAAATGTACACGTTCCGCTGTCAGACAAGAGATGGAGTTGTCAAGGATCCTCAACAAATATAAACCGCCTTTATCATACAGAACCCTTGGTGCGTGAGTCCGACTCGCTCTTGCCCGGTTTTATTTGTTTCACATAATGATGTTTAAAACCCAGTTCTGATGATGGGATCCATGATAACTCGAGAAAACTACATAATAGGCATACATAATAGTGGTTTGGGTATTTTCAGCAACAAATCTTATTATCTCGCAGTTCTATCATTGAAGTCGGTTTTTTTTCTTGAAAATTTAAAAAAAATACTGTACACATTAAAATATTTACAGATTGAATTTGAGTCGCACGTAGCTCGTGGTCTCAGAGTAGTCTCCAAGGAACTTCCATGCGTTGAAGAAAGAGTGGCAAACTTCACAGGGCATCCTGAGGTAAGACAATTTAAGTTTTACACCTTCTTAGTATCGTCCATCTACGTCTTCGTCTACGTCTACGTCAGGTGAGAATTAATGAAAAAAAATTGTGAAATCATTCAAAATGTGTCTTTTCTCCAAAACGTTGCATGGTAGACGCTTGAAAATAGAAATTTGACTCCTCCTTCAAAATAAGCAATGACGTGTTCAAGGATTTTCCAAGTTTTTTTTAACCATGAATACAGGTGAGAATAAAAAAAAAAATTTATAATTACTAAAAATGTGTCATAATCAAAACATTGCATGGTAGACACGTCAAATTAGGAATGTAGAATCCTCATTACAAATAAGCAATGACAAGTAGCAGAATTTTAAAATAAATTTGTAAGCGGTAAAAAGTTTTTGAAAAAGTTGCATAACACTTTACTATATTATATTACTAGCGACCCGCCCCGGCTTCGCACGGGTGCAATGCTGATACTAAATATACTGCAGAATATATTCATAATAATATACTTATTCATAATAGTATACTATTGCGGACTTTTTGTAGACCTTTTTAAGGTGTTCAATACTGTAGTACATTATTTTGAACTATCTCGTAGGGTTCAGCCAGCTTTTGCATTGTGAGCGCAAAACAATGAGTTTATTTACGACCTCACATTAGAAAACTCCAAAATGATCAGTGTTTTTCTATTATATTATGCATGTTTTATGCATATAAACCTTCCTCTTGAATCTTTATCTATCTATTGAAAACCGCATCAAAATCCGTTCCGTAGTTTTGAAGATCTAACCACTTATAGGGACACAGACAGCGGGAAGCGACTTTGTTTTATACTATGTTTTGATAAATTGCTATCAGATTTACTGACAGACAACGCAAATCTTTGGGTACGTATGTCTTGGTGCAAAACCGCCCATTAGGAAAGGAATCTTGGAAATTCAAACACTAAAGCAGTTTATACGAAGCCAGTAATGCTGGCGCCAGTCCTGCAGATAAGCCAGCGTTGGCCTGGCCCCTGTTCTTTAGACGAGGCCATTCATTCACGGATTTTTCTTCGGGTGTGCACACGTTTGAAGTTAAAAAATAATAAATTTGCGGCAAAGTTAAAGAACATCTCTGCACTATTAAGAGAAGTGTTGATTGATATATTAGAAAAAAAAAGCAAAACTACTGGACAAGAAAATGGTTAAGCGATAGACCTATAACTGGAGCTTCTGCTATGTTGCTGAAACATCTAAGATTACAATATCCTTCTGAGTATAGGTTAGCGGTTGGTTGGTTGGTAAAACCAACCAACCAACTGCACCTATCCTCTTCGTTGAATTTTCTCGGCATTTTGTCGCAGAAATTCCAAACAAAAACAAAGACACACACAGACCCTACGGACATTTGCCAGTGACTGGCGTGATGCGTCTACAGAGGGTTGGATTTAGGTACGTTGAAAACGATAGCACAAAAAATGAAAAGGATAGTAATTATAAAAAAAATATAGTACGCTTTTATTATCTTTAATTTACCATAATAGTCATTAAAAGCAACATCAGTTTAGGCAAAACTTACTCCTCTTCTAAGTTTATGGCTAATTTTGCTTTATTTGCTCCTTATTTGCTCTACTTTAGCATTGTTTTTTCGTGTGAAATTCATCTCCTTTGTAACTTTAGAGTCTGTTATGCATTCTTTTAAAACCTTGAACGATGGCCTCGTGTAAAGTAGGCATAAGGGATTCAAAAATTGTTATTACTAATATGACATATCTCTAAACCAGTGCACGGTAGATGCTTGAAATTTAGAATGTACACTCCTTGTTTAAAATAAGCAATGACGTGTGTAAGGATTTTCCAGTTTTTTTTATAAATTGTGAATTCCGGTGCATATTTATAAAAAAAATTGTCATATCTCCAAAACCGTGCATAGTAGACACTTCAAATTCGAAATATCGACTTCTCATTTAAAATAGGCAAATATTTTCTAGTATTCTTGATGGTTGTAAATTCAAAAAATGCCTCAACTACTCGTACTCGTGAATTTATTTTTAACACTACGCGGACGAAGTAGCGGGCAACAGCTAGTTTTATTTAAATTTAAAAGTGCAAATCACCTACTGAGTCATCACGATATTACGAATCTGTAAGCAAAGAGCTACGAGGCCGAAGTTTTGAAAATATGTATGTTATGTTGTGAAGTCAGATTATTGAGTATATACATACAATAATATATGAACTAATTGTTCACGATACTCGTGAACAATTTATTGGTCATTCGTCACGAGTATCATTACGGGTGAAGCCAGGGCGCAACCACTAGTACTTAAAAGAATGAATAAAATTATTTAGTACGTATTTCAATTTGAGCGCATAAAAACTGATTATACAGAATAGAATATTATTATTCATTCATTAAAATATTAAATTATATTAATCCAACGGAGCAATGAGAATATAATAAAGTTATATAAGCGTAGGAATTTTATAGAATACAAGTAGCAAAAATTTTCTTAAACCAAGTATTGTTTTTCTAGAAATCACGCTACGAAGCCCTGGAGAGGGAAGTCACAAAGGATATAGAGGCGGAGAAGAAGCATGACAAAACAATGGCTTTTGGCACCGGGTTGGCTTTGAAGGACCAGCACCGAGCGCCTCGCAACTTCACGAGGAAGCTGTGGAGGTCTTCCCGGCATGTGCCTGAGGACCTGGTCACTCTGAAAACGGTCTGGGAAGGGATCACTAACATCAGGTTGACTTTGTTATTTCAAAAAGATTTAAAATTGAACCAAGACTCAAAAGAGAGGTTTTTTAATTGGTTTTATTACAAATTTGTTCGTCTACTTGATTAGGGTTATTGAATACGATTTTTATACATTTACAGTCAATAAGTATTCATAACAATAAACGGCCCGTTACAGTCCACTACATAAAAGATCTATTACAGATCGCCAGATTGCGCCTTTAAGGATATAAATCGATATAACTTAAATCATCATCATCTCAGCCGTATGGCATCCACTGCTAGACATAGACCTCCCGCATGGATCTTCATGCCATACTCACCACGCTTGGCAGTATGGGATTTTGATACACGCACAGACGCTGCTGCTAACTTCCGGAGATATCCAGAAATAAGTTTAATACTTACTTTAAAATTATGTACTTTAAATAAATATATATGTATAAACACTCTTTTATTCGCAGGAGTGTAAAAGAATACTGTCGATGGATGATTGACCACCCAGAGCACAGAAAGCCGCCATATTTGAACAGCCTTGGCATGTTTGATCCAGCAGTGCTGAACGCTACACTCTCCCATGAGGCCATCATACCGCCGCTAGTGATACCCAACGAAGAACCGGCTCCCATTGACCATATACGACGTAGGCTGTCGCAGCTCGCAGAATCTCCATAGTTTGATATAGACCATATAATCACTTCTTGATATCAGAAGTATTCACTTCTTATTTTCATGATGTTAGCATGCATTTAAGAGAGAAAAAAGTCCGAGTCCGTCGATTTGATGTAGGTCTGTTGTCTCCCCTGTTGGATCCCCTAGGAAAAAAAATCTTGATGTCTCTCCTAGGCAGGGGAGATATCAGAACTTAGTTTTAAAAATTGATTTTAGGACTGTTTCTGCCCGCAGGGCTTCTTTTAAGACAGGGAGGCTTATGCTATTAGTGGATTAAATCGACCTTCGAAGTTCGTGCAACACTCAGTCTTGTGGTGTACCAATCACTTCTTAACATCGGAAGTAAATCAGTTTGGTATTACCATACACCCTTACTTTATTATGTAATTAAGACGTTTTGAATAATCAGATCGTTAAATTTCTTAACGCATAAAAGTGTTTACTTTCATGTACTAGTAGTATAAACTACTAGTAGATACCTACTTATACCTACTTGCATCTATTTATTTCGGTGACTAAGGCAGAAATTTTAAATTTGAAAAGAAAATTGAAAATTAAGAATTGTTGTTCCTGTGTCTGTTTGTTCCAATAAATTGTTTTCATAAACACGTTTAAGTTGTATCCCTATAGTTATAATAATCTACTTACATTTAAATTGCGTGAGGTTATTGTAAAATATTTCAGACGATACCGTTTTCAACCTAGTGCCTGGCGTTGAAGTCGCTGCAATATTACAGAAGTGTTGTACCGCGGTCTTTTGACCGAATTGGACGCTACGGGAGTTGTAGCTTCCTTATTTTATTTTGAAGACTACATACGAATTTCAAATACCATCAAATTACTTAATCGTAAAGTATGTTTGAACACACACAATACCAGCAAATGGCTTATAGTGAGTGAACGTCCTACTGCCTAGGATAAATAATTCTTCAAATATTATAATCTTCCAATTTCGGAACTCTTAGTCGCACTCGCACTTATCTGTTTCATGGCGAGACTTAAAGCGTAGATTACTGTAAGCATATTAGTATAAGATGTTTAAAACTGGTTTCTTTATAAACATAACAAGTTAACAAGCACACATAACAAGTTACTTGCAACTATGCCAAATATGTGGACACGTGTGGTAGGTACTGTACTTCGGTATGAACTCTATGATAGGTAAACAATGATTTCTGAAATGTATCGGTTAACGTATATCCGATAAAATAATTAGAAATCATTGTTTATATTAGAATTCATAAAAACCTGATTGTTAATACTTCTAAGTAAAGATTGTTAATAGTTCTCACCAAGCGTGTTGAGTATGGCAACTACCTCTCATGGAGATCCATGAGGGAGGCCTGTTCAGAAGTAGACTTTTTACGGCTGGAATGATGAAAACTGTCATTAATTTAGGATAAGCAAATATTGGGGTGCCGGCAATAGATTGTTGCCTCTACTCTCCCGCCCGTGAATGCATATCAAAATCTGCTAAGGGATATTTTCGGAAGGGACAGCTGCGTCTTTCCGTGTATCAAGATCCCGTAGCAACCCGCCTGCTAAGCATGGCGAGTTTGGCAATAACCCTCATGATGTTGGAGATCCATGAGCCCTATATTCAGTAGTGGACGTGGACAGCAGTGCTACGGCTGAGATAATAAGAAAATATATGTAGACATTTTTTTTTAAATTTTCAAATGCCCGTATCAGTACCACGGCTGGACATATACCTCTCTCAAGCATATTTTCTATCTAATTTACTGCGTTACCTAGATTTTTTGTATGACACAACACTAACTACCACTAAAAGGTAAATTAGTCTATGTGCGTGTGGTGAACGTTATCTCTTTGTATAATCACTCACATGTTAAATTAGTGGTAAGGTACACACTTAATTTTTGTATGCATTTTTATCCTTAGGTTCTCATATATTATAGTAATAGGTATAGTCTGATAATCAACCTTGATATACATATTTTGAAATTTATTTTTTTATTATCTGTTAATCTTTCATGATCCTTGTAAGGATCATGCTTGTCACCTCTACGACCTTGCAAGATTTAATTTCGCAACGAACTACATATATTATTATCCGATGTTCCTTTCTACACGCGATGTCATTCTATTAACGGTAGCATTTCAGCATATAAAACATTGAATCCATCTAAAACTAACTGTTCTGAGCAGATTGTCAGAACCGGTACTCAGTTGTGAGCTGAGATAGTAAGATAAGGCGATTTACTACAAGCCTATATTTTATTTTATTGCGACGATTAGAATTATCATTGTGTAAAACAAAAAACATTCTAGACATTCATCGAACAAACCTTCTGAAACACGGTTGTTATCTGAGAGCGCACAATGATTACTAAGAAAAGTGACAGTGACTCACAAATGGACTTTGAAACTGTATTGCATAACGAATTGGGTGCGTTTAGAAAATTTCAGCTGTACAACATAGTTCTACTTGCTGTCCCATCAATATTTTGCGCGTGTATGGCCACTGACTACATATTTACAGCAGCAAGTCTTCCTCATCGGTGTCTCGTGTCAAAGTGCGACGAAGAACCGCCACAATTTGCACCGGAATGGATTCACAATGCGATACCAGTTATCTCTACAGGATTAGACAACTGTCATCGCTACGCATACCAAACTAATGGAACAGAGAATATACAGAACAACACGTGTCCCGCTGTCATATTTGACACTAGCACAACCGTACCATGTGAACAATATGTTTATGAAAGAACTAACACCGTTGTTTACGATTTTGGCCTTGAATGTCAGGAATGGCTACGTGCTCTACCTGGAACTTTGAACAGTCTTGGAGGAATGGTGGCACTCGTGATGGCAGGGTTTATATCAGATCGTTTTGGTAGACGTGCATCTGTTGTGATATTTAGTTTTAACATTGCATTAATTGGATTGATTCGCGCCTTTTCCGTAAACTATGTTATGTACGTAACTTTGCAGTTCTTGCACACCGCACTTGGCGGCGGCGCGTTCAGTGCAGCCTACATACTGGCGGCAGAAATAGTCGGACCCAAATATCGCGTGCGCACGAGTGCTTCAATGTCGACTACCTTCGCCCTTGGCCAAGTTATTTTCGGCACTATGGCATACGCCATACATGAATGGCGAACTCTGACTATGGCTGTTTTTGTTCCTGTATTTGCTATCATGTCTTACCACTGGTTGTTAACAGAAAGTCCTCGATGGTTACTCAGTCAAAATAAACTAGAAGCAGCCAAGGCCTCTCTTGAGAATGCTGCTAGGCTGAACGGCAAGAAAATATCAGATGACTCCATGAAATTTATGCTGACAGCTTTTGCTGAAAAACCTATTATTGTTGATGAACCTGATCAAGAGAACCTGTTTTTCCGCGTAATACGCTCACCGATAATGCTTCGTAGATGCTGCACTACACCGATTTTATGGATTACAACAGTGTTCATTTATTATGGACTTTCAATAAATTCAGTTAATTTGACTGGAAACATGCACATAAATTATATAGCAACGGCAGCAATTGAAATTCCTGGTTTTTGGACTGCTGTATTAATTTTAGACAAGGTAGGTCGCCGCGTGGCTCTATTTGCGGGTTTCCTGGTGTGCGCTGTCTGCAATGTTGCTTTTGCATTTACACCTAAAAATATGTACGGCTTGTCTCTGTTTCTGTACTTAACGGGTAAATTTTGTATCGGGGGAGTGATGACATCTCTGTATTTGTACACAACAGAACTGTATCCCACTAGATATAGGCACTCTTTCCTCGCGCTATCCTCAATGCTGGGTCGGATAGGCTCCGTAGTAGCTCCTCTTACTCCACCTCTTATGGTCTACTGGTCGGGTATACCTTCCATTATGTTTGCGTCGCTGGCTTTAGTGTCCTCGATATTGGTTCTAACTCAACCGGAGACGAAGGGCCAGAAAGTTCCGGATACTATTGAAGATGCGGAACAGCTAGGAAAGTAAGACAAAGCCCTAATGGTGTGTCGTTTTTTTTATAGAAGGTATTTTTTTCTTTTCTGCACATGAGTTAGAGTACCTATGTGTTATTTAATAAAGGTGTCTAGATGTGTTAGACGTCATCACATGTTTTTTACACACAAAATATGCTAATAGTTTTGCATCATTTCTGAATAGGTATTTATTAAATTTATGTATGACTTTAATTTTCATATACCTACGAGTACTTACTCTTTTGTGTATCTCACTTTGTTTTAATTTGTTTTATTTAAATAGATAATGTGTTTGATTCTCATTTATTTCTGTAAAAATTGAATTTTATGTTGACTTAGCAAATAAATAATTGATCTGTCTGTCTAATACGGTACTGCAGGTAGGCAGAGTAAAAACAACAACCTACGCAAGCTATTTCTGTGAATTCTTCGTAGTTTATTATTTTTAATAACTTGTTTTTAAGTAAGTACCTAACTCTAAATAAAAACAATTTATCTCTCTATATTTGTTTGTTTAAAATTATTTACTTATATTAAAAATAACTTATTTTAGGCAGTCTAGCCCCAAAGTTATTTTTAGAAATACTTACCTACTTTATGTAAGTTACATACATACCAAAGACATTCAGTGCAGTGGGTTATGATGGGTCTAGAATTAAATGGAAATCTAGGTACGTTCATTCCATAAGCCACGGGCGTATTAGGCCTACGAGCCACACACTTATTATTTTTATAGAATGAGCGGAAGGCACTGTAGAAGTAAAAGAAGAAAGTAGATAGCAAGTTTCACCAAGATAATGCAATTTAGGCGACAATGATGGGCTTTTGAGAAATTAAATAATTGTAATAGTATTTACTTGAGTGCCTCAAGGCTTCTCGCCCTTATTTAAACTTGTAGTTACCCAACCTTTTTATTTCACTCCTTAATGTTTGCTCGAAAACCCCAGTTCTGATGATGACATCGACAGTTGGGTCAATCAACGCCTATTTTTATTAGATATTACAAGTACCTAGTAAAACTACACGCAGGTAACTAAATAGTAATTAAAGTATTGGTATTGTTAAACAATATAGGTATTTTCAAAAACGATGAACAAGCGCCATCTATGAAATTTCACCTGAACTCGTATAGCAGCTAGAAACTTACCTTGGTAACTAGAGTAACCTTTCAGGAGGGCAAATTTTCGTAGCAAACATTCGTAGTACAAGAACAGCTACAAGCACTTCGACATTTTTTTACTAGATGGCGCTGATATCAGTATGAATTTTGTGCAGTAAAGCTGAGGACATCAAGAACAAATTCTGAAAATCTCTTAAAATGTGTTTATTTTATTTATTTTTAAGCGTAACTGACCACCGTTCTATAGACTTAAACCTTAGACGACTTGCACCTATCAACTAGTAAAGATAAAAGATAAAGATAAAAATATGTTTATTTTGTCACTTATTACGAACAGTTATAAAATTGTTAATAGCACTAAGTCAAAGTGACAAAAAAGGTCACCATTCAGCTTGTGCTGTGGCAAAGTAAATTAAACCACAGCGCTGGTCTTCCATGGTCACCTTGTTTGTGATAGATGGCATATCCACTGAGCACACGCAATAAAACATAACATTATAAAAAAGGTATCAAAAATAATAATTATATCAAGTACAGAGACGATATCATTCATAGATAAACATATTTAACAGTAAAAGGGATATAGGATTATAAGGTAAGTAACAATATATAAAAATATAATATTATTATGTTCATAGTCAACATGGGATCACCATATTAGAATCTTAAATAACGTTTTACATAATTTCTTGTAACATGCGATAATTTACATTTATATGGTCGTTTATTTCATCCGAGGCCTAGTAACCATAAAACTAAAAACCATACAACACGACAGAGGTCTGCTACAAAAAAAACATATGTAAATATATTATTTTCTACACTTATTTAACTTAGTACTAGCCAGAAAAAAGGTCAATATATTTAATACCCTTTGCAAAGAGTATATATCCGTTACTCTTTGGGTCAAACAGCTGTGACTGCATCTTATCTTCTTTATGTCAAAGGGATTTAATTAAGTATCAAAATACATATTAAAATTTTTCTAAAGCAAATAAGCAACCATGCCTTGTGGGAAAAAGCCTGTCCGTAAGACATGGGACAAACCCCGTCAGTTGCGAGTTATCAAACCTTCTCGATATGAACAAAACGAGGCCTCTGTGAAGGTCCACTGGAGGAAAGTTATGCACGATATGGAACAATCATACAAAGATGATCAGGTAATAAAGTGTTGTGGGGTGCTGGAAGCAGAAAGTTGCCTCTTCTCACTTGTATTTGTATTATTACTTTTGTGTTATTACTACAAAATAAAGGTAATTCCGCGATAAATACCCGAGAATCCAATTTAGTAATAATAAATTAAAACTCACCCAGAACTTCAAGCACAGACTCAACTCCATCTTAAACTCACAACTGTACTCTAAGAACAATATCAAAGCCATAAACTGTTACGCGATACCAATCCTAACGTACTCTTTTGGGATTATAAAATGGGCTAAAACAGAGCTCAAAAACATACAGCGTCTTTGTATCTATGACAAAACATAAAAAACACCACCCGCGAGCCTGTATTCAAAGGCAGGTTTTGCCACGCTCTGAAGGTTGAAGAGGGATTGTTGATATCACAAACTTACATAAACAGATAACCTCAACAATCAAACTCTCAGATCTTATTTCCACATTATTAACATACATATAACCGGGTATTTATCGCGTAAATTACCTTTATTATTTCCCGACGTTTCGCTTGGATTGCACCAAGCATGGTCCCGGGAAGACTGATGTGATGGAGGTACCGCAGCAAAGCGAAGGCGTTTGTTGAACTACCCTCACTTGATCTTCATAAAAATTATTAGGGCCGGTTCCCACTGGGACAGCACACTACACTGACTATATCCACATACTGAGTTGATTTTTCACGCCGAGTACACTTTGCTATCACTGGATTCCATGAGGCAGAGAGTCTGTAACCGTCTTCACGATTGAAATTAGGATGCTTCTTAATCTCAATCGCTTCCCGAACCATTCTCTTATAGTAGTGCCTCTCGTTGGCTAGGATTTGTGGGTTGTGTAATTCAATCCAGGGATTAGGTCCTGAGTCTACTATATGCTCTGCTATTATAGCAGACTTGTTTATTTGTCGATTTATCACCGCAGCTATGTGCTCCTTAACACGTTCGGCGACAGTGCGGTTCGTTTGGCCTATGTAGGAGCGCCCACAGCTGCAATCGATCTTATAAACACCAGGAACCTGCAAAGGTACTACATCCTTTGGCGTACGCAGGGTTATAAGAAGTGCTGTGTTGTTTGCTTTGTCAATGAGGGTTAAGTCCGGTCTATGGAAGTGAACGGTTTTGTCGGTGAGGATGGCTCGATCAAAATAAAGCTTGTGTGTAGTATTTTCTTAAACAGTTTCAGGTGCTTATTTATAGTATGGTAAGGGTTTAGCACAACCTGCAGAACACCATAGCAGAGAAGCTATCAAAATATGTAGACCTGAAAAATTAAATCACTCGAATGTGGCGCCTCCACAAGGTTACAATATAGTTCCCATAGTTTTGTATAACAGGTGTTATTCCAAAACAGCTCTTCCAATCCATAGATTTCCTAGACTTACCGCAAAACACGTATGTTCTTTTGCAAAAAGCTGTAATTTTGAACACCTGTAGGATTGTTAGGAAGTTCCTACAAACTGAACTGCCCAATGAAGTTCGGTCTTCTGAAATGCACTTGGCTTAGCCCCGTGCGCTTCAGTAAACACCGGTTTTTAAAAAGAACCGAGCAGATAATATCTATAAATGAATAATAATAATGCTGGACAATCCACACAGCACCATCTAGCAACAATCTCAGCAGGGCTTGTTTTATAGGGATGACTGATATATACTTAATAAATTATACTACAAAGATTATATATTTTTTGTTATACCTCTATATTTTAGTTAGTATATTTTATTATTATTATAGCCGTGGGGTGCCGGCAGTAAAAAGTTATATCTCCTCTCATACCTGTGGATGCAGTAAGAGCCAGCTAAGGGATGCCTTCGGAAGATGGGCAGCAGCGTCTTTCCATGTATTAACATCCCGTACTGCGCTCGCCAACCCGCCTGCCAAGCGTGGTTAGTATGGAAACTACCCCTCATGGAGATCCATGAGGGAGGCCTGTATTCAGTAGTGGACGTTTTACGGCTGGAATAATGATGAATATATATAGAAAACGTCCAGAACACCCTGAACAAATATCTGCAGGTCGAACAGACATTTGTACCGAGGCGGGAATCGAACCCGCGACCTCTTGTTTCGCAGGCGGACCTTTACCCGCTGCGCCACAGAAGTCGTCGCATTTTGCTTTATATAAATTAATATTATGATATACATTTGACGTAGTAATTTTATTTCAAGATACAATAAAAACAATTTTAATAACATTTATATCGTATTCAAATACTTTATTCACCAGTTTTGGGAAACACAAAGCGGAGCAGTTCACAATCTTGTAGGACCAGTCATATTTGAAAGGATTGCGAAGATATTCAAGTTACCACCGCAAGAGGAGCCATACGTCAATCATTCGGAAATCAGCTCCATAACACCTTCCGACAACTACTACATGTTTGATGTAATCAATGGCCCGGTATGTAGAACCAAGGCTTTTATATCTATTGTAGATGATTTATACAGTATCAACAAATGGTATTCGTGCTGTGCGGGACGCTGCAGTGCCTGGGACATTCTTCGATAGGTTAGGCTTGCCCAGCACCTATGCATCCTATCAGCTTAGTCGGCTATTAGTCTGAGAAAGAACAGGTCAATACTTCTGAAGCTGACTAAGCCGCGGGATTCCTCACGATGTTTTCCTTCACCAGTATGTACATATTATATGCATAATGCTATTGTAAATAACTAGCAGACCCGGTGCCCACTTCGTTGGGCGGTAAGCATTTTTATTTGTGATGAAATTATGAGTGTGGTTAGGTTAGTACCTACTGAGTAATACGATTTATTTCCTGACTGCCAGAAGGAGGGTTATATTTTTAAAGCATATTTATGATGTATCTATTTGCATGCCAATTTGGCTATATTACCGCGTTTGTTAAAATAAGTCAATAAAATTATTATCTATAATTAATTAAATCATGTTTATTTTCCAATTCCAATTAACCGTAAGTGTTCCACTGCTAGGCAAAGGCCTCTTCCCCATCTCTCCATGCTTCTCGATCTGCTGTCAATTCGATGCATGCACACATGCGACCATGCGATCATGCATACTGGTCTAACTCGTCACGTCATCGTTTCTTCGGTCTGCCGCGTGTCGGGGTTCCACTGGGTGGTGATCTTAGCCCACAGATCTTCATCAGATCGGCATGCGGCACACATGACCAGCCCAGCTCCATTTCAGTTTCGGAACTTTCTGAGCTACGTCGACAATTGTTTATTTATGTAAATTGATGAAAACTTCTGTATACTATATTAGATGTAATGAGGAGTTCCAACCCAAGATAAGTCAACGTATAACTGCCCATGGGAAAAACACTTCTTTCTTAGGTCAAAACCCACCAGAGAGAATTTTTGACCCTTAATAGTGAGGGCAAAAGTGAAACGTTTTTAAATTTAGAGCTGTCAGCGTAAAATTGTGTGTATTTGTTCCGTTTTAATTTTAGAACGGCACTAACCGAATAGCTATACGTCATTTTAGTCAGTTTTACGTCAATTAAACAAGCTTTAGCTAGTTAGTGCAACAGCAGAATCGCCACCAGTGTAACCTTAAAATATTAACGACTTGTTTAAGAAAAAAGCCGTCCAGTCAGCTGTCGTGCAGATATTACACAATATGGCGCGTCTGTCAGTCAATTAAGATGGCTGCCGCGCGGTCACGGCCGGTTGAATAAAATTACGATAACTCTGTTTTTAGGGTTCCGGACCAAAATGGTAAAAAGGAACCCTTATAGAATCACTCTGTCTGTCTGTCTGTCTGTCTGTCTGTCTGTCACAACTGGATATCTCGAGAACTACTAATGCTATCGACTTGAAATTTAAAATGGTAAAAGACAACACTTTTTTACTAATATAGCATATATAAAAAAGTTAAAAAGTATTCTAATTTTGAATGCAGGGGGGCGGAAAGGGTATCTCAAAATTTTAAAGTGAAGTTACTAGGCCGTATGGGGTATCATATGAAAGGTATTCATTTGCACATTAATAAACAGTTTTTAGGTTTCCTTTAAGCTGTATTGTTATTGAGATATTTACAAAAATGTTGAAAAAACGACCGTTCCCCCCCCCCTTATCTCCGAAGTTTGCAGAGATAAACCTGTGATATTTTTATTGCTAATAGAAATGTATGTAAACTTTATAGGAAAATTATAGCGAACTCTCTAATTTGCATAGTTTTTTAGACAAGGGGGTTGGAAGGGGGGTTTTCAAAAAAATTGTGAAGTTACTAGGTGATGTGGGGTATCATATGACAGGTATTCACTTGCACATTAATAAACAGTTTTTATTGTTCCTTTAAGCCGTATCGTTTTTGAGATATTTACAAAAATGTTGAAAAAACGACCGTTCCCCCCACCTTATCTCCGAAGTTTGCAGAGATAAACCCGTGATATTTTTATTGCTAATAGAAGTATGTAAACTTTATAGGAAAATTATAGCGAACTCTCTAATTTGCATAGTTTTTTAGACAAGGGGGTTGGAAGGGGGGTTTTCAAAAAAATTGTGAAGTTACTAGGTGATGTGGGGTATCATATGAAAGGTATTCACTTGCACATTAATAAACAGTTTTTATTTTTCCTTTAAGCCGTATTGTTTTTGAGATATTCGAGAGATTTCGAGAATATTTGAGATATTTGAGATATGAGAGAGAGAAAAAGCGGGTAGGCGCTCCGTGTAGTCAGATCAGCTGATCTATATTTATTACTTTTAAAAATAGTTAGTGGGCAAAATTAATCGGAAACTTCGTTTTTATTTGCTCATAAGACTCTATCTCAACTGTGTGAGTGTTTTCAGAACGATTAAATCCCTAACTTAGTGAGTGATTTTTTTTTAGTGTAAATGACTATGAAGTTTACATCAAGTATACAAAATAACATTAATGCCGCGCTGAATGGACTGGACTTTTGAAAGAAAATATTACAGTGGCGCCATCTCTGTTTCACCCCTAGAACTACAATATCAAGCAGCATACTAAACTAATACTGTTCAAGTTACTACTCCAAGCGGTTCGATAGCAATTGATAGCAATGACCAAATGCGGAGCCTGCGGCAAGTTTCTGACAGGTGGCGCTGTCTGTACGATTTGCAAAAATGTTTATCATAAACCATGTGTCAATCTGTCCTCAAATAAAACTCCTGATCGCTGGGCGTGTCCAGTTTGTATGTCGCGTGTTCCTCGCACAGATAATACGAACACTCCTGTTAAAGGCACAGATCAATTGAACACTGAAGATTCCTCTCAGAAGACCGAAATCAACAACAGTGAAGAAGCCTCGGTCCTTGAAGAAATTAGAGCTCTCAGAAATGAGATGAGCGGCTTCCGTAAGGATTTCGTAAATTTTAAAACTGAGGTCCGCGATGAACTTAAAGAGTTAAGAAGTACATACCAAAACTGCTTGGATCAAATTAATGATTTGACAGATCGTTTCGAAAATCAAGAATCTAGACTAAAGGCCGTGGAAGCTTCAGCTAAGAGTTCACAAGATTTGGAACAGCAGATACTTGATCTGAAGCGAGAACTCAACAATAGAGAGCAACAAAGCCTGCAAAATGACATAGAGATCAGCGGAGCCACCGAGCAGAAAGGCGAGAACGTCATGCACGTCACTAAGATAATCTTAAATAAGATTGGCCTGACAGTAGACGAGCGAGATATCGTAGAATCAAGACGAGTAGGTCCAGTGCGTTTGGATATAGATGGTAAACAGCGTCCTCGCCCAATCGTGCTGCGCGTCACACGGCGCGCTGTGCATGAACAAGTGTTTCGCTGCGCACGCTCTCGTCGTAATATAACCACAGCAGATGTTGCCATCGCAGGAACACCGAGACCAATTTACATAAACGAGAGACTAACAAAAGAAACAAGACTACTTTTCGGTCAGACTCGCGCACTGTGTAGACAACACAAGTGGAAGTATGCATGGACGAGAGAAGCAAAAATACTTGTCAGAGAAGGAGATAGCAAGCCTGCGTTTCGCGTTCGAAATGAAGCCGACCTCAGCAGGATTTTTAAATCGCACCCCATACATACCACTCCCAGTAACTAGCCGTGCCGACATTAAAAACCTGTCATTGGCAAAGATAATGTTATTGAGAACTTTAATTTTGTTTTTAAATTTTCATAATAGATTTTTTTTTATTAATGCATGCTATTTGGTTTTGTCCAGTTTAATTTTTATTCAGTCCAGTTTTTTATATTTAAAAACATTTGATGGTTTTTTTTATGACTTTTATGTAAATGTAACCTTTTTTTATATTAAAATTTCTAGCCACGGCTTAAATCTAAAATTTACATATAATACCTATTTAAAATATTATATATTAACACCTATAATACATCTCACAATACAATTCACAAACACTTACACTTACATCATATATGAGCGCTATAGAAACATCCGTGTCTATTTAAGCAAAATCTTAATCAATTATGAATAAATCATCAAAACGTTTAGTTATTGGTCTATTGAATGTTCAGTCGTTAAACACAGGTAGGGATGAGTTAGAAGCAAGCGTGGTGATGTATAAGCCCGACATTCTAGCTCTAAATGAAACCTGGGTCAAGGATGAAAAAATAGCTCCAGTATTACCCGATTACACGCTTAAACTAAGATCACGTAAGAAAACTGGGGGAGGTGTAGGCTTCTATGTAAAGAAAGGAATACGTGCTAGAGTTCGTGCACACCCTGAGTCAGAGTTGGAACAACTTTGGCTCGAACTAACCCTACCCGGCGCTCGAATGGCAATTGGCACGGCGTATAGACCAGAAAAGGTCAAAGTAACACCAGCTCTTAACTCGCTAGGTGAGTCCCTATCCTCATTTCTACATTGTGATTTTATGTGCCTGCTCACAGATTTTAACGTTGACATGCTACAGCAAAACACTTCAAGTGCTCGAGAGCTATCTAGTTTTTGCTCGCAGCATAATTTTGTGCAGCTTGTTAGTGAAGCTACGAGAGTAACAAATACCTCTGCCACTCTTATAGATCTCGTGATAACAAACATACCCGATAGGTGCAAAAAAGTTACCGTGCTACCAAATAAGAATATTAGTGATCATGCCATGATACTATGCTCATTTAATTTAAAAAAAGATAAAGCTTTACCCCGCTTTATCGAGTCCCGGTCTTTTAATGATATAAATATCCATCAATTCCAATCTGATTTGAAGTCTATAAATTGGCATGAGCTTTACGAAATGGATATTGATTCTAAAGTTAAAAAATTTACTGAAAATATTAATTATTTATTTGATTCCCATGCTCCTTTGCAACGTAAGAAAATTTCAGACTCTCCGAAACCGTGGCTCACAGATACCGTGCAGTTCATGATGCGACTACGAGATAGAGCTCTCGCTAAAGCAAATTCAAAAAAGACAGACTCATGTAGAAATTATTATAAAAGTCTAAGAAATTTGGTCACGGGGCACAGTGTGTTTTTTGCCCCGAAAAAGTGACATCGTTATTTTATTCATAAAATCTATTGAGCTTTGCATTTCCAATGTTAGAGTAGAACACCCGAATCTCAATTCCGCTTAGTTTCTGCATATTGTTTTTTTTTAATTTTCTTGACCTTGAGATAGAAAATTACAAATATTTATTTATAAAAATAACGGTCCATAAATTGTAGTTTAATCCATCACAGACTTATGGAGCAACTTTGGGGGCATAATAAACCGTTTTTATTTCAGTTTTAGACCGGATATAAACGAAACTATCGTGATTTTTCATGTTTTCTGTTTTTATTTTTTTTCAACATTTCTAGGCTTTAGTAGAGTTTCTGTCTAAGACAGAAATATACCTAAACCTAAGGCCAATAACCCATAAAAATATTAACGCACAACTACGCCGTATTTATGAGAAACATTTTTTTTAGTTTTAAGGTCAATCTGTAAAATTAGGGTTGTCAAAAAGGTTAAAGGATAAGGTGTTAAGAGAATAGGCATAGTTATAAACACAGAACAGAGAAAAATGAGTAGAATTAGCATGATGCCTTTTTACTAAGAGAACCAGTGTTGCTAAACTCACACATGTAAAAACTAACACACATAGAAATATAAATTCTTATTGGTTGAAAGAGTACCTTAAAAAGGGCATAAAATCACAAAACTAATTTTATTGATATTAACCTTATTCCGATCGATACATGGTTCAAAGTTCAATAAAATAAACAGTGATAAAAAATGAATATTTATTATGTATGTCCACTCAGCCAGAGATGGCGCTTTTGCCAATTATTTTTTATAGTCTCTATTCCCAGGAAATAAGATTACTAATACAATGGCTGCTTTTCTTGATTGCTTGATAATCCACAACACAAAGCCACTCAACAAGAGATGGCGCTATTGCTATATTTATTTGACGGTTTTGCATTTTGAACAGAACTAACAAAAAAACAATAAAATAATGCTTACCGGTGATATGATATGCCCCCTTTCGTTAAATTTTTGGTTCGGCTTTCGTTTTTACACTCTAAAACGGCACAATACGGCATTTTTATATTTTTTTTTGTTTTTTTTTTGAAGTACTTTTACTCTGCTAAATTAAAACACGACTGAAGTAAGCGGTGCTTGAAGTGCGCAGTACTGCGCCTACTAGGTGTTACGCGAGCCCCGCCTACTTACGATTTCTATGTTTTCTCTGTTCTGTGGTTATAAAGGTTTTAATAGTCTATTTTATATGATATACTTATCGGGTTGAAATTTTGCGTAGATCTATATACCTACCTAAATCAGTTTCTATGAGATAGAAATGAAATAATAATGACATGAAAATATGTTTTATTTGACAAGACACAAATACACAAAAAAAACTTATAGGACAACTAAACTAGGTACACGTAAATTTACAATCCAAGTTAACAGGATAACACAACAATAAAAAATACTATTAAAGAAAAACCTCTAAAATTTGGAACGCGTGCGAAGCCCGTAGAAACTAGTTGGACATAAAAATATGACTCTAAAAGTGGTTTATTTAATTATTCTTACGGAAATAGAGTATTTTTAATTAAAAAAAAAAATTGAAAGTTATATGTACATATATCTTCATTGAATAATTATTCTGTAAAATTTTCCTCGTTGCTTAGAATGATTGTATTATCATCATCTATATCTATATTTATCAAATCTTGTTGCTCTTGTGGTGTATTATTTAATCTACCGAACTTCTCCACAAAATTAATAAAAATAATAGAAAGAGTTAACTTCAAAGGTCAATTACAGTGGCAGCCCTAAAGAGTTTTTTCGAAATTCAATTTCTCATAAATAAGTTGCAGTTGTACGATAATATTTTTATGTGTTATTGGCCTTAGCTTAATGTATATTTCTGTCTTGAACAGAAACTCTACTACAGCCTAGAAATGTTGAAAAAAAATAAAAACTGAAAATATGAAAAATCACGCTAGTTTCGTTAATATCCGGTCTAAAACAGAAATAAAAACGGTTTATTATGCCCCCAAAGTTGCTTCATATGTCTGTGATGGATTAAACTGCAACTTGTGTACCATTATTTTTATAAAAATATATTTGCAATTTCCTAGGTCAAGGTCAAGAAAATTTAAAAAATTCAGTTTGGATAAACGAAGCGGAATTGATATTCAGGTGTTCTACTCTAACATTGGAAATGCAAAGCTCAATAGATTTTATGAATAAAATAACGATGTCACTTTTTCGGGGCAAAAAACACACTGTGCGGGGGCTTTAGAAAGAGAGAAAACGGCGTTTTTTGAACATTATATTAATAAGAATTTAAATCTCCCTAACAAATTGTGGAAATACTTTAAAAAAATAAAAACATTTAATAATGTTACTCCGTCTATTCCTCATCATCTTATGAACCCCAATTTAATAAATAATCACTTTCTGGACGTACCAGGCTCAGGCAATATTGATATAGATGTATATTTGTTTTTTATGACAAATGTAAAAACGGTTAATGCATCCTTTTCTCTGCAAACAGCATCGGAGGAAGCTGTTGGGAAAATAATTTTAAATATTAATACGAATGCTTCTGGCCACGATAAGTTAACAGCCGAAATGATAAAACTAACTCTACCAGATACCTTAGAGATAATTACTGATATTGTTAATACCTCTATTGTATCAAACAAATTTCCGGAATGCTGGAAGCGTGCTCTTGTCAGGCCATTACCTAAATCTAATACAATTGAACAACTGAAAAATCTTCGACCAATCAGCATCCTTCCGGTGTTGTCAAAGATTTTGGAGAGAATAGTTCTGTACCAAATCGAAGAATATATTGCAAAGGAGAACATTATTCCGAAGTTTCAATCAGGGTTTCGGAAAAACCATGGTACCGAGACTGCACTTTTACGCGTTACGGATGATTTAATCACCGCGTCTGATGCTGGGCTCTGCTCGGTACTTGTCCTCCTAGATTTTTCCCGCGCTTTCGACTGCATAAGCCATGATCTACTTGTAGCCAAATTAAAATACTATGGATTTACTGATGGTGCATGTAGGTGGGTTAAGTCCTATTTAACTTGTAGAGAACAGTATGTAGAGTTGGAGAAACAAAATGGCGATAAAATTGTATCTGATTTAGCCAAAGTGCCTACAGGAACCCCACAGGGCTCGATTCTTAGTCCGATCCTGTTTTCAATTTTTACTGCAGATATGCCTCAACACATAGAAGTCTGCAAATATCATCTTTACGCAGATGATACCCAGGTGTATTACAGCTTTCATCCGGATCATACGCAAGAAGCAATAACTTTAATTAATAAAGACCTGTCTAAAATATTTTCGTGGGCTAAAAAGAACTCTCTAATTTTGAATCCGAGTAAGTCAAAAATGATGTTTCTAGGTACTAAGACACAAATACAAAGAGCTCTTAATTTTAATACCGAACTGAAAATTAACGATGTAGTAATACCATTACAGCATGAAGCTAGAAACTTGGGATTGGTCATAGATAGTGAGTTGAGATTTGTAAAGCATGTAAATGAAAAAATTCGGTATGCATTCTACAAGCTCAAGGTATTGTATTCTATCAGAAAATATATTTCAGAAGACATAAGGCTACTGCTGTGTGACCTCCTCGTTCTTTCTCCATTTAACTACTGTAGTGCAGTCTATGGTCCTAGACTGTGGATAAAAACAGAAGGATCCATTCAACGAGTGCAGAATGCATGTATGAGGTTCTGCTTTAGTATACCTAGAAGGGAACATATCAGCCCTTACTTAGTAAAAAATGGCATACTAAATATGAAAGACCGAAGACAACTTCATATAGTGTGCACGACTCAGAAAATCCTATGGAATAAGAAACCAGAGTATCTCTTCGAAAAATTTAATTGGTATAAAGATATTCATGATCTTAACACACGCTCTAAACTAAGTAATTCCCTTGTTATTCCCAATCACAAAACCAAAGGGTTTAAGGGTTGCTTTAAATACCGAGCCTCTAAAATATGGAACGATTTACCACCCCCTTTAAAAATTAAAATTGGTAACGCTACATTTAAAAAAAAAGTTAAATTATTCCTACTTCAACAACATAAACACACGGTGAAAGCAACCTTTTCACTCTAGGATAACCTTTGCTTAATTATGTTTTTTTTATTAGATTTTGACCTAATACTTTCACACACACATTACACACAATACCACATATATTTGTATGTATGTATATATAAATATATAATATGTGTAATACATATCTATATACATTTTTTGTTTTGCATGCATAAGAGAGGAAAAGATCCGTCATCTGTCATAACTGTCATAAACCTTCTTCTAGATCTTTTGGATAATTTTTGTTTTTTTTTTATTTTGTGGAATTACTTTTAAGTTTCTTGAATACCTACCCGCTCCTCAACTTTATGTAATCTCGGCAAATACCGGCCGAGACGGGTAAATTGAAAACCAGCGCTGTATGTTCCGCATGCAGCTTACGCTGAATTTACTCCCTTTGTCTCAAGCTTGTGATAGTGTACTTAGATTAAGCTTATTTAAACATTTTGTGATGAGATAATAAATGATTTTGTATTTGTATTTGTATTTGTATATTTACAAAAATGTTAAAAAAAATTACCGTTCCCCCCCCCCCCCCCCCTTATCTCCGAAGTTTGCAGAGATAAAACCGTGATACTTTTATACCTAATAGAAGTGTATGTAAACTTTATAGGAAATTTATTACAAACTCTCTACTTAGCATACTTTTTTAGAAATCATCGAAAGTGTAAAAATCTACATAAGTTCCGCTATCAGACAAGAGATGGCGCTGTCAAGGTTCTCCAACGAATATAAAACCGCCTTTGTCATATATTATATTGTATGATGGCACGGAACCCTCGGTGCGCGAGTCCGACTCGCTCTTGCCCGGTTTTATATTCTATTGGAGCTATACATGAAAGTTATGTCATTGGAATTTTTATTAAATAAGCTAAACCAATACAAATGGATTAGTCCAGTTTTGTCTAGCAATATATTCTAAATTCTAATTTTAAATCAGGGGTCAGTGAATTTTCCCAATTTATTTTACAAAGGTAACTAAAACAACAAAGGTAATAAACCATTATTTCAACCTAAAACAATAATAAATTATTATTTTATCGAAATTAGCAGTCGAAACACAGATGTTTTGTCGAACGCAGACGCACGGCACAAGAGGGTACTACGTAACTGGCGAGCGTCACCGAGCGTGTCAGTTCATTGCCTCGGATACCGCCGATGGTTGGCTTTAGAGGTTGAACAATGGATGGTATACCATCCTTGTTCTTTCTGCTACATTTGGTGCAAGTGAGAACAGGATTGACATATGTTTCGTTCAAATAACGGTCCAATTTTACCAACTTCCGACCGACATCAAATGTGATACCACGACGGACAGCATTTTTTATTCACGCATCATATTTGATGCTGCGACAGCTGAGTAGTTATTAGAAATATCACTCAATAGATTACGACACCGTGCCGTGGGGTGCCGGTAGTAGAATGTTACCCATCCTTTCATGCCCGTGGATGCAGTAAGAGCCTGCTAAGGGATACCTCCGGAAGATGGGCAGCAGCGTCTTTCCGTGTATCAACATCCGTACTGCGCTCGCCAACCCGCCTGTCAAGCGTGGTGAGTATGGCAACTACCCCTCATTGAGATCCATGAGGGAGGCCTATGTTCAGTAGTGGACGTATTACGGCCGATATGAAGATTACGACACGGTCGCGGTTCCATATACCTATGTCGTATTATCCCTTAACCTTTTGTCCAAATTATATGCAGTAAAAGGGAAAAGTCTTTTGTTTTAAACACTTGAGACGATAAATTTACTTATTTTGATAAGAATTCATAATTGTCGATAATAAAACAAATAAACATCACCTTATGATTCAAATAATTTTTTAATTATAAAAAACTAGTTTTTGTAACTTAAATATGAAAGTTAGACATGGACTGTCGCTGACTTTTTTGTAGGCAGTATCAAGCTCTTAAACTTTTATAAAAACTCAACCATATACCTCTCATCATTAAGGCAGCGTTCGTAAGAAACGTTTTCGTTCAACCGTTTTTTCTTTGACTTACTTTGCAAATCCAACCACCACGAAAAAGTCTTTTAATTTTTCGGATAAATTTATACCCTATGCCTCTCACAAATACTATAAGTAAAAAAAAAATTCTATAAGAAAAAAATTCAAAATAGGTTCAGTAGGACCAGAGATTACCCCCTAAAGCGTCTCAAACTCACAAATCACAAACTTTACCTCTTTATAATATTAGTATAGATAATGCTGCACATTACACAGCGCACCATCTGGTCTCCAACCAAGCACACCTTGTTCTATGGAATCTAGATGATCGAAGGTATATTTAAATATATTTTTCTGCAAATATATCCTTATCTTAAAAGAAAACACTCAGACCTGAGACAAATATCTAGAGAAAAGTAAACATTTTACCGCTGAGGGGATCGAACCCGCAATGTCCTGCGTCTTTATTTATTTATTTCGCAGAAAAGGATCGCCAACAATTAAAAATCAAAAATCTCACTGAACCATTTATACGTTATTTATAATACAGGCAAACACAACATGATTGGTGTTAATAGAACATTTATTTATAAAACAAAAGGCTTAAATATTATATCATCTCTCAATATTAGAAGGAGGAAAGTGATGTGCAAGTGTGTGTAATAAATACAAGAAACAAAAATAGATTGCACATCCCTAAAAATGTAAAATGTAAATAAATAATTTATGAGAAACTGCGTGCGTTTCTACAATCAGCAGATAGTTCGGTAACTATCGATTCATAGGTTTAAGCTTTTTGTAAAACAAAATCTCATAGAAAAAGCGTATTACTCCACAGATGCTTATTTGAATGGTATTGACCTTTGGAGTGTTGCTTGGTTCAACCGCGATAAGAAATGATATCATCTTGCAATAAATCCAAATCATCCAATATCCTTGCGGACTTTAAATTAAGCATAATATTAAGACAAATATTGTAACAATGAATTGAAGTGAGACAATGGTTTCTTGTTTGCTTCTTTCCCTCAAAAAAAAAGTTTTCCGAAGCAAAGGAATTCAATGATCTGCTTTATTTGGTAATGTGTTTTGTTTTTATTTTGTAAAATAACTATTCTAAGTAGCCTTTTGCTCTATTGAGTAAACACTCATTGGCTCTGACTTGACCTTTACTTTGATTAGCCATGTTTTTTAATTTATTGTGAGTTTCAGAGTTTTCAAGCGATTTATGTAAATAAATAAAGTTTTCTGTTCAAAGAAAACCTTCTTGGGTTAATTGATAATGATCAAGTTTAGGATGTGTTACTTGAAAGCCAACAATGACCAAAATAACGTGTGAAATATGTGGGGTGAAAACATGTTATAGCTAAATTTCCATTAAATGAAGATCGGTAAGCGAGCATTGTTATTAATTTCTGTTTTGAAATTAATTAAGATACGCTTCGTTTTATTGCTTTAAATAAAAAAACGGCCAAGTGCGAGTCAGACTCGCGCACCGAGGGTTCCATTTTTTTTTCTTTCGAGGTAAAAATATGTTATGTAATGTAACTAAAAATTTGAGGTTTTCGGAATTTTTCCTTTATTTGTACTATAAGACGTTGCTTCGTACCAAATTTCTAGGTTCTAAGTTAACGGGAAGTACCCTGTAGGTTTTGATTCCCTTGCGAGTGTCGAAAATTTGCGGCATAAACGGCTGTATCTTATGATTGCGTTGGATTAGAAGTTTGATTTTTTCACAGCTCCACGATACAATGAACTTAAGTATTTTATATAAATTCCAGCTTGATACCTCCACGCGTTCCTGAGAAAAAGGGTCTTGACAGACAGACGGACGGACAACAAAGTGATCGTGATGATTTCGATTTTTGTACGGAACCCAAAAGTCTCATGTAGATAAACTATAAGTAGTGCACCACATCAGCATACATTTTATTTTGTTTTAACCTGAAATTAACCACAATTAAATTTTACCTCAAATTAAATTAAGTGATAAGTATGCCATCCACAACAATATATAATATCGTTTGACCAATGGGTCAAGCGATATTATTGTTGTGGAATATACAGTACCCTCTACATCAACCTCGACTACTAACAACTGAAAACCAGCGTAGCATCTGAGTCTGGCCGGGTGCTACACAATGCTGAGTTGGGGAGCCATTTATCCGCGCCATATATTATTTCTATAATTAATATTCATATTTTCTTTGTGGTTATATTTTATTTAGATTTGTGCGGGTGGTAAAAAATGTTTTTTTTATCTTTCTTTCTTTCATCATCATCATTTCAGCCATAGGACGTCCACTGTTGGACATAGGCCTCCCTCATAGACTCCAAGTATAGCTGGAAGCGGCCTGCATCCACCGCTAACCTGCATACCTCACCAGGTCGTCTGCCCATCTTGTTGGTGGACGTCCTACGCTGCGCTTGCCGGTCCGTGGCCTCCACTCGTGAACTTTTTGGCAATCTGTTCTTCGAGCTGCATGGCTTGCCTATTGCCACTTCAGCGTGCTAATCCGTTCGGCTATGTCAGTTACCCGAGTTTTTCCACGTATCTCCTAATTTCATTCGATCCCGTAGAGAAACCCTGATCATAGCCATCTCCGGTTGCTCGTTGAGTGACTCTGAGCTATTCATGAGGCCAGCAGTGAAGGACCGCGTCTCGGCTCCATTAGTCACCACTCTGGTAACACCCACTGATTGTATACTTTCATCTTAAGGCAATGAGGTTGGATTCGATGATTGACCTCTTTCTCGAAGTTGGATCTAACTAATTGGGCTGTTTGTCCATACGTACGTGTCCATAACTTCAATAGCCGAGTTTTCAACCATAACTGGGGTAGGCACAACATGTACATTCGACATAACCTTCGTCTTGTTCATGTTAATTTTAGGACCTACCCGATGGGAGACTCTTTTAAGGCCTTCGAGCATCGTGCTGAGTTCTCCCATCGATTTTGCCCTTACCACGATGTCGTCGGCAAACTAAAGGTGTATTTGCCGTTAATATTGGTGCCTAGTCCTTTCCATTCCAAGAGTTTAAATGCATCTTTCAAAGTGGTCGTAAACAGTTTCGGAGTGATTACGTCTCCCTGTCTTACGCCTCTATTTGAAGTAATTTCCTTCAAATTCTATTCCTGTACTCGGACTTACATGTTGGCGTTTCTATACAATGTTTTCAACACTTCGATATACCGATCAATACGGCATCGCTGGAGAGACTCAAGCACCGCCCATATTTCGATCGAATCGAAGGCTTTCTCATAATACACAAACGCGAGACATAGTGGCTTTTATATTCCTAGGTCTCCTGTATGACCTGCCACAGTGTATGGATTTGGTTTATGGCACTGTAGCCTTTTCGAAACCCGGTTTGTACGGGAGGCATCAAACCTGCGATCGAGGCGATTCGCGATGATCCTAGAAAATAGCGTATAAACATGGCTCAAAAGCGATCTACCTGCTTTCGCAAGCTCTGACGTGATTCCGTCCTCACCCAGCGCCTTGTTGTTCTTAAGCGGTTTCAGAGCCATCCTGATCTCGTACAGGCTGATTTCTGGGATATCTTTGGTATAAAACAGGGTCAGTTTGGCTCTCGGGTCTTTGGTTGTAATATTTTCTAATTAAAACTAGAAGCCAAACATTATATAATATTATATGATAATCTATTATTATTATTAATAATAATATTATTATTATTATATTATTATTAATGATAATCTATATTATATATACATATAAATATATATAAATGAATTCCTATTTCCCTTGGTCACGGCATCACGCATAAACGGCTGGACCAATTTCGCTAATTCTTTTTTTGTTGTTTTTGTTATTGTCAGGATAAGGTTCTTATGAAAGAAAAAAAATAAGAAAATTGCTCTAAAAATTAGAAAATTTAAGAATACTAAACCACTTTAAATTATTTCTAATGTAAGCTTTTTTGACAATTTAAACTTTTTTAATGTAACCTTATAGCGTTTGACATAACATTGACGGAATGCGTGCTGCAAATATCGTCAAAAAGGATTTATATTATTTAATTTTTCAATACAAACTATTCCTACCGATGTTCGGCCCTTCGTGTCTTTTGGTTGTCAAATATTTATAGGTGCGTTCAAAAAGTTTATTATCGTTTATTATTATAAAAAGGTTTTTATAGCGACTAAACTTAAGCTGATTATATTTTTTTGCTCAATTATTTATTTATTTATTGGGACAACCAACAGCTATAATAAACTAGTATACAGCAGTGTGAAAACATAAAGCAAGTAATAGGTTATCACGAATAGAATAATAAAAATATTAGGTAGTAGTAGTAGTAGTAGTAGAGTAGAAGTAAGGTAGAAAAAGGGTAGAAGTAGAGTAGTAGTAGAGTACATGTAGTATTTTTTTATACTACTAAATGACGAGACAAGTCGAAGGCCCACCTGATGTTAAGCGGTAACCTCTACCTATAACAATTGCAATGCCGCGGTGATCACGTTCACTAAGCACGTGACCAACGCTGCACTGCAATGCGCCCGTCACCCTGAGACAGAGTTGTAAGTTCTCATGTGCCCGTTATTTCACCGGCCCCTTGCCCTTCAAACCGGAACACAGCAATGAAGACATTACTGCAAGGCGGCAGAAATAGGTATGGTGGTAGTACTTCCCCGGATGAACCTTTCACAAAAAGTTCTACTACTACTGAAAGGGTAATAATAGAAATAAATAATATAAAGGGTAGTAGTAGAGTAGTTGTAGGGCAGTAATCGAGTAGTAATTGTAGTGTAGTAGTTGTTGATTAGTTGTAGCGTAGAAAAAGATTAGTAGTAGTAGAATAGAAGTAGGGTAGAAGTAGAGTAGTAGTAGTAGAGTAGTGGTAGAAGTAGAGTAGTAGTTAGAATATGTGGCAGTAGGTAGTTGACTCTGGGCGGTACGATGTTCGCCGGGACAGCTAGTAATGTTATAAACATATATAAAAACGTACTTAATTTTAAGTCGAGGCTGTGGTTATACAATAATTTTGATTAGACTACCTTTAAAGGTGCATATGCGCGATGGGAATTCAATGAGTGACATTACGAGCGCTGAAGAAATTCATGAATATCAGAAAGAGGAAGACTCAGTTTGGAGCACACTCTCGAAGAAAAGCGTCAGCAATAGTAAAGTAAAATCCAAGGCCAGCTCCTTGTTTATGTCGAAGAATACCATGCGTAAATCTCAAATCCATCAGACTGTAAAGTCACCGTCTCCGGATGAATCTACGCATACGGACGATGACGTTTATGTCAATGCAAGCGACATAACGATAAGGTACTAATTACTCAGTTTCAGACCAAAAAGAGAGGAGTGATAAGTTTGTGTGTGTTTCTTGGCATCGTAGCTCCTAAACGGATGAACGGATCTGAATGTAGTTTTTTTTATTACCAAGGTCACCTTATTAAAAAGTGATCTTAACTAGGTTTACTAGAAATCGGACCAGCAATTTCAGCTCTATATCTGGATATAGAGCTGGCTGGCGACTAGCTAACAGGTAATTTAAGGGAAATCCAGGGCATAATTTTGACTTGGAACAAATGTTTGAGCTTGAAACATTCTGATCTGGTATCCTGTTACTTTAATGATATTGCTAAAACATGGTATTCTTTACTTGGTGGAGTCTGTCGGATACCTAGATACAGTCGGGGTTATTTTAATTTATACATGTTTTTATTTGGTGTGTCAAATACTCCAGCTGTATATAGAATTGCTCTTTTTTTAAAGAGGACGTTATTTGGAGTTATGACATTCGTGTCATCAAATATCTTTTAGTTTTACATTATAAGTAATCTTTCAATATTCACAGGCAGCGATCAAATTATCGATTTTCGAAAAATCCTCACTTTAACATGTTGTACTGCAATGAGTCAGAGACAGATATGATCAAGTGGAAATCTAAATACAAACAAAAGGTTTATGAAGTGTCGGCATCTGATGAATTCAGCAAGAAAGCAGAAATAATAACAAAAATGGTAATATTTTTCGTCATTTCAACAATTCACAAAGATTCATTTTGTAAAAACGGGAATTACTCACGTAGTATTGTAACGTCGAAGATTATTCCGACACGTTTCGATTTTTCAAGAAAATCATTATCACACTGCTCACTCAGTGTCGTGTCGGCCCCACGCGCGGACGGGCATTCAATCCTATGATGATGATTTTCTTAAAAAATCGAAACGTGTCGGAATAATCTTCGACGTTACAACACTTTGTGAGTAGGTAATTACCGTTTTTACAAAATGAATAGTATACATATCTCACCTTAATTTTGAAAATGAAATTCATAAAAAGTTCAAATGTGATTTGATCAACGCGGATTCTAGCCGCCAAAATCGTAACTTTTTTATAACGATAGATAGATAACTTATGGTGTACTTAACTTAATACTAACACATGACATAATATAACATAGACAAAAAATACAAAACTAAAAGTAGAAGTACAATGGGCGGCCTTATCACTAAATAGGATAACTAGGATGAACCCTTATTTTCTCTTATATGAGAAAAGCATTAAATCATAAATGCTAGTGTTACAAACGAGTCTGCATGCCTACTATACATTCTAGAAACATCTATACTATTACTATGTCTCAAAATATAAGGAGGAAAGATTTGTATGTTGTATTTTGTATGTTTGTAACGAATAAACGCAGAAACTAATAGACAGATTTTCAAAATTATTCACCAACAGAATGCTTCATTATCCCTGAATAACATAGGCTATATTTTATCCCGGTACATTCCCACGGGAACTGGAATCTCTCAATATTATGAAGAGGAAGGGTTTGTATGTTGTATGTTTGTAACGAATATTTGACTGAATCATTGACTTTATAGATCTCTGAAGAATTCTTCAACTGGTGGACAAGTTTAGGGAGCGTAGAGTTCAAAAGTGAAATCCGGAGACCTGAAGATATTGAAGCATTATTCCAGGTACCAAAATACTTAATTTATTATTATACACTAACCCAGTGCCGGATTTACTTTAATAATTCTGTGGATTTACCAATAGGGGGCGGATTTAGGGGACGGCATATTTAGACCATTTCTTTTAATAAACCCCGACAAAAAATAGGGTGTTATAAAGCTAACCGCTATGTGTGTCTGTGTGTCTGTCTTTGGCACCTCACCGTATGTAGCTCTTAAACGAGTTGACCGATATGCATGCAGTTAATTTTATATGTATATAAGCAGGTTTACTGGCGGTGTTTCTAAAATATGTTTTAATAAAATCGGTTAAGAAGTTACCAAGACATTGGGGGGTGAAAGAAGGTATGAATAATTGCATGTTTACAAAAATATCCAAGTTTGGTATCAAAATAAGGAAATGATGTGTTGAATGCAAAACTGAAAGTTTTGAAAGAAATCGGTCGAGCCATTCGTGGGATATGGGGGGTGAAAGTAGGTAAATTGCATGTTTTTAAATAAACGGTATATAATGTATGGTACGCTACGAGGCGTACCATACATTATACTAGGCCTACGCTGCTGAGGCGACTACTGCTTTAGATATTTAGTTTTAAGTAAATTGTGTTTTTATTAAGTAGTAGAAATAAAGGCTTTTGTATTTTATTTTTATTTTATTTTATATAATGTATGGTATCGAATGAAATAGAGATACAATAGAGAGGTCGTGGTCGTCCAAAAGCGCGATGGGTCGACGACACTATCGCAGTCGCTGGGCACACCTGGATGCGAAATGCACAGGACAGAGGAGGCTGGCAAAAACTCAGGGAGGTCTATACCCAGCAGTGGGTGATTCCGGGCTGAGAAGAAGAAGAAGAATCGAATGAAAGGACACAATGTGTAGATTGCAAAACTGAGGGAACACATTACAAAAAAAAATTAGGTAACCTCCGAGACTGAGGGAAAGTGTCGGCAGTGACTTAATTTTTTTAATTTTTTTTAATCTTGTTTTCAGGTTTGGTTTGAGGAACACGCATCTCAAGGGCTGGTTCTGGATCCGAAGATTATCCCATGTGTTCTTAAGAATATTGCAGTTTTTATTGGTGTTCCTAAAGTACGTGTAGATTATCATATTTTTTTATTATTTTTCTTCCAAGTTTAGCTAACATAGACAAGGTGCCATTCTTTATCTCAATTATTGCTGACCTTTGGTGTTTTTTACCAACAGACATCAGTTACAAAAACCATTTATTAGCCTGGAAGAAATCGCTTTAAGGCAGGTTATTCCAGCGGCAATCTTAAGCAAACAATATAACAGTACTCATACAGAATAATATCAAAACAGTAAAAAATCGGTCAAGTGCGAGTCGGATTCGAGCACGGGGGGTTCCGTACCGTTATTCAATCAAAATCACGTTTTTTATATGGGAGCCCCCCTTAAATATTGTTTTTTTTTCTGTTTTTATTATTTGTTGTTACAGCGGCAACAAAAATACATTGTCTGTAAAATTTTCTACTGTCTAGCTATAAAGAAAGGTTCATGAGATACAGCCTGGTGACAGACAGACAGACGGACGGAGAGCCAGGAGGACATCGCAGTCTTAGTAATAGGGTCCCGTTTTTACCCTTTGGGAACGGAATTCTAAAAAAACATATAATTTAGAAAAAACAAGAACACAAAAATTTGTAAACAAAGAAAAAACCAAACATTTAAATCGGCACAGAAATCTAGCTACTAAACAGGCATACCTACTACGAGTATAACACCTAAATACATTAAGATGGGTCTTCAAATTAGACACGTCGCCGATATCATGACGTGTGCGCTGTGTCTAGTGTCAGGCGTGCCTGAACTTTGGTGTAGGTGCTGGGCAAGCCTAATCCATCTCAAATTGTCCCAGGCACTGCAGCGTTCCTTACAGCATGAATACCAGTTGCTGATGCCTTATAAATCATCTACAATAGATTCAAAGGCCTTACTTTTTATAAGCCGAAGCCCCCTATTATGCGTAGCGCTGTCAGTCTATCTGTCTGTCTGTATGTGCATGACACGATTACAACCGAACGCGTTGACCGATTTACATGAAACATTTTTTGTTAGCACTGTTTCAATGAGAGAAGGGTACTGATTGATTTTGGTGTTAGTCTGGAGTTATTGTGACTTAAAAAGGTCACCAAAGGTTAAAAATGGCATTTTTCGGAAACCTTCGCCCCTTTTTCTGGTACCCCCGTACCAATGCTTGTTTTAAATCTATATTCTAATGTTTTTTTAGTGATAAGTTAGGTATTGTGTATGTGTGTGTGTGACTCCGTTTTCCGCATTTAGACTCGAAGTTGGTCCATTATGCGTGAGGTGTTTGGCTAGCGTAGCCAGCCCAACTCCGACCAGAAGCGCAGAATCGAGAAAAACATTATGACGAAACCCGCGCTTAGTCAACTTCAGACGAATTGGCGTGTTCTTTCCTCTTACTATAGCTAACTAGGCTGTAAGGATAGTATACATATGTATATAGGTCCTGGACAAATCTAATCCATCTAACGGTGTCCCAGGCTCTGCAGAGTCTAGTCTTTAATATCAGTGGCTAACGCTGTATAAATGATATACTTAACAAATACTTATTTACTTAACTACTTTTACATCCTAAAAGTAAAAGGTCGTATGTTTTTTTAATGATTTATTAAAAATTCCAGGCATCGTGTCCAAATGTCCTCAAGCGGCAAGTCGCATTTGACGTTCTCGCGGAAACAAGCCCGGCTAAGACGACTGCATTCAACTCGTCACTGCCTCACAAGATGAAGCATATCCCGCCTAACAATAACACCAAGAAGCTGTGGCATTCCGTCAAGATCCCACAGGATCTGAAGTCGATGGCGTGTGTGTGGGAGGATGTGCAGCACCTAACGTGAGTTCAGATTTGATGAATAATGTTTGACAAAACGTCAAAAAATTCAATCAAATTAAATTCGTGTATAAAAAACGTTAATATTTTAATACATGAATTAAAATAAATTTTAATAAAGCTGGAAAATTCACACAGCTTCATATAACCTTAAGCTAAGATGGCATACTTTAATACATTATACTACATACCTAGATAGATATTTTTTATTATATATAATAATATGTAAAGAAAAAGCTTTTTAGTGTCATCAGGAACTTCTAACCGCCACGTCCGGTCTATCCACCCAGTTGATATGTCGGAAGCACAGAACGGCTGCATTTCGTGGCAGCTTTAAATACACGGTCACGAAATGCTGGAATAACCTACCACCTCCAATAAAAATTGTAAAACTGTTCATCCTTTTAAAAAAAATCTACAAAGTAATGAATAGAGTCTCAGTATAACTTTGTCAATATGAAAACCCGTCGTTCTGGGCCTCGGACAAACTAAAACAAAGTTCACATTTAGTAAGTTTTGAATACATAAATGTAAATAATTATCTACCCAAGTAAAGATTTGAAGGAATCTAGTCATTTTATTTTCATTGTTTTAATTCATATACTTATTTTTGAATAGTTGAATAATGAATAAATATTGTTAAGTTATCTCATTTACAAAAAAGTTATGATTGTTTAGTTTTTATTTTATTTGTAGGTACTGTAAACTGTGTATCCGCGGTAGTCACCAACCGCACACTTTGGTCACTAAGAAAGACCAGCGCTGTGGTACGACCATGCTGAGTAATGACCATTTTTGTCACATTTTTTTTAAAACCTAATTAGTTTATATTGATTAATTGTAATTTGTGTGACAAAATAAACTTATGTATCTTTGTCTTTAAAAACATCCAGAACAACCTGAAGAAATATCTGCAGATCGTACAGACATTTGTCCCGAGGCGGGAATCGAACACGCAACTTCTTGCGTCATAGGCGAACATTCGCCCGCTGCGCCACAGAGGTCGCCAATAATGGGGATGACCTCTGTGGCTCAGTTTTATAGCCGGCACAGCAGCAAGAGGTTACGGGTCGATCCCCGCTGGGGACAAATGCTTGCTTTTCGGTGGACAATTGTCTCGTGCCTGTAAGTTTTTCTATATTATGTTATGTAATTTCTTCCAAAAAAAATATTTTCGTATTGTTTTGATCAACTAGTATATAAGCGCTGCTTACTTTAGCGCTAGATAGTGATGTGCAAAATTTTGAGCATTATAAACTATTGTTAATTTAAATAATTGCAGAAATTGAAAGTGACTGATTCTTTGATTTTGTACCTAGTGGTAAGAGTAATACCAAGTTTATTGACACGATTAATGTTTTTATCTCTGGGATCATTTTATTATATAGGAATTCTTACAACATAGAGTTCCCGGAAGTCAAACAGTTTGCAATGCATCGTACAAAACAATTGTAGCAATTATTTGAATGAGTAATTTAATTTAAAAAGGGCGATACGTGCCAAGTGTGGTGAGAATGGTAACTACCCCTCATGGAGATCCATGAGGCCTATGTTTATCAGTGGACGTTTTATGGCTGAAATGATGATACGTTCTATTTACAAAATGAAACCTCGCGATTCACGTAAGATAATTACGATTGAACGATTTAAGAAAATTAACATTTAACTGTTATACCGCAGTATATTTTTGTAAACTTACTGTATGCACACAAAAATATATTATGTTTTATCAAGAGATGTGATTTTTATAGCTTAGATAGAAGAAATAAAAATAAATTGCACAATCCCTAAATATGGACTCCAAAAAGTAAATAAATCATTTATGTGAATCTATAATGCGACTGAACTATCGATTTAAAGGTTTTAGCTTTTTATCAAATAAAATCTCATAAAAAAGCTTATTATTTCACGGATGATTATTTGAACGATATTGACCCCTGGCCAAGTATTGCTCGGTTCAACCACGATAAGAAATAATGTCAAGTGGGAGCTGGACTTGCCCACCGAGGATTTCATAGGCATGGTAGTCGTACTACACGTTGCGAGATAAAGGGTCTTAACAGATCGACAGACGGACAGCAAAGTGATCCTTATGAGGCTTCCGTTTTTTTTTCCTTTTGAGGTACGAAACCCTAAAATCGAACAAATAACAAGAAATAAAAAAATAAAAATTATGTCTGCATTGCTATGTTTCGGTTGGATGGGTAAAGAGGCCGGTGACATTACGGGCACATGAGACCATTATCTATGTCTCAGGGTGACGGGCGCAATGTAATGTAACGCGTTAGTGAACGAGATTACGGCGGTATTGCATTTGCGGTTGTAATACTCGTAGGTAGGGGTTACCGCTTTATAGCAGGCGGCCTGTCTCGTCCTTTAGTCGTATAAAATATAACCTATGTTCAGCTATGGAAAAAAGTCATGTATATTTTAAAATTAATTAAATTAATTGCGTCTTTTATAAAAATGTTTATAACTGGTACCGCCATCTAGCGTAAATTCAATGTAAGTACCTAGTTGAAAGGTTGTTTTTGATAAGCATTGCTGAACACACAAATTAGATATACCAGGAAATGGCGTATAAAGGCTGAATGTGCTACGGCCTAACATAAATATTTTAATCTTCTAGTTTCGGAACCATTCAGGGCCAGGTCTGGCTCCCTTTTGTCCGCTGTTTTCTTAGGGTTTCGTAGTATAACAAGAAACCATTATTATAGTTTCGGTTTGTCTGTCTGTCTCTCTGTCCGTCCGTCCGTCCGTCACCGGCTTTGCGAAGAGTAGCTGCTAATTTTCCATGTATTTCCACATAAAAAATAACAACGCAAAATTAATTTGGTACCTCCCATACATAAAAACATTTTTTTTATTTATTTTCCCATCGTGTGGGATATCGTTGAATAGGTTTTTGTAAATCATTTTGGAGTTCCAAATATAACTTTGCGATTTAGGGTACCGTTTGCTAAATATTAAAGTTTAAAACTTTTTTCGAGCGTCCCCCCAGTCCCCTCTCTAAAATCTAAACTGCTAGCTTTGAAACTCTGAAAAAAATCATAAATGTCGTTTTAACTTTCTAGGAAAACTATAACCTAGCTTATTTAGTTTCGGAGACATAGTCGCTCAAATAAGTGATGCAGTTTCCCAAAAATATTGGAATACCTTAAACCGAAAACTCAATTCATCATCATCATCATTTCAGCCATATAACATCCACTACTGAATATAGGCCTCTCTCATGGATTTCCATGAGGGGTAGTTGCCATACTCACCACGCTTGGCAGGCGGATTGGCGAGCGCAGTACGGGATGTTGATACACGGAAAGACGCTGCTGCCCATCTTCCAGAGGTATCCCTTAGCAGGCTCTTACTGCATCCGCGGGCAAGAGAGGAGGGGTAACATTCTACTGCCGGCACCCCACGGCGAAACTCAATTAGTACCCGTTAATATGTTTTGGTAAATATAAAGTTTTTTATGATAAAGTAATTAACGATTATGTAACTTTAAATAAATTATATCATTTTATCGGCCCTAATATCAGTAAAAGCTATATCAACGGTAAATTATCTTTGTAAAACGATAAAGTAAAACGATTCCCGAACATCAATTTGGATTCCGCTAAAGACATGGCACGACAGAATAAATTCACAGAGTCTATGATACTATTAGAAGTGCTCTTGAAGCAAAGGAATATTGCTCGTCTGCTTTCCTGGATATCAAGCAAGCCTTTGAAAAAGTTTGGCATAGGGGACTAATGTGCAAAATAAAGTCACTACTGCCTCCGACCTTGCAGATAAGATTCCATAAGGGTTTTCAAATCAATCTGCTGGTGTACCCCAAGGCTGAGTTCTTGGGCGATTACTATACACAATATTTACAGCTGATCTTCCAACACTGCCAAACGTAACCATGCAGTGGTTACGTTTGGCATACGCCGTTGGCACATACGCTGATGACACAGTAATCTTAGCAAAGAGCAAAGACCCGTACAAAGCTACTGAATTACTTCAAAGCATGGACCAGGTGGATGCCTGGCTCAAGAAATGGAGGATAGAAGCCAGCGCTACTAAGTGAGTGCACATAACGTTTACTCTTAAACGTGGCGACTATCCTCCAGTACTAGGCAACCAGCCTTTACCAGTCAGTGATACTGTACATGTAGGCATGCATTTAGACCGCCGTTTAACATGGAAAGCTCATCTACAAAAGAAAAGAGAACAACTCAACTTACGTTACAGAGGACTCTACTGGCTCTTGGATCGAAACTCGAGACTTACTATTGACAACAAACTGCTCATCTATAAAGCTGTTATCAAGCCAATATGGACATACAGCATCCAACTATGGTGCACATCTTCTACCTTAAACATCAATATAATACAGCGTTTTCAGAATGGACTTCTGAAAACTATCTCAAATGCACCCTGGTTTATAAGGAACACAGAGTTACATGACATCCTAAAACTTCATACAGTGGTCGAAAAAATCTATAAAACAGCTAAGGTGTACCGTGAAAAATTAGAAAATCGCCCCAACAAACTGGCACAACAGCTTATAACACCTACTTACAAAGGGAGATCAAAGCGAAAGGACATAATTGAAGTTTATAAATCACAGGAGTGAGAGTGCAGGAGTGTGCTCCTTCCGACATTATAATAAACTAAAACCCTCAGAATATCTGCTCATAAGTAGTAACAATACAGACTGATCGCAGATAAAAAAAATATCTTTAGATTTCGCCATCAATACGAGTGAAATTTAAACACAAAAAATAATATTCTCTTATAAGATGTTGAATTTTATTTAACATCATATAAGAGAATATGTAGATGGATTAGCTTGCCCAGCACATATACCATCATCCCAGCTTCGTCAAAGTCAAAGTCAATAAGTGTTTATTTAATAGAGCAAAACGCTACTCAGAATAGTTTACAAAATAAAACAAAACACATTTAAATTGTACTAAGAAAATAATTGAATTCCTTCGCTTCAGAAATATTTTTTCAAGTGAGGGAAATAAGCGAAGAAGAAACCTCACACTTTTACTTCTAGTCATTGTTAGAATGTACCTTTAGGAACAGAAAGCTGAACTCCTAAAATGTTGAGTTTATAACTTCCTAATATAAAAAAAAGTTCTGTAAGCATGGACGCATCAAAAAGCCCTTGCGCTCGCTGAATGAAGATATATTTGAATTTGAATAAGGACTCTTCACATCTACGAGTATGCCACCGCCATCCAGTCGGGATTCGCCGCTTGTAAATAGATTTACTCTTTATTGTACGTACATCATAGTAACCAAAGAGTATTCATTGCACAAAAAATATATGTACGATCAGTAGCTAGACTCAAACATACTGACTCATGTAAACCACATTTTATTAAAATGAAAGTTTTAACATATTCTTCCATATATACTCGTATAGTTGAAACAGTCATATTTGTAAAAAAAACCTTAATGAATTTGGTAACCTGCAAAGCAAGCGAGTACCTAAATAGACTAGCCATGCCATGGCACAAAACAGCCCTATTTGGGAAACGCATATTTTGCATGGGGCCTAAACTAATATAACAAACTACCTAAATGTACGAGTATTAAAGATATAGAAACTTTGCATTTATTTAAAAGTAGAGTTAAACATTTATTGACAGACAAGGCTTATTATAATGTACAAAAATATCTAACTGACAAACAAGCCTAAGAGTTATTTACCTGATCTGACATTTTTCCATAAATTATTAGTTAATTAATTATTGAAATGTTTATTTGCATGAACAATTTAGGTTTAATAATAAGCATGTTATATATTTTAATTTGTATTTTATCTTTCATATTTGTATGCCAATGTACGGCGAGACATAGCTGAACCTATTTTTATTTAAGACCATCACTGTAACCTATGTTTCGTACAAATAAAGTTCTTGTATCTTGTTTATTAAAGTGTAAATGAATGCCTTACATATAATACAAACATTTTAAAACCGGCATTTAATACTTTTAGTGTTACCGGAAATATAAATTTCAAAGGTCCACGATCTATATTTTCCTCAGAAACATTTTCCAAAAAGACGTCGTTTTCGTCTTTTCCCCTAAAATTCACCTTTAACCCCATTTATTAAAAGCTACCATATAAATCAAAACTCCCCCTCGTCCATCGATTTGTAGTGAAGTAATCTCCTTAGAACCGAGACGTGGTCCTTCACTATTGGCCTTATGAACAAGCTCAGAGTCGCTCAACGAGCTATGGAGAGGGCTATGCTCGGGGTTTCACTACGGGATCGAATCAGAAATGAGGAGATACGTAGAAGAACATAGTCAAAATTAGCACGTTGAAGTGGCAATGGGCAGGCTATATAGCGCGCAGAACAGATGGCCGATGGGGCCGCAAAGTTCTCGAATGGAGGCCACGGATCGGCAAGCGCAGCGTAGGACGTCCACCTACAAGATGGGCAGACGACTTGGTGAGAACTGCTGGTCGGCGGTGGATGCAGACGGCTTCCAACCGCAGTACTTGGAGATCAATGAGGGAGGCCTTTGTCCAGCAGTGGACGTCCTACGGCTGAAATGATGATGATGATGAGTCTCCTTAAGTTTTAAATTTCATCAAAATATGATCATTCGTTCTGAGGCCTAAATTATTGCATACTATCTTGCAGTTCTACAAAGGCATTCCAGCGCTGGTTGGAGAAGCGACCACACCTACCGATGCCCATGTTCTTGAAAGCTCTCGGTGCCGAGAAAGACAACAAGCCGCTCTTCCTTATTCCTTCCGATTACATGGTAAAAGACAAGAACAGTACATCCATTCAAGATTTAGCCTTGCCGGTATCGCAGTTCTCAATGGAACTAATGGAAGTACTGAGTGAACTCATGAATCATTAATTTAATTAGGAACGGTTTTTATACTTGTGTTATATTTATTTATCATTTAGAAGTTATCATTTTTATTTTACTATTCATTGCACTTAAAACAACACTAATGGTTTGTGGGGTTTGGTCTTGTACGAATATATTAATATATTGCATCGTTGGATTCTATAGTTTGTTGTGTTTTATTAAATAATCATATTTATAGGAAGTACCTAGTATTTCTGTCAAATTCGATGAAAAAGTAAAGTAAACACTTAAAATGCGATTGCCTCCTAAGGGTGGGTTTTGTGACCATGTTTACAGTAAAGTTTATAGTCTTTACTATAAACTTTACTGTAAACTCCAATCCAAAGGGATTGGTCACAAACTTTCAATAATTGAGAAATATTTAAAAATGTTTACCAACAGAAGGGTTGTTTACGTAAAGTATTGACAGTTGGTTTACAAACATTCTACATCGAATTTGGCTGAAGTATAGGTATTTGAGTAGGAGTAGGAAGTGGAGCTGCGGGGTGCCAGCAGAAGAATGTTACCCCTCCTTTCATGCCCGTGGATGCAGGAAGAGCCTGCTAAGGGATACCTCCGAAAGATGGGCAGCAGCGTCTTTCCGTGTATCAACACCCCGTACTGCGCTCGCCAACCCGCCTGCCAAGCGTGGCAACTACCCCTCATGGAGATCCATGAGGGAGTGGACGTTTTATGGCTGAAATTAATGAATGAATGAATAGGTATTTGCTCGTCGCCAAAAAAACTAGACAGTCCCTGTAGATTGTAATTAGGATTGTTAATGCCAATGACTTTTTGCTCAGGGCCTAGCATGTAGTTTTTGAGTTAAATACTTAGCTGAAACAAAACAACTAAAGTTACCAGCTCAGGTATACTTATAATTTTAAAGGGTTTCGGAAAGCGCTGTTGCTAAACATTTAACGATATTTTTTTATCAGTTACTTATGAGTGTTTTAATTTATTTTAAATAACCTACTTTTGTGCCGCCGTTTCGCATCGTTTTATTTTTACTCTACAGCGTTATGCTAAATAGTAATCACATATATGCACTTGCCCCTATATAGATCATGATTTTACTTCAAAGACCCGGCATATCAAGTATCTTGTCATGACAATGATGGTTGTTCGCTGTAAATTGATAATGTAATAATCGTTATTGTTCTTTGAAAATGACATACCTACCGCAAGAAGACTGTAAGTAGTGGATAATGCAAAACTTTGCATAAAATATTTAATATTGAATATATAAAGTGCCGTGGGGTGCCGGCAGTAGAATGTTACCCCACCTCCCATACCCGTGGATGCAGTAAGAGATGGGCAGCAGCGTCTTTCCGTGTATCGACATCCCGTACTGTGGTCGCCAACCCGCCTGCCAAGCGGGGTGAGTATGGCAACTACCTTTTATGGAGATCTATGAAGAAGGCATGTGTTCAGTAGTGGACGTTTTACGGCTGAAATGATGTTGATGATATAAAATGTCAATGCTACACAAGAATTTTCTTGTATAGCATTGACATTCTTTTATCTTACAGACGAATGTCGAATGACGAATCGAGTTCAATCAGCGTCTAAGCTGATTCTTTTGTATCAAAATAATAGTTAAAATTAACATTATTAAATAATGCTGGGCGCTATGTGTAGTTGCTGTGTGCAGCACCATGTAATCCCGATCTAAGCAGAGCTTGTATTTTGGAAACTAGATGATTGATAAAATACTAAAATACAATTTTGTTCGTGAATACATACTTATCATACATAGGAAACCAGTTATTCCCTGTTGTCACCACTGGCGGCGTCACCACTGGCGATAGCTTGAAATGATTATAAGTACTTATTTGTTAACTAGGTATTAATATGATTAATTGATAAACGAAAATATATAAGAGAAAATATACGTGCTGAATGTCCGGTTTTAACTTTGATAACTAGATAGCACACCGTCGCCGTCGGTTGTATTGTATAGACCGCAAACAGTTTAATTTTCTTTATAATTAGAGGGTGATATCGCCGTGACGTCATTCCTTCATCCTTAACACAGGATGTTCTAGTATTGATATGAACTAGCTATGCGTCATAGTGATATATATAATCTACTGCGATCGACATGTATTCTAATCTATGATACATGTCGGTCACAGTGCGTTGTTTATATTTTTACGACGTTCTGTCAGTTACAAGCAACTTACGTTTTAGGAAGCGTTATTACATTTTAGTGTTAGTAGGTGAGGCCTTTACATCTATTGTAGATGATTTATACAGCGTCAGCAACCGGTATTTATGCTGTACGGGACACTGCAGTGCCTGGGACATTGTCAGATGGAGCTTCTTGATGCTCCATGTCACACAAGATAAGACGGTTCCTCTGGTCCTCAAGCGGTAGTGGTCCGCCGAGCCCAGAGGAGAGATGGAGAAAGAGTCAGCCGGGAGGACAGGCTGCCTCTTTTAAGAGCTTTTTTTTAAGAATATATTTTCCCATTGCTAGACAAAGGCTTCCACCTAACTCGTAGTCTTCCCTCGGTTTCTTTATTTATTTACTAATATAATTACGTTTTCAGATTATAAAAACATGGCCATATGTCGCCAAAGATTGTCATCTTTATCGTTTGGAAACTCCTTAAAAGATTATTCTTTAATTATTATCTTGCCGGAACAAAATATAATCATTTGCCATTTAGATATTAAAATAAAATAGTGATAACAATTCGTCATAGCATCGTCGACATAAAAGCATTATCATTGTTTAAATTCATACGATGAGCGAGCACGGTATATTCACTTTATTTTCATAGAGAGTTCGTTATCATTTTCCAGTAATCTTTACATACACTTCTGAAAGCATTAAACGTTTCAAAGGTTTATCTCCGCATACTTCGGAGATAAGGGCGGGGGGGGGGGAGGGTTGCAAAGGGGGGCCGGAAAGAAAAAAAAAATGAAGTTACTAGGTCATGTGGGATATCATATTAAAGGGCTTCACTTGCACATTAATAACCAGTTTTTAGTATTCCTTTAAGCCATTTAGTTTTCGATTTAAATAAATAAAATATAGCGTATAAGGGAATAAAATGTCTTGGTCGGTCTTTCATAAGTCTACAAAGTTTTAAATTAATTATAAAGATATAAATAATATATTAAACATTAGTTTTTCGCGTACCTTATTTTTAGCCATCTAGAACAAAGTACGTAAGCACGTGTACTTATTATATTATCTTTGGTAAACACTAATGTATAATAATGTAAAACAAGTCAATACAATGACATCCCTGTACCCTAAAACGAATAAGATTTGGTTTCGGATCACAATGATATCCATTGATATGTTTTATCAACTTGTTAACTCAAGTTCGCAAACAAAGAGACAGAACTAATAACGTAAGTCTTTAATCGAAAACATATCGATAAATTACTCTATCCCTCTACGTATTAGACTAGATTGTAGAAGTTTAAAACCGATAAATTGATAAGAATGGCGATTTTTATAATACATTTGCAATCTAAATCGCATTGCTTAGGCAGCACAGTAATCAAGTGGGCTAGACAAAAATGTTTTATTGACGCGATAAAATACTATAAATATAGTAACCGTGTATAATCCTGTGTGCAAAATCATGTCTGATCAAAGTGAAGATAGAAACGAAATGATGGAGGAGATAGCAAACAGTAGAAAAATGGGTGATAAAAGATATCACTCGGAAACATCTCTGCAGCAGTATGGAGACGAAGAAAATGGGCGTGACGAGGTCTTCAAACGCAAAGATCCTGGGGTAAGCTAATATACTCCATTTTGCTTTTTAATAGTGATGGTGAACATCGTCATGTCCTGGTCTTGCGCAGCTCAAGACACATTGAACAGTTCTCTTAAAATAGATTATCATATCACCTCCTGTTGAATTTATGGATGTTTTGTTGTTCTTTTTGAAACTTATGGATGTAAAACGTGGAGTGTCTGAAGACGTTTGGATAGTAATACATTTTATCTGAGATGTACCTTAATAAAAAGGCTAGGAGAGGCGTTTCCCAAAATCTAAGTCATGGACAGAAAGAGTATGAATAGTATGCGGCAAGCAAAATTTTCCATAACTTGAAAGTTTAGGCCAGAAGTAGAAGGCAAAAAAGTAAGAAGAAATCTTTGAAATAGGTCATACACAAAACACTCATTCCACCAGTAGAAGTCATGTGACGGAACGTATTGGAGTAATGATACATAGACAGAAAACATGGTATCGTAAGAACAGCGGGCCAGGCCGCACGAGACCGAGACCTATGAAAAATGTTGGGAGATAGAAAATTTTACTGAAGCGACCCTTACGTATTAAACAAAAACAAAAAAAAACCAAAGGATAAGTAATTCGTTTAAGTGCGTCATAATTGCATTAGCGACAAAGCCCTTTTATAACATACAGTAAAGTATTTGTTTCTACAAGGGAAGGAAAAAGCTATTTTCTAGTACAGTATGACTACCAGCACATGTTTATGCCAAAACCCGCTCATGATCAGTACTTGGATATCCATGAGCGAGGCGTATGTCGAGCAAGGGACATCCTAAGCTGAAATGATAATATCCTGGTAGTCATATTGATAGGACAAAATAATATGACAACTCGGAAGTAGCGAAAAAATAAGAGCTTAATATTTTTTTTATAAAACGTAATCCACAGGTTCATAATGCATCGATGAGAGACTTGTCGATGGCTGCGGAGGACACTGGGCAAATGCGAAGACGCACGTTGTCCCAACCAGGGCCGGTTTCAGGGAACACCCAAACAGCCAGTTCGTCGCGAGCGCTACGTCGGAAACCCCAGAGAAACGTCATGTATGCGCCAGAAGTAAGTTCTATTTATTAATTTTCCATGATTACCAGACAGACCATCAGCCGTATAGACGTTGTAAGATTTACAGGTGACATTGTATGCGTAACGAAACCAACGCAACGGTACAGTTGGCACAGGGCCGGATATATGACGTAATATAGAGGAAACCTATGCCTAACGGTGTGGGTTGAGAGCCGATAAAAGCATGCTTGCACAACAATGCACTTAATCGTTTGTCAATATTTTAAACTTCCAAGGAGAGTTGATGCTTTGCTATGCTAATATGAATATCTGTCTTAGAGATTGCTGTGCAAGTCAAAATGAGTCTTTAACTAAATGTTTCAATCACACTACATTTTAATGCCGGAGCTTTTCACGTTATTTACCTTTTTAAGATTCCGAACCAAAGTAGTAAAAATAAACTCTTATAGTGAGCTGGTCTACGGTACGGAACTTATCTTAGGAACTACTTAAGCTATCGAATTGAAACTTGAAACAGTTTTACAACACACATATTCACTCGTATTATTATTATTAATTTGGATTTAGATTTTCATCAGCTCGGCACTAATAGGGCCGAAATTTATCTAAAACGCATGGGCCTAAGCCAAGTGCGCATTAGTTGTGTTTCTAGATGCACCATGGTTAGAAGACTGTGGTGCTTCAATGGAAACATCAGTTTGCAAAAGCTTTCTAACTATCCTACACGTGTTTAGGATAACTGCTTTCTGTAACAGAGCGAATGTGTGTTTAGGCAGGTCTAGTTGGATGAGTGACTGAAATAGTTGTTTAGGTATTACTCCCGTTGTAGAAAGTACAATCGGGTTGATTGACACTTTATCTAAACTCCACATTCTGGTAATTTCATTTTTTAGGTCTATGTACTTCGTGAGTTTTCCAACTATGGTCTTTTGCAAATTGTGTGTGTTGGGGATGGCTATGCCTATGAGTAGTGCTGTTTTATTACCTTTGTCTATAAGTGTCAAATCTGATCTATTGTAATGAGTAGTTTTGTCTGTAAGGATGGCTCTATCGAAATAGAGTTTATGTGTGGAACTTTCCAGCACGGTATCGGGCGTGTATTTGTAATAAGGTGTTGGTCTTGCAGGTGTTTCTATCAGATTATATTTGGTCGCCATGCGTTGGTATATAATATTGGCGACCTGGTCATGCATGTACTTATAATCTGCTTGCGCAATAATTTTATAAGCCCCGGTAATATGCTGGATAGTTTCTGAAGCCTGGTTGCAGCGCCTACATAAGTCAGTAGCTAAAGTGGGTATTTTTATGATGTGCTTTTGGTAATTAGGAGTCTCTATTATTTGATCCTGTATGGCAATCATGAACCCTTCCGTCTCCGGGAAGAGTTCTCCTCGGTGGAGCCACTCGTTCGACGCCTGGATGTCGACGGTGGGGTGGCTCAAATCGTGGCGATGGGTCCCGTGTAGAGATTTAAGGAACTACTCGGATATTAATGTGTGTCTGTCTGTAAGTTCTTCATTTCTTTGTTTGTTGCGGTCCTGTAAATTAAGAGGTGTGAGTCTCTGGTCAAACTCAATTACTGACATATGAACAGTTGATGTTTTTGTTTTGTTGTAAAAATATGTCCGAAGTGTCATTATACCTGTCTATTGTGTAGATTTGGGATGTTGACAATACCTATTATTAATACTAGCCGTTTTCGTCCCACTGCAGGGCAAAGGCCTCCCTATCCCCCTTCCATTTTTCCCGATCATATTGAAACTATAAAAATAACTAATAAAATATTCTTATCATGATTGCAAAGGGGGCTAAAAAAAGGCTCATAAATGTTTAGTGGCGTAGGTATAGTTTTTGACTTACTATGAAATATGTGAATGAAAATGCCTTTACTATGCTCTGAATTTCTAGAGTTTCCTTAAAACCATGTGCTGACCCTAGAAGAAAAGTGAATAACGTTTTCAAGTTCTATCGTAATCCCTATATGAATCTACCTCTCGACGAGATCTCACGCAACACATGCACCTAAGTGAGATATCATGTAGCCAGTTTTTTTTATTAAGTATATAATAATAATATTAAAGGTTTATTTCAGGCTCATGACAGATATAGATGATAGATATTATAAAGGTGGGGATATCTATATTGAACGAAGGCATAAACCATATCAATACACGTACGTAAGCCAATATAACGCGTTTAATAGCTAGTGTTAAATTTTAACCAACAAATTAAAAAAAAATGTGATATGAATGCCTAATCTTCTTCATTTGAAAATTCATCAAATAACTGGAACATGACATGTGCTTTATTATTTTACTTTTTCAATATTTTAACAAACTTGCAAAAACATTAAAATTATTTTTCAAGGCTATATAGAGGTACAACGTGTCCCAAAATTAGACGATAAGCTTACACCGATTTGTGGCCCTGCTCGTACTAGAGAAAAATACATTATGTAAGTATAACAATTTATTTTTAAATGGCAATAAATAAACCTTTATAAATTTACACCCCAATGTCAATAACAATAATTGATATTTTTAGCAACCATGACCAATTTTGATCTATCGACCACAACCTGGCAAGACTGGAAGATTATTATTTTACGTCCACTTTAACTCAACGAAGTGTAAAAAAAGTATGGACAATATTAGGGCAACTTTACTGCAAGTTGGAAATCTAAGTTGCTACTAAGATTTCCTAGACAAGAAAAATATAAATAATTGAAAAATTGTACTCATGATTGTTAAAAAAGTCGTAAGGGGTGACATGTAAATTATTTTACCACCGTAAGATGGGTAGCAGCGTCCGTGAATCAACATAATGCCTCATGGTTCACAACCAACAGTATTGTTTGTGAACCATGAGGCATTTGCAGTTGTTTTCAATATCATGTTCTGAGTTCTTTGTATAATAGAGATGTTAGAGTTACTGGCGCTTCTCCAAAGTTGTATTCCATACATCCATATTGGCTTGAAAACAGCATTATACATTAGCAGTTTATTATCTATGGAGAGTTTTGAGTTTTTTCCTAGTATCCAGTCGAGGTTTCCTCAAATGAGAGGTTTATTTGATCTCTCTTAGTTTTTATGTGAGGCTGCCAAGTCAAGCGTTTGTCTAGATGGAGGCCGAGATATTTTACCGTATCGTTTTCCTAACTTTACTGGTGGACAGTTTCCTTTTCTGAGAGCAAATGTCATATGAACTGACTTTGTAGCATTAGCTGTCATTCTCCATTTTGCTCATCCATTCCGCAATCTTATCCAAGCCTATTTGGAGAAATTGACTGAGGGTTCCTGGCCATTATTGCCGTATCGTCAGCAAAGGTAGCTGCGACGACGTCTTCTATCTCTGGCAAAACCGCAGTATAGCAAGTATAGAGGTAGTATAGGTCTAAGTCTGGAGCCTTGTGGTTCTCCGGCCTCGATCTCATAAAATGTGGAAGTCGATCCATTGTCTTTTACCTGGAATAGTCTATTCGTAAGGTAAGATTTCAGTAGAGGAAAGTATTTGTAGGAAAGATTTATTTTTATTTTACCTTATCAAATGCTTGTTGTGAATATCTAGAAGGGCGGAAGAGCAGTATTGTTTTCCTTCTTGCTCCACTGTGGAGTGTTTCTCCCTAAATCCAAATTAGTGGTTTGGAATAATTTATTTTCCCTTAGTTCTGGAAGAATTCGTTTGAGGAGAACCCTCTCGAACAGTTTAGAGAGCAACGGTAGTAGACTTATTGGTCTGTATGATAAGACTTCATGACTTGCTTTACCAGGCTTATAAATCATAATAATTTGTGATACTTTCCACTGTAGGGGGATGTATTGAATTCAAAGTATGGCATTGAATAGCATAGTAATAGACACAATCAATTTTTTTGGAAGTTCTTTAAGAATTTATTTGGTTATGAGATCGTACTCATGAAATTTCTTGTCTTTTAGATTTTTAATGCAGCCTTCGATTTCTTTGGGAGATATACTGGTTTTAGCGGAAAGTCAAGGTGAAATAGTTGTTCGCTTAAAGTGGCATTTTTCCTGTCTAGAGTCTCAGTTTTTGCACTTTTAATCATAGTTTGTGGTGATTTGTTAACTGTTTTTGTACCTAATAAATAAATAAATCTCGATTACTTGATGAATAACAGGCTAGCTTCCGGAGTGGATATTCCACCACAGACCACATCCACACTGTAAAACAACTGATGGAGAGATCACTAGAATACAACCGGCCCATGTGCTTAGCATTCGTTGACTACGAAAAGGCGTCGAACAGTGTCGAGCACTGAGCCGTGTTTCATTCTCTCCATCTTTGTAAAATAGACAAACGATTCGTGGATATACTCCGAAAACTATACAAAGATGCAACTCTCCAGGTTCATATGCACAGGCTTTCCGACTTCATTCCCATTCTGCGCGGCGTTCGTCAAGGAGATACTATCTCACCCAAATTATTTACCAGCGTGCTCGAAGATATTATGAAGACACTCGACTGGGATGAGAAAAGATCCCATATCGATGGCCGAAATTTAACGCACCTACGATTTGCAGACGACTTAGTCCTTCTAGCTGAAAATATCGACGAACTACATGACATGCTTGAAGAACTTTACCATGCTTCGCCGAGGGTAGGCCTTAGGATAAATATGACCAAAACCAAGGTGACGACGAGCTAAAAGAGCTCTCAAGACGAACTCAGCTAGGTTGGGCCGCCTTTAATAAGTTGGAGGATGTCTTCAAATCTAAAATCCCGCAATGCCTGAAGACCAAGGTATTCAACCAATGTGTCTTGCACATACTCACATATACTTCAGAGACATGGCCGCTCACACAGGAATACATGCATAAAATCCGAGTAACTCAAAGATCAATGGAGCGTGCCACGCTCGGAATTTCTCTGCTAGACCACGTACCCAATGTTGAAAATCGTCGACGCACAAAAGTTGTAGACGTGGGTACGAGGATAGCCAGGTTGAAATGGAGATGGGCGGGGCACTTGGCTCGAAGGGATGATGGAAGAGGGACGAAAGCCGTTACTGAATGGTGGTCAAGGGACTTGTGCGACCAAGAGGCAGACCACCCGCCCGATGGTCAAATGACATCGTTAGTTCTACCCAGCAGTGGGTGCAAACGGGCTGAAGTGATGAAAATGATGATTACCTAAATTTGATGACTTACACAAATTATATGACAGAAAATAAATTATTGTCTTTCTACATATACTACTGTATTAGGCAATTCATCAAATATTGATAATTAGCTTTGACTTGCCTCTTGATAATTTTATGTAGAATGCAATCAAGTACACACTTACACTTATTCATATATTTCACATAACAGCACGAAGCATACAAGACGAGCGTCCGCGTCGAAGTGCTCTCATTTTATCCGATATGTAGTTAAAACAAGTACACAGGCGTATCCATACAAGTCTTTCCCTTTACAGAAGCTTTTTAAACATATTCCTCAAATTATAAAAATAATAATATCTTTTAAAGATAAAATTACGAAAGGTTTGTTGTAAAGGGTGAATACAGAAGTCTATAATCGAGCGAGCGGACCCCGTGTTCGTGAGGCCGGTCACTCTTGCGCAGCCAACTGTAAACTTTTTGAGCTCAGCCGGCCGAGAGCCTCCCTCGGTCACTCCCTACCCCTGCCCCTGTAAATACGGTAGGGTTCGACGCCTCGCCTAATGAAAATCCAATCCGTATTTTTTATTTCCCGCTCATCTCGAGCGACAGAATTACTCGACCGCTATTCTGTAGGTGTCGGTAATATACACACGTTGATGGATATTTTTTATATTATATAGTGTAAAACTTAATAGTTTCCTGTTTCTTGCCAAATCTACTACCTTCTGCCGGTGCTAACACAAACGTAGTGATGTGATGCAAGCAGATTCAGAAAGAGATTATCTAACTTACTTTTTTTATGTTTCAATGAAACTTTCTTTTTAGTTTCGATGCAGTGCATCGAAAAATAGTAGAGCATGACAATAGGCTAATACTCCTCGTAATAATTTCCATGTGTTTAGCCGGCGTCAAAACAGGATGACGAACTCAAGTAGAAAATACGATTTTTTTTAATCTTTTAAATCAGATCTATTAATTGGATAATTTTGGTAAAAATGTTTTAGTGTTCGACCAGATACACTCAATCAGATCCACGAGGAATCGTGGAACTCTTCAATTATTGTAGGCCATATATTGCAATTTTTGCTTAAGTAGCGAAAAGACTGCCGTGGGGTGCCGGCAGTAGAATATTGCCCTCTTCTCTTGGCCGTGGATGCAGAATGAATCTGCTAAGGAATACTCCTGGAAGATGAGCAGCAGTTTATCAACAACCCGCCTGCAAGCGTGGAGTATGGCTGCAAGCCCTCATGATCAGTACGTAGTGATAAGCGAGGCCTTTGTCCAGCAGTGGACGTTTTACGCCTGAGATGATCATGATGAGCTAAATGTTGCATTTGCATTGATGGCCATCGAGAGGTTCAGACGTATTAATCTGTTGTTTTCTCTGACTAATAGCCGACTAAGCTGAGAGGAGGATTGTGTAGGTGCTGGGCAAACCTAATCAATCTAACAACGTCCCAGACACTGCAGCGAATTTCTAATACTGTATAAATCATATATGAAAAGATGCGAAAAGCCTTACTTTAATCTCAAGGGAACACGAAAATGTATCTGACTCTACCATTTCTCTAACTCGTGCAACAGGTTTTTCGGTTTCAGTGTGATCAAACATTTGCATTTGATTTACCAAAGTTCTTTTAACATACGGTTTACCGAAAGCAAAAACTCAATTCTCATACGTCTATTTACGTACGCAGTTTTTAGATTGAACTTTTATTGTGAATCGGGACGGCAGCGCAGTGGTGCGGATAGGCACAGCAAAGGTACGCTGCACCATCGTAATGGGATTATGGTGAAATACAGGATGGTGTCGCTCGAGAGAAACAAGTAACTAATGAAGTTATTAATCCGATTTTATACGGCTTTTGGTGTTCGCGTTCGCCACTTTTTTAGTCCACTCGATCGTGATATATGAATTTTTCAGTAATATGGTTTACACGTTTTGATTTAAATTGTCCGTATCTTCTTTCACAGGATTCTGGCAATGATCAAAAGTTTAACTCTGGACTAAGAAGAATTGAACCTGAAATGGCAACACCAAACATGACTGGTAATTTTTTTTCTCGTCGTATTTAGTTTTGATATTATTTGGACGACCTCCGGTGGCACATTTGGTTTAATAGTCGGCTGAGTCGCTGGTTGTTGCAGGTTCGATCCCCGCTGCGGGACGAAATGTTTGCTTTATCTGCAGATTTTTGCTTCGGGTTTGGGTGTTTTATATGTATGATAAATATGTATTTATAAAAATAAAGTATTTAAGCATTCTATGAATCATCTATCAATCGTTTGGGTACCAACTGGTACCCACTATACAAGCTCTGCATTGGGGCTGGATGTTGCTGTGTAAAATTTTCAAGCAATATTTAAATATATATGCCGTGGGGTGCCGGCAGTAGAATGTTACCCCTCCTCTCATGCCTGTGGATGCAGTAAGAGCCTGCTAAGGGATGGGATTCCTCCGGAAGATGGGCAGCAGCGTCTTTCCGTGTATCAACATCCGTACTGCGCTCACCAACCTGCCTGCCAAGCGTGGTGAGTATGGCAACTACCCCTCATGGAGATCCATGAGGGAGGCCTGTTCAGTAGTGGACTTTTTACGGCTGGAATGATGATGATGATGATTTATGTATTTTATGATTTTATTACTTTTCCAGGTGACAAAGCGACACCTTTACTCTACAACAATCAAAATGGCGTTAATAGATATGGAGATAATAAATCACTTAGTAAGTTGATTATTGTAATCAAATGATAGCTTACAATTTATTTATAAAAAAAAATGCAGATTTAAATTGCAATTTATAAAAAGTTTCATTTTCATACCATTAGAAAATACTTATTCCATACGTTTGAGACAACATCAGTATGTATATAGTTGGATCGTTTTCAGACAATTGAATTTAAAACCGTGTGCATAAATTTCAATTTGAATCTGCTAATTTTATCTATACAGTAAAGCCATCTACCGCCAGCTAAACTAAGCTCAGTGAACTAAGCTAAGCTAAACTGGAAAATAATAATACGTCCACCAAAAATAAGCTAAAACTACGTGAGTGATGGCCCGTTTGTGCTAGAACGCCAAGTTGATTGGACGTGATGGAAGAAGAGACGAGCTATGATGAGAGTTCAGAGGAGGATTACAATAGCCATAGGAAAAAAAAATGATTATTAAGCAATATAGGACACTAGCTTGTGCCTGCCGCTTCGCATGATTAAGATAAGATTTCATTTATTGACATAAAAGCAACACAATAACTTACATATTTATCATATAAATAAAAATAAAATCACGTGCTTGCGTTGTACCCGAATTAAAAGTAGCCTACGTGTTAATTCTAGTCAACATCTATACGTTTGCGAAATTTCAGCTTGATACGTACGCTAGTTTTTGCGTGAATAAATAACACACCTCTATACTAAAAAACTGTCGGCTTTATAATATTAGGGAGATTGCTTGACATATTCAGTAAATACCCCCATGCTGCTAAATACGTGTTTTACTGCCTGCGCACGATCACTCACTGTACAAGCAGAAACACATTCAAACAACACAACACTAGCGACAACAGGCGCCTGAGGAGTAAGTCAAGGGAGTGAGGGGCACTTAGTTTAGCTCACGTAGTAACGGATCGGATACACAACTAAGTTATTTCGACTTAGCTGGGCTATTTTACGTAGCTTAGCTGGCATAGTTTGCCGCGGATGCACATGATTGTATGAAAACTGACTCAACTATGCAAGCTAAGCTAAACTAACTTAGTTTAGTTGGCGGTGGACGATTGGCTTTATACTCTCTAACTTGCCGACGTATTAAGTAGTTGTAAAACCCAGTTTGTAAACATTTCAGTTGGCACATAGGTTGCTATTATTATTTCCTAATCGCACTAATTTTCTAAGTAAGGTCATTGACGATACGTTTAAACAATTATTAAACAAATATTGTAAAATTTAAGTAAAATAAACGTTTGACCTTATTAACAAACGAAAACGTAGCTCAAAATTTCATAATGTTAATCGCGAGAAAATTAATTAAGACGTTTTCATGAAATTAAAATAAGCCAAAAATACCTACCTAAAGCCTTAAAGATGGCGCTAGTGTTCTTTTTCTGTTTAGTTCAGACGTAGGATTACTGTGCACGTCCACTGCTGGACATAGGCCTCCCTCGTGGATCTCCAATATTGTTACGAGCTTGGGGTTCAGGATTAAATAATGTAGTCCAATTTAGACCAAAATTAACACTTTAATCACAGATCACACTACTAAGAATCTCAAAGCAGATTCTCACTAGAACACTTTTTAACTGAACACCGATCACCACTGTAGTTGTTCACTTCACTGTCGCTCCGATATATCGCACTGTTCACTTCCAAAGCCAAATAAAGAATGTCCGCAAACACGCCTGCGTATTTATGTATATCGCATTTAAACAACAAATCGAGTAGTGGAATTAGATACTTCCACTACTCGATTTGTTGTTTAAATGCGTAAAATTCATACAATAGATTAACATTTAAACAACGAATCGAGTAGTGGAACTAGATACTTCCACTACTCGGTTTGTTGTTTAAATGCGTAAAATTCATAAACAACAGATTAACAGATAAACAACCTTGTTTACAATATCTAAATGAACAACCAATCCGCTGACATATATCTAACTAGCTTTTGCCCGCGACTTCAACCGCGTGGAAGTTATAAAACGTAAAATTCCCTTTTTCACGCAGTGCCACTTTGATTCGAAAGTATAAATCCCATTTATTCCCTATCCCGTGAGAATTTTGAAAAATCCCTTCTTAGTGCAATATATGTATATCTATATAATATATCGCCAATTTACTTGTTTGCGTTTGCGCACGGCGCAACAATATCATGAGGCAATTGCTATCATACGGGCGGGCGGGTTGGCGAGTTCAGTACGGGATATTGATACACGGAAAGACGCTGCTGACCATCATCCGGAGGCATTTCTCGGCAGATTCTTACTGCATTCACGGGCAATAGAGGAGAGACATACTACTGGCACCCCACAGCACTCTCTCTGTTATTCGAAACAATTGACAATGTTACGACGATATTACCTTGCTTATTCCGCGCGCTAGCTCCATATTTTTTTTTAATATATTACAAGCAGGTGAGACTATGAACTGTAACCACGTTGATAAATAACACAGACTTTCAAGTTTTGTAAAATTCTTGTTGGCTAACAGCTTTTTAACGTGATTCTATGTTGTCCTCATTAGCAGTAATTTAACATGTCTTCAAATGTAAATAAGACTATTTCGGACTTTTTGTGTTGGACTGTTTGGTTCGGATAACAATATTCAACTGTGATCTCTAAACAGTCTACGTCGTTAGCTGCCTGACTCAGACCTTCTGGCAGTCAACGAAATATTTATCTGACTTATTTTATAGTGATAGAAAAAGTATTGTGAAATAAGCTGTGCTTAGAATTATAGAATAAAATAATATATCAGGTATGATCGTTGTTATTAATAATTAACAGATAGCTACCGACTATACGTGTCTGCAAATGATCTTCGGGGTAATGCGACGCCACGTAAGAGGTCTGTTGCGACGATGGACGCACAATCCCTGCGGTCTATTGAAACTCATGCGCCGCCGCCGACTAGCCCGCGAGACAATGCTAGACTTACCAGGTATAAAACACGGGCCTTTTACTTACTTAATACTTTATGTCCCCGAGGTTGGGCAGAGGGCGTCTACTGTAGTACTCGAATGCGAACGGACCTGACATTCATGATTCATTTCGTTCCAACTTTCATGATTCATTTCACTGCAAGTTCCATGATTCATTTCACTCCAAGTACTTAATTCCGATACGCGTCGCTTCTGCCACCACGGTGCGGCGCCAGGATTGTCGGGGTCGACCACGCATAACACTTTCAAAACCATTTAATTTGTATTATTTGACGACTCATTGGTCTACCCGGCTAAGACGCCGGAGGTAGCGGGTTCTATTCCCGCCCCGGTGTACGTCACAAATCTTTGTATACCGCAGGTATATTTATTTCGGGTATGGTGTATTTCTATGTCTAAATATGTAAATACGATTTCCAATCGTTATTCTCATCCCGTCGATATCACTGCGCTCGACAACCCGCCTGCCAAGCGTGGTGAGTATGGCTACAACCCCTGTGAGGAAGTCCTATGTCACGGGTAGACTCGAGGCACTCGAAACATCGGGAAATAATAAAAGATGGGTACATGAGGTACGCGATAAAGTCCCGTTAAAAATTTTGTCTATTGATCGCGAAAAATTACAAAGTATTTATAAGAATATTTTTATAGATAATGCATTCACTAAATCTCTTGCTGCGCAGTGGTTTTATGTTTTAATATTTTTCAGAGAATATCTGTCTTTAGTGATGAGTACAATATACGCTGTGCTGTTGGTTACCCTTGGATTAATATTTTACTCAGGTGAAACATTTATGAATATGAAAATTTCAGTGGTAAGTTCTGTAGTAATATTTGGAAATAATATACCAACCTTTTGTTTTTAATATTATTTACTTCATCATCATCAATCGTCTTCCTGTCCTTATCTCATGCTAAGTGGACTATGGCACACTCTAATTTTTTTATGTTATCCTTGACCTCTACATAGTATAACTGCAAACATAGCAGTGATTTGATGACCGAGTCGCTCGCGTCCGTGGGAAATCACCCTATAACGATACCCCACACGTAGTCCCCGGGTGGTGCAAATCAAGTGACATCTAACTGGTGATAGGCTTCGGCCGTGGTTAGTGACCACCCTCCGGTTAGTGACCACCCTCCAGACAAAGTCGCAACGCCAAATGACTTCTCCCTCTTTCCAAAATGTTTCTGTACTTGAACTCCTTGGCGTTACCATCACGTCGACTCTGAATTTTGGCTCCTACATTAAGTCAAAAGCGCAAGTTGCCGCTATAAAACTTAGTATCCTCTCTATGGTGCGACGGTACTTCGTACCAGAACAACTACTATGCTTGTACAAAGTGCAGGTTAGATCATGTATGGAGTTGCTAACTTTGGGATGGCACTGTCAAGTATCAACATGAGGCTCTGTAGTCGATAGAAAGGCGTGCAAAAAGAATCATAGGCAATGACACATTACTCGAGTCACGGTTACAAAGCCTAGAATATAAACGTAAGGTGGCCAGCTTATCGGTATTTTATAGGATACATTTTGGAGAATGTGCTTTCGAATTGCACAATTTAGTTCCGCCAGCCCCTTTTTTCTACCGTACATCCAGGGAAACCCGGCCAAGGCGCTATAGATACATGGTAGAAATACCATACGTACGCACAAAACGCTTTGATTCCACATTTTTAATGCGTACTGCGAAGATGACTGGAATTTGTTTCCGGAGTCAGTATTCCCCGAAAAGTACAATTTGGGTATCTTCAAATCAAGGGTAAACAGGTAACTTCTAGGCAAGCGTGTCCCATCCTGGACCATATCATTGCTTAATATCAGGCAAAAAAAAACTAAGCACGAGACCGACGCTACATTGTATTGTGCCTGAGACATAGTGTTGTAAGGTCTCATGTGCTCATGTGCCATGTGTAATTTCACCGCCCACCGGAACACAGCAATCCAGACATTGCTTGGCGGCAGAAATAGGAATGGCGGTAGTACATTCTCGGAAAAACTCTTCTCAAAAAGTTCTACTACTATTGTATTCGTACATAAGATCATGTTGTATTAGATTTAAGACCGACCGCCTGCCTGACATCAACCTTCCCTGGGAATAATTGTTCAAGTGACGCCAGTGCCTCGTCCGCTAGTCAACAGAATAAACCGCGCGCAGGTTATGTCGGCTTGGCATAATCATCATTTTACTTATTTATAATTTTTTTTTTCTTACTGCTACTTGTCTCAAATCATTTTTCGACTACTGTTGATATACCTGTTGATTGGCATCAAATGAAAAGGGTATTAAAAGATTTTTAAAAATAATTTAAACACATGAAGTTATCACAAACCCTGCACTACTCACGAGCACAAACCACTTCCTACCACCCTTCTTGAAAGACATTTATATCGTCACGTCACGCCACCGTCTCTATTACCTTGGCATCGCCGCCCGTATCCACTCGGTGACGATCGATGCCCACCTGTCTGGATCAGAACGGCTGTCTTTTCTCCTATATCGACTGGCCTGGTTTTGATAATTTAAAACATTAATTAATTACGCCATAATAATGTATATTTATTTTTGTCCTTTATTACAGATATATTCACTATGCCTTTGTGGTATTGGTTTCGTCTACATAATATATTTAATGATCGACATCAATCGGTACAAATCTATTGCACTTAAAAATCAACGTATCAAAGGATTACACGATGAGAATATAACAGATTATTTTAGGAAGCAAGAAGTAAGTACCAATACCATAAAATTAAGCTTTTTGATTTATATTGCCTGGATTCCCTCTAACTACCAGCCACCTCTGTGGCGCAATTGGTATGATATCCGGCTGAAGGTCCCTGAAGTTCGGTTACCACCGAGGGACAAATTGTTTTATCCGCAAAAGTTTGTCTCGGGTTCCTATAAAAACAATTAGGTACCTATTCTATTTATCTGATACCCATAACTTACTTGGTCACTACGGAAGTCCAGCGCTGTGGTACGACCCGTTCTGCCACAGCACATGCTGAGTAGCGACCATTGTTGTCACTAGTTTTAGAACCTTTATAGTTTGTTGACATTACTTGTTATATATAATTTTATCTTAGGTTCGTACTATTTTCCTTGTGTATTGTTTGATTTCTTGTACTATATTAACCTTTCTTCTGTTGTCCATATCTTGTACTGTTTAGTTTTAGCTTATTTTTATAATAACTATTTATGGAAACTTGTAATTGGCCATCAGCATGCATGTCTTTTGCATTTATAGTTGTTTATATATAGACTTAATTAGCTGTAAGTTTTCTTAAGATTTTAAAATAAAATAAAATAAAATATGCCGTGGCGTGCCGGCAGTAGAATGGTATCCCTCCTCGTATATCCGTGGATGCAGTCGCTTACCAAGCGTAGTGAAAATGGCAACTAACTCTCATGGAGATGCATGAGGGAGACCTGTGTTCAATAGTGGACGTTTACAGCTGAAATGATGATGATGACTTGTAATATGTGAAACAAAATAAACGTTACTTTATCTATATAATAATTTTAGTCCATATCTATTTAGGTACGTAATAAATAGTGTTGTAACGTAGCATTTTGTTGAAAGGAAGAATATAACCAGAGTGGTCCCACTACCCCCGATGACCGCACTCCTGAACTGGGGAGAAATGCAAACGTGCCTCCACCAGTTCTTATACCTTTGAAGCATCAGTACTGCTTCAACCAGGGAAGGCATTCTGGAAGTTTCTACCTTAAAATGGGTGCTGCTGGTAAGCGTGTAAATTACGAGTAGGTATGCTTTTAGATCTCTGAGTTAGGTTTTTGAGAATATTTTTGGAACACCAAAATGAAGGTGTTTACGAGTTTACAGCTTATTAACTCTTACTCGGAGTTTGACCCCTTTTTTTCATAAGTGACTGCACTAATTTCCGGACATCCAAATGTGATATTTCCAAATAACTTTGTTCCGGCAATAGTTCAATATACAGAACATTAAAGAAGAATGGTAATTTATGACCCAGGCCCGGCACAAACGAAACATATCTCAGTTTTTTTTGTTATTTTATGTACATTGAAAATTACTTTTTTTTTAATTTGTTTAGTGGCTAACTTGGTTGCCTTCTTTTAAGTACTGTTGAGAGGTTGTAAAATATTCGCCATTTTAAGATCTTATCTCGCTTTTGTAAACAAAACAAAAGAACTCACGCATGCTATCTCACTCGCACACTCCCCTAAAAAAGCGGGAAGACATTTTAGTGAAGTACTTTTTGGTGGAGATTGTGCGTTTTTGTCTAAGTTATTCTTTTTGATTGTACGACGTTTTGAAAATTCTTCCGGACTCTTGATAAGCTTAATGATTAGTTGCTGAAATGACAATAATGTTTCTGGTGTGAGCGTTCTTTACGTCGTCGTCGGCGGCATGTGATTTCTGGGCGCCTACTCTAGAAAAAGATTACGATATTATCGTCGATATTTTTTTTGGGCCAGTGGTCCTTTTTTATTTTGTTTAAATGTTTATTTTTCATAAAATGATGTTGTACATTTTAATAAAGACCATAGATATTTTGTTTATTAACCAAAACCGCATTGATACCGTAATTCACACACAGCTTCATATTGTTTTCAGCATTTGCTATTGGCCACTTGGTTCACTCAGTGCTCCTGATAGCTGTCCAGGTCGGCTTCATAACAGACGAAGACATCAATAACGACGACTGCCTCGATATAATGCAAATAGTGATGGACGTCACGTTCCCTCTGTACTGCTTCATTCAACTCTATTTTATCTTCAAGTATTCTAACGTCATCATATTGCGAGGACAGGTAATCTATACAAGTATATTCTAATTCCGTTGGGTACCAGTAGTAGAATATTGCCGCTTCTCTCTTGCCCGTGGAGCATTAAGAATCTACCAAGGTATACATCTGGAAGATGGACAGCAGTATCTTTCCGTGTATCAACATTCCGTACTGCGCTCGTTAACTCGACTGCTAATCGTGGCGAGTAAGGCAACAACCCCCTATGATCTTGAAGATACATAAGGAAGGCCTATGTCCAGCTGTGGATAGATAGATAGAAAATGCATTATTGCACACCTTAAACTAAACAAATTAACAAAAAAAAGGACAACACTAAACATAAAGTGACAATCGGCGGTCTTATCGCTAAAGAGCGATCTCTACCAGACAACTTTTCGAAGACAACCTTTTGTGGACGTGGACAGCAGTCCTACGGCTGGAAGATATATTCTATTTTGAAACTGTTAATTATAAAAATCAATTGTCAGATTCTGCATTACTTACTAGTGAATGATAAACAATAAAAAACATGTGCAACTCTGGATTTTACAAAACAAACCCTAAGTAGCACAAAACACTCATATTTCATTTCTTTTTTCATTAATTCGTTTATTCATAAATATAAACCTTAACAATATATTAAATACCTAGCGCAATTACCAAAACTTTACCTCCCGTAATAGTTAAAAAACTGTGTTACGGCAAGGTAAGATGACTGAAACTGCGCGACGCGACTGTTTGTGCTGACGATACGAACGCGAATTAACTCAGCGAGACCTCCACGCATAATTCACCTCCGTACGAGGCATATTCAGGAAAAAAATAACAATAAATTACAACACAAAACTGCTCATTATTCGTGTAAAGTTGCCGAAAGCTGAACTTTCAACATTTTTTTTATTGATGTTGTTTGATTCGATGATTTGATTTGAATTCCAGTAATCGCAAAAGGTTTTTTTAAACATTAGTCTTTTTTAGACTGTTCCATTATTTTTTTATGTCTGAATAAGATAAAGTTACAATCCGGTTTTTACAAGTAATCATTACACTTTATTTTATGACATTTTGTTATTACTTATTCAATTTTGCATTGATGTTGCGCAGGGTCGTTGCCCCCCAATATTTGTGGTGGAACGTTAAATATTTTAATTAGTTTATATACTAAACCAATTTTGGAAGGTGTAAACTTTTGTATTAAAATGGATAAACAATATTTTTCTTATATTATTTAATAACCTTTTTAATTTCAGACTCTAGCTCGCTTTGCATTTATGCATATGATAGGCAGCAGCCTCTGTTTCTGGGTTTCGGCCATCGTTCGCGAAACAATCTTAGCTCTGACCATTTATGCAAATTCGGTGTACGGCAATGGAAATGGATACAGCAGGAATATTTCCCAACAAGAACAAGAGTACAAAGAAGCATCAGGTTGGTTTATCTTTCTCTTGGACAACATACATCCTTATTGATATTCAAATTTTCAAACGACAGGATAAATAATTTAATAGAATACGCTTCATTGTACATCTTAAAATAACTTAACAAACAGATAAAAAAAGGAAAGACTGATAATTAGTTTATGCAATTGCCTTTGCCTTTGAACAAGAAGCAGACATACAACTTATAAGCGCTATATAAAATAAAGAAGCCGCTTAGTAACGACTTATTGAATGAGTTTAATTCATAAAATTCATCGTTATAGCGGCCGCTTAACTTGAATTAGTTTTTATACGTTATGCAAACAGAGACTTATCGTTAGATGTGCCCTGGCACCAAAAACTGTGTATTGTCTTTATGTGTAACAGTAATGCCGACGCACGCACTTTGGTTTTGCCAAACTGTTATTGTTACTATTTATAGCACAATCATGTTGCACGAACTTTCGTGAAAAAAATAACATACACCATACACCGTCCAGCTAACACTGTGTTTTGAGGTACAGACGCGTTCATAGTAAAGGATACCACTAGTGACTGGCTGGCTTAGTAGTACCTATCCTTAACTATGAACGTGTCTGTTCACCGATTACAAATGAGTGAACTCACTCATTTCGTGTGGGATCGAAACGGCGCGGTCTCATTTCGGTGAGGGGGGTGTACATAACGATTTTATATTTAATAGTTATTATTGTTTCAGTTAAAAGTGTGGACAGGTTCCTCAACATCACCAGTCTCTACAATGAAAACTGCATCGGCTCGACGGCAATCACCACTATTATTGAAAACTTCTCTCCGTATCTCTACCCGTTCAGCGTGGAGTATAACATCCTTATCGGTGAGTATACTAAGTATTTATATTAATAACTTCTATCCGCAGCTACGCATGAGTTGTATGTACCCGATGAGAATATACTCGTAGTATGGCGATGCATTGATAATCTATTATCGATCGAGCGAGCGAAGCGAACGGAGTTCTTAGTGGCAACTAAGCGTTTCGGCTGAATGTTTGTATGTATGTATGTATGTCCGCAATTTTTATCCCTAGGATAACTCTTGAACGGATAATCTTATTTTAATGAAATTTAAAACTTAAAGAGATTAATCTCAATCAATCAATACAAATAAATTTTCGTAGGGGAATTTTGATTTTTGGGGTAGTTTCTGAGATATGGGGGTTTAATCTGTTTTTTGTCCGCGAATCAGATTTTGATCAAATTTGAAACATAAGGAGATTGTATCAATATAATATCGTGGGGGATTTTAAAACAAGAGGTGAATTTGTTGAAATTATGTGGATTTATTAATCGATGTTTATTCTCCGGGCTTAACTTTTCAACATTATGCCCGTATTTAAATTAAAACACAAGGAGATTTTACCAACACACGGTTAGTAGCCGATTGAACGCAGTTACTATTCCCGCCATAAATCAAGTTCAAATGCAATGAGACTTTATTAAAAGAAGTGGCTCGCTTGTTAAAGTTCGTGGCGAACAACTATTTTTGATGGAATGAGTCGTCTACAGTAAAAAAGAAAAAAGTGTTCTCTACTAAACCTAACAGATGGAGCTGGAAAGCGTAGAAAGCAAGTTTGTGATTAATCACAATTGTTATCATTGGAAAATTGTGTTTCCTACCAGCAAAAGAAAACTAACGCCCTCTTAAGGTTGACGGGGAAGTATTTTTAAAGTTTTTATTTTTTAATTTAAACGCCTTTTTTGTTTAAAATACAATGTTAAAACGCGGACTGAGGGGGCCCGCCTGCATACAAACGGACGTGAAAATCGCTTGAAAAGAAAACTCGTAAGCGCCAAAACAGTAATTAAAGCTTAAAATAAAACTATTGGTAACTATGTAAAATCCAATCAACATTTAAAAAAAAGTGTGTTTATCATACGTAAAATTGAGCGGCATACAATGGTCTGAACCAAAAATTTTCTTTTTTAAATTTAGTGAATTAGGCGGGAAATCGTATCAAACAAATTGCGTTAGCATTTAAAATATTATTTATTTATTTTAATACTTTGTGCACAAAAAACTATGTACAGAGAAGGACTTATTGTAATAGCATTTTCTACCAGTCAACCTGGGCGTACAAGAAAAAATATTATAGGACAGAAAATTAGTAAGGATGGCCACCACAAGCAAATAATCCTTGTAAATATTTTTTGTTTGATGAAATAAATTATAAAAAATGCTGGACACTACACACAACACCTAGCCTTAAACTATGCAAGGCTTGTACTTTGGAAACCAGACGATTGATAGAATACTTAAATACATTATTTTTCCATACATACATACTTATTATACACTAGCGAACCTGATGCCCATTTCGTTGGGCGGTAATTTATTCGGTATTTGAATTTTGAAAATCGGTTCAGTAGATTCAGAGATTACCCCCTACAACCGCACAAACTCACAAACTTTACCACTTTATAATATTAGTATATAAGTATAGATATAAAAATTACGCAGAATCGGTGCAAATATTTTTGCACAATTTACAATTTTTTGCCCTTGGCGGGAATTGAACCCGCTTCCTCATGCGTATCAGTCGGCCATCAGACTTCAGTCAAATTATAATAATAAAACCAAATATTTTATCCATTCCGTCTGTAAGGCCTTTATTATTAGGTATATCATCATAAAAACAAAACATGTTTTAGATTGGACACTACTCCTAAGTCATATTTTTGTAGTGCTTTATCTAATAATAAACACAAAATGCTTTCGCTCGCACACTACTGTGTGTCCACTATAAGTTGTCACTGTTAGATCGCCTGCCGTTACTACAGTAGTGATAGTACGTTATTATGGCATCTGTCAGATCTGTAACTCGTTCTACCAAATTCTAAGCAAATGAAGCCCAAAAAACTACAGTCGCTGTAGTATAGTTTACTGAGTATTTTAGTACCAAACTATCCGCTAGAGGCGCTGTACAAGTTTTCATACATTTTGTTAACTACACTCGCTAAAGAATATAGATTGTGAAAACTTATGGTAGACCTACTGGTAAGTGTATGCGATACTATTGCATACATACGCTGTCTCGTGTGTCCTATGTTGACCAGCGAAAATGGCCGGAATGATAAATGTTTCTTGTGTGTCAGATCGGTGAGTCGGGGTAAGTTAAAATATAAATACGAGGACATTGTCGAGCCTGTGTTAGATAAGATTAATAAATGGATAAAATTTATTTAAAAAACACAAACACGAAATAATAACAAATAGATACAAAATATTTTATGTTGTTTACAAGTTTATAATACATAATGATATTAATGTATACGTATACAGTAGAATGTGCGTGTATTTTTACAATGTATTATAAATAAAGTAATGAACAAAAAATATTTCAACATTTGGCCATGTAAAACTGCGAGTAATAAAATATTCTATTAGGATCAATGTCTATCTAAGTTCTTATATATTAAGGGTTAGTAGGGCAGCTATATACCTAATCAATTCGTAACAAAATGAAGTATATCCTATAAAAAACATAAATGTGAAAATGGGAGCCAATTTTTCATTTCTATAATGGGAGCCAAGTTCAATATTCGGAATGTTGTGGTTGATGACTTCGCCCACAAAAGAATTGAGATCTAAATGACGCCAAGTTCTGTAAATAAACCTTAAAAAAACTTATTTAATTGAATATTACTGACAACATAGCATCAATAGCTCACGTTACATTGACAATCCAGCTTGACGTTGTTAAGCTATTTTACATAACGGAGCTGTTTTGCATACCAATGCAATGGTTTTGTAAAACATCTGATTATACTATCCATCTGCGACATATATACATATAATCACATTATCTTTGTCTTACATAGGCCCCTCACGTGTAGTTTCATCTGTTCAGGGCTTATAATTTTTTGGACACGGGACTTTGTATCTTCACTTGACTTCAACTTGTCACTGGGGTAAATGGCCAGAGAACTTACATTTATTGGTCTTATAAAACTATTTGAACCCTTTTTCACCATGACGGTAAATGATGAATGAGTTTCCTTTGTAGGTTTTGAAGACTGTTCAATCTTATTCTTTAAGTCTTCCAGCCGCTGAGATAGATCAAGCTCAACTCACAGGCCTCAATTTTCAAAGTGGGCTAGGAAAACCGTCATAAATTTCCACCAGATTGGTAGAGCACTGCCATTTGTGTCGTTCCATGTCCTACATTACGGTACAAAGTATACATTTTTAGCTTTTGCTTCGAATTAAGTTTGCCTTCAATCAAACATTTAGTATAGTATACACCCCATTCAGACGTTTTTCAATTCGCAAGATACAGTTCTGCATTTTGAGCGTAGAAATAACTTTAGGAGGTTTGAGTGTGACACTTCCTTTTCGACTACTGTTGAGGGATTCCCCGTAACGTTAAATGAAATTGCAGAATTAAAGGAGATTCCCGCACGGCAATTCTCTTTTCTATTTAGACAAGAATTCAGATTTTATTTTTTCACGAATTCTCTTAATTTAGAGGTCAATCCAGTGTTAATTTATCAGTTTGTTTGTCTGTCTTCGGTTTTGAAAGAAAGCTGTAATTTTTCTTAGTTTTTAAGATTTCGTTTCTAAGTTTGTATATTGAAAATTATATGTTTTTGTCATATATCGATTTTAGTGGACAGTTGTATTTAATTGGTTTCCGCTGTATACTGTTAATTTTTACATAATTTATACACACACAAATTACGTAGGTACCTATCGTATGAATTTAGGTACCGGTGAACTAGGTCACGACACAATAATTATTTACTAAATTTTAATAAAAAGACACGTCTGTTCTAAGCGAAGAGCACGGATCACATTCACGGTGTGTATATAGATCCAAATAATGACAACTCCTACAGTACATACTGATAAGTTTTTGCAGTGATATTTTTATAAGTAATCTGCTCGAATAGACAAATAATTAATCAGTAATCTCGCTCAGGAACCTCGGTACCTGATTGAAAGTGTTTTCGTTTGAATAAATAATGCTGGATATTTCACAAAGCATAAACTTTAATGCAGTTCCAGTATAAGGAGAAGCATTGCTTTATTTAGATACTGATAATGAACGTCTTTGTTTAATCTTTTTGTTTTTGCAGTTGCTATTTACTACATTATTTGGAACAACATCGGGAACTGTGATAACGATGACGTCAGTTCTGAAACCTTATCTACCTACGACGACAATTTTAGCTGCAAGTTAGTCAACAAAACATTTTAAAATTATTTCTTTAATTATAAAACTATTGTAAGTGCCGGCAGTATAATGTTACCCTTCCTCTCTTGCCCGTGAATGCAGTAAGAATCTGCCAAGGGATACCTTCGGAAGATGGGCAGCAGCGTCTTTCCGTGTATCAACGTCCCGTACTGCATTCGCTAACCCGCTTGCAAAGAGTGGTGAGTATGGCAACATCCTCTCATAATCTTGGAGATTTAAGAGGGAGGCCTTTGCCCAAAAGTGAACGTCCTACGGCTGAAATGATGAAATCAAAAACGATAAATATTATAATTATGGTTGTTTGTATTGTTTATAACAATTCGATTATTATACGTTCTTAGTAGGTATATATATTTACTAAGTTCTCAAATCAATATATATAAAACTCTTCCGTTACTGACTGAGTGACTGACAGACTACGCACAGCCTAAACCACTGGACCTAGAGACTTGAAATTTGGCACACATACGAGTATACCTTGAGTATCCTAGAGGTGCACTAAGAAGGGATTTTTCGAATTTCCCACGGGAACGGGAACTACGCGGGTGAAACTGCGGGGTGTGGCTAGTTTGGTTGTAATAAAATGACGAAACCGTGCTTTCCTTTCTATGTTATTTTTTGTCCATCCAAATATCGCCTGTAAGCTATCGCTAATTAAAGTTAATGTAAAAAATAATTTATTAAAATAAAGCCAGGCTGCCCGTTGTACTTTTTTTGTATTTTTTTTTATAATTTCTCTTTGGTTTACATTAGTATTATTGTGTCTATTATATCTACGCCGTGGGGTACCGTCAGTAGAATGTTACCCCTCCTCTCATGCCCGTGGAAGCAGTAAGAGCCCTGCTAAGAGATACCTCCGGAAGATGGGCAGCAGCGTCTTTCCGTGTATCAGCATCCCGTACTGCGCCCGCCAACCCGCCTGCCAAGTGGTGAGTATGGCAACTACCCCTCATGAAGATCCATGAGGGAGGCCTTTGTTCAGTAGTGGACGTCTTACGGCTGAAATGATGATGATTGTGGCTATTAGAGTTGAGTTGTACACAATAAATACCTAGTTGTCTATCAATCTATGTAAATAATACACATTCGTCTGAAAACCAGCAGTAGCGTTATAAACTCGTTGAGGCAATATTCTGAAACAGTGTGCTGACCTTTTTAGGATTCCGTAGTACAAAAAGGGAACCAAAACTATACTTTCGCTTTGTCTGTTTGTCTGTCAGTCGTCGTACGAAAGGTATATTAGTCCTAGAATGCTGTAATTTTGCATGGACATGAAAAAAAAAATCTGGGGTACCACCAAACACATAAGGGGGGGGGGGGGGTGAACTTTTTTCCTGGTTTTATAACTGTGTGGGATATCGTTTAATACGTATTTAAAAATCATCTTGGGTTTGCGAAAACCATTTGCGGTTCCGATTGCGAAATATTAAATTTTTAAAGCGTCCCCCCTCTTAAATCTCTTAAATCTTAACTGATAGCTTTACAAATCTGAAAAAATAAGGAATACAGTTTTAACCATGATCTTTCTAGGATAACGGTTAAGCTGGCTTTTTTAGGTTTTAAGAAATTGTTGCTCAAATAAGTAATACGGCTTACAAATTCTTTATTTTTTTGTGTGTATGTAACACACAAAAAAATAAGGAATACAGAACCTGTTGTTAGAAGTAACTTAGGTACTTCTAACAACAGGTCTACGGTTAACTACGAAACCACATAGCGCGTGGCTCGACATGCACCTCGCCTTATTTATTTGAGAATAACAGTTGGTGAACTATTTCAGGATCCCCACAGCAAACGAGGACAATGACTTCACCAGCAACATAGTCATCCATGCAGACTGCCACGCGTCCAACCGCGGCTTGTTCGCCGGCATCATGCTGCTCGTCGTCGTCATCGGGTTCCTCATCATTGGCTTTGTCTTCAGCAGCGTCGGCGGGTAAAAGCAACATCATTTTATTTGGGCTCGTACCCATAGAGTGGAAACAGGATCCCTTGCTACGTGGCTCAATTATTTTAATAGTCGACTGAGACTAAGTTGATAATCATATCGTGGTCACAATTAGAATGCTTCATCTTTAGCTTTGATACAGATATAGGGTAGGACTCGATATTTTAGAATTCGAGCTCTTAAAATATGCAATAGTTCGCCTAAAGAATATATACAGTTACTACCTTGTTAATATACTATAGTATTCGAGTGATTTGACTTATATAATAATAATCGAACCTCACGAGAGGTTCAATTGATCACATATTTATTAAGTACAGTAAATTTACCTAGTGATTTTTTAACTATACAGTAACAATTCAGTGTGCTGTTATGTTTTTGCATTGTAAAATAATTGTTACTGGAAGTTGTTATTGTGAATTTCTTCAAGGTCACGCCTTTATGAATTTCTTATTTGTTATTGCAGTGATTTCTTGGAGCTCGGTTACGCACTCAACGACAGTCTGAAGCTTGGCATACACGCTGTGATGCTGATAGCAGCTGTGTTCGCCTTCAACCAGCTGCGGAAACTTGACATCAACGAGCACCCGATATCCCTCCTCGATGATGTTCTCCTGTTCATCTGTCTTCCTGCGTTCTTTTTGGAGACCGTACTTTCTATGATCGCCACAGTCAATATACTGAATATCATTAAGAGCGTCGACGTTATTGTTATGGTAAGTTATTCCCTATAAAAAAGAGATGTTGGCCGAGTGGTATGTGCCCCTTAATTCCAAACCAAGGGTTGTGTACGTATGTACATTACAGTACGTAATGGAAACTTATTCTTTTAATATTTTACGTTATCAAAAATCAATAGCGATACATTGACTCGAGATGTCGCATCACGTCACGGCATTATCATTTTAGTGCATGTAATGACGTCACGACCCTACGCTTCTAAAGTTTAATACGTACATCTTATTTAATGGTTTTCTTTTTTGTCTCCAAATAAAATAATCCATAAAATGTATTTTCATAATCATCGATTGCCCGAACAATCAGGATCTATAATATGAGGATACCTAATATAGTTTCCTTAATGTGTAAAATGCATAAAGTCAATCATAATAAATAATGAATACCATAACATTAAATTAAACATTATTTTTCGACAAGTTTACTAAAATAATTATATTGTTCATATAACATACTGTCCGCACGTCTCGGTTCTGTCACTGGAAGGTTTTATAGTCGTTCGGTAACATTCGGAATAATTAGTTTTATACTTTGTTATTATTAAGATACCTACATAATTATGTTTATAACAACTAAAATTATAGGATGAATATATAAACATATTTTTATGTCTAAAAAGCATTAGAATAAACAATATCTTATTATAATTGATATTTATGGGACTATAATATTATGAATGGTGATTTTCGGACAGTCTATTTTCGAAGACGAAATGCGAATGCATGAATTATTTTAATACAATCCAACTGACCAATTAAAATTTCATTTGTGTATATATTTATATATCATAGCAACTTGATTTATCATTTCATTTAATTTTTTTTTCTATACACTAAAATACAAAAATTTATTCACAATAAAGTTTTTTAACATAACAGGCATGTCTAATAGTACATAGTTTTACTGAAAATAATGTTATATGTACATACAAAACAAATTTTTAATTTATATTATTTGAATTCATAAATAATTTTCCTAACTATTCAAATCGATAAATCGGAAAATGAGCAACACTCTTCTAAATTATAAAATGGATGACATTGAAAGAACAGCTTCACTGTTTTTTTTTTAATTTGGTGTAAGGGTAACTTCGTTATTTCCAGAGGTAGCTTAATACACATAGCAAGCTTAATTGATTGTCCCTGCTTGCATGTTCCGGGTTATTCAGTTTTGTTTTGTTACGAGTATTATAATTATATATCTGCATTTTTGTTGGAAAATCTATTTTTGTTGAGTGAAGTTCTAGAAGAGAATTAATTAAAAAAAGTGATATCACAGTTACCATTTTTAATCTATTGAAAAAAGCTCTGACAGATGTCCAGTCAACTTAAGCCAAATATGGTCCTGATACTTCGTTTCTGACAAATGAGCACCTACCTTGCAAGCTGTCCCTAATTCTAAAACACACATATTACAGGTGGTGCAAGTAATTATACAGACACCGCTGATAATGGACGGGCTGCGGCGCTGCTCCAACAGCAAGAAACTCCGCCGCACCAAGCCCGGCCGAGAGCTCATCATGTTCCTGCTCATTGCGAACGTCAGTATGTGGCTCTTCAACACGTTCTCCTACAAGTCCCCAGAGAGTCTCGACGAGCGCTACGAGTTCTACGGCAAAGCCCTGTGGACTGTGCTAGGACACATCAGTCTGCCTCTTATCATGTTCTACCGGTTTCATTCAAGCGTTTGCTTCGCTGATATCTGGGACTCCGCGTACAAGCCCGGCCTTGAACATTGAGAGATTACGTTTCAGGCATTATGATATTTAATTGTTAGTAATGTAAGCACTGTTCTTGTAACGTTTTTGAATAAAATAGTGATAGGTAGATAATTATTTGTGTAGTTCTTATTTATCGATTTACCTTTCTTTTTACATTTTTGACTTATCGTGACTTTCTTCCCCCTTTTCATGTCTCTAGTTAATTTACTTATAAATATTTAACAGTAAGGTGAAAAAAAAATAACCATTATGATCCGGAACCCTAAAAATTAGTTCGATAGGATAGAATACGCTTTATTAATATAAATACTTAAATAAATACATACATATAACAAAACTAAGTGGAAAAGTAAAGCTAAGAGTTAGAAACTAGAGAGAGAAAATATTTATATACCATAGTTTTAAAAATAGGGAGAAATTTGGCTTGTCTTATTTTAGCAGGTGGTGAGTTCCAGTTTCATCTTAAATTACGCGGGTGAAGAGAGGTAGGTAAAAGATATTCATTCATAAACCTTTCTGTAATAGTTGCTCATCTGTATTCAGTACTTCCTAATTCCGAACGACATAACGCGTATCTATACATCGTCTTAGCTGACCAAACCAACTCAGGACACTAATTATGTTCCAGCGTAATTCAACTATCGATTATTAGGTTACATTCTCGGTCCACGGAGGCACTCAGCATGCTCGCTTACATATAAACTAGTTGTCGAGAGATGCTTCCGGTAGCCTACTACCATGTTTACACAACCCATTTACACGACCCATAATATTGAGTTAGGCATCTGAAAGTGCACTGAGATTTCAAAGCGAGCTTCACAGAAGTAGTGTTAGTTTACTTGACTTGGTATGTAGGTACTTATGTATTACTTTTATTGCCCACCTCACTTTTATATGGCATCAGACAGACTGCTTACAATTAGCTACGGTTTCATTTTATAATAGCCGCTTCTCGCGGCTATTCTCGCATTTTTTAATTAGACGATATGTGCTATAACGATATGTACTACAACGATATGTATAATATGATCATTCAAAATTCAAAACTAAATAAATACTTAATTCAGTGCGGCCACATGGACCATATTCACTTGAGATGACACGCGAGTTAGGAAAAGAAGCGAACAGAAGAACCTAACTTGGTCGTTATAGTTAGTTTCTGTAATCTGTGGTTATAGTCATCAGTTAACAATTTTCTTTTGTCTTATATTACGTTTGACGGAGTTGGAGCAGATTCCATCCCAAGTGCTTTTGTCCTCTAGGAAATCTGATATTTTATAATAAGCTTTATTGCAAAGATTGCGTTTGATAACGTTTTTGAATTTATTCAATCATAACTTCTGCAACTCACTTGGGAGTTTGTTGAAGTAGCGTATACATTGCCCTTTAAAAAAATATTTTAACCTTATAGAGCCTAGTAGTTTTGTAGGGAATAGCGAGTTTGTTTTTATTTCTTGCATTTACATTATGATGGTCACGATTTTCCTTAAAAGAAGCAATATTTTTATGGGTGTACAACAGGCTCTCATAAATATAGAGGTACTAGCTTTTACCCGCGACTTCGTCCGCATAAGTTTTTTTGTTTTCTCCCGGCTATAAGTCCCCCTGCAATAATGTCCCACTATCGTGTTCCAGTCCTCAACTTTCACATCAAAATTTGTTCAAAAGCAACCTAAGCTACATAATGGATAGCTCCGAATGTTTCCTTAGTAAATATAAAAAGTAAATAATGTAAATCGGTTTAAAATACTACTAACTACCTACCTGCCAACCCCCGATGTTAGACAGTGTGACATCCGTAACATCGTCTGCGTAGGAAGTACTAACTTAATGTAAGTAGTATAATAATGTAGGAAGCTAAAAATAAGAGGCCTTATTACTGTAGTACATTTTTGTAAACTATGTTCTTTGTTTTTCCCTCTCTGGCCAACACATGGAGATTCTGTGGACTTGAAACACGTGAGCAAGCCACGTATAATTGTCCGTAAGAAAAACAACTCTTTTCTAAATTAATGCCGGCTACTTTTAATGTTTGCCCCTGAGCTTTATTTATCGTCATAGCGAATGCGATTTTCAGCGGAAACTGTAATCTCTTAAACTGGAATGGCAAATCTGTCGGAATTATGGGTATACGGGGGATTAAAACGTTCTCTCCTTTTGCCATTCCAGTCATAATGATTGCTTTTACAATATTGCGACCGAGGTGTGTCACTTGCAACCGTGTGCCATTACACAGTCTTGGTGCATCTAAATTCCGCATTAAAAGGACAGGAACGCCTACTTTCAGCCTCAGTTTGAGTGAAGGTACTCCCGACAGTTCTAAAGAATTAAGAAATTCTACAGGGTATGATGTTACTTGTTCAGTATCCATTACAGTGTCTACAGAGAGAAACTCAACAATATCACCTTCCACGCGTGACATAATTTGCTCGTTTATCTGTCCCACCATTTCATTCGTCGGCGCTAAAATTGCTCTTTCACATAACCAGTCTCTATTCCTCATATTAGTTAGCAGTTCGCTATAGACGAAGTTATTTAGATCATCTGGATTATGCACAACATTGCAGAATTCACGATCCAATGTAATCATGCCATTACCATCCTTTGCCATACGATCTTCTCCAATTTTAAGAAGAGCAGCAGCATATTGTCCAGATTGTACATCATTGTGTAGTTGCACTCTCATATTTGTAGACAGACTAAACGTTTTTACGTGCACCCATAACGTTGACGCTTTTAAACACGCATTTATTTCATCTGCAGGGGTGCCTTTAGTGATAACCGGCAAAGTCTGTCTAAAATCGCCCGCTAAAAGTACCACCATCCCCCCCATGATATTTGGATTACTCTTGATGTCTTTCAAAGTCCGATCTAGAGCTTCAATTGCTCTTTTATGGGACATAGTACACTCATCCCAAACTAATAATTTACTTTCCTACCCTATAAGTTAAGTAGTGTGATGGTATGTCGCTAAGTTTCGATCCAAGTAAAACTGTTAAATAAAGACAGATGCATCAAAATTTTATAATAAATTCCCTAAATTATGGCGCCTACCGACCCTCTAAGTTAGAAAAGTGATCAAATACTAACTTTAAGTCTCAGTAACACTCATTTAAAAAAAAAAACATCAAAATCATTTCAGTAGCTATGGCGTCATTCGCTTCTTGACACGATCACGCTAGATTTCCGCGGGAATGAGGTATTTCCCCGCCGTAAGAAGTAGCCTGTGTCCGTGCCTAGGATCCTATCTTTATATTAACCAAGTCTTATAAAAATCCGTTCAGCCGTTTAGGCATGATAGAGCAAAACTCCCACCAAAAACCATAAAAAAATCACTAACTCAATTCAGTTTTCTGCCTACTTCCTACCCCCTAAGAACGATGGCGTGATTATTTATAGCCTATGACCATTTCTAGGTTATCATCTATCACCATACCAAATTTCATCAAAATCCGTTCAGCCGTTTAGGCGTGAAAGAGGAACAGACAGACAGACAGACAGAGTTACTTTCGCATTTATAATATTAGTATGGATTGACAAGCTACATAATGTCATTATATTTATTTCTTTAAATTTAGTGCGAAGTGATTATCTGGGACCCATATTGAAGATAGAAGGAATAGCCCTCTTCTGCAGCACATCCCCACAACAGTAAGCCATAAGACATAATGCTGTGGAAATACCTGAAGTCACATTAGAAAAACATGACAATACGCTAAGCATCTAAAGGAGTTGGAACAGGCAGAAGTCAAATTAAATGACGCAATTGTCAAGGTAGTGGTAAGTGTTGATGAATTTGTTATATCCAGCTTTATTGCCAATAGCATTTACGTAAGTCTCAAGTACATTTAAGACGCTTTGCTCGATACTAATATTAACTATTATGAATTCAACGTGCATCTACTCACACTAACACAGCTTCGCGAAGAGCTCGGCATCATATCTGGACAGTTATCTAACGACTAGCCGCACCCCACAGTTTTACTCGCGTAGTTCCCGTTCCCGTAAGAATTTCAAACATCCATCCTTAGTGCACCTCTAGGATACTCAACGTATAAGTATGCCAAATTTCAAGTCTCTAGGTCCAGTGGTTTAGGCTGTGCGTTATCTGTCAGTCACTCGATGATGCCGAAGATGAAGTATTGTGAAGTCTGCATGACTTCACAATAATTCATCTTCGAAATAGCTCTCTTGATAGGCAGAGATAAATAAATAACAATATATTGATTTATCTCATCAATATATTATATGTATTTATCTCTGCCTATCAACAATATCCAGTTAGATCTTACAAAACTTTACAATATTCTTCAAGTTAGAGCTATTTCGAAGTTGAAGTATTGTGAAGTCAAGCAGACTTCACAATACTTCATCTTCGAAATACATAAAATTCTTCGAAATAATAGTGAACAGAGACAACTACGAACTATTCAAGTTCTACTCAGTCCCGCGACAAATGGAGAATGTAGTTGTCAGCATATTGACAAAGGCGGCTTATTTTGCTATTAACCTACAATAGGATACCTACATCCCGATTTCGGAGAATGAATTTTACCAGAATTACATTAATTTTAAAGACAACTTACGTTTATGCAAACTTCAGAAGACTGTGTATCAAAAGGCAACTGAGCTGAGTTGCTTTCTCGGAATTATACCGTGGAACCCGGGCGCGACATGCGGCCATTTGCGTCAGTCCACAATGTCATCGCGGCTCATAAACACATCTTCCCAATAATAATTAATTAAGTATTACAATAAAGTGTGCAGTGATTATAACTAACTCTTTTTCTTTGATGTCCCATTCACTAAGAATCAAATGTTCAAAAGATCTGAGCAACGACCTTTCATAAATATCTCCGTTACCAAGGCATTCATTGTTTTATTAGCAGTCAAGTTGCCCAATGGTATCTAGGCATTAAAACTGGTGAAAAGTATATATCGTCAAATCAACTGTATTTCTGATTCTATATTCTATTTCAGTACCAAACACCAAAAGTATCAATCAAAGTAATTCTAAGAGTTTAAAATATCTACAAAGTAAACACGTTAACACCTGTTACGTTAATAGGACCTCCTCCTTACTAACAGCGTACCAAGTTAGTAGTAAGTGCCTAATAATCATTTTAACTAGTAACTACATACATAATCTGATTGGTATTCAGGCGTAAGCGTAGGTAAACTCTTTACAGTTATTCAAATGAAAAGTCGAGAAACGGCCAATTTAGATCACGTTTGCTCTATGCCCAGTTGCCCAATTACAATTCGTTCACATTCAGGCAGTGAACTGAAATGGTAGTATTAAAATGATACAAAAATTCAGTGTGTTTATTCGGCTCTAAGCGGTGCGTACGATATTGTGAGTCTTATTTTGAGTGGGTTAGGGTAAGGTTCTGTTTGTTTTCTGACGTGAGTTATTATGTTTTGGTATTTAAATGTGTGAGAAAAATATTAGCCGAGAGTGAACCAGTGGGGCAACGCGACGGATATGCGCTCGGCTGGGCA